>CM060939.1:252603475-253853475 GCA_030765085.1 Allium cepa
TCTAGTCGCCATCGTTGACAGCAAAAAATTATCCAAATAAAGACGATTTCCTTTCTTCCGCGAGCTTCAATAAATGATTGAATCTTAAGCTATCGACTAGATTGAAAAGCGCTGGCTTTTCAATATTTAGTTCATAAATCGATGTTCGACTGAGCTTCTCTTTCATCTTGAATATCCACAGGAATATAAGTTGGGGCTTGATATCTGAGACTGACGTTTGCTTCGTCAAGGTTAAGCTCATGTTTTAATCCTTTTGATAAGTTGAAGGTATATAGTTAACTTTAAGTCTTTCTTTTATGACTTGTTCTTTTACAAAATAAAGATCAAGTTTCATATGTTTCGTTCGAAAATGCAAGACTGGATTGACAGTAAGTGAAATTGTACTTAGGTTGTCGCACCATATAGTTGCTTTGTTGTTAAATTTAACTTGTAGCTCACTTAAAAATGATTTTATCCTCATGATCTCTGCTACAGCAGTAGTAATACTTTAATATTCTGCTTCAGTACTAAACATTGATACTGTTGGTTGCTTTTTTGCGCACCATGATATTTGATTTTGCCTAAAAAATGCAATAGATTATTGTTGACCTTCTGTCATCTTAATCAGTAGCCCAGTCAGAGTCAGTGTATCCATTAATGCATAGTGTCATGCTTGATTGCAAAATTTGATCCTGATCAATTGACCCCTTAAGATACTTTAAAATTCATTTTACAGCTTTTCAATGTTCATCAAGTGGCATCTGCATAAATTGGCTCACTTTATTCACACTAAATGAAATATTTGGTCTGGTTATTGTGACATATTATAGTGCTCCCACTATACTTTTGTAGTATTTTTCATTTAATATTGGTTCTTCTTTATCTTTTGAGAGATGTAAATTGATTGTTATTGGAGTAGGAAGTAGATTTGTTTTGTCCATTTTAGCTTTTACCAGTGTTTCATTGATATACTTTCTCTGATTTTGATGTATTTCTGATTTTGAATTTTTTTTTTAACTTCAATGTCCAGGAAGTAGTTTAAGTCTCCTAAGTCATTAATTGAGAATTCTTCCTTTAACCACTGTGTGATGTTTGTGATTTCTGACTTGTTATTCGTGTGATAATGAAGTGTTATTAAGAAATGTAGTGAATAAAGAATTATCAAAGTTGGTTGAGTTGTAGCCATGCTTTGATAAGGTTGTTTTCAATTTTTCAAACCAGACTCTTGATGTTTGCTTGAGTCCATAGAGTGCTTTGTTGAGTTTGCATACAAGCTGTTCATTACCCTTATTTATAAACCCATATGCTTGTTCCCTGTAGACTTCTTCCTGCAACACACCATTTAGAAAGCATTATTCACATCTAGTTGCTTGATGGTCCAATTTTTGTGTAATGCAATTGTCAAGATAATATTGATAAAAGAGGGTTTCACAACAGGAGAAAATGTTATATTAAAGTCAAGTCATTTTGTTGTGAATACCCTTTTGTCACCAGTCTTGCTTTGTATTTAAGAATTGAACTATTATGATTTTTTTCAGTTTGTATGTCCATTTACATCCTACAACATTTTTGTTCATTGGTAATGGTATAAGATCTCATGTCTTGTTTTTTATCAATACATCATATTCTTTCTTCATGGCAGTTTTCAAAGTTGTCATCCATAATTGCTTGCAGATATGTACTTGGTTCAATGGTCTCAGATTCAACGGTAAATATTTTTGGTTTGAATATACCATCTTTTGCCCTTGTTATCATATGATGATCAGTATTTGCAGGCGTGGAAGGCTGATTATCTTCATCCAAAGTGGTCTCTTGTTGAGTATTGGATAACTGAGAGTCGTTCAATATTTGACATGGATCTGAATGATGACCAACACTTGGTTTAATGATTTCAGTATTTGTAGGTGCTTCAATTTTCTCAAAACCTGTTTCACTTGTGGACACCGTGTGTTGTGGTCTGAAGTCACTTCTACCATGATTAATTTCATTTTGGACTGGTATGATTATCTTTGGTGAAGGTAGTATTGGAGGTATAGAATATTTTGAGTTATATACCTTCTGTGTTGTCTTGATTTCTGCTTCACTAAAAGGAAATTATTGCACATTAAATATCACATGTCTTAACATGTATATTCTTCCATTGTTATCCAAACACTTATATCCTTTCTGATTTGCTGCGTAACCTAAAAATGTGCATGATGAGGATCCATATTCTAGCTTATGTGTGTTGTATAGCCTCAGACAAGGAAAATATAGACATCAAAATAATTTTAAACTTTGATATTCTGGTCTGACTTTAGTTAGGACCTTCATTGTACTTTTGAACTCTAATACCTTTATAAGCAATCTGTTAATTAAATAGACTGCTGTAGAAAAGACATCTAGCAAGAATTTTAGTGGTAGAGATGCTAGTGCTGGTAAAGTCAGACCAGTTTCAACAATATGTCTATGTTTCCTTTCAATGAGACCATTCTTCTCTCAAGTGTACGGGTAAATAGTTCTTTAAGTGATTCCTTTCTTTTGAAAGAAATCTTAAGTGGCAGAAATTCTTTGTCACCATCAGTTTGCATTATTTTTGTAACAACCAGATATTTTCAACCATTCGCATCCGCACATGTCGGACTTGAATTGCTTAAAATACCGCGTTGTAAATAAAATTTGGAAAATCTCAGAATATACAGTAAATAATAATCACAGATCACAGACACAGAGTAATATAGTGTAGCGGAAGTAAAAGAAAGAAATAGTAGTTCATGAAGCTACTATATAATTATATCAGGGTTAAATAAGATACAACAAAAGAAATAAAGTACAACAGAAGCCTAAGTATGATAACCAAGTACAAGCTGAATACAATACTAGAATCAACAGGATAACTGGGAGTGAAATAGATAAACAAGACAAACAGATAATCTCCAACGATTCCAATATCCAGAAAGTGGAAATCCAAATATGTGAATACTCAGGCTGACCCGAGCGTAAATAAAAATACAAACACTCAAGTCAGGACATACATACTTATACAATGTAAACCAACTCAAGTGAACTGTAGTAAAAGTTCAAGTAACTTAAAGGATGCTTGGGACTGCCCATCCTCTAAGGATCCGTTAAACTATTTACTATGTAGTAATATTGCGCTATTATAATAATGTCTAATAGTAAAATAAACTTACTTTTAAATAGCATTAAGGAATGACCCAATATTTTACTTAACACAAATAATGCCAATAGTCTATACAGTACCTGCATATCTCCTGATCGGAAGACTACGAGAAGATACTGCACAGGTACGACACAAATAGAAACTCATAGTAAAGGCTTGATATGGTAGATGACAAGACACACAAGGCAATGCCAGGGTAGATATACCAATTACGCACACGGGCTGGTGGTAATGCAGCAGCCACATACGCCCACCTCGGAACACATTCCCAAAATCGAAGGGGCGCCCAAACAATCAAAAAAGCAATAGAATGGTATCGAAGAAATGTGTCCGACCAGAGGAGCTACCCCTTTTGGCCCGAGATCGCTCCTGTTTTAGCCACCTTATGCCAACTCACGGGAGTTGGATCCATGTAATATACCTCAAGAACGTCACCACCATCCTACTTCATTCTGGAATCTCCACCGCGTACACGGTTGTCAAAGTGGTTTTCGGTATTGACGGAGAGTATGCCCATATCGGATCCCGGTCTCTTTGCCAACCAATCGTTATTATAACCCGTGTTATAACTTTAAAATAATATTTTATACTTAAAATATAAATATCATTTCAATCCAAATTTTTGTCAAAATAAAGATTAAATCATTTCCAAACCATTTCAATATATCAACATACCATATCTTTCAAATTCAAATATTTAACAAAATAAATACCAAGTCATTTCTAACTATTTTAATATATTAAATTATCATATCCTTTCAAAACTTCCTTTCAAATCATTTTAATACATTAAAATATCATATCCTTCATTACTTCATTTCCAAATCCTTTTAATATCAAAATATCATATCTTTCAAAAACTTCATTTCAAACATTGTAATATCAAAATATCATATCCTTCAAAACTTTATTTCAGACATTTTAATATCAAAATATCATATCTTTCAAAAGCTTTATTTCAAAACATTTTTAATATCAAACTATCATATCCTTCAAAACTTCATTTCAAAACATTTTATATATATCAAAATACCATATCTTTCCAAAGCTTTATTTCAAAACATTTTATATATATCAAAACATCATATCTTTCCAAAGTTTTATTTCAAACATTTAATATATATCAAAATATCATATCTTTCCAAAGCTTCAATTTCAAATCATCGTATAAGTTCAAATCCAAATATTCAACTTTAAATACCTTTTAAATTCAAAGATGTCATTCATTTATTATCATTCCAAATCACCTTTTAAATAGCTTATATTTTAATCAAAATAATTCATTTAAACCATTTAAAATTTAAGTTTATATACTTTCAAATCAAATATTCAATTTTCAAAGTTTTAAACCATTATGAGTTCATTTACTAAGTTAAAACCATAAACATTGAAAATTTCAACCTTTCACAGCATTCAGAAAAAGCTGCTGAAAGTTATACTTGAAAACATTTCAATTTAAACCATTTAAACATTATAAAAATTATATTTTAACATTCAAAGATGTTTATTAAATACTCTTTTAATTAATGAATTTTCTAAAGCAACATTTTACATTAAATCAAATTTCACAAATGCACTTAATAAATTCAAGTGTAAACTTTCCCATTTTTACATTTAACACTTTATTAACATTTACATTTTCAAATTATCATTTCACAAATTAAACTAAATTTCCAATTTATTTAATTAACTTAAACCCTTAATTAAAACCAAATTCACATTTCCAGGTCAAGTTCATTTTAAAATTACACCTTTAAGCATTTATTCATTTAACCATTTTAATACATAGAAAAATCAATAATACTTTATTAATTCATTTAAACTCAAATTTAATCAAATCATAATATTTACCATTTTCCAAATATAATTAAATTTCCATTTTATTTATATAACTTAAAATTCCCTTTTTAAACCAAAACCCAAATTTCCAAACTTTAAGTTATATTTCAATAATTCAACTTAACCATTTATTTATTTAACATTTTCCACTTATACAAAAATCATGAATCCTTTATTTAAAACACTTTAAAATCTATTTAAATCAAATTATCATAAGTTTACATTTAAACCACTTAAATTTTTATTTATATAACTTAAATGTCATTTTAAAAGCCAAAGTCCAAATTTTCAAATTTAAGTTATATTTCAAAATTCACTTTTACCATTCATTTGAATTACATTTTAACTTCTAGAAAATCCAAAATTTCTTTATTTAAACATTAAAAATCCAATTTAAATCAAATTTCATAAATTTTCACTATAAAAAAATATTTAAAATATTCAAAATACTTTATAAAATATAACCACGGGCTTGTATATAGTTTTCTAACCTAGGTCAAGTGATACGGATATATATCATTTCAATCCGCAGTTTAAAAAGAAAAATCCGGGTTCTATCATTTCAAACCCGCAATCCCAAGTTAAATTAAAATAAATAAAAACCGTTCAGGCCTATCATTTCAGCCCATAACGATTTTTCCCTATTCTAAAGTCCGTTTGGGTATGTATCATTTCAACCCATAGTGAACCTAATCTACAGGGAACTTGCAGTGTGATAAACTGATATAAATAACAGAATAACATAATATAACAGTAACAAATGATATAACAGGTGTACAAATAGGGTGAACATCATATGATCATAACATAGTCAAGTATAATATGATAATATAGTTCTACAGATTCACAGGGTGTCAATTTGCTAATTATATAAGTACAAAATGTCTGGTGAGAAATACTCACTTTTACAAGCTGGAGATAACAACCAAACACACAACACAGAATCTTGAAGGCACAACAATACAAATATGATTTGAGTGGGAGAGCCAAAGATAAATCTCCTTTGATACATTCAACAAAATAAGTATAACAACACATAAGTTACACAACAAAATACCACTAAACAAAGCTAGAAATGGATGCATAAACAAAGTCAAAGTGTTTGCACTTGCTTCCTACCATCTATGCTTCAACTATAGATCTGAAATGGCACGGCTAAAACATAGTTTTGATCTGGTTTTGGGTTGGTAAGGGTCGGCCTAACATAGGAAATGATGGTACAAAGTTATGATCACATAAATCCAACACTACAAGGCAACACATGATTTCTATGCAACAATATAGGCTCGGCCAAAGCCAAGGAGGGCACGGCCATGGCTCAGGTGGGCTGGAGGTGATGTGGAAGGGTGTGTCAGGTCGATAATTGGCTGCTGGTGGTGGTGGTGGTTGAGGCGGCAAGGAGGAGTTTGAGGTGGTGGAAGCTAGGTAGGCTCGGCTAGGTGCATTTAGGTGGAGTTTGTTCATTTTTAGGTGGATCTACTTCATCATGGTGCATGACTGTGGCAAGGGGATGGGCTAGAGGTAGTGTTGACTAGATGTGGTGGTGGTGGAGGCGGCCTAGGTGATGGAGGAGGGCTGGCCGATCATATAGAGATGAAGAAGGCAAGTGCAAATCTAAGTAAATCAAGATGAAAACATATAAAAGATAAGAAGTTTTACCAAATTCTTTGCAAATGATGATTGCGGTGATTTTTGTGATTGAGAAGTTTTTGTATACGTGAATGAAATGAAAGAAAAAAAAATTAGCTGAAGGAAATGAGGAAGTCGGCCAAAACAATTGAATGCAAAAGGTTGGAAAACGAAGAGGTGGGAAAACAAAGAGACTTAAGCAAATCAAGAGTCACAAACTTTTCAAATTACCTTTAATTTATTAATATAAGTTTAAATTACTGAGAATAATAATAATTTCAGTAAAAATTTCGAAAGTTCAACAAAATATAAAATATAAATAAATAAATAAATAATTATATAAGGTAAAAATAAGAAAATAGCTCAGAAAATGCAAACTAGTCAAGCAAATTTGAATATAAACAGAATAAATTTTGGAAAAATAATATGGATTTAGAAAATATTTAAAAATAAATATAAGAACACAAATAATCTTTCCTTCACAAAATAAATAAATAATTTTTTTTTATAATTTAAGTGAAGATAATAGCAAAGAAAATAGAAACTAGGCTTTAAGATTGAAAATAAATTCAGTAAGCTTTGGAAAAAATTTATTATCACTTTAAAATATTTAAAAGTCAAAATATATGTAATATAACATAAATACACAAATTAGAATAAGATATATCAAATAAAGATGTCATTTTTTTATAAACTAAAACAAAGAATATTGTTAAATAACTCAATATACACAATATTGAAAACAGTATAACTTTTACAATTTAAATCAAATTTCAACGAAATGAAAAGCAGTATTCATGATATTAAATCTATTTTCAAAATAAAATATAAAAATTAAGAATTCAAATATTTAAATTTAAAATTTAAAAGTCAAAGTTTGACCGGTTTGACCAAAAATCAACATTTCAGGAAAATATTCAACTTACACAAGTTTGGAATTATAATTCATATAAAAATCAAGATTTATATTTAAAAATGAAATGTTGAAATAAAAAAGTTTAAAATAATTTCAAAATAAAAATTAAGTCAAATTTAAATTATATGCAAAAATCTAGGGTTGCTACAATTTTCGCCTAACAATTTGTTTGTCTTTCAGCATTTGATATGAATTGCATCGTTGCATTGTTGATCTCAGATTTTGATTTCAAAAAATAAATCTACATATATCCAGAATAAGCATCGAAGAATGAAATGTAATATTTATAACCATAGTCAGTACTTATTGGGGGTAGGTCCCCTGATATTTATGGCAATCGGCTTAAGTGGTTTATTATACACAGTCTCTGAATCTGGAAATGCAGGTTTGTAGCTTTTGCCCATTTAATAATATGTGCAAGTGTAAAAGGTAGAAATTTTATCAACAAGAATGTTATCACTTCTACTCTAAACAAGCTTAATAATATTCATACCGAGATGTCCCAATTTACAATGCCAACCGTCATATTTTTCAATAGTTTTTGTTTCAAAAATGTTACACCATTTTTCTTGCATTCAGAATTTCTTGAATTTACAACATCCAATTTGTATAAACCCTTACACTCTCTACCCTGCAAAAGAATTTCTCCAGTTAGAACATCTTTTACTAAGTAATATTTTGAGCGAAATTCAAAGTAAACATTTTTGTCCTTAGCAAATTGTGATACATTCATCAAATTTTTTCTAATTAATGCAACTCTTAATAAATTGTTGAGATAAAGCTGTATGGCAGCTTTAATGCTTGCATTTCCAGTATGAGAGATATGAATTGGCTTACCATTACCAATATATAGTAATTATTCACCTCTATATTCTCTGCTGCTAAGATTTATTTTGCTTAAATTGTTGATCACACGGTTGGTTGCTCCAGAATCTGGATACCGGCTATCATCATGTATATCCTCAACCTTTTCATGTCAGTATTTGCATTTTCTTAATTCGTTTCTTGTTGCACATTAATCATATTTGCACTTGGGTTCTGCAATCTTGAACTGTTATTGTTTTATTGTGCTGGTATAAAGTTCACATCAAATCTAAAATAGCATTTGCTTGCAGTATGACCATATTATTCACATATTTGACATCTTGGTCTGCTACTGTTGTTGTTATGATTTCATATACTAGCTCTTCCTCTGGATCTACTTGATTGACCGCCTCTTTGATTGTTTATCTGATTTCTGTTGTCATAATTCCTTTCTTGATTCTTGTTTTTGTTGATTGTGGCATAATTAGTAGTGATTCCCAATTAATTGGTTTCTTTTGCTCCTGTCTTTCCTCATGAGCAATTAATATAGAATGAACATACTGTGGAGATGGTAGTTTTTCATTAGAGAATATTATGGCCACAACTTCCTTGTGTTCTTCATCCACTCCACTTAACAAACATAATATATGCTCTGTGTCTGATATTTTAGTAGAGACCAGTTGATCATATAAAATCTTGGCTTTTGACAAATACTCCCTTATGCTTGTATTATCTTTTCTCAGATTTTTGTAGTTGTCTTTTATAATGCATTATTCTGGATGCAGACTGAGACTGAATATTTGTTCTATAGTATGCCAAATTTCATGGGTAGCCTTACATCTAATTGTCGTGGCAGTAAATTTGTACTTATAGATGATAGTAATCAAGAACTGATCAAACTATCTTGTCTTTCATGTGTTATGCAGTCTTTGTTGCTAATTAACTTCCCTTCATTATCTGTAGTGCATCTTGGTGGTGTAATAATGTGCCAAAAACATATTCTTATAACCTATAGCCTCTGATTATTGTTTTAGTTTGAATTTCCAGAGCAAACAATTTGATTTATCTAACTGGATAGTGATAACTTGACTTTGTGGCTTAATTATGGATTTGATGAGTTCTTGGGTGACATTTTGACTATTTTTGAATGGTTCTTGAATTTGAACTGGGGATATGGCATTATCACTGTATTCTTCAGTCATATTGCCAAAGTAGTGAATCAAGAATCAAGAACTAATGATGAGATTAAAGAGAGAAACTGTCTGACTGACTGCAACTTGATAGGTAAGTTGTTGAAACAAAGATTTTCTAATGATGTAGACGCAGCTCGTCAGGTGTTTGAATGATAAATAAATCTGACACATCTTGTCTAGACGTGGCACTGCAATCAAAAGAAGAAAATAACCGAATCTTCTTGCAAGATTCTTCAACTCAGATGCTAATCCATGTTGATGGCACTCAGATGATGATAACACTTTGTTAGATTAAAAGTTTGTTGTGGGAACATATGTTAAAATGTATAATGCTATTATAATTGGGGTATAAATAAGTGCTATTTACAATTTGTTGAGGGGTCAAATTGTATATATTACATAACTGATTTTTGTCCGTTATAAAACGATCTGGTCCTCAAGAAACAATACGTACTTATTTTTTTCTCTTCTTCCCCGTCAGAGAGAAACGCAGACAGAAAGTAGAAACTGTATTCTTGGAAGATCAGATTCTTCATACAAATTGATTCAATGGATTCCGATACGCTTCCGCTAATCTCCATTTGTTTATAGTTTTGATTTCTCTTGAATTGATTAGGGCTAAATTAAATTCTCAACAATTGGTATCGGAGCAACCCTAAATTGATTCTTGAGACTGTAGCATTGTTATGATCTTTCGAACACAGTAATTTCATGAAAACAATGTTTTGGATTCCGACATACGCATATTTGTTCTCAGTTTAGAAAAATTACTATAGAAAATGGTTTTTGATTTCATCCATTCGTCTGTTGTTGCGGGATACCCAAGAATTCGGTCCTTTTTTTATTTTTTATTTTTCATGTGCCTGTCCTTACACTAGAATTTCAAAGTTTTATGTGCTGTCATTGGAATGATTTTTCAACGCATGGGTTCATGCGTATGCTTTCATTCCAGAAAGTAAATATTTATTCTATTTCAAGGATTTCGTAAAGACGGTCATTCAATAATAGCCTGCCAGAAAGTAAAACAAAAAAATTTGATTATCTGTGTCAATAAGTGCATTAGCCAGGTGCCTCTTTTCTGTATCCACCATGATTATTTTCCCCAGACCACTTGCGTGCACTTTCAATGTAGAATATGTCTCTGACTATCTATTGGAAATATTAGTATTTAACTCAAGGTATGGGTTATTCTTGGACTATTATAAAAACACCATGAGATTTCATCAAAAATTGTGCATACTGACATTAAAGAATTACTACATCCAGTAAAATAGGATAATAATACTGCTATAAATGGGACATGTGCAATGAAAGAAATATTATCTTGTTTACACTTTAAAATTTGCAAGTACGAATAAAATATTAGCTGTAATGGATTGAACAAGCGTAGAGAGGAAGATTCTCAACTACAAAAGCAGTTGCCAAAAAATGATCAATAAGCTCAGTTTGACTAAAAAGGCCATCAACGGCAAAGTCATTAACCCAAAATTTAAAAAAAATGACCGAGAGATTTTCCTCCACTCTGGTTTAGTTAAGCCAAACATAAATGCAAGTATCTGATTGCTTGATATTGCGCAAATATAAGTGCTAGTAGTTGCTTGACCTTGATATCACCATTTGATAATGTTATATTATTCACTTAAGGGGTATAAGAACATGACAACATGCGTGAATTTTAATATTATAGAAGTTTAGTATACAAGTGATAGTTTTGCTATCATACATTGAAACTACACATATCCATTAACTAGTTCAAGACAGTAAACATCATGTCAGGATTGAAATTGATATACATATTTTTTGTTTGGACCTGTGATAATTCATGGAACCCATTATATTCAAATATGGTTTCTGATTTTCTTAAGAATATTTTATATTTTAAATAGTTTAATTGAAACAAAATATCGCCAAAGCGATCACTTTTGTGTAGATTATTCTAATTAAAATATCAAAATAATTATGTGTATGTAGTTCATGCATTTATTAACGAGTTCAAAGGTGAATTAATATTTGGCCGAATTTCATACATACTTGTGATAATAAATGTATGACAATTATAAGGTATTTTATGTGAGCAATATGACAGTCCAAAGACTGCATATTGTTTGACATAATTTATTGTCAACGTTTGATTGCTACAACGAGAGTACACTTACAGTTAATATTACCGTCCAAAGACTTGATATTAATGATGTATTTGGTATCTTGAGATGTTATTAACCATTATTTGAATTTATTGTTTTATATGAAGTCGTTAAAGGCATGTAATTTACATAATTTTATTCGTTTTCTGTTTCAGCCGTTGCTACTGTATCTGCTAACCTTAATTCAGTACCGGTCCTTAATAGTAATAACTTTAAGGACCGGAAGGAGAACATATTAATTGTTCTTGGTTGCATGGATCTGGACCTTGCATTAAGGATGGATCGGCCTGCTTCTCTTACAGATGCTAGTACCTCCGAGGAAAGAGGAATTTTTTGAGGAATGGGACCGTTCAAATCGCATGAATCTTATGGTCATTAAACGGGGGCATACCTAAGGCTTTTAGGGGTGCGGTATCCGAAGAGATTACCGATGCCATAGATTTCCTTGCTGAAATTGAGAAACGCTTTAAGCGATAAGGCGGAAACAAGTACTCTTTTGAAGAAACTTATTTCCATGAAGTTAAAAGGCAAGAAAAACATAAGGGAGAACATTATGGAAATGTCTCACATTGCTTCAAAATTAAAGACACTAAAGCTTGAGCTTTCAGATGACTTGCTTGTGCATTTAGTGCTTATCTCGCTTCCTCCACAATTCAGTCAATTTAAGGTCAGTTACAACTGTCAAAAGAAGAAGTGGACTCTCAGTGAGCTCATTTCATATTGTGTACAAGAAGAAGAAAGGCTGAAGCAGGATAAGACTGAGAGTGCTCATTTGGCAAGCACCTCTAAAGCAAAGGGCAAGAAAAGAAAATTTAAAAATGAAGCTACTAAAGATTCAGATCAAAAGAAACAACAAAAGGAAAAAGACGATTGTTTCTTTTGTCACGAACCTGGACATATGAAGAAAGAATGTACCAAATATCATGCATGGTGTGAAAAGAAAGGTATGTTTGTTACTTTGGTCTATTCTGAAGTTAATTTATCTTCAGTGCCTAGAAACACTTGGTGGATAGATTCTGGTGCTACCACTCACATAAGTGTTTCTATGTAGGGTTGCCCGAGCTACCAAAAGCCAAGTGATGGTGAAAGACACATCTTTGTGGGCGATGGACAATCGGTAGAAGTGGAAGCGATTGGACATTTTAGATTGTTGTTAGGAACTGGTTTTTATTTGGATTTAAAAGACACTTTTGTTGTACCGTCATTTAGACGGAATTTGATTGCTGTTTCTGTGTTGGACAAATTTAGATATTGTTGTTCATTTGGAAACAATCAGTTTACTTTGTCTTTGAATTCAAATGTTGTTAGAAATGGTTATTTAAATGCGTATGACAATCTTTACCTATTGGAAATAGTTGCATCCTATAATGAAACTTTGCATGTAAAATCACGTGGTACTAAACGTAAATTAAATAAAGAAAATTTAGCATCTTTATGGCATAAGCATTTAGGTCATATCTCAAAAGGTAGAGTTGAGCGCTTAGTATCTGATTGTAGTTTAAAATCTCTTGACTTCACAAACTTTGACGTTTGTGTAGATTGTATCAAGGGAAAACAGACCAAAACTAAAAGATTAGGTGCTAATAGATCTTCAGACGTCTTAGAATTAATTCATACAGATATTTGTGGACCCTTCCCTACGGCATCTTGGAATGATTAACAATATTTCATATCATTCATAGACGATTACTCACGTTATGGCTACCTATATCTAATTCATGAAAAATGAAAGTCACTGGATGTGTTCAAAGCTTATAAAGTTGAAGTTGATAATCAACTCAACAAAAGAATTAAAAGTGTCAGATCTGATCGTGGTGGTAAGTATTACGGTCGATATGATGGTTCAGGTGAACAACGTCCAAGACCGTTTGCTAGACTCCTAGAGGAATGTGGTATTGTCCCACAGTACACCATGCCAGGATCACCTAGCATTAATGGTGTTGATGAAAGACGAAACCGAACTATTAAGGATATGGTAAGGAGTATGATTGCTCATTCCACCTTACCTGATTCTCTATGGGGAGAAGCATTAAAGACAACAGCTTATACTCTCAATAGAGTACCAACTAAAGCAGCTGCAAAAACACCTTATGAACTTTGGACAGGTCGAAAGCCTAGTCTAAAGCACTTTCACATTTGGGGTTGTCCAGCTGAGGCAAGGCCTTATAGGCCACATGAAAAGAAGCTGAATTCCAAAACAGTGAGCAACTACTTTATTGGTTATTCTGAGCGTTCTAGGGGCTATAAGTTTTATGATCCCATAGCTAAGAATATTTTTGAGACGGGAAATGCAGTATTCTTTGAGGATATTGAGTTTGGAGGGAGAAATAAAGCTAAAGACATTTCTTTTGAGGAGGAATTGGATTCAAACCCAGTTCCTATTATCACTTTTGACGATGTTATACAGTTGCCTACACCTATCATTGATCAAGGAGTGATTCCGGAACCTCAAGAAGACAATGTTATACAACCCCTTATTCAAAATGAAGCTATTGTTCCAAAAGAACAAACTCAACAACCTCAAGAACAAGTGCCATTAAGGAGGTCCATGAGTGAAAGGAGAAGTGCTATTTCAGATGATTATATTGTATTTCTCCAAGAACAAGAAAATGATAATGGAATGATGGAAGATGACCCAATCAACTTTCATCATGCCATGAAAATTGCTAACTCTCAAAAGTGGATGGATGTCATGAATGAGGAGTATAAGTCCATGCAAGACAATAAAGTTTGGAAACTTGTCCCATTACTAGAAGGTGCAAAACTAATTAGTTGTAAATGGATATTAAAAATCAAGAGGGATGCAAAAGGTAATGTGGAGAGGTATAAAGCACGTCTTGTAGCAAAAGACTATACTCAGAAAGAAGGTATTGATTTTATTGAGACTTTATCTCCAGTTTCATCGAAAGACTCTTTTAAAACAATTATGACACTTGTTGCTCATTTTGATCTTGAGTTACATCAGATGGATGTTAAGACGGTATTTCTCAATGGAGACATTGATGAGACAATTTATATGGTACAAACAGAAAACTTTGTGTCGGGAGATCCAAAGAATATGTTTTGCAAATTAACAAAATCCATCTATGGACTTAAGCAAGATTCTCGTCAATGGTACCACAAATTCCATCAAGTAATCATCTCGTTTGGTTTTGAGACGAATATTGTTGATGATTGTGTGTATCACAAGTTCAGTGGGAGTAAACATATATTCCTGGTTCTATATGTCAATGACATCTTACTTGCCACTAACGATATAGGCTTATTGCACGAAACCAAGAAATTTCTATCTAAACATTTTGAGATGAAAGATCTTGGGGACGCCACTTTTGTATTGGGTATACAGATACTTCGAGATCGATCTCGGGGTATTCTTGAATTATCACAAAAGAGCTATATTGATAAAGTACTCAAAAGGTTTGGCATGCAAGATTGTAGATAAGGAGATACCCCTGTTGCTAAAGGAGATAAATTCAGTCTTAGTCGGTGCCCTAAAAGCAATCTTGAAATTCAAGAAATGAAAAAGATTCCATATGCTTCAGCCATTGGGAGTCTAATGTATACTCAAGTATGTACACGTCCAGATATTGCATATATTGTTGGGATGTTAGGCAGATACTTAAGCAACCCTGGTATAGACCATGGAAAGCAGCCAAGAGGGTTATGAGGTATCTTCAGAGAACAAAAGATTACATGCTCACTTATAGAAGGTCAGATCATTTGGAGGTCGTAGGGTATTTTGATTCAGATTTTGCTGGATGCCAAGATAGCAGAAAGTCTACATCAGGCTATATTTATCTGTTAGCTGAAGGAGCTATATCTTGGAAAAGTGTTAAACTAACACTTGTAACTTCTTCCGCTATGGAAGCAGAATTTGTAGCATGTTATGAGGCATCAAACCATGAAATATGGCTACGCAACTTTGTCATTGGGCTGCGCATTTTGAAAAATGTAGAAAGACCGCTGAAGTTATATTGTGATAATAAATCAGCAGTGATATATTCTAATAATAACAAAAACTCAACTAAGTCAAAACATATTGACATAAAATTCTTAGTTGTGAAAGAAAGAGCGTAGTCTGGACATATATCTATAGAGCATATTGGAACAAACTTCATGATAGCGGATCCGCTCACAAAAGGTTTACCGCGCAAGGTCTTTCATGAGCACACTGCTCATATGAGTGTTGTATTATGGAGAATGTTATGGTTTAGTGGGAGTTTATATTTTTATGCTTTATATTTGCCTTGAGACATTTATGTATTTGGTTTTCTGATCAGAATAAAGTATTCAGCTCATTCACTCTGTCTACTATCTTAATTCTGACATCACTTAAGTTTAAAGAGGACCAGTTGAAAATAGACATGTTTTGTTAATATTACATGTAATTTTCATGCTACGTATTCATGATTGATCTATGTCATTTGACTATATATATGTATGTGACCATTGATGGGTTTAGTCATGATTAATATGACAAAGACCACTATGATCCTATATAGATATGGTTGATGGACAAGATTGTTAAAGATTATTTTTATTTAATAGCAAATTTTGAGCTCATAAGGTTGTACATTTATAAAAAAACATATGTTGTCCAAGTGAGAGATTGTTAGATAAAAAGTTTGTTGTGGACACATATGTTAAATGTATAATGCTATTATAATTGTGGTATAAATAAGTGCTATTTACAATTGTTGAGGGGTCAAATTGTAAATATTACATAACTGATTTTTGTCCGTTATAAAACGATCTGGTTCCCGAAAAACAGTACGTAATTATTTTTTTCTCTTCTTCCCCGTCAGAGAGAAACGCGGACAGAAAGTAGAAAATGTATTTTTGAAATATCAGATTCTTCATACAAATTGATTCAATGGATTCCGGTACGCTTCCGCTAATCTTCATTTGTTTATAGTTTTGATTTTTCTTGAATTGATTAAGACTAAATTAAATTCTCAAAACACTTTTGATGAGGTCAATTATGCAGTCAATTCTAAGGTGATGAAAATTTTCCGATGTGAGTTAGGCAGAGCATTTGCTGCTAAGCAATATGTACGGGTATGATACCATGTAAAAAGAAATAAAACACTTTCTTTATTATGTTTGCTTCAATACAATGCTCAGTTGCTTCTGTACAGGTGTATTTATAATACACTTATGATATATGGGCTACGGGTTCGGCCCCGACAAATACAGATTTAATTTATGAAGCATTGTTGCTGTAATTAATACGTACACAATAGTTTCTCTCCCTTGCATTAATTAAATATTACAATCCCACCATATAACATCTACTTCGGCCTTTCTAACTTAAGATGGTAATCAAATATCTTATAAACTTGAACTGATCTTCAACCTGAAAGATGATGAAGCTATTGGTAGTGCCTTCCTCTACTTATTTGAATTTTGCAAATTTGAAATTTGAACCTGAAAATTTGAACCTGAAAGACTATGACAATAAACGGCATACAAATTTGAATTTTGCAACAAATCTTTGTTTACTAGTTATGATAATTTGAAGTTGACAACATATCTTGCTGACTAGTTTACAACATATCTTTGTTTATTAGCTATCATTTTCATATATAAAGGTTATTAAACGGTGTGATATGACAATTCTCTAGCGAGTCCCGTATTCTATCTAAAAGCTATATTTTTGATAGCCAATAGCGATGCTCTCGTCCCATTTGGCACATACATGATGCTTAGCAGTAAGATAAGTAAAAAGATTCAAATTTTATGACATCCATGTTGCTCCTTGATTTACAAAATATATATTTGTTTTTGTTTTTTTTTTTTCTTTTCAGGAAAAAAAGCAATAATAAGTTTAGTGTTTGTACAAATCACGATACCTTCTAGAAGTGAGGATGTACACATATATGTTTCACGCTTTTGGTAAACTTACCGTAAATTAAGTAATAAGCATAATGGTAAATTGATTTTATTCCCAACAAACAAAACCCGCCACTGTTATTGTTCCAAAATACCTAGAACCATCACAAGGTTGAGGATTTTAGAACATGACTTACCGTATATTATAAGCATGCACTGAGTTTATATGCCGTATGTTGAATCGAAAATAAAAATTATTTTCTTAGAGACAAAATCATCCATTCTGTTTAGTTCAACTTTTGACCCACTGTTTTTATGACCCAATCCTACTACGGTTCAACCTTGAATAATCCTACGGCATAATCACTGTGGTCTGGAATTCAATCAACCTCCAGTTGTACATGAACTTAAGTCGGACCTTCGAATCAACGGTCCAACGTCAATTTTACGTGCCTAAAGTGTTGTTCTTTTAATTTCCCTCTACTTTCTCATCATCTTATTCTCTCTCATTCTCATCTTTTGTATTGCAGTGAAGAAAATAAAGAAATCAATATTGCAAAAATCATCATTGTTTCAAAAAATTTAAACAACAAACTCTATTACTTTCTTCTTCACCGCCGCAAGCTTCTCCAAGGCCACTGTAAAATTTGTCAATTTTGCCATCACTAACTTTCTTTTCATTGTACAGTGCTCTACTGCATACACAAGTCTTGTTGTTTTGGTGAAGTTGTGTATTGCAACAACATACAATTTCAGTTGCAGACCGTCTATCGTTCATCTACATAGCATTTTTATTTCAATATTTTGTATGTACGACTGATAGTTAAATGTGTAAATTTTCAAAAAGAAATCCACGGTTTTAACAGTTTGACTAGTTAAAACATCAAAACTTTAAATCTTAAGTCGTCATGGTCCTGATATAAAAACTATGCTTTGATCTATTTTTGTACTATCTATGTCATTACTTCTTAGTCATTGTGTGGAAACGTGGAAAGAATAGTAACCACCAAAATTAATTAGATAATCAGACGGAGGAAAACATGTCAAAATACAGGAAACGAGGTCACGAATTTTGTTTGTTGGCCTTGGCCTTTAGAATCAGCTGGCTGTTTTTTGTAAAGAAAATTCAATGTTTAATTTTAATATTCATTTGTTAAAAATAAAGATTAGGAAGGGAAGAGGAGAGGTAACATCTCCTCTCTTATAGATGGTGCAGCCAGTCGACATTCCACCTCAGATACAAGCTCCAGAGGGAGTAGCGAACGACTTGATGAAGAGATGCAACAGTTACTCCTCCTATACAGAGGATTTTGTGCCCGTAAAGGGGAATATTATATGCTTGTATATGTGCTCGTTTGGATTTGGTAGCATAAATTACTGTCCTGATTCATGCTTTTATTTTGATTAGTTTTAGACGCAAATGAAGGAACTTGTTATTGAAGATAATAATGTTTCTAAAGCTATTATTATACACTATATGTGACTGCAGACAGTGTTCAGGCTTCAGAATAAAGTAGTCGGGGCATCAAACAGGAACACGTTCACAAGATTGATAATATGGCTAAAATCATACTCTTTATTCTTCTAGCCACATGTTATGCATTTAGTGTATGATATTTTTAACCATGTAGGATAAAAATACGCTCTTCAATCCAGATAGCAAGATATACGATTATGTAAGGCAGCATACGTGTGTAGTATCTATATATGCAAAAAGATAATAATAAACTTTTCATACTTTACAATAATTTCTTTTATGGTATCAGAGCTTTGATTGTCTAACGACAAAAATCAAATTGTCTTGCCATTCACTCATCAGTTTATGTTCATTATTTGAGATAGCTGCAACCGATTGCAGTTCATCAAAATATCAGTGTATCATCATTATGCCGTACCAAGAGGATTCTCACAAGTTCATCTTGATTCAATCTCTGGTTGCTTTCAGATCTTCATTAATTGATCTCATCATTTGAATTTACTAAGTTTCACCTTCTCTGAGCCATCATCAATCTTGAACCGTTACTTGAACATAATCTTCATTAAGCCTTGCCAAGAAGTCAATCAAGATATACTTTATTGTTCCTTTGGATGCTTTCGGTTAAATCTAGAAAATTGGATTCAGATTCAAGAATTCTTTGATTAATCAAGATTCAGTCATGTCAGAAGAAGAGAACAATGCTACTTCTGCCTTCTCAACTACAGAATCCACCGCTTTTGCAATTATAAAACCCAAGAGTCATATGATCAACATTCAGCTGGATGAAAACAACCATCTGCACTGAAAGTATCAGATAAAAACTGCAATAACCGGTTATGGTCTTGAAGATTTTATGAATGGAACCGTTGCCATTCCACATAAAATGAAAGCAGATAATGAAGGCAAATTAATCTGTAATCAAGAATATATAACGTACAAAAGGCATGACAGCTTACTGTCTGCATGGCTTCTATAATCTATGAGTTCAAATCTTGTATCTCAAATAACAGGAAGTGGTATATCTTATGAAATATGAAATACCATTGAGCATATATTTAATTCTCAATCTGCTGCAAAAATTATGCACTACAAAAGACAATTACAAAATCTCAAAAAGGAAAATATGTCGTTGAAAAAGTATCTAACCAAGTCAAGTCATATTGTGATCTGTTGGAATCAGCTGGTCATAAAATTTCAGAGACTGAAAAAGCATTAACAAGAAATTATAATCCCAATGCAAATATTGCTCATACAAATTTGGATGCAAAAAGTGTGAAGACGAAGACTGGTATCCTGACTCAGGTGCTACAAATCATATCACAAACAACTTGAACAATCTTAATCTTGGAATAAAGAATACAAAAGTACGCAATCCATTTCTATGGGTAATGACAATTCAACTAATATTATTCACGCTGGAAATTCTTATATCAATGGCAAAAGGGAATTGAAAATCAATAATTTATTGAGGGTTCCACAGATAAAAATGAACTTAATAAGTGCGCCTCAGTTTGCCAATGATAACAATATTTATCTTGAATTCTTTCATGAATGCTGCTTAGTTAGGGATTCACCGAGTAAAGAAACTTTACTGCAGGGTAGAGCGCACAATGGATTATATGTATTCAAACCGATGTAGAACAGTATGCCAACTGATGGAAGGAAATGGTGCAATTTCTCTAAATCTGATAGTGATGTTGACAATAAAAATATATTTGATATGTGGCATTGTAAGTTGGGCCACCCCAATGTTGAAGTTGTAAAACAAATATTGAGAAGTAACAACATAACTTTAAGAATATTACTTTACTATACATTTGCACATCATGTCAAATGGAAAAAAGTCATAAGTCATCATTTCCCGACTCAAAAACCAAGTATACAAATCCTTTAGAACTGATAGCTGTTGACATATGAGGTCCAGCCCCATTTAATTCTCATTATGGATTTAATTATTGAATTTCATTTGTAGATTCTTTTTCTAGATATGCTTAGATATATTTTCTTAAATCAAAAGCAGAAACATATAGAGCAGTGGTTCAATTCATTGCACAAGCAGAAAAGCAAACTAATCATGTAACGACCTGGAATTTTGGTCATTCAGTTTTGAACATTTAATTTATTTCTAAATGTTGAGTTCGTATTATTTATTGATTTTGAATATGGAGGTTTTGGGTTGAATTAGTGCAATGGTTTATAATTTCAAATATAGTGATTAATTGGATTAATGAATAGTAAATTAATAATTCAAATTGGGATAATATGCGAATCTGGAAATAAATGGACGTGGAAATGATTTCTAAAATTTATTTAAATTCTATTG
This sequence comes from Allium cepa, assembly GCA_030765085.1. Lineage (NCBI taxonomy): Eukaryota > Viridiplantae > Streptophyta > Magnoliopsida > Asparagales > Amaryllidaceae > Allium > Allium cepa. The sequence goes on from CM060939.1 coordinate 252,624,775, forward strand.
GGATTAGAATTATAATATGGACTTTTGAATAGGATTAAAAAGTCGATAAGTTAAATTGAAAATTTATATATTAATTTAATGGTGAAATTTAATATATATATATGGTAATAGTGTAAATAATTGAATTTTGATTTAATATGAATCGAAATGATTTCTAATATGGATATAAATTCTATTTGAAATAGAATGGAGTTAGTAAGTTTTAAAAATTGAAAAATTAAACGATTTCGACGATTTTGAAAATCGCTCGATTTAATCGACGCATTAAAATAGCCTTCCGGGGCACAATCTTAGAATTTGACGAAATCAGTTCCATCGGATCCGTAGTAGTGTATTATTATCAGATTTCAAATTTCGTAGCATTTGGATTTACCGTTTGGTCGTACGGGATAGAAACGCGTTGAAATTAAATATCGAAACCTTAATATTTTAATTCGATTAGAAAAGCTATCTTCCACATACGGTCGAATTAGGCCCCGAAACATTATTCCATTTTGTTCGAAAATAGAGGTAAAACATTATAAATGCCGGACGGCATGCCTCATTTTAAGTTCGTCCGAAAAGGCACGTTAATTGGAAATAAAATTAAGGATAAAATATTATCTACACACACATATATGCATCTGAACAGTGAACACTAGCCCTAATCAACTCAGCCACCTCCATTCGTTTTAATGGCCGAAAACTTCTTCTTTTTCCCCTAGTTTTTCTTCAAATCCATAAGCCTTTCTGAGAAATCACAAACATAGGAATCGAAGAGCTCGCCGAGCTCTACATTGTGAACGGCTGCGATCGTGTATCGTGGAGTAGATCGTCGACAAATTGGCCACAAAGTATGCCACTTCGTTCATGATTTTTGAGGAGAGTGGAGTGCCGAGCTTCACGTGGTTACTGGCATTTGTGGAGCTCGTGTAGGCGCACGCTATAGTGATGGCTGATCGTCCCTTAGACGATCGAGGAGGCGGTGACAAGCAAGGAGAACGACGGCGTGGTGGGTTCTCTGACCTAGGGAGAACAAAGAAGAGAAAAAACGGATGGCAAGATCTTTTTTTGGAATTGTACGACCATGATTTTCTGAGTAAAAAAGAGAAAATTATTTATATAAATTTGTATTCAAAAGTTTAATAATGCATATCTTCCACATACGAGGTCGAAATCGGACGAAACAAGAGGCGACGGAATTGTAACGACGAGCACTACACCTTGGGATAAATCTAAAGTCAATCGGAGCTAACTAAAATTTTAGGTTAAATCGAACGTGTTCGATTTAATTTAAAATTTGAATATTTGGCGAATTGAATCAAGGTGGTTAATCTCACTCAATTTGAACGCTGGTATTGATTTTAAATAGTTAAAATTAATTATTGATTGATTGGTTGAATTGATACATTTTATTAAATGTGATATTATATATAGTAGTGTGTGTGTATGTGTATATATATTGAATGATTAATATTCCCGCATATATATAGCGGATGAGACCTTATATGTCCCGTATAATAGCGGATGACCTTATATGCCACGATATACCGTCTCGAAGAGGAATTAGTATTTTTATGTTATGCCAATATCTGTGGATGCATGGAAACATGTTGGAGGGATGTAAATGGATTCTTCAAAAAATTTGAACTCAATTTCATATATAGTGATATATTTTTGGTTGGAATAATCGGTGACGGGTTACTATGCGATTTGAATTGACTGATTGCTATAATAGTTTTTGCCTAGATTTTGGTATTTTTAAATACCAATAAAATATGGTTTAAATTGGTAAAGAATTGTAAATAGGGACTTTGAAGTAAAATGTTTATATAAAGTTTTAGGTAAATCTATTGGATGAAGTAAATTGTTTGAAATTGTAATGTAACTATTCCAGGTTATTATGAACAGGGATTTTGGAATAAAGTTTAAAAAAGGATTATATAATAAATGCTAAGTGGCACTCATTTTAAATAAAGTAGGTTTTTAAACCGAGATTTTTAACATATTGAAGAGGTAGAAATGAATTTGGAAATAAGTATAAAATTGGTTATACTGGAACTTAAGTAAGATTTTCAAATTACGAAATGAAGCTAAAATCGAGAAATGGGCCTTGTTTTAAAAAGAGGATTTTTATTATTGACTCGGTAATTTTAAAAGCGGGGAAAATATTCTAGAAATTAGCTATTTAAGTATTTTAAATTGTTTAAAACATTTTAATTATACATTAGTCACTTTAAAATGAGGTTAAGGGTTTGTTATTAATTAAGGACTAGTCTGCATTTTTGTTTTAAAAATAATTATTAAATACTAATATGGCTTTGTATAATTACTTTTATTTAAGCATATTTGCCTAGATTAAACTTGAAATTTATTTTAGAATTTATAAACATTAATTTGAGGTAATTACTAGATAAAGTTTGGAAAGTAAATGGTATACTTGCATGGCGTAACCGGGGGGCAGTGAGTGCCTATAGTGAAGTTTTGGATTTCTCTAGGATAGAGACGTAACCAATGAGCTGTGTATCCATGGTTTGATATCGTAGAGGTACTTTCTATATTATTTTAAAAGGGTTTTCAAATATTTTTGGAAAAAAAGATACTTTGTGAATATACTGAATTCAATAAGATAAGTACATGACCTTTGATAACGAGATTTAGTTTATTTAAAATTTAAATTAAATAAGACTTGGTGTTTTTCAGCGTGAATGAAGTATTTGGTTGAATTGATTGTTTATTTGATAGTTACATAATCGATTATCAAATCTGGACCTAAATATAACTTTGGAAATATCTAGAAGAGGCACAGGAATTATATGGTACAGTTACCGTTCTAGGTGCTATACTGTACGTATAAACTCGTTTCGTTCTTGTAGGACGTTGATAAGGAAATCCTTCCACTAACGGTTAGGAGGTGATCTCCGATCTTATTTTCATCAGTTTATTTCCTAAAGAACTGAGATTGAGTTTATCAGAAATATCGAACGTTGCTTTGAAGAGACCGGGATCAGATTTGTTATTCGAAAACCACTTCGATCCAATGAGTACGTTTTCAAAAATGAAGACAAGAGCATGGAGTCGAAGATGGAGCAGTGAAGTGCAAAGGCTAATCGCTACTAATCCGGAGGGTAATTCCAAAATAGATGTAGTAGGAATAGTGCCTTCGGTTCCATTCGGACCCAAAACAGACCTGTATGGATGAATATTATCAGTACATTGTCATTGGAGGATAATGAGCATTCTAAGTGAATATTTCTAAAAAAAGTAATCGTAGCCTCTAGCCTCATCAACTAGGAATGACTAAAAAGCAGGGGAAATGCAGCAATGCTAAGTAGGTAGCACCCAATTAGGGTATGTTTATCATCTTTCTAGATACCCTCGGATGTTATTACTACGATTTATGGAAGGATCATGGTAACGGATGGGAACACCCGAGGTGATGGCATATCCGGTCTATCCAAATAGTCTGGTCCGTATAGCAGGTGATCCCGGCATGGTTCTCGGTACACTGTTCTAGACATGTACTGTGACAGGCGATACCCTAGTGCCTAGTCATTCGTATGGAATCCATTCTCCACCACGTGCTTTTACGGTTTTGATTGTAGAGCCTAGTATGCTGGAATTTAATTAATGTAACAATTTCAGCTATTTGAGTAAGTATATGTCCTTAGACACTATTATAATATAAGAGGATTTGATATGAAATATTTTGGTTATCATAAGGTAAAAACCCGTCATGTTTATGTGCGCGATCTTACGAGATACCTTTGGTTTTCAAAAGATCTTGATAAAGTTAATAATCCAAATTGAGTGTGTTTTCTCATGCTGGTTTTTCAGACTGACTCGGGTGTTATTTTATTATAATTCTCGTGTCAAATCGAGTATTTCAGGTTCAGGTTAGGATGCTATGGAACTTAGAAGACGAGCTGGAGATCGAGACATATCCTCGTACTTGTTTTATTCCACTGTAGTGATTTTTTGAAATTACCAACATTTTGTGAGGGCAAGTTGTTATAACTGCCCAGGCTGGTAATTATTGATTTATGTACTTTGATGTGAGATATATATATCACAGTTTTGATTTATGTAAAGAACTATTTATATTGTATGTTATTCAGTCCGTTGGGAGATTCTGTTTTATTTAGTTTCTTCTTCTTCTACCTCTTTTCTTTTCCCTCAACAATCTATCTTTCCAGCACTCGATCTATCGGCATGTTATATGATGATCGTATTTATGTCGATTTTCGAGGGTCGAAAGAGCGCATCGTCACATGTGGTACGGAGCTTAGGTTGGCGATATACCTAGGCTTTGGTGGGGAATTACTCATTAGAGATGAAGTCAGAAGTACTTTATAATGAGTTTGAGTGTATTAATAGCTATGAGCACGTACTTGCTAGTGAATATAAAACATTTTTATATTGTGTTGACTTATCAGTTGAGTGTTTATGAATTTTGATCGATACGGGAAGTACAATTGGTAGGGGTTTCTAAACTTCTAAACAAGGTAAATCGACATAGTATTGTTTTAAAGTGGGTAAATGAAATAATTTTACTCAAACCATATTTTGTTATAAATAAAATAATTTTCTGAAATTGTTGTACCGTATATGTCTGGAATGTTTGATTGTTAATATTATAATCAAATAAGATAATAAAATTTGAAATGGTTATATATATAACCAAATAGAAATTGTATAAGAATGATTTATATAAAGGAGTATAACTAAAAATTTGATTTGAACCAGAATTTAAACCCCGAAAATTTTGGAAAATGTTTTAAATTGGGTTTGAACTAAGATTTGAGAAATTTTTAAACCTTAGAGATTTTTTGAAATGTCTTCCGAAATTTTTGAAAGGGAGGATGGTGATATTACTTTGAAGAAAGCACTGAACTCACTTCAGTCGCTGGAAAATAATCCTGGTAATGGTGGTCACATCATCAATGTTCATTTTTGAGTTTCTCAGTGATGGATTGCTACCGTGGTGGTCGACTAAGATTATTTGCTTTGGCTTGTTTGATAAACAAGTTCGTTTTAGAAATTTCCAAAGGGGAACTGTTTTGGGAAAAACCAAGCGGTTTTGAGATTTCAAGGGTATGATTTGATATACCAAAGTGAATGAATGTATATTTATGATTTCAAAATGATTTGAAATAAAATCGGGTAATTGAATTTTGGGATTTCCATTTAAATGACTTGTAAAGTCAGAGAAATCAGTTATTGAACCTATGGTTTGAAGTTGATATAAGAAAGGAACATGAAAATTTTAATCTTGGAATTAAAAATTTAACTTGAGTAAATTAAAGTGAACAAGGTAGGTTGAAATTTAAATTAAAACAAGTTAAATAAAACTGAAGTTGGATTTGAATTGAATGGAATACAAAGTGGAAATGTAAGATGATTACATAAGTATAAGTTATAATTATTGAATGGAATGGATACATTAAATTTACAAAGTGATATATATAATCCAGAGTTATGATTTTAAAATATAAATGGACTCAAGTAGGTAAAATGGGATTTTAGTAAATAAGTTTTTTTACTTATGAATTGAGAATAAAATAGTAAACTTAAATGAAAATGGTTTGATATTATGGTAAAAAGAATGGAAATTCAAAATTTGAATTTTAAATGGTGGGTGAATTGAAATCGAGTAAATTGAATATAAACATGAATTGTGAAGTGATTATATAACTATATGTTATAAATATTTAATGTGAGTAAACTTAAGTGGAAATTCAAAAAATTGTGCATAAACAAGTTGTATAACTTATTAAACTAGGAAAGCAAAAAAGTATAACCAAGTTAAAAGGTTAAGTAATTGATAACCAAGGAACAAATTCGATTTAAGAGTAAATGAATTGAATATAATTTTGGAATATGGATTGGAAAAGTTTGGGTGTGAACTGAAGTTTAAAGCCAAATATAACTTAAGCATCGAAATGGAATGCTTATGATAAACCTTAGAAATAAATTTTGTGAAATGATTTATAAGTTAATTAGCATGGAATGGAATACCGTTTACTATAAAATAAAGTAAATAGCACTATGTGAATTAAATAAAGTGAATGGAAAGGGTGTAAAATAAGTTGAAAGTAAAGTTAATAGAAATGCAAGTGCATGAACCTGAACTAAATTATTCGAGAATCGGTGGTATGGAATGATTCCCCAATGATATAGTACAAAATGGATATACTTAGTAAATGAAAGCGAATAAATTGAATGAAAATCAATTTAAAGGAGAAATAGAATTTGGTTACAATGGAAACTTAACTTAAGTGATTACTTATGGAATGGATTCATAAATAAATTAACAAGGATTGGAATGTTGTTTAATACAACATGTAGCGAATAAAGTTTGGGGGATAGCACTAATGGGGACCAATGGAAAATAGATGAATTGATTTAAAATCAATTTAAATGGGTCAATTGAAGCTAAATAAGATGGATATGAATATAATAAGCGTGAATGTGAATAGAATGAAATTGAATGGATTGCGAATCAAATTAAAATTGAATAAATGGTATGAAAATCAATTTGGAAGTATATAATTAAGTGTTTGAACCTTGAAAATTGCATGTGCATTCTAAAACACATAATATGACATGTTTGTGTATGAAAGCTTAATCAAATGGATTTGCATATAATAAAAGTGAATAATGAATGGAATGCAAATAAAATTTTTTGTGGATCAATTTGAAATTGAATAAAAGAGAAATTATGCAAGTAAAGCACATAGAAATCAATTTGGAATGGATATGAGTTTGTTTGTGGTAAATATAAATTAAATGCAATAAATTTGGTTGTAAATCATTTCGATTTGAATGAAATGATATATGGATCCATGTAAAGGAATTAAATTAGTGGTGGAACCTTAAAATTGCTTGTAATATATGTTTGGCATGTTCGGGCTAGGAAGGTTATGTGTTTAGCTAGTTAAAGGAATGAAATGTTATCAAAATTTCATGTTTATGAAAATTTATGTGTTATTTTGAGTAAGTACAGGTATAAGGAGCTGTTGGATAGATTTTGGGTTGCTTAATTGCATATAAAATAAGTCGCTCGCTTAAAAACGCTAATATGAGATACGCCTACGCAATAAAATAGAGAAATGATAATATATTGATATATATATATTTTATTTTCCAACCGTGTGGGTCGATATATATTATTTTTATTATATTTGTGATATTGTAAAAGGCTCTTCGTACAAAGGAGACTCTGTCAAAAAATTTCGAGAATTTAGGGTGTTATAAATTGTTTTTGAAATTTTTGTTAACTAGAAAAGGTGATTTTTGAATTGTATTAGAAATCAAGGGTTTTGAGTTAGAAATGAAAGCTAATTGTTTAGGATAATACTAAAAGGGTTTAGAGAAGTGAATGTGGGATTTTAATTAAATAGGTTTTAGAAAAGTTAACGGGTTTGGGAGCATTTTTCCTACCTTAGCAATTTCGAGGAAGAAATTTTTATAAGAGGGAGGAAAGTAACGATCCGGAATTTTGGTCATTCAGTTTTGAATATTTAATTTATTTCTAAATGTTGAATTTGAATTATTTATTGATTTTGAATATGCATATTTTGGTTGAATTAGTGAAATGGTTTATAATTCCAAATACAACGATTAATTGGATTGATGAATAGTAAATTAATAATTGAAATTGGGATAATATGTGAATCTGGAAATAAATGGACATGGAAATGATTTCTAAAATTTATTTAAATTCTATTTGGATTAGAATTATAATATGGACTTTTTAATGGGATTAAAAAATCGATAAGTTAAAACTGAAAATTTATATATTAATTTAATGATGAAATTTAATATATATATATATATATATATATATATATATATGGTAATAGTGTAAATAATTGAATTTTGATTTAATATGAATCGAAATGATTTCTAATTTGGATAAAAATTCTATTGAAATAGAATGGAGTTAGTAAGTTTTAAAAAATGAAAATTTAAACGATTTCGACGATTTTGAAAATCGCTTGATTTAATCGACGCGTTAAAATAGCCTTCCAGGGCACAACCTCGGAATTCGACGAAACTAGTTCCATTGGATCCTATAATGTATTATTATCAGATTTTAAATTTTGTAGCGTTTGGATTTACCATTTGATCGTACGGGATAGAAACGCGTTGAAATTAAAAATTGAAACTTTAATATTTTAATTCGATCCGAAAAGGTATCTTCCATATACGATTGAATTAGGCCCCGAAACATATTCCATTGTATTTGGAATAGGGGTAAAACATTATAAACATCGAGCGACGTGCCTTATTGGAGTTCGTCCGGAAAAGCATGTTAATTGGAAATAAAAATAAGAACAAAACATTATCCCCACACGCACACACACACACACACACACATGCATCTGAATAGTGAACTCTAGCCCTAATCAACGTAGCTGGCTCCATTTGTTTTAATGGCTGCAAATTTTTTCTTTTTCCCCTTGTTTTTCTTCAAATCCATAGGCCTTCGTGAGAAATCACCAACATGGGAATCGAAGAGCTCGCCGAGCTCTACAACGTGAGCGGCTGTGATTGTGTATCGTGGAGTAGATCATCGGTTAATCGACCACGAAGGCTGCCACTTCTTCGTGATTTTCGAGGAGAGTGGGGTGACGAGCTTCACGTGGTTACTGACGTTTGTGGAGCTTGTGTAGGCGCATGCTATGGCGGTAGCCGATCGTCTCCTAGACAATCGAGGAGGCGGTGACAAGTAAGGTGGACGGCAATGTGGTAGGTTCTTTGACCTAGGCCGAACGAAGAAGATAAAACAAAGGGATAGCCAGATCTTTTTTATTGAATTGTAAGGCCACGATTTTCTGAGTAAAAAAAAAGAAAATTATTCATATAAATTTGTATTCAAATGTTTAATAATGCATATCTTCCACATACGAGGTCGGAATCGAACGAAACAAGAGGCGATGGAATCGTGGCAACGAGCATTACACGCTGGAACAGATCTGAAGTCGATCGAAGCTAATTAAAATTTTAGGTTAAATCGAACATGTTCGATTTAATTTAATATTTGAACGTTTGGCGAATTGAAAATCAAGGTGAGTTAATCTCACTTAATTTTGGACTGCTGGTATTGATTTTAAATAGTTAAAATTAATTAATGATTGATTGGTTGAATTGATACATTTTATCAATTGAATGTGATATAATATATAGTAGTGTATATATACAAATATATTGGAGTGATTGATATTCCTGCATAAATATAGCGGATGAGACCCTATGCACCCCGTATAATAGTGGATGACCCTATATACCGTGATATTCCGTCTCGAAGCGGAATTGGTATTTTTATGTTGTGCTAACATTTATGGATGCAGAGAAACGGGTTGGAGGGATCCAACTGGATTCCTCAAAAATGTTGAATTTAATTTCGTATATAGTGATATATTTTTGGTTGGAATAATCTGTGACAGGTTGCTGCATGATTTGAATTAATTGAATGCTATAATAGTTTTGGCCTAGATTTTGGTTTATTTAAATACCAACTAAATATGGTTTAAATTGGTAAAGAATTGTAAATAGGGACTTTGAAGTAAAATGTTTATACAGAGTTTTGGGTAACTCTATTGGATGAAGTAAATGGTTTTGAATTTGTAATGTAACAATTTCGGGTTATTGTGAACAGGGATTTTGAATAAAGTTTATAAAAGGATTTTTATAATAAATGCTAAGTGGCATTCGTTTTAAATAAAGGAGGTTTCTAAATCGAGATTTTTAGCAGATTGGAGAGATAGAAGTGAAGTTGGAAATAAGTACAAAATTGGTTATAATGGAACTTAAGTAAGATTTTCAAATTACGAAATGAAGCTAAAATCGAGAAATGGGCCTTGTTTTAAAAAGAGGATTTTTATTATTGACTCGGTAATTTTAAAAGCGGGAAAAATATTCTAGAAATTAGCTATTAAGTATTTTAAATTGTTTAAAACATATTTAATTATACATTTGTCACTTTAAAATAAGGGTTAAGGATTTGTTATTAATTAAGGACTAGTCAGCATTTTTTTAGAAATAATTATTAAATACTAATATGGCTTTGTATAATTACCTTTATTTAAGTATATTTTCCTAGATTAAAATTGAAATTTATTTTAGAATTTATAAACATTAATTTGATAATTACTAAATAAAGTTTGGAAAGTAAATGGTATACTTGCATGGCGTAATCAGAGGCAGTGAGTGCCTATAGTGAAGTTTTGGATTTCTCTAGGATAGAGACGTAACCATTGATATATGAATCCATGGTTTGATACCATAGAGGTACTTTCCATAAAATTTTAAAAGGGTTTTCAAATATTTTTGGAAAAAAAAGATACTTTGTGAATATACTAAATTCGATAAGGTAAGTACATGACCTTTGTTAAAGAGATTTAGTTTATTTAAAATTTAAATTAAATAAGACTTGGTGTTTTTCAGCGGGAATGAAGTATTTGGTTGAATGATTGTTTATTTGATAGTTATATAACGTCTATCAAATCTGGGCCTAAATATAACTTTGGAAATATCTAGAAGAAGCATGAGAATTATATGGTACAGTTACTATTCGAGATGCTATACTATATATATAAACCTGTTTCGGTCTTCTAGGACGTTGATAAGGAAATCCGTCCACTAACGGTTAGGAGGTTATCTCTGTTCTTATTTTCTTCGGTTTATTTTCTAAAGAACCGGGGTTGAGTTTACTGGAAATATCGAACGCTTCTTTGAAGAGACCGGGATCAGAATTGTTATCCGAATACCACTTCGATCCAACGAGTACGTTTCCGAAAATGAAGACAAGAGCATGGACTTGAAGATGGAGTAGTGAAGGGCAAGGGCTAATTGCTACTAATCCTAAGGGTGATTTCAAAATGGATGTAGTAGGAATAGTGCATTCGGTTGCGTTCGGACCCAGAACAGACTTGTATGGATGAATGCTATCTGTATATTGTCATTGGAGGACAATGAACATTCTAAGTGAATATTTCTAAAAAGGTAATCGTAGCCTCTCGCCTCATCAACCGGGAATGACTGAAAATCAGGGGAGATGCAGCAAGGCTAAGTGGGTAGCGCCCAATTAGGGTATGTTTATGACCTTTCTAGATACCCTCGGATGTTATTACTACGATTTATGAAAGGAGCTCGTAAAAGGTTGGGAACACCCGGAGTGATGGTATATTCGGTCTGTTAGGTCAGGGATAGTCTGATCTTTGTAGCACGAGATCCTAACGTGATCCTCGGTACGCTGTTCTAAACGTGTACTGTGATAGGTGATACCCCAGTGCCTAGTCATTCGTATGGAATCCATTCTCCAATACGTGCCTTTACGGTTTTGACTGTAGAGCCTAGTATGCTGGAATTTAAGTAATGTAACAATTTCAACTATATGAATAAGTATTTGTAGTTAGACGCTACTATAATATCAGAGGATTTGATATGAAATGTTTTGGTTATTGTAAGGTAAAAACCCATCATGTTTATGTGTGGCGCGGTCTTACGAGACACCCTTGGTTTTCAAAGGATTTTGATAATTAATAATCTGAATTGAGTGTGCTTTCTTACGCTGGTTTTCCAGACTAACTCGGGTGTTATTTTATTATAATGCTCAGGGTCAGACCGAGTATTTTCTATGGAGCTTAGAAGACGAGCTGGAGACCGAGATGTATCCTTGTACTTGTTTTATTCCACTGTAGTGTTTTGTTTGAAATTACCAGCAAACTGTGAGGGCAGTTTGTTATAACTACTCAGGCTAGTAATTATTGATTTGTGTACTCTGATGTGAGATATGTATATCACAATTTTGATTTGTGTAAAGAACTATTTATATTGTATGTTATTCAGTCCGTTGGGAGATTCTATTTTGTTTAGTTTCTTCTTCTTGTACCTATTTTCTTTTCCCTCAACAATCTATCTTTCCAGCACTCGATCGATCGACATGTTATACGATGAGCGTATTTATGTTGATTTCAAGGGTCGAAAGGGCGGGTCATCATAAATCATTAACTAAAGACAATTCAAATCAATGAAGGAGCAGAATTCAAATCATTAAAGGAGTATTTTCTACAAAGAGGAATAAATCACAGGTATACCTGCCCATGCACTTCAGAACTGAATGGTTTAGTGGAGAGGAAGCATAGGCACATTGTTGACACAGGCTTACGCGGTTAGCTCAAGCATCAACACCTCTAAAGTTCTGGCCAGACTCATTTAATACTGCAGTATTTCTCATCAACAGGTTGCCAACCAAAGTTCTGCACAACAAAACTCCACTAGAAATGTTATTAAATATCACACTAGATTATACAAGGCTCGAAGCATTTGGATGTTTATGCTTTGCTTACTTAAAACCATTCATAAGTTTCATATCTCTACCTTGCACTTTTTTAGGATATGAATCAAATCAGAAAGGAGACAAATGCTTAAGTAGCAAGGGAAAGATAATCATATCAATACATGTTGCTTTCAATGAGCACGAGATTCCGTCTGCAAGTGCTGAAATGAAAACTACTTAAAAAGTCTATATTGCCAAAACTTCACTTCCTTCTGTGCCAATCTATGGTGAAGGGCAGCTATAAAGAATTAGTACAGAAAGGCAAAGTAATTCTGGATCCCAACACACTGTGTCTAATGACAGACCTGGTCTGGATACTTTAGAAAATTTAGATAACTGCAGCTTCAACAATCAAGATAATGTTAGTTGTTATGATGATTCAGATCAAAATGAGAATCACGCATCCAACACACAGCGAAATAGTGGATCTCATGATAATCTAAATCAAGCATCTACAAGACAAGGTCATCACATGATAACAAGAGCTAAATATGAAAATTTTAAACCCAAGCTCTATAATACAATTCTGCAACATGTTGAACCAGTCAATTATGAAGAAGCTATAAAGGATAATAAATGTAAGTTGGCTATGGATGAAGAATATATGCATTGATGAAAAATAAAACTTGGAGCATCTTACCTAAACCTAATGATAAGAATGTTATTGGTTGCAAATGGATTTACAAGCCCAAGAAAAATTTAGATGGTATAATATCTAAGTATAAAACAAGCTTGTTGCACAAGAATATACTTAACATTATGGTTTTGATTTTAGTGAAACATCTTCTCATGTAGTAAAGCCATCAACAATTAGAGTTATACTTACTATAGCAATGAATCATAAGTTAATAGTAAGGCAATTAGATATCAACAATTCTTCTTAAAGGATGAACTTCAAGAAGAAGTGTATTTACAACAGCCAGAAGGATACTGTTATGGAAACAGGAAAGATATGGTATGCAAGCTACATAAAGAAATATATGGACTTAAACAAGCATATAGAGTCTGGTATGAAAAGTTAAAGAAAACTCTTATCAATTAGGCTACAAACCAACCAAATCAGATAATTCACTATACATTAAAGTGACAAGCAGTTCTACCACATATATTTTAGTTTATGTGGATGATTTCATAATAACAGGAGCAGTGATGAGATTAAAAAAGTTATACAGTATCTAAATCAAGCATTTTTAATCAAAGATTTATGGGATTTGAATTATTTTTTATGCATAGAAGTTATCAGAAAATCAGAGACTGAATTAATTCTTTGTCAAAGGAAATATATTGCAGAAATTTTAGATAGAGCAAGAATGAATCAAGCCAAAGCTATATCTACTCCAATGGTAAGAAACTTACATTTATCTAAACATGTGGGAGAATCTATTGGAGGTGAAAAGCTATGTAGAAGTATAGTGGGTTCTCTACAGTATGCTACAATTACTACACCAAGCATATCATTTTGCGTAAATAAGGCATGTCAATCCATGCAGAAACCACCGGATAATCATTGGAATGCTATAAAGCGAATTCTGAGCTACTTAAAAGGAACATTAAATCATGGTATAAGCATAAAATCATGTAAATCTCTAAGCTTACAAGGATACGCTGATGCTGACTGAGCATCCGATCCAGATGACCGCAGGTCAACATCCGGATTTTGCATCTATTTGGGGAATAACCTTGTTTCATGGAGCTCTAAAAAGCAATCCACTGTCATGTTCAAGCACAGAGGCCAAATATCAAAGTGTTGCAGCTGCAACAGCTGAAATTATGTGGCTCAAATCTTGCATGAGTGAAATTGGTATTAAATTGCCAAAACGATCCATACTTTGGTATGATTACTTGAGCACTGTTGCTCTTTCTGCGAATCCCATACTTCACTCATGAACAACACACATAGAAATCGATCTGTATTTTGTTCGTGAGCAAGTAATCAAGGGTAAAATAGAAGTAAATCATCTACTGGCATACTGTCAAAGAGCAGATATCTTTACAAAAGCTTTGTCGAGAAAGAATTTTGAAAGATTGAGTCTGATTTGAAGATCGAAGTCGTAGAAAAAATTGGGGACGATAATCAAAAATCCTAGTTTTATCTGAGGAGGTGTAAAAATATCTCTTCAATATAGATAACAAGATATATAAATATCACTAGGGTTTTAAGGGTATTTCTGGAATAACATATTCCAACTGAAAGTTGCATTGCCGAAACATTATATAAGGTAGCATACATGTGTAATATCGATGTACGTAAAAAGATAATAATAAACATTTCATACTTTACAACAATTCTTTATAGGAAATTTCTGTACCAACATGGAGTACCCATGTTAGAAAGTTAATTGTCAGTTTCGAGAGCTTTTCATGTTCCAAATGTCAAATAGAAATCTAACTTTCGTTTATCTTTTGAATAAACATGGTTGTAAGCTTATATATGAGTTTGATGGAGCTGTAATGTAACGACCCGGAAATTTCGATCCCGAAAATTCCAGATGGTTAATGAAAGAAGAAAGAGAAAGAAGAAGAAAACAACAACAAGTCACAGAATCCTCACATTCGCAGCGGATCAAATATAATATCAAATAAGATATCAGTTATACAAAGAAAACTATATCTGTTAATTTTCATTTAAATACATCAGAGTTACACATATACATAAACATTGGACAAAACAATCATGTCCAGATACTACAATATCATAGTGGAAACTCTCTATACGTCCCTGCCATCCAGCTCGCCTCCTGAGCTCCAAAACGTCCTTACCTGAAAATCTGTAATACTCGGTCTGACCCGAGCATTACATCAAAGTAACACCCGGGTCAGGCTGGAAACCAGCGTGAGTAAACTCATCTAACAAGGAATATCCCAAAACATACAACTTATATAAACCCGGGGTAACTTATCAATTTACAACTTAACAAGCTGTTATAAACATTACCTATATCATACATCAATTTGTAAGTGTCAAAACTTAGATTAAATGGTCCAATTCACTTAAGTCAATCCAAACCAGCTTATTGATTTTACAAATCAATCTATAATGAATCGAAGTGGTTTCGGGTATTTACTAATACCCGACTCCGGTCTCTTCGAACCCAATGTCATCCTAACTTAAATTATCCGAGTGAAATACAATTCAACATTTAAATACAGGATGTCACAGTAATTCATCATCAATAGAAAACCACATCATCACGGTTTAAATTAAACATATCTTATCACATAGCATCACGAACACATATTAGGGATAACAATTAGTCAAAGGCTTCCCATATCATTCTATTTATCTCTTAAATTAATTTCCTAAATTAATTTATTCTTAACCAAATACAGTAATTAACCTTTAATTACCTCATTAATTCAATTATTAACCATAATTATTAATCACCCTTGATTAATAATATCCAGTAATTAACTACCCTTAATTACTTCATTGAATAAATTAATTCTTAATTTATTGTCTAATTAATTTCTTGATAAATCCCTTTCGGTAATCAACTATTCCTAATTACTTTATTCCAAAAAATTAATTACCCTTAATTAATTATCTCAATTAATCACCCTGATTAATTACATAGGAATTTAATCCAAATTACTTCCATCATCAACATCTTTAATTACATTCAGTAATTATCATTAACTACTTCCTTAAGTACTTACACTTCCATTAATTACATTAAGTAATTATTCATCAATCATCAAGTGTTTAAATTAATTAAACTTAATTAACTAATCTAAACAAATCACATTAAACCCAATTAATTACATTAAGTAATTAATTTCTTAATTACTTTTATTAAACTTAAACAATTTCTCAATTGATTATTGTCAATTAATTAATCTAATTAATTATTAAAAATTAATCACATTAATTAATTGTTAAATAATCCTTAGTTAATGACCCTCATTAATTGTTTAAAAATTCATTAATTATTTATCTAAAACAATTAACTTATTTCAATCATTATCAACTATAATTTAATTAATCATTTATTAACTCCTAATTATTAATTAAGTGCTAACTATAACTTGATTAATTCCTCATTACTCGATTAATTAATTATTCCTAATTACAAGTTAATTATTCTAAGAATAATAGGTCTTAAACCCTCAAGTTTAAACCTTTAATTACTTTACATTTTAATTACCAATTTAAATTCAAATTTCTTTAATTTTTTTTTAACAAAATCCTTTTTAAAGTATTTTAAAACAAAATTTGAATTTAAAACTAATTCATTTCCAATTACGATTCAAATTAATCTTGAATCCATAATTTAAAATTTAGATTTAAAACTCATTTAAATCTTTTGCTTTTTACTTTTAAATTTAAGTATAAATTTGGGAAATAGGTCAAGTTTCAAACTTGAACCAACAAATTCGAGTGACCCATAATTCACTCGAGCCAAACACTAAATAACTCGAGTAAAACACTAAAATAGCTCGAGTAACGCTCCACTTGAATTCATTCAAACTCAAATACTGACAGGTTTTACATAAAGCCTGTAACAATTATCACACCCGAGCCCTCTCATCAACTCCTTCGAGTCCCAAACCTCACTGCTTCGAGTAAAAGTATGGGTAAACCCGAAATACTCGAGAACCCATTTTTCCCCAAAATCCACAGCTGACACACTATGATAGCCGTGCACCTACACCACCGCTTCCATCAACTACGACCTCTCGCGACCACATACGTAAGTCGCCAACCACCTTCCAACTCAACTACGACCATCAAAGGAACTGCAGAAGTCCCAAATCAAATTCGAGCACTTCGGTCAAAACTAGACCCCGACCTCCCCAGAAAACTATCCCAATACCACCGTCGTCGTTCACCAGAGTGCACCAAACTACGTCCACGACCTCGCAAGACCCTATGCCATCTTTCCCCAAAAACATGTTGAACTCGATCGCCCTTATAGGTCGAGCCAACCAAATCAAATTACATAGCTAAAACTAGGGTTACAGGAGATAAATCACCACCGCAGCCTCCTCGACGAAGTTCAACACCACTCACCATTTTTGCCTTCAACTCTGATCACTCCTCCACCATCACTGAAGATCCCAGACCTCCATAGCAACTAGATCACCAGAAAACTACCCAAATTCCCTTTATAGTTAAACCAACAATACACCCTCAATTTATCATTAAAAATTATGATTTTGGTCTTAAAAATCATGTCTTGGATTAAGAATTTATATCATATATCTGAATTTATCAATTAAAATGTTTGAGTTTTGGACTTTATTACACATGCACTGTTGCTATGGTTTTCCAAAGATATTTCTAATTTATTTTAACCCAAATAAAATTCTAAACTAAGGTTTATGATTAAACTAACAGATTTGATTTAAATCTAAAGTTTAAAACAGAGGCAAAATCTAAAGATTTGAATTTTAAATCAAAACTTGAACCTATGGACTACAAAACAGAGAGTACTCTGAAACATATGCATGCCATACATCCATCATATTCACAGCAAATTCATTCATATATACAAACCATACATTTTATCACAGAGATTTAACATGCAACCTTATTCATAAACTTAATCTTTTATTAAAGAGTTTTATCCACTATATTAGCAAAACAGAGGTAAGCTTTTTGATCTAAAACTTCTACAGATTTCAATCTGTTTTAAGAAGGAAGACTTACTCACTGTTAGATTATGATGATGCATGCATATACATATTCATAAAAATCCCCTTATATATCCAAACAAGCACCCTTTTTCTATCAAACAAGTCATATTCATAATGTTTTCTTTAGATAGTTCTTGCATGCATAAGTTAATAAGGGATTTTGCTTCTTTTATTTTCGTAGGCATTGAAAAACAATACAGAGGAACCAAGTTTTACTCACCTTATAATTGAAGAAGCAGAGAAGCATTTTCATTTTTTCTGGAGCTGCTGATTGCGAATCAAATTTCCTGGAACTGATTTGAATTTCCTGTAGAATCTGGTGAACTTGCTTATATTTTAATAACTGAAGTTGAAGTTGATTCTCTTGTTGATTTGTAGGTGATTTTAAACTGCAACAGAACTCCATCTTTTTGAATTTGAAGTTGATTCATACAGATTTTCAAATTTTGCATATTTTAGAGTAAATTGGTTTTGCAGAATTTTGAGTTTGTTTGTAGATCTTAAACATGAATTGGGTTTTCAGAATTCTTGATTGAATTTGATTTTGTTGATTTGGGTTTTGAATTTCTTATCTAAATCTTATTTTCAGTTTCTCAATTGAAGATGATTGTATGAACAAAAATGCATTGTTACATTTTCTTATCCAAAATATTTTAAATAAAAAGTTTTTAAAACAATGCCACTTGTTAACTAATGTTATAGATTAAGTACAAGTGTCTTCTTTATGTGTTAAATGCTTAACACATATTCAATTCTAAAAAAAAAGAAATTTCTTAATTTATGTATTTTCATTTATTTTTAAATTTATTTAAAGCTTTTATATAAATATCCAAATTAGTTAAATATTTTCCTTTATTAAGAGTTAAATGCCATACACATGTTATTAGAGATGTTCACAAGTTAACACATGTACTTTTCATGCAAAAGTAGATTTTTAAATATTTAATAAAACTTCATAATTAATTATCCAATTTATAATTTTTTTTTAATTTACATAAATCAATCTCTTTTTAAAAAGAAATTAATATAAAACAATTTTGTATTCTAAGTAAAATCATGAAAACACTTTAAAACCAAAATAAAATTTAAGATATAAATAACTATATTTTAAATTTCAATTCAAACTCAATTTCAAGTTAAGGTTAAATTTAAAATCAGCCTATACATTTTTAAAAACATATTATTTGTTCGAAAGGCATAATTTGCCAATGATAATAATTAAACTATAAGATTATCAATTTAATATTTATCCAAATATAAAAATTTAGTTTCTATTATCATCAGAATTCTTATCTGTCTAATCTATAATCCAGTATTTCTTTTAATTAACCCAATCATATTATTAATTTCAATATCCAAAAATCCGGGTTATTACATTCCTCCCCCCTTAGAATCTTTTCGTCCTCGAAAAGGAACGAAGCCAGAATTTATTAAATATTTTAAAATCAGTTAAAATATTCTTTAATCATTTTAAAACACTCTTAAAATCTGTAATACTGTCAAAATAGTTTTAAAAATACTTTAATAACTCGATGTTTTAACCAGTCCATCATTGTTCTCACAGAAATTCGGTCATACGTTGTTCAGGCGTACGACTAAAAATCTATAAGTACTTAGCAGACCCGTTTTCAACATCCAGTGAAAATACTTGAAAAATAATTTTAATGAAAATATAGAAAACAGTTTTTGAAAATAGAGGATATATCTTTGGTGAGAATGCTCTGGAAATCATCACCCCCATCCATGGTCACAGTTACATTCCAGGGTTACGTTGCCGTCGCAGCAAAAGTCCATGTAACTGCAGGCTCTCCGCGGCCTCTCAATTACGCCATGGAACCCACACAAGAGATCACAGTTACATCCAGGGTTACGTTGCCATCGCAGCAAAAGTCCATGTAACTGCAGGCTCTCAGCGGCCTCTGATTTTCGCTGTCGAAATGAAACTCCTCCACTCCTACATAGGTCGCAGTCTACCGATATATAATCAAACGCAGACTGTTGGCTCTCAGCGGCACACACGACTTTCGCTATGTTATACCATAGATCGCAGTTACATCCTGGGTTACGTTGCCATCGCAGCAAAAGTCCATGTAACTGTTGGCTCTCAGCGGCACACACGACTTTCGCTATGGTATACTCTACTCAAAATCCCCAGGAACTAGTTTCGTCCAGACTCGTCACAGGATCAACTTTAGAACCCCCCCCTGGGGCTCAAGGCAGCACCACCCGGTGGTACTCCTGAGAAGTTCATTTCAAGGGAGCGCCTTTTTCTCCAGAGCCATCATCAAAACATTTTATACTATACATATATAGTATCTTTAAGTCATACACATAGTATGATCTCATACAAAGCTCCTTTACACAAAATCGATTATCCCAAAATCGATAATTCTCAAACCAGGCTTTCCAAATTCAATATTGATTCTACCCAAAAATCAAAAGCCTTTCCAAATCCAAAGGTTCCCAAAACCCTTTTTTTTCTTCCAAAATCCTCATATGATCCTGTATATATAGAGATATATATAAAATCCTAAATAAAAATCTTTGGATTATTATAAACTTGTATAAAATCCTTTTATACTTCAAACACTTTCAAAATCCTTTCTTTCTGGCAATAGATTCATCAAGGGAAGTTTTATCTTATAAAACAAAGATATATAACTTCATTTATCCAAAATCAAATATCAAATTTGATTACTCTTTTCAATATCATTTTTATTCAAATCCGTACGATGTACACATATCATCCGTACTCTATACCCATCTGATCGTTTACTCGATCACACAATTTCACTTCCGAACTAGTATCGTCCACCCGACTTCCTAGTGCGGACTCAGATTTGGTTTTTTGATCAGAAACCGTCATTCTCCTTGCATGGTCACAACTATGATAGAGAATATCCAGAATCAATCAACAGTCCATATCCAGGTTCGCCGTCGAAAATCGAGTGAAAAATCCCACTCGGATCGATATAACTATCTCGAAATTCTGTGCTCGAATCTGCATCAAATCACTATGCGAATAGAATAACATACGTACACCCTACGTATTTATCTTTATTGGTTATTAGCCAAATCAATTTCATTTTTATTCACATTCACTTTGATTTTCATTCACTTATCCATAATTACTTCAATCCATTAGGATTATCACCTCTATTCTTATCTCGATTGGGTAATTAACCAATAACAGTTTAAACTCTGTCCAGTAAAAATTTAGAAAATAACTTGAAAGAAATAGATAAGTAGTTGAAAAATAATTACTAGTTTGTAAAATAGCTGTAAAATAGTTAGAAAATAGTTAAATTAATTACAGAAATTTTAGATAATTGCAAAATAGTAGTAAGATAATAATTAGTTTTGTAAAATAGTTGAAATATAGTAATTAGTTTATAAAACAGTTGGAAAATTGTTAAACAATTTCAAAAATAATTGTAAACAAATATAAGATAGTTTGGATTTTAAAAGAAAAGTTGTATATATATATTAAATAGTTTTGAAAATAGGTTTATATTAAAACAATTTATATTAAAAATAGTTTAGAGTCAAAATTGCTCATTTCCCAATCTCCATTCTCATCAGTTCAATTTAAATTTCCTCTACCATTTAAATTGACCCAGTTCCAATTTTAAATAATTTCAATTTCCATTGAAATTGATTCAATCCCAATTCAAGTTGAATTAACCTTAGTTTCTTTCCAAAATTAACTTTATTCAACCTTTGTCTCAAATTTCTATTAATTCAAATAAAATTCAATTGAACTATCCAATTTCAATTCATTTCAACTCCAGTTTGAATTAATCCCAATTTCAAACTCCATTTCCACATCAAGTTGAATTATTCTTGATTTCTTCCCAAATTTAATTCAAATTCCATTTGAATTTTATACTATTCAACTTTTAATTTCAATTCCAAATTATTCAAATTAATCTAATTCAATTTTTCCATTTGAATCTTATATTCATACATCTTCAATCACCATTTCAATTAATTCAAATCAAATTCAGTTTGAACTAATTCAAATTTCAAATTTAAACCATCTCTCATTCATTTAAACAATTCCAATTCATAACTTAAAGATTTTTAACAACAATAGGATGATATTATCTAATTTATTTTAAAACATCCATTCATTTTCCAAATTCCAGATCTCAAACCCATTTGAGATCACACAAACTCCCAGTTCAGATTAACCATTTAACTTTCCAAGTTAAATTCCAATTGCATCTTGAAATTTCCAAATCAGATTGATCATTCTAACCTATTTAACCCTTTTCAAAGTTAAACTCAATTTACTTAATTCAGTCAAATTCACACAATTTGAATTCCTATTCAAATTTTAAAATTCTTTCCCATCTATAAGTTCAAAAACTTATCACTTTGGGTTTTCATATCTCCTTCCTAATTTAAACTCAATATTTAGAGTTTATTTCAAACTAACTTTAATATTTAAGTATATCCACACATATTCATATTTACTTCTTGGCTCATCAGGTCAAATTTTAAAATTTAAACCACCCTTGGTTTCTAATTCAAAACAAATTTCTTTAAATTAATTACATCATCAATTAATTCCAATTAATCACATTCGATAATTAACTTATTTCTTAATTACCTTCATTAAGTATTTGTCCTTTAAATTACTTACTTCTAGTTACTTCATTAAGTAACTTCCTCTTAATTTATCATTTCCAATTATTATTCATTAATTAATCTCATAAATTAATTGATTATTCTTATCCTGAAACCCTTCCCAAATTCAAGATTTAATTTCAGTTTGTTTGTATTTCTATTACCTCTTAATTTAATTCCAATAATTTTAACCACCAATTTCCTTAATATATTAGATAATCTATTTCTTATATAAGATTCATTTACTTTTGAAATCATTTAAAAACTTTTATATAAGAAAATAACAAGTACGCTCTCTCATATTTATATACTCTACTCATCCTAGGGTACCACTTACCCTATCCTTAATGAGTAATCCCACCAGAGCCAAGGTTCTCGCTTAACCTTCGGCTCTGATACCAAATGTAACGACCCGAAAATTTCGATCTCGAAAATTCCAGATAGTTAATGAAAGAAGAAAGAGAAAGAAGAAGAAAACAGCAACAAGTCACAGAATCCTCACATTCCCAGCGGATCAAATATAATATCAAATAAGATATCAGTTATACAAAGGAAACTATATCTGTTAATTTTCATTTAAATACATCAGAGTTACACATATACATAAACATTGGACAAAACAATCATGTCCAGATACTACAATATCACAGTGGAAACTCTCTATACGTCCCTGCCATCCAGCTCGCCTCCTGAGCTCCAAAACGTCCTTACCTGAAAATCTGTAATACTCGGTCTGACCCGAGCATTACATCAAAGTAACACCCGGGTCAGGCTGGAAACCAGCGTGAGTAAACTCATCTAACAAGGAATATCCCAAAACATACAACTTATATAAACCCGGGGTAACTTATCAATTTACAACTTAACAAGCTGTTATAAACATTACCTATATCATACAT
This sequence comes from Allium cepa, assembly GCA_030765085.1. Taxonomy (NCBI): domain Eukaryota; kingdom Viridiplantae; phylum Streptophyta; class Magnoliopsida; order Asparagales; family Amaryllidaceae; genus Allium; species Allium cepa. The sequence goes on from CM060939.1 coordinate 252,648,268, forward strand.
CAATTTGTAAGTGTCAAAACTTAGATTAAATAGTCTAATTCACTTAAGTCAATCCAAACCAGCTTATTGATTTTACAAATCAATCTATAATGAATCGAAGTGGTTTCGGGTATTTACTAGTACCCGACTCCGGTCTCTTCGAACCCAATGTCATCCTAACTTAAATTATCCGAGTGAAATACAATTCAACATTTAAATACAGGATGTCACAGTAATTCATCATCAATAGAAAACCACATCATCACGGTTTAAATTAAACATATCTTATCACATAGCATCACGAACACATATTAGGGATAACAATTAGTCAAAGGCTTCCCATATCATTCTATTTATCTCTTAAATTAATTTCCTAAATTAATTTATTCTTAACCAAATACAGTAATTAACCTTTAATTACCTCATTAATTCAATTATTAACCATAATTATTAATCACCCTTGATTAATAATATCCAGTAATTAACTACCCTTAATTACTTCATTGAATAAATAAATTTAATTTATTGTCTAATTAATTTCTTGATAAATCCCTTTCGGTAATCAACTATTCCTAATTACTTTATTCCAAAAAATTAATTACCCTTAATTAATTATCTCAATTAATCACCCTGATTAATTACATAGGAATTTAATCCAAATTACTTCCATCATCAACATCTTTAATTACATCCAGTAATTATCATTAACTACTTCCTTAAGTACTTACACTTCCATTAATTACATTAAGTAATTATTCATCAATCATCAAGTGTTTAAATTAATTAAACTTAATTAATTAATCTAAACTAATCACATTAAACCCAATTAATTACATTAAGTAATTAATTTCTTAATTACTTTTATTAAACTTAGACAATTTCTCAATTGATTATTGTCAATTAATTAATCTAATTAATTATTAAAAATTAATCACATTAATTAATTGTTAAATAATCCTTAGTTAATGACCCTCATTAATTGTTTAAAAATTCATTAATTATTTATCTAAAACAATTAACTTATTTCAATCATTATCAACTATAATTTAATTAATCATTTATTAACTCCTAATTATTAATTAAGTGCTAACTATAACTTGATTAATTCCTCATTACTCGATTAATTAATTATTCCTAATTACAAGTTAATTATTCTAAGAATAATAAGTCTTAAACCCTCAAGTTTAAACCTTTAATTACTTTACATTTTAATTACCAATTTAAATTCAAATTTCTTTAAAAAAATTTAACAATATCCTTTTTAAAGTATTTTAAAACAAAATTTGAATTTAAAACTAATTCATTTCCAATTATGATTCAAATTAATCTTGAATCCATAATTTAAAATTTAGATTTAAAACTCATTTAAATCTTTTGCTTTTTACTTTTAAATTTAAGTATAAATTTGGGAAATAGGTCAAGTTTCAAACTTGAACCAACAAATTCGAGTGACCCATAATTCACTCGAGCCAAACACTAAATAACTCGAGTAAAACACTAAAATAGCTCGAGTAACGCTCCACTTGAATTCATTCAAACTCAAATACTGACAGGTTTTACATAAAGCCTGTAACAATTATCACACCCGAGCCCTCTCATCAACTCCTTCGAGTCCCAAACCTCACTGCTTCGAGTAAAAGTATGGGTAAACCCGAAATACTCGAGAACCCATTTTTCCCCAAAATCCACAGCTAACACGCTATGATAGCCGTGCACCTGCACCACCGCTTCCATCAACTACGACCTCTCGCGACCACATACGTAAGTCGCCGACCACCTTCCAACTCAACTACGACCATCAAAGGAACTGCAGAAGTCCCAAATCAAATTCGAGCACTTCGGTCAAAACTAGACCCCGACCTCCCCAGAAAACTATCCCAAACCACCGTCGCCGTTCACCAGAGTGCACCAAACTACGTCCACGGCCTCGCAAGACCCCATGCCATCTTTCCCCAAAAACATGTTGAACTCGATCGCCCTTATAGGTCGAGCCAACCAAATCAAATTACCTAGCTAAAACTAGGGTTACAGGAGATAAATCACCACCGCAGCCACCTCGACGAAGTTCAACACCACTCACCATTTTTTCCTTCAACTCTGATCACTCCTCCACCATCACTGAAGATCCCAGACCTCCATAGCAACTAGATCACCAGAAAACTACCTAAATTCCCTTTATAGCTAAACCAACAATACACCCTCAATTTATCATTAAAAATTATGATTTTGGTCTTAAAAATCATGTCTTGGATTAAGAATTTATATCATATATCTGAATTTATCAATTAAAATGTTTGAGTTTTGGACTTTATTACACATGCACTGTTGCTATGGTTTTCCAAAGATATTTCTAATTTATTTTAACCCAAATAAAATTCTAAACTAAGGTTTATGATTAAACTAACAGATTTGATTTAAATCTAAAGTTTAAAACAGAGGCAAAATCTAAAGATTTGAATTTTAAATCAAAACTTGAACCCATGGACTACAAAACAGAGAGTACTCTGAAACATATGCATGCCATACATCCATCATATTCACAGCAAATTCATTCATATGTACAAACCATACATTTTATCACAGAGATTTAACATGCAACCTTATTCATAAACTTAATCTTTTATTAAAGAGTTTTATCCACTATATTAGCAAAACAGAGGTAAGCTTTTTGATCTAAAACTTCTACAGATTTCAAACTGTTTTAAGAAGGAAGACTTACTCACTGTTAGATTATGATGATGCATGAAAATACATATTCATAAAAATCCCCTTATATATCCAAACAAGCACCCTTTTTCTATCAAACAAGTCATATTCATAATGTTTTCTGTAGATAGTTCTTGCATGCATAAGTTAATAAGGGCTTTTGCTTCTTTTATTTTCGCAGGCATTGAAAAACAATACAGAGGAACCAAGTTTTACTCACCTTATAATTGAAGAAGCAGAGAAGCATTTTCATTTTTCCTGGAGCTGCTGATTGCAAATTAAATTTCCTGGAACTGATTTGAATTTCCTGTAGAATATGGTGAACCTGCTTATATTTTAATAACTGAAGTTGAAGTTGATTCTCTTGTTGATTTGTAGGTGATTTTAAACTGCAACAGAACTCCGTCTTTTTGAATTTGAAGTTGATTCATACAGATTTTCAAATTTTGCATATTTTAGAGTAAATTGGTTTTGCAGAATTTTGAGTTTGTTTGTAGATCTTAAACATGAATTGGGTTTTCAGAATTCTTGATTGAATTTGATTTTGTTGATTTGGGTTTTGAATTTCTTATCTAAATCTGATTTTCAGTTTCTCAATTGAAGATGATTATATGAACAAAAATGCATTGTTACATTTTCTTATCCAAAATATTTTAAATAAAAAGTTTTTAAAACAATGCCACTTGTTAACTAATGTTATAGATTAAGTACAAGTGTCTTCTTTATGTGTTAAATGCTTAACACATATTCAATTCTAAAAAAAAGAATTTTCTTAATTTATGTATTTTCATTTATTTTTAAATTTATTTAAAGCTTTTATATAAATATCCAAATTAGTTAAATATTTTCCTTTCTTAAGAGTTAAATGCCATACACATGTTATTAGGGATGTTCACAAGTTAACACATGTACATTTCATGCAAAAGTAGATTTTTAAATATTTAATAAAACTTCATAATTAATTATCCAATTTATAAATATTTTTTTAATTAATATAAATCAATCTCTTTTTAAAAAGAAATTAATATAAAACAATTTTGTATTCTAAGTAAAATCATGAAAACACTTTAAAACCAAAATAAAATTTAAGATATAAATAACTATATTTTGAATTTCAATTCAAACTCAATTTCAAGTTAAGGTTAAATTTAAAATCAGCCTATACATTTTTAAAAACATATTATTTGTTCGAAAGGCATAATTTGCCAATGATAATAATTAAACTATAAGATTATCAATTTAATATTTATCTAAATATAAAAATTCAGTTTCTATTATCATCAGAATTCTTATCTGTCTAATCTATAATCCAGTATTTCTTTTAATTAACCCAATCATATTATTAATTTCAATATCCAAAAATCCGGGTTATTACATGTAATTTCTCTGAATAGAATTTATACGTAAATTCTTATGCCTGTTGGGTTAGTTCCATTTTTTTGCAATAGAATCTTTTTATTAATTAGTTAGACAACGTTTGCATTTATGCAAAATTATTGTTAATTACAGTGATGGCACTTATGATAGTTGGAGATTTGAAATAAGGCACTTGAAAAATAATGATGATACTTGGTTCAATTTCTAGATTTGGTATCGATAAATGAATATGTGAAATTTCTACTTAATATAAATTCAAGAAGTCTTTCATCTTGGTCATTAGGAGCGCCGATCCCTTTCTATCTCATTCCCGGTGACATTTAAAAAGTAAATAGAGCTGTGACTCATTGTAGTAGTGGATATTTTATGACTTTCATTGAGGACTTCTCTAAAAGTATCTCTAACAAGAGACTACAATTTACAGAATTGATGATGTACATCCAGTAAGTGTTGCAACTGAGTGAACATTGCATAATCAAGTACAATTTCAATCGTTTTAGCTTAAAATGTGTAATATACTTGGACGCTTGTTTTTTTTGAACGGGCACCCAAGCTCCAGGTGTTTGGTGATTGGGCATCAATTCAAAAAGCATCTAATTAAATTTCCCCACAATGTCTAATTCAATGGATCGTTTTCCCTCCTCTACAAATGCCATCCACCTTCATCTCTTCTCCTCCCACACAACACTCTATAAAATTTCCACATTCTACTCTCACTTCTCTCATCCCAAAATGCTTTTCGATTCGGACCTCAATTCCGCAAGATGCAGTTTCGAAGGATTCGATTTAGAATACAATACATATCCTATTAGCGAAGCATTAACTACTGGTGGTTGGACTACGGCGAAAGACTATGATTTATGTTACTGGTGTGCATTCTCAAACGATCTAATCCGGGGTGCCCTCCAATGGTGAAACTTTTTAGGAAAGAATTATAAATTGCTACAATCAAAAGAACATTGATTGCAAAAGATCGATATCTTAGATAAAAAGTCGTTTGAAAAAATTAATCATCAAAAATAAACATTTGATTCTAAAATGTATAAGTTAAAGAAAATGAATCCCAGTGGATTTGAAAATGAAACACATTTGGTAATATTTCCTAAATTTTCATATATCTATATTTTTTTTACAGTTCTCTAATTATGTAAGTGATTTTTTTGCAGAGGAAGATAGCAAATAAATTATTTAAATAAATCAACAGACCCAAGAATAAACAGCAAATAAATTATTTAAATAAATCAACAGACCTGAGAATAAACAAACACCTCATTTTTTTCAGTTCATGCATGTTTGACCTACTAGTTGAGCATGTAAAATGGAAATCCTTTCTTCAGGAAACCATTCAAGACGTCTGATCAAACAGCGTCCAAGGTAAAACGCGAAGAGTCGGGGAAAGCTTTGGCCCAGGAGAATCACTAGGAAGTCAAGGTATTGGGTCGGAAGAGCGTATAACTCCTACCGAAGATGATTTTATTAGGCCTTTAGGAGCCAAAACAGCCATAAAAAAAGTAGGCTACTAGGGCGGATCGAGCAGAAATAAAAATTTCCTTGAATCCAAAGATAGATATAATCATGCAATGGAGTTTCGAGTTGCTCAACATCAAAAAATATTGAAATTGGACCAACTATTTGTTGGAAACAAATGAGAGATGAAGATGTACTAATGTTCTTGGATATGTCGAATATTTCTGAAGAACGATGAGAATATACGAAATTCAAGAGGAGAGAAATTATGAGGCATAGGTGTGAAGGGGGGATGTAGTTGTATTTGTGTTTCTAGAACTATTCTATCTTTGAGCTTTTAGTTGATGTACTAATTTGAACTTAATCCGGTAATTTTAGAAGTATAACCAATGAAATTGCATTACATTACTTGATGTGAAATGAAATTGTGATACATTATTTTCAACAATGCCAAATTGTGATACATTACTTGATATGAAATATAACATGGATACATTAAAACAATATTTAAAACAATAACATAAAGAACGACAACAAACTTAACAGCAATAATAAACTTTTACTCATTGCCATAAAAGCTCTAAAGATGACATATGAGATCGTTTTATAGTCTTTGGTGGAGTTGAACACTACGATATGATATTTGGATAGAAATAGGAAACTCGAGTTCCATTGCGCTTCCAATCATATCGTTGTGCCATAAATCTGGTGCTACTGGAGTACCCTCATACACAAAGTCGTCTTTCATGTCTCTGTTGTCCTCAATAATCATATTGTGTAAATAAAGATAAGTGTACATTTTTTTGCCATTTTTAAGTGGATCCCGAATACTACATGGATTGCTGACTATGACAAATCTTAATTGAAGTACACCAAATGCTCTTTCGTCATGTTTTCTCTATCCTTTTTGCGTTGTCGCAAACTTTGATTGTTTATTGTTTAATAGGTTAGAAATTGTCTTGACAATGGTACTCCATTTAGTTGTTTATATTATCTCTAGGATAATATCCATGATCGTATGTGTTACCTCCTAACTGAAGGAACACAGAGGTGACCTACCATTTTCTAAATCATTAAAAAAGTATATCATTCGACTACGTTTATATCATTCGACTACGTTTATATCATTCGACTACGTTTAGGTCATTGTTAGAACCTAGCATTCCAAAAAATGCATTCTTCATTCGACTACGTTTAGGTCATTGTTAGAACCTAGCATTCCAAAAAATGCATTCTTCATTCGACTACGTTTAGGTCATTGTTAGAACCTAGCATTCCAAAAAATGCATTCTTGATCCATAAGTCATATGAAGCTGCCGCTTCAAGAATAATTATAGAACTACAAGACTTATCTTGATAAGCTCTGTCATACGCCTTTGGACAGTTCTTCCACTCCTAATGCATATACTCTATGCTAACCAACATTCCTGACCATCCTCTACTACCATGCATCCCCGTTAATCTTACTATGTCAGCTTCATTCGGTCTTCTAAATATCGACTATCGTAAATGTCGATGGTAGCTTGATAGAAATGGTTCAAAGGTTCTAGTACCATGCTTTCCCCCAGATGCAAATTCCCATGAGAGTGCCCGCAGGTCCTACATATATATCAAGCATTCTCAATGCAGCGGTCAATTTTTAGCAACCAGTCAATCCTTGAGTACGAGATGCATTAGGTTTGAAGATGAAGTATTTATCACATTGTTTAATAGACCCTAGAATCCTAAGAAATAAAGCTCGATGCATTTAAAATCTTCTTCTAAAATAATAGTCTCCCATCAGTCTTTTATTATATCAGGAATGTTTGTGATTTTTGCAGCGATGACTGACAACTAATCCACCATGATGTCCACTGGATTAAACAACTTGTAGCACAGACATAGCTATTAACTCTCTTTCATGATGAAAATGATCTTTCATTATTTCATCATCACTACCGTCAAAAATTATAAGTTATTCAACTGATATAATTTTTATACTTGGAAAAAATATAAAATCCGAAGGAGCATGAATGAGCAACATTATCGTAGGTATTTATAGTTTCCAAAATATTTAATTAATGGAGGAAGATTGGCTCGGTGTTTTTGTCACAATCAAACATTGTAGCCACAATGCACAACTTTCTTCACATGATAGCATGGTTAATGGAGAAAGAGTGGCTTAGTGTCCTATCACAATCAAACACTGTAGTTACGTTGCACAACTTTCTTTACATGCCAGACTGATTAATGGAGGCATAGTCGTTAAGCGTCCTATCATAATCAAACACTGTAGCCATGTCGCACAACTTTCTTCACATTCCAGCATGGTTAACGGAGATGGAGTGGCTCAGTGTCTTATCACAATCAAACATTGTAGCAGCTTTGCACAACTTTCTTCACATCCCACATTGGTTAATGGTGATAGAATGGCTCAATGTCCACAATCAAAATTATAGCCACGTTGCATAGCTTTCTTCACATGCCAGACTGGTTAATGAAGACAGAGTGGCTCGGTGTCTTATCATAATCAAACAATGTAGCCACGTTGCACAACTGTCTTCACATGCTAGATAGATTAATGGAGATAGAGTGGCTCATAGTCTTGTCATAATCAAACATTATAGTGAAATTGCACAACATTCTTCACATGTTGGGATGGTCAATGGAGATAGAGTGGATCAATGTCCTATCCTAATCAAGCATTGTAGCCACATTACACAACTTTCTTCACAAGACGGACTGGTTAATGGAGACAGACTGGTTCAGCTTCTCAATATCCTGTCACAATCGAAAATTATAGCCACGTTGTACAACTTTCTTCATATGCCAGACTAGTCAATGGAGATGGAGATGCTCAATGTCCTGTCATAATCAAACACTATAGCCATGTTCCACAACTTTCTTCACATGCTAGCCTGGTTAATATATTCTCATATTTAATATATACCGTATTTCTTGCCATAATTCTCTGTGATCGTATAATCCCTTTAATATGCAAAAAAATCGTGGATTACAACTATACTTTGTAACAACCGCCCTTCGATGCAGAACGGTTATCAAAGGAGAGAAAAGAAGTAAAGAATAGGAAATAGAAGAGAAGGGAATGGAAAAGAAGAAAAAGGAGACATCAAATAATCACATAACTTGTCATATGTCTCACATTGCATCACAATAAATATAAGAGTCAACAAATATATAACATAATAGAGACGGTAATAACAATGTGAACCAATCATCAGAGTATAAGATCCATAAAGTTATACAATACAGAAGCAAACTTTATACTGGAAAAATAAACTCAACTGATACATGACTCATATAATAGAAAGTCAAACACTATCAAGGCTCCATAGTGTCACACAACGGAAGTACAATAACAAACTCAAATACAAGTATGAGTAAGAATCACCCTCTACTAGTCCATCTGCAGAACTCCATGTGCTATCCACATCTGCTCTATAATCTACTCATTTAAGAGCACTCGAGATAATAAGAAGTAAAGCATAAAATATTTGGTCAGAAAACAGTCTGATGTGAGTGACAAACATTCTCAAAATACTACAAAATTTGATATTATAAGGAAATAGAGGGTACAGAAATCATACCTAATCTATCCCTACAACCAAAAAGCCAGCACATAACATAGGTAATATGCTACTCTGCAACATCATAAAAAGGGTACTCCATAATCAGTATCCGTCGGGGTGCCTATGTATCTCCCTCTATAATACTTGCTCTATACTAAATAAACTGTCCGAGGTGTCTAGGTATCTTTATCCGTAATGCCTACCTCGTGTGACATCCCTATGGTGACAGGTGGATAGTGAGGCAACCAAAACAAACTGACATCCATCAAAGAGTACCAACTATCACCCAATGTGCTCTTGATATATGATAACTCGTATGACCCCTAAGCCAGGGACTAGTGGAAGTCCAATTCTCCATCGCACTTTTGTATCTTACAACCCAAAGTTGGATATGTGTCTCGCAGCCTAAAGCTGGAAACTAGACCCAAAGGGTCTTAGGTATACAGATCCCATCATGATCCATAATCATCCCCATTATACAATACCCCTGCTTCGAGTATAACCGAAAACTTTCTAAGCATCAATAATCCCTTACCACATACACATCCATCCAAGCCCTATTAGCTCAATATTATTTCCACCATCCAGAACCCACTATGTTCCTACACTCCACGACTCCCAAAATAAGCCTCTTCGGTACCTGCTACCCCTACGAGCCACAAACCGAAGATACAGAGTGTCTATCTTTGGTACCTGCTACTGCCACGAGCCACAAATCGAAGACAAATCCATCATTTTATACATCGCACTCCCCATGCTGCGAATGAGCTAACACCTTCAGCATGATCTATAGAGTCTAAAACCATCAACCTCGGTACCTACTCCAGACACGAGCCAATATCCGAAGTACCAACTCTCATGCTGAAGCGTTACACCATCAGCTCGCCATGTCAATTACTCACCATAGTGTAATTAACATCAAGACTGTAAGTCGGTCACACGAATGAACCATCAAATCATGCACTATGAAATCTCATCAGTGTCCAAGCCAAAGATCTGCCAAATTACCAATCAACAAAAGTGATCGGACATTGACCACTCTATATGGTCAATACCAAACACCTTGGTCTTTTATTTAACCAAATGGATAAGTACAAACCAAACGGAAATGTCTGGCATCCATCTTGAAGTCCAAAGCCTCATCTTCCACCTTAGATCCATCGGCACGTATCCTAACCCTCCTCTATAACTTATCTCGCTCGTTTGGTTTTTACGTGTACGAAATCCCAACGTACAAGATATTCCCTTAACACTCGATCAACGCTAATCGACATTTTCAACCAAAACAACCAAACAAACCGAATAACCAAACAAACAACCTACAACTATACGTCCATCTAAAATAGCATACATACAAAATGTATAACTCATCCATAGCAACCAATAAGGAAATTATATCAAAATAACTCAAATTTAATAATTCCTAACAATGGCACATCGATGAAAAATATGTCATATTCGATATAAATCATTTTAAAATCATTTTATTTTCTTTATAAATGTCTAATAGGTATATAAGTACAGGAAAATCACATTTTAAAAACAAAGATTATCCTTGAGCATGAATCTAATACTATACAACCAATCATAGTATGGTGAGGGATAATATCACTCACCTTCATAAAATCTATCCAAACCGTTGCCAAAATGTAGATCTTACCATCATGAGCACAATGCAAGAAACCACATCTAAAACGGATCTAGTTTGCAAAAGATATGGATGAAATAAGAATAAAGATTATCGATTAATCAAATAATAATAGTTAAATCCTTAATTACCTTCATTAGTGCTAATCTTCTTCCCAAAATCTTTTCTAGGTAGTTCACAAACCCATCTTCCTCTACTTCTCTCTTCAATTTCTCTAAAATTACTCAATGAATCAATGCGCCGTTTTTTCCAAAAGACTCCACTACACGATCTCTCCATCCTAGTACCAAAATTAATTAGCCCGATCATCTATGTGCTAACACGACCTGGAAGCCACAAGTGGACATGGCCATGGACACATTTCTCTATGCTCAACTGTGATTGACGAAGGTTTGTAGGGAGGTGCTATTCGTAGAGAGAAATCCAATGGCGATCTCCATTTCGCCTATCATCGCTCCAATCTCCAACTAGCTGAAACCCTAGATCGGCGCTCACTAACATCTCACAGATGATCCAAATTCTACCACGCCAAATGCGAAGCTCTCATCATACGATCTCAATAAATATGGTTTTGTAATTTGTTGTTGAGTGGATTGATAAATTTTATTTTTGAGTGGAATTCGTGAAGTGGCCATGGGTTTTGAATAAAACAGTAAAGTGGAAAATGAGATTAGGGAGGGAAAGAGGATTTGGGATATTTATAATATTATTTTATTCCATTTATTTAAATTCTCAAATAAATGATCGTACGTTGTGAGTCTGTACGAGCATACGACGCGTTCGATCACCATGGAACTCGTCTACATACATCACCTCATTTTTTTGGATACAACAATATTAATTTTGTCTCCATTTGAGACTGCCCTCGGGATGCTAATTTTGTGCTTTTCAAGATCGTTTCTTCCATCGAATCGTCCGATCTTCAAATGCAGCAATCATTATACTCATTTTAATTCGCAACGTCAATTCGAACTCAACGGATGTGGTCTCATGTTCAGATTTGGCCATATGCAAAGAATAATATTTTTGGGCCTTTAATTAGTTAACAATTAACATATAAATCAGTTATTTAAATATCAGATCGTTAATGATACAGGTCGTTATATACTCCCCTCCTTAAAAATATTTCATCCTTGAAAGCACAAAGCAAATAGAATGTCTCCTAACTCATAGGCCCTCAAATGACAATTAGATTTTGAAAAAATTCGGTAGCACTTCCTTTGCGTGGTTAGGTCCGGAAGAAATCTTAATGCAACAAAGATACACACACGCATCATATATTTAAATATACTAGATTGTACATGACAATCGTCTCAAATAAGCATGCTAATCAAACCACCACTATCCCGCATGCCTAATAACCACATAAGCATAAGCTACCATATCAAATGCTAACATTCCAACATCAAACATGCATATAGAATATCAAACATCAAAAAGTAACATCCCGCCTATCCTAGCATGAAGTATGCTAGACCGTCTAGTATCAAACATTGAATATGATATCCAACATGAAAGTCGACGATAAAAATAAATTCTCTCTAAGTGAAGAGCTCCGGATAAGCGGTCCTCATGCTCTTCTTGGTCTATCATATGCAATCGTCTTCGCTTTAACTCCAATGAACCTTTATTACTCCATTGTTTTCATATCACATATTTCGATATGAATAGGCCTATGAGGTCTCGAAGTCCTTGGTTCAATCTCAATATCATAGGATCGATTCGGTGCCAAATTCTCAAATTCCTCTTGTAAGTTCTCCCAAAAACTACTATCGAACAACGGGCTTCAGCCACTTACAGTGTTGGCACACAATGGAATCACACTATCAATCTCACATATAACTCATCAAATACGGATATCATTATACAAGACTTAAAGAATACAAATCTAGCATTCATCATCAATTAACCGACCGTGACTCAAATGCTATCACACTATCCTTAGTCATCGGTAGTCCATCGATGCCGTCTATAAATATATGTTCCCACTACTCGAGAACAAACATATGTCATCCCTACAAAACCAAAAATCTTGATCGGGTCTACACTACATCAGTCTCAGACACAACTCATTCTTCTAATTTGGCAATGTTCTCCACTAGTATAGCCTAACGCCTCTGGCTAGTACAAATCCGCTAAAAGTAGCAGGTCTGATGGTCAAACTAGTCATCACGCTTGGCCATAGCTCAACGATTTCTGAAGTCATAACTAGTGATAAACTCGAGCAATGCCCACTCTAGGAAAGCTGCTCCAAACTGGTATGTCTTCCACTCAAAGCACAAACAACTGCATTTGCCTTACAAACATATAGGTAATGTCAAATCCATAGGTGGCAAAGAACTCTAGCCATCGTTATCGATGAAGGTCAGAATCCCTCTCAGAGAAGAGATAATCCAATGATGTGGTTTCATCGAACAACTAAACCTCTCTCCTAGTAGACAGTGCCTCCAAATCCCTGAAGCGAACCTTATCACCTCCAACTCTGAATCAAGGGTCGAATACTTCCTCTTGTGCGATTTCAGCTGTCGACTAACACACGACAATCTTACCTTTCAATATCAGTACTGCACCCAGTTAAGTACCCCTAGCAAGTGCGTACTATCGCCTCCTTATTCCCACTTGGAATGAGTAACATTGGTGCACTTGTCAACCTCTTGGACAGACTCACCAATGTGTGTCCGCATCTCACATCTCAAATAAAAGTCCGATCCTCTATCATAAAATAGGCTAACGATGTTGTTACCTTGGGTCTATTCAAATTCTGAACTAGCATAACCATTAGATCTACAGCGGTAACCTACTTTGAAACAACATGACCCAAGCATCTTACTTCTCTCCTTCAGAAGTGATACTACCAAAAATCTCATCACCAACTAGTGTCTTAACACCTACGATACAATCATTAATTGTGTCTTATGCTCTTCTTTCGTCCATGAGTAGAAGAAAATATCATCAACGAGCACAAGCATAAGCACAATTCACTCAAGCGACCCCTCAAAACACGGTCTATGAGATCAACAAGCCATGCCGACACATTGGTTAGCCCGAACGACATGACCAACCAATCAAAAATCAAAGTAGCGTATGAAATGCTATAATCGGAACACTCCCTCTAAATACTCTCAGTTTGTGAAAACCCCATCGCAAGGTCTAACAAGAGAATATCCTCATGCTATAGAATGATCGAACAAGCTCTCAATAAATGGGAGTAGAAAATTGTTCGTCATTTCATTCAGCTCATAACAACCAACAAACAACCCCAAAGAGCCATCCGCCCTAATGGCAAACAATACAGGTGCATTCTACCCAAATATACCCCTATGAATGAACCATCACCTCAATAGGTCATCTGCTCACACCTTTAGTTTCCTAAGCTCTTTAGGCATCATATGCCTTAAAGTAACAACTACTGGACTAGCTCCTCTTAGCAGACCGATACGGAACTCAATCCATATATGGTGGTAATATGATCACCTCATCGAATATGCATGGGCACTATCTAGCTACAGGCATAGATGATAACTTATCATGTGGAATATTGAGTGAATATAAAAATCTAACCATAACCCAATCCTCTACAGGTAGCCAATCACTACTATTTTCTCCTCTACAACCCCAATCGTCATTAACAGCCTCTCAAAGTCCACCACTATTTCGTACCCCTTTCAATGGTCCATTCCCAAACTATAATATCGAACTCAATCAAACCCCAAACAAATCAATAGTAAACCAATAATCAAACATCTATGTATAGGCTGGTTGAGCCCCTAACTTGGTCAATCATAATCAAAGGTTGGTAATTATGTCGAGTCTTAATCCCAATATCCCCATTAAGTCTAGATATGAAGGATTTTGATACGTAGGCGTCAAATAAAACATATGGAAGTACCATAAGTGGAATGCATATCTCAAATGGTAATGCCATTTCCTTTCTCTTCCGTTGATGGAGCACTTAACGAAATTGGAACGAAATTAATATATATGTTTCCACGGCGTATTCCTACTCGGCTAATTCGGGACAACCCTTTTATATTGGGTTAGGCTCTCTCACCATAAAGCCTTTTAGAAGCCTTCATCGATATGACCCATCAATCGCTTCCCAAGATGATCACCCAACCCAATGTTAAACTTTCTTTCTATATAGGGTATAATGGAAAATAGACTGCATTTCGATAGCATATCGAATCCGATCACATACCCCGACATAGATATATCACTGTACTTCAAATCAGCGAACTCTCTATCAAACGTCGACTTTTGAATGGTCGAGATAAATTTTCATCGAAGCGAACTATGAACTAATCCCAAGTAAAGTGATCCTCGAGAATCGAAGTTATAGAAGCACTCCTCTAGTTCATTGTTCATCCCTGGAGTTATGTAGAGGTCAACTTCTACCTCATGACATAATCTACCTCCAAGTCATTGAAGATCCTTTCGCAAGTAACCTTCCAATCTTGCCTTTCAATTGCCAACTGCGTTCCAAGGAAGGTTCTACCTCCTAAACTCTCATAGTCTATATATAGCTCGATAAAGTCGACTTTAACCATTTGCACTTAAGCACTACAATCGTCCAGAAACTTGGGCGTTACGGAAAATGATTTGCACCATCTTTGCAAACATATCCTATCAATCAGGATTAGTGACCCCGATGCTTTCAAATTCTCAACTCTGAAAATAGATTCAATAGCAGTATTTCTCACACACCAGATCATTCCTATTATATAATAAGGATGATCAATCTCTCATAAAGAAAACAAGATCAATAGTGCTACTGTGTGCAGCTAACTTATATACTATTATATAGTTTTGAAAACCAAAATATATAACAAATACGAACTCTTTCATATAAATATACAATCTTGATCTAGTCTAAGGCGATTACTTCTACCATATCTTTAATGGATCGCGGTATCAACTCGGGTTAATCGTGTAACCTAAGCTCTAATATCATATGTAACGACCGTCTTGCACCTACGATGTAGAACGGTTGTCAAAGGAAAGAAATGAAGTAGAGAAGAGGAAATAGAAGAGAAGAGAATGGAAAAGAAGAAAAAGGAGACATTAAATAATCATGTAACCCGTTTATATATCTCACATCACATCCGAGTAAGTATAATAGACAACACAGATATAAACTAGCAGAGACAATAATAACAATGTGAACCAATCATCTGAGTATAAGATCCACAGAGTTATACAACACAGTAACAAAGTTTATACAATTGGAAAACAAACTCGACTGATAACCATCTCGTATAATAGTAAGCCAAACACTATCAAAGCTCCACAGTGTCACACCATGGAAATACAATAAAAACTCAAATACAAGTATTAGTAAGCATCAACCTTGCTAGTCCATATGTAGATTTCCATATGTTATTCACATCTGCTCTCTAATATACTCATTTAAGAGTGTCATTGATAATAAGAGGAAAAGCATAATACCTCGGGTCAGACAACAGTCTGGTGTGAGCGATAAACAATCTCAAAATACTATAAAGTCGATATAGTATATAGAACAAATGGTATATAAATCATATCGACCTATCCCTGCAACCAAAGAGTTAGCACAGAACATAGATAATATGCTACTCTAGAACATCATAAAATGGGTACTTCATACTTAGTATCTGCCAGGGTGCTTAGGTATCTCCCTCCACAATACCTGCTCCATACTAAGTAAATTGTCTGGGGTGTCTAGGTATCTCTATCCACAATACCTACCTCACGTGACATCCCTAGAATAACAGGTGGATAATGAAGCAACCATAAAAAACATGGCTTCCATCGAAAAATACTAACTGTCACCTAATGTGCTTTAGACATATGATAACTAATATAACCCTCAAGCCAAGGATTAGTGAAAGTCTCAATTCTCCATCATACTCTTGTATCTTGCAGCACAAAGCTAGATACATGTCTCACAACCCAAAGTTAGACAGTAGACCCAAAGGATCAAGGGTATACAGATCCCATCATGATCCATGGCATCCCCACTATACAATCCCCCTGCTTCGAGTACAATAGAAAAATATCCAAGCATCAATGATCCCTTAGCACATACATATCCATCCAAGCCCTACTAGCTCAATACAATCTCCACTATCTCAACCCACCATGTTTCTACACTCCACGGCTCCTAAAATGAGCCTCTTTGGTGCCTGCTTCCCCCACGAGCTACAAACCAAAGATACAGAGTGTCTAATATTCGATACCTGCTGCCTCCATGAGCCAAAAATCAAAGATACAAATCCATCAAGTTCTACATCTCCATCTCCCATCGGACCATACTACTAACACGAGCAAATATCCGAAGTACCAACTCTCATCTCAATGCATCACATCATCGCCTCTCTATTTCAATCGCACATCCTAAAGCAATAACATAAAGGCTCTAAGTTGATTGCATGAACAAACCATCAAATCGCGCACCATGAAATCTCATCAACGACCAAGCCAAAGATCGGCCAAATCACCAAACAATAACAGTGATGGACATTAACACTCTACAATGGTCAATACCAACTGCCTTGGTCTTGTACCGAATCAAACGGATTAGTACAAACCAAACAGAAATGTTTGACATCCATCCTGAAGTCTGAAGCCTCATCTTCCACCTCATATCCATTGGCATATATCCTAACCCTCCTCTACTACTTATCTTACTCGTTGGGTTTCCGCGTGTATGAAACCCCAACGTACAAGATATTCCCCTAACACTCGATCATCGCTAATCGACATCTTTAACCAAAACAACCAAACAAGCCAAACAACCACATATACAACCAACAACCATACATCCATCCAAAACAGCATACATACAACATGTATAATCCATCCATATCAACCAATAGGGAAATCATATAACAACAACTCGAATCTAATAATTCTCTAATAATGGCACATCAGTGGAAAATTGTAATGACCCAACTTCCATACTCCAGGAAGAAGCATCGCTAAGAAGAAAGAAAGGGATAGAAAAGAGAAAAGAAAGGAAAGAAAGAACAGACAACATCAGAATCTCACAGCGGAATCGAATAAACTATAATATATCACATAAAACTTTACATAGTATCATATACATCAGAGTTAAACAGCTAATACAACACAAACTAGACAGTTATAAACATCTGTCTAGCAATTACAAATACAAGTACATCAGAGAAACAGATACAACTCAAACACAGCGGAACCACCATATATATCTACACGCTGAAGCCTCCTGCTCCATTATCTCCTTCAGAACTCGTCAAAGCAATCCTAAAACGCTTGACTACTCATACGTAATATGAGTACCCAAGAGTTTAATAAAACAGAAAATAAACACTCAGGTCAGACAGGGGTCTGGTGTGAGTAAACGGGTTAAAATTGCTTAACTTTACAAAATCCTTTGAAACAAAAGGTATCACGTAAGACTTCCCACACATAAACATGGAAAAGTTTTTACCTTACGTTAACCAAAACATTTGATAGGAAATCCAGTGATATTATAATAATGTCTAGGGTTTTCAAAATAAAATACAGAAATAGCTGGAATCTTACATCTCACGTTCCAACATAGTTGGGCACAATCAAAACCGTACAGGCACTTATTGGATTTTGGATTCCATCAATGGCAGGGCTACTAGGGTACCGCCCGTCACAGTACGTGGCCTAGATCAACGTACCCGAGGAGCCACCCTAACTCCCCTACAACACAAGGCCGGATCCATTCCTTACTGAATAGTTCCGAACAAGACCACCCCGGCGATTCTAGCTAGTAATCGCCCCACACAGCCGAAATATAAAGGGACATCTAGACAGGGATGTATCTTGCTCTCCAGTGGGAGCTACCCACGAAGCCTTGCTGCACCTCCCCTGTTTTAGCCATTCCCAGTTGATGAGGCTTGAGGCTGCGATTACCTTAATAGGACATATCAATCTTGGAATGCTCATCGTCCACCTGACGATGTTCTGAAAGCATTCAATCCATACAAGTTCGTTCCGGGTTCGAACGAAACCAAAGGCACTATCTCGTTGCACTCATTTTGGAATCACCCTCAGAGTCAACGACCATAGCCCTTGCACTCTAAATCTCCATCTCGAACCTATAAGCACTATTCCATCAAACTCATTACGGAATCACCCACAGAGTTATACTGACGTATAGCCCTTACACCTCGAGTCTTCACTTGCTCCACTTGGATTAACGACCTAACGTTTAATTGGAATCGATGTGGTTTTCGGATATCCAAATATGGAAATCCGATCTCAGTCTCACCGAAACCAAACGCCATTTTAATGTCCAAGTTGTACTTAAGGGTTTTAAATAATTAACTCATTTCATTATTATCTATTTCACAAGATAGATAAAACTACTTATCACAATAGATAATCATATCCTTATCATAAACAGATAATCTGTATCAATATCACAAACAGATAACCATCACACTCAGATAATCCATCACAAACCACCATACTTTAACCAAACATCCATATCATACAAATACAACTCATCTCATTACTGAGATCACAACCATTCAATCAATAACATCCATAAGCAATGATTTATCAGCCATCAATTATAATTAATTTAAAATGAATTAAATTAATTACAACCATCTCTAATTAATTTAAATTAAATTAAATTAACGACTCATTTAAATCCTGCTTAACATCCATTAATTAATTAACCCAGTTAATTAATTATTCACTAAGTATATAACTTGATTAAAAAACTTTTGATTAATCCTCCTTTAATTACAATAAGTAATTAGTCCTTAATTAATTTTACAAAATTAATTAACCTAAATCATAAGTAATTAATATTTAATTACTTCATTTATTAACTATAATTAATTACATTTATCCTTAATTAATTACAATTAATTAATCACTTAATAATTAATTATTTCTTACTTAAACAATCCTTAATTACATCATTAATTTTACTAATTAATGATTTATAATTCAAATTAATAACTTTATTAATTACATTTAGTAATTAATCTAAAATTAAAATACAATTATTAATCACCTTTGATTAATATTAAACCAGTAACTAACTGTCCTTAATTACTCATTAACAAATTAATTATCTTCACAATTAATTATCTCCATTAATTAATCCCTTGATTAATTTCAAAGTAATTACCAAAATTACTTAATTAAAAATCGTCTTAATTAATTACATTCCAGTAATTATCACTTATTACTTCTCTAAGTAATCCTGCTCCATTAATTACCTTAAGTAATTATTCTTATTAAATCATTAAATGATTTACTTAAATTAATTAAACTAAATTAATTAACTTAACAAATCACATTATCAAAATTAATTACAATAAGTAATTAATTCTTTAATTACTTTTATCAAGTAATTAGACTTAACAATTTAAAACTAATTACCTTAAATTAATTAATCTTATTAATTATCAAAATTTTAATCATATTAATTAATTACTTAATTATCCTTAGATAATTATCATTATTAATTAATAATATTTCCTTAAATTATTTCCTTAAGAAAATTTTCTTTAATTAATCATCATGGATCATTTCTAATTAAATTCATTCTAAATCATTATTTAAAATAAATAAATTCCTTATTAATTCCTTTATTATCTTAATTATCTTAAGATAATTTATTTAATTATAAATGATTTTATTAACATTCAAAATGTATTTAAAACAATACATTTCTAGATTAAATTCAAAATTTCATTTTAAAATTTAAGATTTCAAAATGTTTAACTATTTAAACATTATCCAAATTTAATTAAATTATAACTTTAAAATGAAAGTGAAAACATTCATACTTATGTAAGCAAATTTTAAATTCAAATTTACTTAAATTTATTAAAGGAAACAAATTTTTAAAATAAACTGATTATTTAAACTTCTCAAGTTTTCAAGTTAAACATTTCAAACTTTTTCAAATATTTAAGAAAGAAGTTTTCAAGTTAAAACATTTATCTGAAATCAATTCATCTTTAAAATTTACTTAAACATTGAATTTGATCAATATATTTAAGAAGAATTTATAAACTGTTTAAATTTAAACTAGATTTAAATAACCTGAAATTTCTTTTAATTAAACCTGATTTTCAACTTAACATAAATCTTGTTCAAATTTAAATATTTTCATTTTAAAACTTTGAGTTTAAAAGTTCATCTGAATTCAAATTGATCCTAACTTGGTATTTAAATTCTTGCCAAAATCCTATTTTAAAAATTTAAATACATCAAATTCTAAAAAACTGCACAATTGCAGGTTTTACAACCTGAACAAATACTTAATGTAAATTTTGCTTTAAAAATTTAAAATTTCAATTTAAAACTTTGAAATTCAAAAGCTCATCTGAACTAACATTTAAACTTTGCATTTTAAAAATCCCAAATGAAATTCTAATTCAAAATTTTGAATTCCAACTTAATTTATAAAACTGCAAATTTCAGGTTTTTAACAACCTGAACCAACAACTACCCGAGATATAAAAAAATATTACTTCGAGTTCTCATGGCCTAATCCCCGAGTCAAATCCCATTCCACCCGAGTATTACCCGAGTCACTTTCCTGCACAACCCAGAAAAAGTTCACCAGAAAATTTTTGTGCACGGTGCATATGCACCGGCACTTCGACAACCTCCAACCATCCTGACCAACTCCAACAAGTCACCATCTAACCCCAAACATGATCACTATCACCAAACTTCCCACAGCCACTTGAATCAAAATCAAGATTGACCCTGAAACCTGGAAAAGCATCACACTGCAATCTTAAAACCTGTCAACTACAAGGAAACCCAACACCGGCCATCTTATCACCCAATTCTCCTTCATTCATCTACTCACTACCCCCAGCCAACATTACAACCTCCAAAACCCATGAGATGATCAGGCAGATCCAAAAACCCAAATCTTGCTTAACAATAATACTAACCCTACAGATTTTGTTAAAATGTGATATTTTGTTTTTAGGTTTATATTTCAAACATGCATTCAGGTTTAGACTTGATTTAATAATTTAAAGAGGTTAGATATCTTTACTTTTGAAAAGAATTATCTGAGTTTGTTGTTTCAGCAGTAACAGGTTCTATTTAACTAAGATAAAATTTTACAAACCTAAACCTATGCTAAACAAACATAATTTGTTTACAATATAATCTCTAGCTAAGATTCAATCATAAAAAAAAGGATTTCGTATTTTAAATCCTAGTTAAAAGCAGAAACAGATCTGCAGAAGATTGGCATCACGCTCATATGCATATTTATGCATATACACAGAATATCATCTAAAAACAATCATAACAACTCGTTTATTACTGTCAACTCACATGCACAGCTAACAAAACTTAAGCATTTTGAGGTTAAACAAAAGAAACAGAGCAGTTTCTTATTTATGTGAATTAGAACTTGTGATCTATAAATTATATTTAACTTTGATTTAAAAGAGAAAACTGTTTCTAAAACATAAGGCTTACTCACTTAAAAGAAGACAGAGAATACCCAGATGCAAACTCATATGCACACATTTACATTCAAACTCAAGCAAACATTATATACTACATGCAACAGATTTCATCAACCATAAACTGTTTTTAGATAAAAAGGTTTACTCACTTAAAAGAAGACAGAGCATTTTTTCTTTTATCAATAGCAGTTTGATTGATTTCGGTTTTTATATAACAGTTTGATTTGAAACTTGAGTTCTGTAAGTATGTTAGCTCTGTTTTTTTTTAAGAAAACTGTTTTTAAACATTGAAGTTCACTCACCTTATAATTGGAAGATGCAGAGAAGCACTTAGAGCGGTATTTTCCCAAATCCAGAAACTTGTTTTGCATGATGCTGAAATTTGAAACTGCATGCACATCCATCTTCATATGCATGAATTGAAGTTGAAGTTGCTTTTTGAAATCTGGTTTTGCAAGTTGAATCTGGTCCTATACTTGCTGAGTTTCAAGATTTGATGCTGTAACTTAGCATGCAGATTTGATTGAAATTTGTTTTTGAAGAAATTGATTTGCAGATTTTTAATTGAAGTTTGGTTTTGCAGATTTGTAAACATGAATTGGTTTTAAGTTTTTGATTTACAGAAATATGATTTCTATTTTCAATTTGAAGAAAAAATGTTTTTATCAAAATGCTTTTTAGCTATGTTATGTTTTTCTATCAATAATAATAAATTTCAAAAATGAATTAGCATGCCACTTGTTATGTTAAGTAAGATAAATGATTTACAAGTGTCTATTTTATAGTTTAAAAATTTAACACATGTACATTTCAATATAAAGAGAATTCCAAATTTATATATGTATTAGAATCTATCTTAACTATTTCAAACTTAATTTAGCATGTTACAAATGTTTATTAACATAAGTCTTTAATTAAATACATATAAACTTATTTATAAAACTATGCACTTACATTTTAATGTTTACTTAATTATTTTTAAAATAATATTCTTTATGAAACTACATTTCAAAAGAAAAGATTTTAAAAGAAAGGAAGGGTTGAATTCAATTTTATTTCAAAAGGCTTAAATCAAATGTTATACTTAAACAAGAATGATTTATTTCAAAAGAACAAAAATTTTAAAATAAAACAAAACAAACTTTTATTATAAAATAAAATCTAAACTATAATTATTCTTATAAAAAAATAAATACTTACTTTCATTTCTATGAAAATTATAAGATAGATCTTTTAAAACAAACTTTTTGAAAAGTTACAATACTAATTTAAATCAATTTAATCAATTTACACATTATACAATTATATATAAAATTAGAAAATATCCTTTATTTAATATAAATTAAAATTAAAACCAAATCTTCTATTCACAATGTATAAACATTTGTACATTATAAATAAAATATTTTTAAATCAGCAAAAAAAGATAAATTTATTATTTAAATATTTTAACATTGGAAAAGAATACCATTTAACAAATTAAACAATTATTAATCTTCAAAAGAAAATTCTTGTTTGAATTAAATTATTAAATCAATATTTCACTTTTTAAAATAATTATCAATGAAATTATCAAATAATTATTGCCTAAATTCCCGGGACATCACAAAAATATGTGATATTCGAATAATTTTATTTTCTTAAAGATCAAGCAGATATATAAGTATAGGAATATCACATTTTAAAACCAAAAATCATTCTCGAGCATCATTATAAAACTATACAATCAATCATAGAAGGGTGAGAGATAATATCACTCATCTTTATAAAATCTATCCAAACTAGTGCCAAAATGTAGATCTCTCCATCATGAGTGCAACATAAGAAACCGCATCCAAAATGGGCCTCGTATGCAAAAGATACCGTCGAAATTAAGAATTGAGTAATTAAATAATAATAGTTAAACCTTTAATTACCTTTATTAGTGCTAATTCTTCTTCCCAAACTCTTTTCTAGGCCATGCGCATGCTTGTACATGCACGAACCCATCTTCCTCCCCTTCTCTCTTTAATTTCTCCAAAATTACTCGACGAGTCAACGCGCCATTTTCGCCAAAAGACTCCACTAAACGATCTCTCCTTCTTGGTGAAAAATTTGAGGTGCTCGATCATTTATGTGCTAATGCGACCTGGAAATCACAAGTGGGCAGAGCAATGGACATGTTTCACTATGATCAACAATGTTCGACGAAAGATTGCAGGGAGGTGCTATTCACGGAGAGAAATCATACGGCGATATCCGTTTCGCCTATTGTCGCTCCAATCTCCAACTAGTCGAAACCTTATATCGATGCTCACTAACGTCGATGTCTTTAATCGCAGTCAATCCAAATTATGCCATGGTGAATACAAAGTTCTCATCCATACAATCTCAAT
Source organism: Allium cepa (assembly GCA_030765085.1). Classification (NCBI taxonomy): domain Eukaryota; kingdom Viridiplantae; phylum Streptophyta; class Magnoliopsida; order Asparagales; family Amaryllidaceae; genus Allium; species Allium cepa. The sequence continues at coordinate 252,672,845 of CM060939.1, forward strand.
GTATCTGATTTCATAATTTATCGCTGTACAGATTGATCAATTTTATTTTTTGAATGGAATTTGAGAAGTGGCCATGGATTGTGAATAAAATGGTAAAGTGAAAATGAGATTAAAGAGGGAAAAAGGATTTGGGATATTTCTATTTTTTTTTCGATTTATATAAATTATTTAATAAATGGTCGTTAGTTTCAAGTCCGTACGATCACACGACGTATTCAATCGCCATGAAATTCTTCTTCATACATCACCTCATTTTTTCGATCAAATGGTGTAAATTTCATCTCCATCCGAGGTTGCAACCCGGGATGCTAATTTCATTCTTTTCGAGATGATTTCGACCATCGGATCATCCGATCTTCAAATATAGTGATCCGTTTACTCATTTTATTTCGCATGTTAATCCGAACTCAACAGAAGTGGCATTGAGTCCTTATTCGGCTGTATGTGAAAAATCATATTTTTAGGCCTTTACTTGATTAATGGTCAATTATTTAAACATCTAATCATTAAAATTATAGATCGTTACATACTTTCTTGACCTTATCATACTCATTTGAAGGTTCTTTAAGTCACAATACCTCGCTGGATACGTCTTTCCCCAACCACCAACCGAGTGGTATGTTGACATGGAGGAAAGACATTATAATGATGTAAGAGAGCATGAGAGAAAATTACAAGAGCACGGGCTTCTGGAGGATAAAAGAAGGCAAAAATTAGAGCGTTGTAGCCATAATTAAAGATGGAAAAGAAAGCATGAAACATGCTACCAAGTACCTCAAACAGATTAAGCGGTTGACTCTATAGCAATATACTATAGCTGTGCTGTTTTTGTTCTGTATTCTATTATAAGAAATGGAAACGACATCGGTCGATGTCACTATGGATACCATAATTTTTCGGATGGATGTGAACTTTAGCAATGGCTTGATGATCCTTTACCTCATCAAGCACATGTGTATGCCACTGAACTTGAAGAACAAATTGAAATGCTTCATAGGGGGTAAGATTCAATTTGGTTATTAGGTGGTTATAGACAATTTTTTTAAACAATCTGTGTGTTTATTTTAAATCTATGTTGTCATTTCTATTTTACTGTTTGTTGAACTGTTTGTACCGTTTTAGTTAAGTAATTGTTAGTTTCTTGTCTTAAGTACTTATTTGAATTTGTCAGTTTCTCATCTTAATTCAAATAACATAACCAACTTAGTTGGATTCAAAAATTCATAGAACTTACTGAAGATAACTTAAACTAACTTGCTTGAATTCGAAAGTATATAGAACTTACCGAAGGTATATAACTTCACTAACTTACTTGAATTTGAAATTACATAGAACTTGCTGAAAGTAAATAAATTAATAAACTTACTTAACTTAAATTTGAAAATAAGGACAACTTTTCTGACATAGCTAACCCAAACATCATTCAAATTGTATAATATAGCTAACATAAAGATCATATGCAACATGTACAACAAAATTACCCGTAAATATCATGAATCAAACATAGATCGTGTTAACTGAAATAGGCCTTCTTCCTCCACTATATTTATAGTACTTCTGTATCTTTGACAAACTCTAGTAAATGTGACATAAGTACTACAAGTTTCCAGAATCCTTCGAATTAATCTACAATCAGGATGATTATTAGATGCTTTATTTATATTAACACAAAAATCTTGATCCAACTCCTCTTCCATGTGTCTACGGTCGGCTTTTATGTATGTTTTAATTACTACTAAATAATCTTATGGAGTCCAACTTTCATTTTCCTTTGAATATGTTGTGAACTTTCAATACAAAACCTTAATGTAAATAGAATGATCATAATCCGCATCATACGAATCAAGTATCACCTGAACTACCACGTCGCAAACATCCACGAACTTGTGAACAAACAGACATAAGTGTATTTTTTTTTCTTCACGGCTGTTTTTATTTATGCTCCGAACATAATACAAAATGAATATAATACAAAATGAATACAGAATATGAACCATCATCATATGACTAATAAAGGAATATGTACACAATCATACATAAATATCATATCAACATCCCAAATACACTAGTTTGAAATACATGTAAGAATAGAAAAAAATGTACGAAACATAAAACAATGGCAGTCTGTGTGAGGGGACCCAATACCACTCCCTTCATCGTCGCCTTCGTTATCATCATTGTCGTTATCATAGTCATGTGGCTCTGGTGGCGGCCGATGAAGATGCTAAATCTAAGTCTGGTAATTATGCAATCTGAACATCGTACTGAGTCTGCTGGTGCTAATAAGCAGTTTGATAACCTTATCACATAAGCTGAGTATAATCAAGCATCATGCGCTCAAATGCAGCAATCTTCTATCTATCTCCATCCATGTAATAAGAAAACTACGATGTAAAAATGGAAATTATACATATATCATGAATGTAATTGCCAGTGAACTATATGAATATTTTAAAGTCATACGTACCTGATGCAGATGATATAAACTAGTAGAAGTTATACCCTGAACATCCTCATTTATAGGATACTGCAGTGGATACTCAATGACCTTCCCCTATAATGTGTATGCTCTGAGTGCATCCTGAAGGGGATCGAATATAGGAGGCTATGTGTACTGTGAAAATGTAGGCTAAAAATTAGATGGGGTAATAGTACTCTACTGAAAGAGATACATGGGCCAATATGATATGACTTCAAACCCCGTATATAATCAGGTAACAAATAAGCATGTGGGGCTATTCGAGTCAAATATGCATCGAAATCTCAAGGTACTGTAAATAGCTCACCATCTACTTATCCCCTGCCCCTTATACCAGCAATTAAGCTGGACTAGCCTGAATAGATTCATACATATCACCCCAAGGAAGTGAATCAGAGGGAATGCAAACTATACCATACATTTGCAACTAACATCGCTCCCCTAAGTTCCATATAAAAAGACATGTACGAACCTGAAAGAAAACCCTACATCACGAAAGAGAAAACTGGAAAGTGAGGGGATAATCATCATTGGGCTCCATAAAGTGAATATACTCTTGACAGGGATGAATGATAATGCTGTTGTGCCGCTTCAGATCCATCTATTGTCTAGCCTCCATCAACACGTTATGCATCCCCTGTGTAGCACGGTGCATAAGCATAGCATTCCCTTAAAAACGTAATCAGGGGAAGTAAATATATGGTGTAGTGTTTGCTTCATTTATGAGTCATGGGTGCATGTTGACTGTATACTCATAGTACCAAAAAGGGAGGGTGTATCCAAAACCATACACCTATTGGGACTAATGTAGTGCATAGATATTCAATGCTACATACAAATATCCAAGGATGGTAATACCATAATTGTATATATGAAGTCCATCGACGTTAACAAATCCATCTAGGTATCCAAATATAATTGTGCCCTTGTTAATTAGAAAAAAGATAGAACTAAATACATATAAAAAAGGCACATATAACAGGAATGTGCATCTCCTTAGCATCCCTATAGTTTGCTATATACCACTGTAGACATATGAGTGTAATAGAACCTCCTCTAACCTATTCCTCAACCAAAGATGGTAAGTACACAGAATATGACTCAAAATCTTTAAATGAATTGTCAAAGTGTACCAACATATGGTCCGATCGACCAACTTCTATACTAGTCAACATAAAAAAAATCCAAAGGTATCGATCCTAACCCAAAATCTGGAAAATGAAACATATGCGTGGTAGTCCTCTATCTCTTAGTAGGGGCCTCTACTAGACAATAGTCGAGTTATGCTAATGTAGGTAACTATAGAAAATCACCTAAAGGTGATGCATATGGACTAGCCTTAATCGGCTCAGGTAATGTGAAAAAATACTCGATAATGCACCTATGCCAACTTCTGTGCATAGCTATGTGACAAACCTATATAAGTAATTATTTAACGTTTGTGGTATACTGATAACATTCATAGTCTACAATAGGCATGTTCATCTAATAATTACATGCTAATATTATACCTACAGCGTGGCTAGCGCTGCACAAAGTGGACGTGCCTTCTTTGGGGGCAACTCATGCAAGCACCAAAGATCATCTATAGTCATGATAGCATCTGGCATGATATGAGTTGCATTGGCACTGACATTTGTTGCATAATGGACAGTCCGTAGTGCAACTTTAATGAGCCGTGGCAGCATTTCAGTGTCTCGGTGAATAAAAAAGAAACTGTAAAAGAGAGGTGGAAATAAATAATGAGCTCAACAATATAAAATATTGCCTGATATAGGCGCTACCTTCAGGCACTTGTTCAATAAGAGCCTATGCTTTTGGCGCTTATTGAATAAGCTCCTGAAGCCAAATCATGTTGGAGAATCGGTGCTCCTTCATTTTGTAAGCACATATTTGTAATATCTATACTCCAAAACGTTGGAGTTGCTCTAAGTACCAATATTTGTATCTTATAAAGAATACAAGTAATGTGTCTTAAAAGATTAAAATTTATAAAATGTGAAAATACCTCCTACTAAAAAGTGAAAACTGGATAAGAAGACAAAGGATTATCTTCATGCATTATGCTTCTTATAGTGCAAATTATAGATTCCTTGAATTTGAATATGACATTATTGAATTAACAGCAATAATATAATCGTAAAATCCTTATAAATACTAATTTGAGTTTGGGTTTGTCCTTTAAAAAATTGAGTTTGGGTTTTAAAACCTTTCGACAACGTTGAAACCTCTACTTTCGGCCCATTTGGAAGGTTGGGAAGTGGCTTGTATTTAAAAAACAGTAAACCTTTCGACTAAGTCGAAAGCTCCTGCTTTCGATCCCTTTGGAAGGTTGAATAAAATAAAGGTGGCAGTTCTTTTCAAAACTTCCTTTGAAGCAACCTTTCGAAATCAAACCTTTCCACTATGTTGAAAGGTTCCTTTAATCCTTTCAAAACCTAACCTTTCGATTAAGACGAAAGGTCTTATAAAACAACTTATAAAAACCATACCTTTCGACCTTGTCGAAAGGTCTTTTAAAAAAACCTTTTGAAAACCAATCCTTTCGACTGTGTCAAAAGGTCTTTAGAAGACAGGCAAGTGATTTCTCTTTTCAAATAAAAATAAACTAAGGATCCATCTCCTTTGAAAGCAAACCTTCGAAAGCAACCCTTCGACACCATACCTTTCGTCTTAGATCAATTCACTACATACCACCTGAATGATATCATGTGCATTACTTTCAACCTTATTGGTCATTGAAGTCGAAAGGTCTTGTTCGAGAGGCCTGATATGAAAGGTTCACCAAAGAAGGCGAAACCAAATTTTCTAGGTAAAAGCTGATTTTTCCAAAATAAGTAAACTATTTGCAACTAACTTGCCTACTTGTAAACGTTTAATAGGCTTTCATAACTTTTGAAATACTTTGGATAATATTTTCCGCAATTTTCTCAGTTCTAAACCAATTTAACATTTAGTAAATAAGCCCTTCCTCTTATAAAACAATTAAATCATTTAGGTCCTCCTTTCAAAATAATTTAATTTTCAAACTAAATCTCTTAGTAAAATCCCCAAAAATTCCAGAAATTCACTTTAATTATAATTTCTAACATATTAAAAATTTAGACCCAAATTCTTAATATATTCTCCAAAATAATTTATAAACCCATATAACCTTATTTTCCTTTGAACATTCATAATAAATTCTCCACGGCTTGAAAAATTATAAAAATTGAAACCCAACTCCAAAATCATGTTTTCTACAACATATAATTTTCCCATGGCATTTAAAATCATTTCCCCTCAGTTTTAACCTAATACCGCGTGTATCTCTTATTAAACAACCTTGTTTAAACATACATAAATAAAAATCAAGTATATCATCATTCTACATATCATAAAACTAGATTTATCATTAAATCTGAAACCGTATGATGTAAAAATCAAAATAGAGATGTAGAAATTATTATTCACCTTACTTGAGATAAGGAGATTAGAGATTATTTGAGATTAATTTTCCTCCTACTTGAATCCTAAGCTTTTCTTAAATTTTCTTCTTCTCTTTTTTCTTCCTATGGTCGGCTTTGTTGCGTCTTACATTTATAATTTTTATTTGAGAATAGTAACGAACTTATATGGTTAGGGGAATAGTATAAGAGTGGGAAATATAGGTGGAAATTACTATTATGCCTTATATTTAAGTACTTAATTGTTTTTAAGTTCATTAAGTTTAATAAGCATGGCCAATATATTTTTATTAATCAACCTCAATCTCCTTATCTACATTATTCTATTTAATTTATTCTAATTAAATCTCCTAAATAATGTCACTAAAATTACGGGTGTTACAGGCTCACTTCCTCAAAAAAATTCATCCTTGAAATTCAGGAAGGACTAACTAGCAATCATAGCAATCATCTATAACATTTCTTAACATCTATACTAGCCTATCTGACTAGCAACCAATCTATATAAATCTAATATAGACATAACATCAAAGCATTTCAGGATAAGCCTCTCGAATCCTGTCCTATCTCTCCCAAGTACAGTCTTTCTCGTTGTTGCTCCATTGAACTTTCACTAACTTGACTGTCTTGGTCCTCAATCTCTTCTCATCTCTTGCCACAACCCGAACTAGTTATCTAACAAAAGTCATATCAGGCTCCACTACTAAGTCCTTGAACTCTATCTGGGGAATAGTAGATTCCAGATCATGCACATACTTTCGAAGATGGGACACATGGAACACATTATGGACACCTGTCAAACTGCTCGGCAATTCTATTATGTATGCGAGCTTTCCAATCCTTTCTATAATCTAAAATGGACCAACAAACCTCGGGGCTAACTTTCCCAACTTTCCAAATCGTACCACACCCTTCATCGGTTATACTTTAATGAAAACTCTACCTTCCACCGAGAAGTCTAAGTCTTTATGCCTTTTATCCGCGTAACTCTTTTGCCTGGATTGAGCTTCCTTCATCCATCCTCAGATTAACTCAATCTTTTCCGACGCCTCTCTAACCAAATCCGGACCTAAGACCAATCTATCTCCAGTCTCTAACCAACACGCTGGCGATTTGCATGGTCTTCCATACAAAGCTTCAAAAGGCGCTATTCCTATACTAGTCTGATAACTATTATTATAGGAAAACTCAATCAGATGTAGGTGATCGTTCCAAGATCCACCAAAGTCTAACACACAAGCTCTCAACAAATCCTTAAGTACCTTGTTGACTTTCTCTGTCTGCCCATCCGTCTGTGGGTGATAAGTTGTACTCATCTTGAGCCCGGTGCCTAATACCTCTTCTAGACTCCTCCAAAATTCGCTAGTGAATAATGCATCTCTGTCGCTGACTATGCTACTAGGAATTCCATGAAATCTAACTATGTTCTTCATGAACAACTTAGCCAAAATAGGTGCCGTCCTGGTTGATTTACCAAAATGAAATGGGCACTCTTGGTCAACCTGTCCACTGTAACCCATATACTTTCATTTCCTCTACTTGAACTTGACAACACACCTATAAAATTCATCGATATTGAATCCCATTTCCAAACTGGAATATCTAGAGGCTGAAGTAACCCAGTCGGCTTTTGATGTTCGGCCTTCACTTGTTGACAGTTAATACACTGCCTAACCCACAAGCCAACATCCTTCTTCATGCCTTCCCGATAAAAGTTCCTCTTCATATCTTGGTGCATCTCGATTCCTCCAGGATGAATCGTAAACTTCGATCAATGACTTTCCTTTAGAACTTCCCTCCTTAATTTCTCTACATCTGAAACACATAATCGTCCCTTCTTTATCAACCATCCTCTTTAGTAAAGACCAAAATCCTTTAGGTCATCAACAGCCAAACCTCCCTCAAGCCTTCTATTCTTCTAGGCTAAGACTTGATCTTCTCTCTGCTTAGAAGCTATCCTCTCGATCGGCATTGGTCGAACTTCTAAACAAGACAACATGGTGGTACACTGACTAGAACTAGGAGTAGATCTCGAATGCAAACCAAAACTGGCTAAAGCTTCTAAATCCTTCCATTCTGCCAACATCGCTAACACCACATTTTTATGTTTTCTACTGAGGGCATCTACTACCTTATTTCCCTTCATAGGAGTATACACTATACCGAAATCATAAGAGGCCAAAAACTCCAGCCATCTCTGCTATCTCATATTCAATTTCTTCCGAGAGAATAAATAATTTGACGACTTATAATCGTTATGCAACTCAAATCTCTCTCCCAACATATAATGCCTCCAGATCTTTAAGGCCAAGATCACTGCAGCCAACTCTAAGTCATGAGTAGGATATGTAAATTCGTGCGGTCTAAGCTGCCTAGATGCATAAGCAATAACTTTACACTTCTACGTCAATACTGCTCCCAATCCAGTGCCACATGCATCAGTGTATACTACCAACTCTTGATTACCATCTGGAACTACTAACACTAGAGCATTGGTTGAAAAATGCTTTAGCTTAAGGAATGCTTCCTCATATTTGTTGGAACAAACAAACTTCACTTCCTTCCTAGTCAACTTAGTCAAAGAACAACTATCTATGAGAAATCCTTGATGAATCTCTAGTAATAGCCAGTAAGTCCAAGAAAACTCTTGATCTCGGTTACCGTCTCTTGTTTCTTCCAATTATTGACTACCTCGATCTTAACTGGATTAATAGACAATTCTTCCTTTGAAACCACGTAACAAAGAAAATTAACTTCTCTCTTTTAGAAACGACACTTGAAAAACTTCGCCTTTAGCTAATTCTGCCTTAGCATCTCCAACACCACTCTAATATTAACCTCATGCTCTCTTTCATGTTTGAATAAAACAAAATATCATCTACGAACACCAAAACAAACCCATCCAAGTGTTTTCTGAAAACCCGGTTCATCAAATCAACGAAGAAAGTAGGTGCATTCATCAATCCGAATGACTTCACCAACTACTCATACGAACCATACCTAGTTTAGAATGCCATCAAAGGAATGCTATCCCCCTCCACTCTCAACTAATGGAACCCTGTTGCCAAATCCAATTGGGAAAATACTATGGCTCCACTCAACTGATCAAACAGATCATCTATCCTCGACAGAGGATACCTATTCTTGATCGTCCTTTCGTTTAACTTACGATAGGTGATGCACATCCTTAACGATCCATCTGGTTTCTTTACAGACACCGCGGCTGCTCCCTAAGGCGAACCGTTTGGTCTAATATAATTCCTTCCCTCCAGATTCACTAGTTGCACCTTCAGTTCCTTCATCTCCGTCGGTATCATCTTGCTAGGTGATCTACTAACGGGTTCAGCTCCCGTACAAGGTCTACTTAAAACTCAACAGCTCACTTCAGTGGTAATCTAACATTTCAATCCTTTTAGATATCTAGTGAGACCACGCCGCTTAGCGGAATGAGTTTTTCCCTCACTAGTATTTTAAAACCTTTACAAAACCATAATTTATGCTCCTGCATCCACAATGGTTAAAACATACATGTTCAAATATTATGATGATATGCATATTTAAAACAATCAGGATTGCCCATCCCTAGTTTAATCTAACACCCTGTCATAATCATAGTTTTAGGGTCACTGTTAACCTATTAGTTTTCATATGTTTATACTAATAACATGTTTAATGTTTGTGGACTTCCTGTCCAGTTCCATAGTTTTCATGGCTAACTCTTAACCTATTTTTAACTTATGGATTCCCTGTCCGGTTTTATAGTTTTCATGGGATCACTAAGAACATATTGGCCCCTGCTAATTAACTTAATCATTTCATGGGTTCTCTCTAAACCAATAACTTGTTTCTTATCCTAGTTTGCATTGGTTAGCTAGGAACCTATAGACATCTGCCAATATTACATCCGGATATAGTTTTCATGAGCTAACTACAAACCTACTAGCCCCTGCGAGTATTCAATCATAGTTTTTCTAGACTTACTATGAACCTGTCTATCTGACATCTTTCTTTACACCTCTTCCTTTACACCTAGTTCTCATGGGCTAACTATGAACATATTGGCCCCTACCAATATCATACAATGTTCATGGGTTTGCTGTGAACCTATTGGCCCCTACCAATATCCTTCTTTTATATTTTATCATCCTATATTTTGGTTTTCCCGACCTCCTAAATGCAATTCTATTCATTCTAGAGTTTAATCAATTTACATTCACTACTGGGTTAACCTAGCTGGTTCTTCGACCCTTTATCCCTAATATACAGTTATGGGTCCATTATATAATGAATATATTCATATTTGAATAATCAACATAATAATTAACAATACCACTCCTATGGGTTTAAGGTCCTTGAAATACAATTCATATAAAATATAGTTAATTCCTTTAACTTATATTTTATCAAGGCAATACTTCTTCAAATTACATACTTATAGTCATTACAAAACTACTTTATTTATGTCATGGATTTTTCCTTCAAAAATTTGATTTTGGGTTTTAAAACCTTTCGACAACAGCGAAACCTCTACTTTCGACCCCTTCGGAAGATTGGGAAGCGGCTTGTATTTATAAAACCAGTAAACCTTTTGACTAAGTCGAAAGCTCCTACTTTTGATCCCTTCAGAAGGTTGAATAAAATAAATGCAGTAATTATTTTTAAAAATCCCTTTGAAACAACCTTTCAAAACCAAACCTTTCGACTATGTTGAAAGGTCTCTTAAATCCTTTCAAAACCTAACCTTTCGATTAAGACGAAAGGTCTTATAAAACAACTTATAAAACGATACCTTTCGACCTTGTTGAAAGGTCTTTTAAAACAACCTATTGAAAATCAAACCTTTCGATTGTGTTGAAAGGTCTTTAGGAGATAAGCAAGTGATTTCTCTTTTCAAATAAAAATAAACTAAGGATCCATCTCCTTCGGAAGCAACCCTTCGACACCAACCTTTCAACATAGATCAATTCACTACATACTACATGAATGATATCATGTGCATTGCTTTCAACCTTGTTTGTCATTGAAGTCGAAAGTTATTGTTCGATAGGTCTGATACAAAAGGATCACCAAAGAAGGCAGAACAAACTTTTTCTGGGTAAAAACTGGTTTTTCAAAACAAGTAAACTTTTTGCAACTAACTTGTCTATTTGTAAACGTTTGATTGGCTTTCATAACTTTTTAAACGTTTTGGTTAATATTTGCCGCAATTTTCTCAGATCTAAACTGATTTAACATTTAGCAAATAAGCCATTCCTCTTATAAAACAATTAATTCATTCAGGTACTCATTTCAAAACAATTTAATTTCCATGCTAAATCACTTAGTAAGAATCACCAAAAATTCCAGAAATTCATTTTAGTTATGTTATCTGACATATTAAAATATACACCCAAATTCCTAATATATTCTCCAAAATAATTTATAAACCCAAATAACCTTATTTTCCTTTGAAAATTCATAATAAATTCTCCATGGCTTGGAAAATTATAAAAATTGAAACCTAACTCCAAAAACCTGCTTTCTACAACATGTAATTTTCCCATGGCATTTAAAATCATTTCATCTTGGTTTTTCCCTAAAACCGTGTATATCCCTTATTAAACAACCTTGTTTAAACATACATAAATCAAAATCAAGCATATCATCATTCTACATATCATAAAACTAGATTTATAATTAAATCTAAAACCATATGATGTAGAAATCAAAATAGAGATGTAGAAATTATTATTCAACTTGCTTGAGATAAGAAGATTAAAGATTGTTTGAGATTGATATTCCTCTAGCTTGAATCCTATGCTTTTCTTAATTTTTCTTCTTCTCTTTTATCTTCCTATCGCCGGCCTTATTGCTTCTTACGTTTATAGTTTTTGTTTTAGAATAATAATGATCTTTTATGGTTTGGAGAATAGTATAAGAGTGGGAAATATGGGTGGAAATTACTCTTATGCCCTTATATTTAAGTACTTAACCATTTTTAAGTTCATTAAGTTTAATAAGAATGGCCATTATATTTTCATTAATCAACCTCAATCTACTTATCTACATTATTCTAATTAAATCTCCTGAATAATGTCATTAAAATTAGGGGTGTTATAGATTATATATATCAATGTTGTTTAAATTTAGTATGACTTTGAATATAATGTTTATGGCTATTATAAATGCTTTATTGGTAAAGAAATTTATGGAGAGCACACAGCTTTTTGCAATAGCTGTAAAATCACTAGCATGACATCAAGGAAACATTGCTGTAATCATTTAAAAAGCTACGATAAGTAAAAAAATAGCGTTTTAAAAATGATTTAAAAATCATTTGAATGAGATACTTTGCAGAATGTAAAACATAATAGACAATAAATTTTATAAACCGTATACATAAAGAAATACAAAAGTTTGCATAAACATTAACATGACCCCGATGAAAATGTCGTAGTAAATATTAAAAACATTGTAATAGGATAACTTTTTGTAGCATTTTAGAATGTATTGTATGTTCTGGCCCTGTTACAACTTGTTAATTATTGCTTTTTGGAAGGCTGCAAAATGATTTTACAGCTTTTCTCAAACCTTGTGAAAAGTCTTTTCTATTGTAGTGAATTGGGTAAGTAATGGAAAAAAACTAAACAAATATAGAGGAAATGCACTAATTTGTTTTAACTTGAACTGACATTGAGGATAATGATTCAATATCACATGCAAGTATAGAAAATGGTTTAACCTATATGTGGTTCTAGACATTATGTATTTTATTAAAAACAATACTAAACTTAAACTTTAATAATCTTCAATCCAAGAATTATTATGATCCATCACACAAACCTACACCACAAATTACCAATGCGATGATTTTATACTTTACAACCATTAAAAATAAGAAATAACTATATAATTATTTTAAAAGTTATGTTTAAATTATGTTAGCAAAATTATATAAAATCTACGAATAAAACCCACAAACTGAAAAAAAGATAAATGTGATAAATTAAATTTATTCCATCAAAATGAATAAATTCAATCAACAGGGTAACATTTTTAAAACACCTAGTGGAAATGAAAATTATTATACAACTAAATAACTAAAATGTAATCTTTTCCAGACCCATGCACTCTTTCATTATGCTTTGCTAGAGAAAAATACCAAGTTGGATTATAGATCAAGTTGATGATAACATTCACATTATAAAAGAAGACGACTTCATATGTTATGAAAAGTTCTCCAATATTCACTTATGGTAACTATATCTTTGAGGTGGGCATAGGTACAAACATTGAAGATTCAAAATTTGAATAGGTAAACACAGATTGGAACATCAAAGAATATTATAGGTTCGAATTAAAATTAAAATTTAATTTAAAAATACCTAAGATTCCAAGAAGGTTGAAATAAGTGATTTGGATTCTTGTAACATAAATTGATGCTCGAAACACGACTTCAGTTAACGCAAAGCAGATTGAATTTAAAAGAAAGTTACTTGAAATTTAAGATTGATAGAGGCATATAATATACCCTTGATTTACAATGAGAAATGTGCAATAGATGCATGAGAAATGGTGTGTTGTAAATATAAGAGACAAATTACATATCTCTTTCAGTTGCTTTATTTTATTTATGGAACATCCAACTTCCCTGTCGACCAAAGGTATTGCAAATCTTAACTGACATAAATAATTGTTGGTAATTTTCAACAACAATAACTATTAGTAATCATAAAAATTAACCATTGCAAAATAATAGCATTGGTGTATTGAAATGTTTTCCCTAGTCAACATGCTTAAATCAATTTGGACAATTTCGATCTTGCTTGCATTCACATCTTATTATGACTATAAAATATAGAAGATGGATGTTAAAACAGCATTTCTAAATGATGATTAAGAAGAGACTGTTTATATATCATGGACAAAAGGTTTCAAAGTTAATGAGAGCAATAAAAAGGCATGTAGACTCTAAAGATTAATCTATGGTTATAAGCAAGCATAAAGGAGTTGGAATAAATATTTTCACAAGGTAGACAAACAATTCAGTTCAACTAAACACCAAGGAATCATGCATATACATAAAAAGACAAAATGGTGTTGTTACATTTTTGGTTTTACAGATTGACGATTTACTATCTGGTTGGTAACAATGTACCAATGTTACAACTAGTGAAAGTTTGGTTGTCTGGTAATTTTTTGATGAAAGATTTGGGCATCTTTATACAAGGTATAAAAATATATGAAGATAGATCTGTAAGGTTATCGGGATGTACCAAATAAATATGCATAGATATCAGACCAAAAAGGTTTGGTATGGAAAATTCTAAACACAAAATTGTTCCAATGGTGCTTGGAATTGTTCCTTTTAAGAACTCCCCATCTACGGATGAGGGTTGAATAAGTATGAGTATGATTCCTTATACTTCGATAATAAGATTCATCATGTATGCTGTGATATGTACTAGGCCAGCTATCACTTTTGTAGAAGGTGCGATTAGTTAATATCATTCAAATATGAGCAAAAAACATTAGGCAGCGGTTAAGGTCATCCTAAACCATTTGATAAACACTAAGGATTTTTTTTCTTTATATTGAAACAACGAACTACTTATGAGGGGTATTTGGACTCGAGTTTTCAAAGTGATGTCAGAACTAGAGAATTAGTTTCACGATTCGTATTTACCCTTAACCAAGGGACTGTTTGTTGAAAACTTCCAAATAAAATTTTTTGGCGGATTCAACCATAGAAGTTGAGCACATCACCTTAAATGATGCTGCAAAAGAAGCAATATGGACCTGAAAATCCATTAAAGAGTAAGGAGTGATCCCAAGTATTAAAGATCTGATGTTGATTAATGCCACAATAATGTGGCAGTACAAAATGTAATGGGACCACGAGCTGACAAGAGTCGAGACACCCTCTGCAATAGAGTTAGGCATATGCCCTAGGGGTAATTTTACAATTAATTGTAAATTATTACTCTGTAATGAAATCTTGTTCGAAATAAAAGTGTTTGTCTTTCTATCATATACTTGTCATATTGTGATATGTTAATTAATTATATAATCTAAACATATTAAAATAAAAAATTATTAAATGATATCTTATGTGATAGTAATTACAATGTGTTGTAATCATGGGGAATTTATCACGTTAAAATAATATAGTTTTAAATATTTCTAGTCAAGATGTTTCAAGAAGGGATATCAGTACATCCATTGGGACTAGAGTACGTTACACCCTCCAAATTTTGGATAATGTACTCCTCTTGGATAATAGGGGAACTAAGGGATTGATGTATTGACCCACCTTTTCAACCCCCAAATGTCGATACTAATGCATCCATGGTATTCACTTACAAGCACCCAAGTGCTGGAAAATAGATTGTGAGAGTAAATTTAAAATGTAGAAAGAACAAAACAAGGAAGAAGAGCTCAAAACATCTGAATCTCACAATGGGACGATAAAATAAAATGTCAAAAAGATAGTACAACGTGTCACTCCAAGATACAAGCATTTCGGTTATAATCCTAAGTACTATCATTGGACTGGACAGTTATAACTGTTCGTCCTTACAGATGCTAATATATATACAATTAGTATAGAGGATTTAAAATACAACTTTAGGCGAATGGAAGCATCCAGCTCATCTCCTGAAGCTCCAAAGAATATCAACGAAAATCAGTCTTTCTTAAATTGCCTAAAAGAGCACCCAAGGAATTAAGGAAAAGATAAAACCATGAGTCAAACATAAGTCTAATGTGAGAAAATCAAGAAATACTGTGGACGCATATAATAGTAACTTTTGAGACCAACCGAATCACCAGATTGGTTTTTCCCTCAAAATAACCAATCCATATAGTAAGTAAACATGGCAATATAATAGATAATATTTAGGATGTAGAATATAAATCAGAAGATAGTTGAGCTGCTTGCACCTCTCAACAAAAAATATTAAAAGTACAACTAAAACGGCCAAGGTACGTTTACATATAGATTTCTGTTGGATATGCCCTTAATACACCAAGGACAAGCCACTTGACAAAGGTTAGAAAAAACTTCTGAAACCATGCATATCTCTAGATAAAATATATCATAAAGGAAAATATAACCGGTCTAAACCAGAACACGTGATAATGAAAACCATCAACTCCCATGCACCTCAATTGAAGGAATCTCTAGATATTTGGAGTTGATGTACCATTGGGTTAGCTAAACCCCCTTGCTATGCCCATACTCTATTTTCTATAATTATCAATAGTGAAGTCACGTTTAGGATCTCACCACAAGAGTCTTCATCACTCGAACAGACCATGCATCTCTCCCTGGATCCTAACATCTCGATCAGTTCATGAACCTCTCCATGGATTCCAACATAAGTCATTTGGCGAATGCTAAGACCGAGCTATCCCTTGGACATAACCTTAGGATAGATAGTTCAAGTCTATAACATTTGTCTAAAATGTTAACACTAACCTCGTCCTTGGACTTAACTTTACGATAGATGGTTAACTCTATAACATTCCACTCAATATCCACTTTTAAAATATAGAACTCATATATTTGAAGTGGTTTTCTTTAAGTAATACGTAAGTATACTTATCTGATCCCAAACTCTTCAAAACTAAACTAGTGAATTTCTGGTTAACTCAATTTTGGTATTTTTTAGAAGAAAGCGAATGACATAAATGAGTCCTTCTTAGGGGATCTCTTATGTGTGCGTGTAAGCAAGATCTGTTTCATACCAATGAGTTCTGCTCGGGGAATCTCAAACCATATGAAGCCGTAAAGATTTTAAATACTTCTTAAGTTAATTTTTTTCGTATTCAATAGAAATAAAATGATCGCATATGGGAATCAAGTCTCGTATACTTATCATCGTTTCTGACCTTCTGAATTTATGCTATCCCTCAGTCAAGAGTGAAACCAAATAGGTTAGATCACATGATGCATCCAAGCCTAACCTTAACACCTTATTCTTAACTCTCACTGATAGAACAAGTGTACGTTTTTGGCTTTTAGAGCTAAATATATGATTAAATACTTTCCATAAACAAGTAAACTCATAAAGCATGATTGAGTCACATAATCGAATTGTATTCCCTATATTCAAATTAAACTTATTTGTAAGCACCTGTATATATATTTAAAATACTTTATGTGATATCCCGAAATTTTGGCAATATAAATTTAATAATCTGTGTCAAAAATTAAATTGATTTGATAATTTTTGTTAATAAAATTTGAATTGATTTAATAATCTTCTTTTAATAAATATTTAAATTGGTAAATTTTATCCTTTTAAAGCAAATAAATTGTTTTCTATTTATAATATACACATATATATATAATTGTATATATTGTAAATAGATAAGCTTTGGTTTGGAATTTAGTAAATAAATCAACTTTCTAATTCTAATTTATTTTTGGTAAATTGGAAATTTTGATTTAGATTTAACATTTTGCTTTTCAAAAGCTATTCAATAAATAACTATATGGTTTGTAAATATTTAAGGTATGTCTTATTTGTTTTAAAATTTTATTTAATTAGCTTAAATAT
Source organism: Allium cepa (assembly GCA_030765085.1). Taxonomy (NCBI): domain Eukaryota; kingdom Viridiplantae; phylum Streptophyta; class Magnoliopsida; order Asparagales; family Amaryllidaceae; genus Allium; species Allium cepa. Next base: position 252,690,313 of record CM060939.1, read on the forward strand.
GAATTTAAATTAGATTAGAATAAAAGTTTTGTTTTATTTTCTTTTTAAATATTGCTTGAAATTACATATATAAGAATTTAAATTACAAATTGCATATAATCTTAATATATTGAGTAATAGAAGTGATTTATAATCTCTTTTATAAATTATTTAAAATTTGTTAAATTTTTTATTTCCAAATAATGATTATAATACCTAGTTTTTATGAACATAAATAAATTTTATAAGAAATAGGATTTGTTATTTTAAAAATTTAATGATAGGTATATATGAATATATATATATATATATATATAACTTGATTTTTAAATTGGATTTTATAATTTAATTTAAATTTGAATTTAATGTTTTGAAATTTAAAAGAATAAATATTTAAAAATATTAGGATAAGCTTTTATTTATAATTTGTTTTGTTTCATTTCTCTTTAAATAAAAAAATAGGGAGAAATTTATTTATATATACATAAAAAGTAATAAATTAAGATTTAAAGCTTTTATAAACAATTTTAAATTTAATTAAGATACTTGGATTACATGTGTAAATATCTTAAGAGACATAAATAACATGTGTTTGGTAAACAAATCAAAGATGACAAATGTTACTATATTAGACAAGTGTCCTTTTAAATTTTCTTTTTCTTTTATTTTAATTAAATCAAAAGATTTCTTATATAAACACATTTCTTCTCACCTTATTTTCTTTTTCTATTTTTCTTCATAACTTAAGAATCTTCAGCCAACATTCAAACCAAATAACCCCAAAACAAAACTGAAAAATCATCTTCTTCAAATCAAAAGCCAAGAATCTAAAATCTTTGATCAATCTTCCACAAAACAAAATTTTTTCTCAAAACAAATTCTGTGAATCCCCTCAAAAACCAATCTGAAACTAATATTTCCTCTAACCCAAAACTATCTGAAATCATCTTCAAAATTGGAATGCAAATCAAATATAAACCTGAAGCTCTCTTCAAATCATTAACCCGATCATCAATTTTGCAACTCAAACCTGCATGCAACTGCAGTTTCAACAAGCCTACATTTTTTTTCTGGAAGCATGCATGTAGTTGTAAATCAGGGAGCAAGCATTACAGCAAAACAGGATTTAAGTTTACAAAATAAAGAAGCAACTCAAAGTTTTGAAATTGAAGCACATTCCAGTTCAAGCTTTTCAAAAACATGGTTGCTCTGTTCATCATCCTAATCAGTGAGTAACCTCACTCTTTTATAAATTAAGTTGAATTCTAGTTGCTTGTTTTACTCTAGAAATATGCATGTTTGTATGCCATTTACAAGTTCATTGCTGGTATATATGAATATATGAAGTAGTGCATGCTGCAGTGTAACTTAGTTTCTGTTCTTAAGTTTCCAGGTTCATCCATTTCATTTGAACTAATCTATGTTAAGGATTTAGATTCAAACAAAATATGGCTGTGTAATATAAGTTAAAGTTTAAAATTTTATTTAATATATAATAAAAAAATCTGTATTGTTTCTAGAAATTCAAAAATAACAGTGCATGTGTAAAAATCTGAAATTTTAAATAACTTAATTTATATATTCAGGAATGTAATCTGAATTCTTAAACCAATTGATGATTTTTAAAACTAAAATCTTAATTTCTACTATTAGGATTTAGGCTCTATCCTTGTTTGAACTGGAAATGCTGTTTGAGTATTTTCTGGTGGTCCACTGGCTATGGAAGATTGGATTTCTTCCTGGAGGTAGAAGCATGATCGTGGATTCAGGGAAAATTATTGGGAAATGGGTCAAATCATTGGGGCGATGGTGATTAAGCTTTGAAAATTTTAACCCTAGTTTTTCTGTTGATCAGAAAATCTATTCGGCGCGAACTCTAGAAGTGATCGAGCTTTCCCAGATTCAGGGTAATGATTAATGGGGGTGTGAAAGAGGTCGTGGCCGGAGGTGAAGCCACTCTGGTGGTCAGAGGCGCGAGATTTTGGTGGTTTCCAGTTTTCGACATTGTTCTAGTTTTGAGATCGAAAGCTCGATTTTGACTTTTAGCTTTTGCAAATGTTTTGAGGGTCGGAATTGTATTGGGAGATGATCGTCGACTTGCATGTGTGGTCGCGAGTGGTCGGAGTTGGTTGCAGCGTTGGTGCAGGTGCACGGAGGACTTGGAGTATCTGCTGTGATTTGGGGAAGAAGGTACTCGAGTGTTATTCGAGTTGTTGCATGTTTTTCCTCGAAGCTTTGGGGTATTGGTCTCGAAGTCACTGTTGTGTGAGCTCGGGTGTGTTGATGTTACAGGTTTATGTATAAAACTGTCGGTACTTAGTTTTAAATGATTCAAAATGAAATGTTACTCGAGTTTTACTCGTGTTATTTAGTGTTTTGTTCGGGCTAGGTTAGGTTAGGCTCGAGTGATTTAGGTGTAGCTCGTGTTAGTTTTGTTACAGGTTAGAAAACTTGTTCTGTTTTCAAAATTTAAACTGAAAATTTAAAAGTATTAAGCAAAGATTTAAAATAAGTTTTAAATCTAATTTTAAATAATGAATTCAAGTTCAATTTGAATTTTAGCTGGAAATGAATAAAGTTTTTAAATTCAAATTTGTTTAAATAACCTTAATGGGGTTAAGTATTTAAAAGTGTTTTTAAAAGGAATTTGAATTTAAATTGGAATTTGAAATGTGAAGGAATGTTTTAAACAAAGTTTAAATCTGATTCAAATCTAAATTTGAATCTATGTTTTAAAATAAATTTAAGTTTTATAAATTTAAGTGTTTTTAACAATTTTGAATGATAACGTAAAATTTAAATGTTTTGAATTTGAAAAGGAATTTGATTTAAACTGTTGTAAAATTCCTTTTATAAGAGAAAGTATTGTTTATCATGTAAATATAAAGTTTTTAAATTGATTTTAAATTTTGTTGAAGATAAATTGGTTTTCATTTTAAAACTTGAATTTAAAATGAAACTTGAAATTAAATTTGGAAATGAATGTTTTCAAATGTACTTTTGAATGATAATTTAACCATAGATAAGAAAAAGGTTTTATCTTAAAGTTAAATTAGAATTTAATGATTTGTAATTCATTTAATTATTAGGGTAATTAAATGGATAATTAATTTATTTAATAAATTAATGAAATGGATAATTACTTAAAGAAATTAAAGGTTTTAAACAAAAGTTTAAGATTAATTATTTTTAAAATAATTAACTTGTAATTTATGAATCATTAATTAAATAAGATTAGATTTTAATTAATGATTAGTAATTAATTAATCAAGTAGTGGTTAATTAATTTGTAATCAATAATGATTAAAATAAGTTAATTACTTTAGAAAAATAATTAATTAATTGTTAATAGTTAATGAAGGTTATTAACTAAGTATTATTTAATAATTAATTAATGTGATTAATTTTTAATAATTAATTAGATTAATTAATTTAAATATAATCATTTGTGTAAATTAAGTATAATTACTTATGGAAGTAACTACGGAATTAATTACTCATTGTAATTAATTGAGTTTAATTTGATTAGATTAAGTTAATTAATTCAGTTTAATTAATTTAGAATAATCATTTGATGATTTGTAAAGTATAATTACATAATGTAATTTAATGAAGAGAAATTACTTAGGAAAGTAATTAATGGGTAATTACTGAATGTAATTAATTAAAGGTGATTTGATGATGAGTATAATTACTTTATAAAATTAAGTAAGGGATTAATTAGAGATAATTAATTAAGGACTAATTTATTTATTTGGTAAAGTAATTAAGGGTAGTTAATTACTGAATGAGGTTAATCAAGGTTGATTAACAATTATGGTTTAATTGAAAATTAATTACTTAATGTAATTAATTTAAATAGAAAGTGTAATTAGAGATCATTAATTATTATAATTAATGATGTAATTTAGAATAGATTTATTTAGAAATAATTAATCAATGAAGGAATTAATTAATGTAATTAATTAAGGATTAATGTAATTAACTATAGTTAATTAATTTGCAAAGTAATTAAAGGTTAATCACTGTATTTGGTTAAGTATAATTAATTTGTAAAATTAATTAATGGATAATTGCTTGAATGTAATTAAAGGTTAACTAATCAGAGATGATTAATTAAAATGAATAATTGGTTGATGATTAATTAATTGCTTGATAATTAATTAATAGTAATGTAAGCAAGATTTATATTGATGAAGTAATTAATTTAATTTACTTTAAATTAATTAGAAATGATGTAATTAATTTAATTCACTTTAAATTAATTATATTTAGTGTGATTATTAATCATTGCTTATATATGAATGGATGATATTGGTTGCCGTGAATGGTTTGAGATCTCAGATATGAGATAAATAATGTTGTGTGATATGGATGCTTTGGTTGCATTGAGTTGATAATATTAATTATCTGTTGTGATGATGGTGATGATTATCTATTGTGAATCTGTGAATTATCTATCTGTCTGTATATAGATAATTGAATAGTTTTAAGACTTTAAAACAACTTGGCCTTAAAAGACATGCTTTGGATTTCGATGAGACCGGGATCGGGTTTCCAGATTTGGATATCCGAAAACCACATCGATCCAAATTAACGATAGGTCGCGAATCTCATGTGAAGAGTGAAGACTTGAGGTGTAAGAACTATTCGTCAGTATAACTCTGAGGGTGATTCCGAGATGAGTTTGACGGAGGTAGTACTTTCAGATTCGAGATGAAGATTCAGAGTGCAAGGGTTGTCGTCGTTAACTTTGAGGGTGATTCCAAAATTAGTGTAACGAGATAATGCCTTCAGTTTCGTTCGAACCCGGAACGAACTTGTATGGATTGAATGCTTTCAGAACATCGTCAGGTGGACGATGAGCATTCTAAGAGATGTGTTCTCTAAAGGTAATCGTAGCCTCAAGCGTCATCAACCGGGAATGGCTAAAACAGGGGAGGTGCAGCAAGGCTAAGTGGGTCATGCCCAAGTAGGACGAGATTTTCCCCTGTCTAGAAGTCCCTTTTATTTCGGCTATGTGGGCGGTTGGAACGTACGCCAACTGCAGGGTTGTCTTGTTCGAGACTGTCCAGTAAGGGATGGTCCGGCTTTGTGTTGCAGGGGATTGGGAGTGATCCTCGGTACGATGATCTAGGCCACGTACTGTGACGGGCGGTACCCCGGTAGCCATGCCATTATATGGAATCCAAAATCCAATCAGTGCCAACGGTTTTGATTGTATTACCCACTTTTGTAGCTAGTAGCTGGAATTTAATGAATGTAACAATTTCGGCTATTTCATATTTACTTGAAAACCCTAGATCTATTATAATATCACTGGATTTCCTATCAAATGTTTTGGTTAGCGTAAGGTAAAAACTTTTCCATGTTTATGTGTGGGAAGTCTTACGTGATACCTTTCTTTTCAAAGGTTTTTCAAAGTTAAGTAACTTTAACCTATTACTCACACCAGACCCATGTCTGACTCGGAGTTTATCTTCTATTTTCTTAAACTCTTGGATACTCAAATTTTTACGAGTAGCCAAGGGATTCAGGTTAGCTTGACAAATTATGGAGGAGCAATGGAGCAGGAGGCTTCGACGTTAGATATATAGTTTCCGCTTTGTGTTCTCTGTGTTGGTATCTCTTTGTTGAGTTGTATTTAGTTGTAATAACTAGACAGGTGTTTATAACTGTCTATTATGTGATGTATATGCTGTGTAACTCTGATTAGTGTTGTATACTATGTAATATTTATGTTATTAATATAATTTATTCGTTCCGCTGTTAAGATTCTGATGTTATTTCTTCTTTCTTCTCTTTCTTTCTCTTTTCTATCCCTTTCTTTCTTCAAGATGATGCGATTTTCTGTGGTGAGAAAGTCGTGTTGTCATGGTTGGTATCAGAGCACTAGGTTGAGTGAATACCTAGGCTTTGAAGTGATTTCTTTCTTGAGAGAGCGTATTTGTAATTTTGAATATATACATACATACATACATATACATATATATATATATATATATATATATATTTCTACCTATTTGTTGGGTTACCTGTTCGGATTTTCCAATATAAGTTATAAAGGTAGATAAGGTAGTGGGGTATGTAACATGACTTCTACAAATGGTTGGAGTTTGAGTGTTGAGGTTGGAAGTGTATCTATCGAGACTGTAGACCTAATATTGTCTCAAGTGAGCTTTGCAACTGGATGTAAGGATTTTATCGATCTCTGAAGGATACCTTTTAAAGGTTTGGAGTCCATCTTGGTAGTGCAAGTTGGATGTAGTGAGTTGGATCTGTTGGTTGGGCAGAAGAGAATAATGGTATCTTGATACCTCAGGAATTAGTAGATGCATGATGAGACGCGGTGACTATGGATGTCTCCGAAGATGTTTCTTTGGAACAAATTTAGGAAGTATGTCTGCTTCGATGTTGTGGCTGGATTCAACAGGATATTTCTGTCTAATTTGAGGTCCGAGTTTATCGACGAGCTTTGGATTAGGAAGTCTTTGGCGTCTGTGTTAGCAGTGCAGCTCGGAGTGTTTTGTGCTGGCAAGGAGATCCTTTGGCTAAGCAGTTTTTTTTCTGGAGGTGGAATTCAGAAGCAGCAGAGTGGATCCATTTCTTCGATGGATTGGCTAGATAAGCGTAAGCTGTTCTGATCGGTAAAGAGAGAACAGTTTTTTTTGGATATTGGACTGGTTGATCGCAAAAGTGACTTGCGATAGTTTGAGTGTTCTCTTAAGTTATCAGAGGTTTGTCTGTATCTGGAGGTTGAGTTTTCTTATCGACTGGATTCTAGGAATGCTATCGGTGGTTCAGTAGAAGGATGACTTCTAGAGCAAAGGTTTGGTGAAGCAGCTTGGGATCAGATGGGACATCTGAGTTTTCTTTTATGGATCTGTTGAACCATATTTCTGAGATGTGTTGCCCAGTTTGTGCTCGTGTTCTTCATCAGTATTTTCTTCTACTCAAGATCAGAGTTGTGCAGCGGAAGCAGTTTGAGAGTACTTTTGTTTTGTCTTTTCTGGATAGGGAAGTAAGTTAGTCTTCTGATATTTGTGGAGTAGAGTTGGTGTTCTTGGTTTTGGGATTGATCTTGAGGAGATCATTCTGTTGGGTTGTTTTGGTCCAGTTTGTTTCTAGAGACATCAACGAAGGTTGAGCTGATAGGGAGAGATGAAGGCAGCCCAGGATCGTCAGGAGTGTTTTGTGGATAAGAGACGAAGGAATTTGGATTCCGAAGTCGGAGATTTGATTTTGGGTAAGTTTTCTCCGATCTAAGGAGCTATAAGATTGGGTAAAGACTGGGTAAGTCATCTCCAAGGTGTTTTGGATCTTTTCTGTGTTCTTGTGAGGATTAGTGCTTGATTTTCAAGGTTTAATTTCCAGTTTGGATAACTGGGATTCGATGTGTTTCGCGTATCTCTGAGAGAGTACGTGTATGATCTATCTCTGGTAGGGGAACCAGCAATTCAGGAGGATGTGATTGTTGAGTCAGACTTGTTTTTAGTCTGATATCCTATTTAGTTTTGTAGATCTAGTTGGATAGGAGCTCTGTAGCCTAGTAGTATAGATTGTTTGGATTCTGTATAGTGAGTATCCTGGTATTTATACTTGGGAAACTCTAGAAAATCCAATCCAGAATTTTTTCTGGATAGTAAGATTTTTTTGTTTGAGTAAATTGGTTGCTATGGTTGTTAGTATATGATTGTTAATATGTGATTGAGTTTTAAAATAAAATCTTAAGATAGATTATTAAATTACCTTTGCTTTTAAATTTCGGGGACGAAATTCTTTTAAGGGAGGAGGAATGTGATATCCCGGAATTTTGGCAATATAAATATAATAATCCGTGTCAAAAATTAAATTGATTTGATAATTTTTGTTAATAAAATTTGAATGGATATAATAATCTTCTTTTAATAAATATTTAAATTGGTAAATTTTATCTTTTTAAAGCAAATAAATTGTTTTCTATTTATAATATATATATAATTGTATATATTGTAAATAGATAAGCGTGGTTTGAAATTTAGTAAATAAATCAATTTTCTAATTCTAATTTATTTTTGGTAAATTGGAAATTTTGATTTAGATTTAACATTTTGCTTTTCAAAACTATTTAATAAATAACTATGTGGTTTGTAAATATTTAAGGTGTATCTTATTTGTTTTAATTTTTTATTTAATTAGCTTAAATATGAATTTAAATTAGATTAACATAAAAGCTTTGTTTAATTTTCTTTTTAAATATTGCTTGAAATTATATATATAAGAATTTAAATTACAAATTACATATAATTTTAATATATTGAGTAATAGAAGTGATTTATAATCTCTTTTATAAATTATTTAAAATTTGTTAAATTTGTTATTTTCAAATAATAATTATAATACCTAGTTTTTATGAACATAAATAAATTTATAAGAAATATGATTTGTTATTTTCAAAATTTAATGATAGTTATATATGCATATATATATAATTTGATTTTTAAATTGGATTTTATAATTTAATTTGAATTTGAATTTAATGTTTTGAAATTTAAAAGAATAAATATTTAAAAATATTAGGATAAGCTTTTATTTATAACTTTTTTTGTTTCATTTCTCTTTAAATAAAAAAAATAGGGAGAAATTTATTTATATATACATAAAAAGTAATAAATTAAGATTTAAAGCTTTTATAAACAATTTTAAATTTAATTAAAATACTTGGATTACATGTGTAAATCTCTTAAGACACCTAAATAACATGTGTTTAGTAAACAAATCAAAGAAGAAAAAGGTTACTATATTAGATAAGTGCCATATTAAAATTTCTTTTTCTTTTATTTTAACTAAATCAAAAAAATTTCTTATATAAACACATTTATTCTCACCTCATTTCCTTTTTCCATTTTTCTTCATAACTTAAGAATCTTCAGCCAACATTCAAACCAAATAACCCCAAAACAAAACTGAAAAATCATCTTCTTCAAATCAAAAGCCAAGAATCTAAAATCTTTGATCAATCTTCCACAAAACAGAAAATTTTGCTCAAAACAAATTCTGTGAATCCCCTTAAAAACCAATCTGAAACTAATATTTCCTCTAACCCAAAACTATCTGAAATCATCTTCAAAACTGGAATGCAAATCAAATATAAACCTGAAGCTCTCTTTAAATCATTAACCTGATCATCAATTTTGCAACTCAAACCTGCATGCAACTGCAGTTTCAACCAAGCCTGCATTTTTTTTCTGGAAGCATGCATGTAGTTGTAAATCAGGGAGCAAGCATTACAGCAAAACATGATTTAAGTTTACAAAATAAAGAAGCAACTCAAAGTTTTGAAATTGAAGCACATTCCAGTTCAAACTTTTCAAAAACATGGTTGCTCTGTTCATCATCCTAATCAGTGAGTAACCTCACTCTTTTATAAATTAAGTATGAAATCTAGTTGCTTGTTTTACTTTGGAAATATGCATGTTTGTATGCCATTTACAAGTTCATTGCTGGTGCATATATGAATGTATGAAGTAATGCATGCTGCAGTGTAACCTAGTTCTGTTCTTAAGTTTCCAGGTTCATCCATTTCATTTGAACTAATCTATGTTAAGGATTTAGATTCAAACAAAATATGGCTTTGTAATATAAGTTAAAGTTTAAAATTTTATTTAATATATAATAAAAAAATCTGTATTGTTTCTGGAAATTCAAAAATAAAAGTGCATGTGTAATAATCTGAAATTTCAAATACCTTAATTTATATATTCAGGAATGTAATATGAATTCTTAAACCAAATGATGATTTTTAAAACTGAAATCTTAATTTCTAGTATTAGGATTTAGGCTCTGTCCTTGTTTGAACTGGAAATGCTGTTTGAGTATTTTCTGGTGGTCCACTGGCTATGGAAGATCGGATTTCTTCCTAGAGGTAGAAGCATGATCGTGGATTCAGGTAAAATTATTGGGAAATGGATCAAAGCATTGGGGCGATGGTGATTAAGCTTTGAAATTTTTAATCCTTTTTTTTTCTGTTGATCAGAAAATTTGTTCGACGCGAACTCTAGAAGTGATCGAGCTTTCCCAGATTCAGGGTAATGATTGATGGGGTGTTGAAGAGGTCGTGGCTGGAGGTGAAGCCACTCTGGTGGTCAGAGGCGTGAGATTTTGGTGGTTTGCAGTTTTCGACATTGTTCCAGTTTTGAGCTCGAAAGCTCGATTTTGATTTTTAGCTTCTGCAAATGTTTTGAGGGTCGGAATCGTATTGGGAGATGATCGTCGACTTGCGCGTGTGGTCGCGTGTGGTCGGAGTTGGTTGCAGCGTTGGTGCATGTGCACGGAGGACTTGGGGTATCTTCTATGATTTGGGGAAGAAGGTACCCGAGTGTTATTCGAGTTGTTGCATGTTTTTGCTCGAAGCTTTAGGGTATTGGTCTCGAAGTCACTGTTGTGTGAGCTCAGGTGTGTTGATGTTACAGGTTTATGTATAAAACTGTAAGTACTTAGTTTTAAATGATTCAAAATGAAATGTTACTCGAGTTTTAGTCGTGTTATTTAGTGTTTTGTTCGGGCTAGGTTAGGTTAGGCTCGAGTGATTTAGGTGTAGCTCGGGTTAGTTCTGTTACAGGCTAGAAAACTTGTTCTGTTTTCAAAATTTAAGCAGATATTTTAAAAGTATTAAGCAAAGATTTAAAATAAGTTTTAAATCTAAATTTAAATAATGAATTCAAGTTTAATTTGAATTTTAGCTGGAAATGAATAAAGTTTTTAAATTCAAATTTGTTTAAATAACCTTAAAGGGGTTAAGTATTTAAAAGTGTTTTTAAAAGGAATTTGAATTTAAATTGGAATTTGAAATGTAAAGGAATGTTTTAAACAAAGTTTAAATCTGATTCAAATCTAAATTTAAATCTATGTTTTAAAATAAATTTAAGTTTTATAAATTTTAATGTTTTTAACAATTTTGAATGATAAAGTAAAATTTAAATGTTTTGAATTTGAAAAGGAATTTGATTTAAACTCTTGTAAAATTCCTTTAATAAGAGAAAGTATTGTTTATCATGTAAATTTAAAGTTTTTAAATTGATTTTAAATTTCGTTGAAGATAAAGTGGTTTTCATTTTAAAACTTGAATTTAAAATGAAATTTGAAATTGAATTTGGAAATGAATGTTTTCAAATATATTTGTGAATGATAATTTAACCATAGATAAGAAAAAGGTTTTATCTTAAAGTTAAATTAGAATTTAATGATTTGTAATTCATTTAATTATTAGGGTAATTAAATGGATAATTAATTTATTTAATAAATTAATGAAATGGATAATTACTTAAAGAAATTAAGGGTTTTAAACTTAAAAGTTTAAGATTAATTATTCTTAAAATAATTAACTTGTAATTTATGAATCATTAATCAAATAAGATTAGATTTTAATTAATGATTAGTAATTAATTAATCAAGTAATAAAGGATTAATTAAGTTACAGTTAGCACTTAATTAATTAAATAATCAGGGGTTAATTAATGGGCCATTGATGGTTAATTAATTTATAATCAATAATGATTAAAATAAGTTAATTACTTTAGAAAAATAATTAATGAACTGTTAATAGTTAATGAAGGTTATTACCTAAGGATTATTTAATAATTAATTAATGTGATTAATTTTTAATACTTAATTAGATTAATTAATTTAAAGATAATCATTTGTGTAAATTAAGTATAATTACTTATGGAAGTAATTAAGGAATTAATTACTCATTGTAATTAATTGAGTTTAATTTGATTAGATTAAGTTAATTAATTCAGTTTAATTAATTTAGAATAATCATTTGATGATTTGTGAAGTATAATTACTTAATGTAATTTAATGAAGAGAAATTACTTAGGAAAGTAATTAATGTGTAATTACTGAATGTAATTAATTAAAGGTGATTTGATGATGGAAGTAATTTGAGTACAATTACTTTATAAAATTAATCAAGGGATTAATTGAAGATAATTAATTAAAGAGTAATTAATTTATTTGCTAAAGTAATTCAGGGTAGTTAATTACTGAATGGGGTTAATCAAGGGCGATTAACAATTATGGTTTAATTGAAAATTAATTACTTAATGTAATTAATTTAAATAGAAAGTGTAATTAGAGATCATTAATTATTATAATTAATGATGTAATTTAGAATAGATTTATTTAGAAATAATTAATCAATGAAGGAATTAATTAATGTAATTAATTAAGGATTAATGTAATTAATTATAGTTAATTAATTTGCAAAGTAATTAAAGGTTAATCACTGTATTTGGTTAAGTTTAATTAATTTGTAAAATTAATTAATGGATAATTACTTGAATGTAATTAAAGATTAATTAACCAGAGATGATTAATTAAAATGAATTATTGGTTGATGATTAATTAATTGATTGATAATTAATTAGTAGTAATGTAAGCAAGATTTATATTGATGAAGTAATTAATTTAATTTACTTTAAATTAATTAGAAATGATGTAATTAATTTAATTCACTTTAAATTAATTATATTTGGTGTGATTATTAATCATTGCTTATATATGAGTAGATGATATTGGTTGCCTTGGATGCTTTGAGACCTCACATATGAGATAAATAATGTTGTGTGATATGGATGCTTTGGTTGCATTGAGTTTATAATATTAATTATCTATTGTGATGATGGTGACGATTATCTATTGTGAATCTGTGAATTATCTATCTGTGTGTATATAGATAATTGAATAGTTTTAAGACTTTAAAACAACTTGGCCTTAAAAGACACGCTTTGGATTTCGATGAGACTGGGATCGAGTTTCCAGATTTGGATATCCGAAAACCACATCGATCCAAATTAACGATAGGTTGTCATGTGAAGAGTGAAGACTCTAGGTGTAAGAACTATTCGTCAGTATAACTCTTAGGGTGATTCCGAGATGAGTTTGACAGAGGTAGTACTTTTAGATTCGAGATGAAGATTCAGAGTGCAAGGGTTTTCGTCATTAACTTTGAGGGTGATTCCAAAATGAGTGTAACGTGATAATGCCTTCAGTTTCGTTCGAACCCGGAACGAACTTGTATGGATTGAATGCTTTCAGAACATCGTCAGGTGGACGATGAGCATTCTAAGAGATGTGTTCTCTAGGGGTAATCGTAGCCTCAAGCCTCATCAACCGGGAATGGCTAAAACAGGGGAGGTGCAACAAGGCTAAGTGGGTCATGCGCAAGTAGGACGAGATTTTCCCCTGTCTAGAAGTCCATTTTTATTTTGGCTATGTAGGCGGTTGGAACGTACACCAACTGCGCGGTTGTCTTGTTCGGGACTGTCCAGTAAGGGATGATTCCGACTTTGTGTTGCAGGGGATTGGGAGTGATCCTCGGTACGGTGATCTAGGCCACGTATTGTGACGGGCGGTACCTCGTTAGTCCTGCCATTGTATGGAATCCAAAATCCAATAAGTGCCAACGGTTTTGATTGTATTACCCACTTTTGTGGCTAGTAGCTGGAATTTAATTAATGTTACAATTTCGGCTATTTCATATTTACTTGGAAACCCTAGACCTATTATAATATCACTGGATTTCCTATCAAATGTTTTGGTTAGCGTAAGGTAAAAACTTATCCATGTTCATGTGTGGGAAGTCTTACGTGATACCTTTCTTTTCAAAGGTTTTTCAAAGTTAAGTAACTTTAACCTGTTACTCACACCAGACCCATGTCTGACCCGGAGTTTATCTTCTGTTTTCTTAAACTCTTGGATACTCAAATTTTTACGAGTAGCCAAGGGATTCAGGTTAGCTTGACGAATTATGGAGGAGCAATGGAGCAGGAGGCTTCGACGTTAGATATATAGTTTCCGCTGTGTGTTCTTTGTGTTGGTATCTCTTTGTTGAGTTGTATTGAGTTGTAATAACTAGACATGTGTTTATAATTATCCTGTGATGTATATGCTGTGTAACTCTGATTAGTATTGTATACTATGTAATATTTATGTTATTAATATAATTTATTCGTTCCGCTGTTAAGATTCTGATGTTGTTTCTTCTTTCTTCTCTTTCTTTCTCTTTTCTATCCCTTTCTTTCTTCAAGATGATGCGATTTTCTGTGGTGAGAAAGTTGGGCTGTCACACTTTACTTACTTTTCCAAACTTATATATACCTTTGAACTTATGAAATTTTAGCGCTTAGTGGTTCCAGAGCTGTGGAGGTGCAAAAAGTTATAGTGGGGATAAAGCGAGGATAAAGCGGTGATATAGCGGAGGTGCAAAAAGCTTCATTAAATATAAAATTAATTTATTATCATTCTTGCATCATTTATGTAGGAAAAAAATCATTATTTAATCTTATATAATAAAATGAAAGAATATCATGATTTATCCAGTTCAAATTTGGTGATCACAATAGATTTATAACTTATATTGATCATTATACCTTAAAATATGGCCTTTACCCTAAATTTTTTGATTTCGTTCAAAGTAGAACTAGTCAAATCAAACTTTTTATGTTAATTGTGCTAAAACAGATGCTAAAATGCCTTGATTTAGCGAGTGTAGCGGAAAATGAAAGGGCTTAAAGCGGATCTACTGTTTATTAGTGCTATATTGATAAAGCGGATTTACTGTTTATTAGTGTTATAATGAAAAAACGCAGCAGTCGAAGAGCGCTACGCACTATAGTGGGCATTTTACGGGGCATTAGCGGAGCTTTAACTGTACAATTTTCAACTACTTATAAATATATTATAAATATCTATGTAAAATATTATGCAAAGATAACTAATTTACACTCTAGCAAAAAGTATAAAAAGCATGATTAATAAGCCCTTAACTTTTAAAAATTCATAAATAATTATCAAACATATATTTGAACTTCAAAACGTATTTAAAATACCCTAATTTGGTATTAAACATCCCTAAAAAGATATCGAAAAAATACTTTACTCAAGGAACATTTTAAACCCTTTTCAAATCTTAAACAAAAAACAATAGCATTAAACATAAATGTTGTCGAAAGTTTTGAAATGTCCAAAAAGTATTGCCATTAGAAAAGTGTCGCATTTTCATGTTTTTGCCATTGAACCCGTTTGAATCCCTAAATATTTTGCCAGTTTTCAACTAGATATTAACTGATTTAAAATTCAATCTTTTTATAGTAAGTACTTTACTTATGTTTCTTAATAACTATGCAAAGAAACCCCAAAGGATGTCTTTGCAAAATCCTACAAAAAATCATTAAAACAAGGCGTTTCAAAGGGCATGTATAGCGACCTTTTCACTTATTAACTTTTGCAAACTTTTTTCTATCATTTTTATAATTCTCTGAACCAATTATTTGCTATCCATACACTATTATAAGTGTGGAGCATAACCAAAATATATACTTTCATAATATTTTCACATTTGAATAAGTTAAGATATAAAGGATTATCGAAGTGCACTTATACACATTTAAACTTCACTCAAAACCAAACCAGACACGTAAATACAAAGTCAAGGCCACATTACACTTTTTGGAGGGTAATAGGAGCGATGATATACAATATAGAGTTGTCATTTGCTTTCAAAAGCAAGAGGGCTCTAAAGTTATAACTTTACTCAGTTAGTAAACTTTATTTTTGCATGCAACTTACATATATACACAATATTAACTTTTCAACGTGAGTTAGCTCACTCAAAACTAAGTCCACAACCAAGCACAAGCCACTATAACACATAAACACTTCCTACCATCACCCACAAGCCAAAAGATCCAACCTTTGCTCCATTTTTGCTCTCGGCTCCTCCCCTCTACCTTTATTGCTTATGACCTAATTTGGTTCTCCCACATGTGCTTCTTTATTCAACCGTTGAGTTGTTATGCTTGTCTCCTAAGTATGCTAAACTTTAGAATTGAGTTTGGTGAAGTTCAGAGGTGTTTTGGTATTATTTAGGAATTTAAAATTAGGAGGAAGAGAGTGAAGAGCTTATGCTTTTTGACTTTTTGATTTTGTAAAAAAGTGATTTATGAAACAAATGAAGTGATTACATAGATATTAACAAGAGGTTACTACCACCTCCAAACCTCTTTGTAAGGTCACCACGCATCTGTGCAGTTAAAGCCTCGTAAAAGGTTTGTTAAATCCCTACTGTAGCCCACAGCGTTCTTCGGCCACTACTGTTTGAACCAAAAATGGCATAAACGCCTAAAAGAGTAAGAGATTAAACGAAGAGAGAAAATGAAAACTAAGTAAAAACGAGCATAAAAAAATTTATATAGTTTCGACAATCTTGGGCTATGTCCACTTGAATGTTTTTTTTCTTTTGCACTAGTTTTTGTGATCTTAAGTTGGAGGGATCGGTAGGGATCGCAGAGCATAATGGAGTTTGTGTGTAGTAGCAGCATAAAGATCCTTATAATGAAGCATTGCCCACGTATTTATAGGGGTAAATGACCAAATATCTCTCTGATATTTCATCTATAGATCCTCATGATAAAGATGAAGTCCTCCATAAAATCTCAGCCCTGGATTCCCAACGGTTGGGGATCGGTATCGATCCCACTAGGGGGGTTATAGGGTCTTGCGACTTCTTGTGTTGGCTTATCTTGATGTTGGTTTCATGTTCTCAAGTTTTTTTGCATAGTCTCCTAGGTGTTTTTTGGTTTAAGCGATGGATCTACAGAAGGTTGAATTGCTGCTTTAGGCCATATATGGAGATTGTCAATATGATGCATAAGAACTTCAGAACAACAATTGAATTAGGCTCTATGTTAATAGAGAAGAGTGCCATAGGAGTAGGGGCTACTTCGGGTGTACCTTTAGGGATCGATACCGATCCCCTATGTAGGGTGGAGCACCAGTCTATACTTAGTGTATTCAAGGTATTACTGACTATAGTGCTCATGGTGATAAATAGAGAATTGCATTGATTTGACAAAACGACTTTAGAAATAGGCGCTTAGCATCGACTTAGGTATTTAGGCAGAAGACGAGGTCCACCCAAGGTGGAATTAAGAGTTGGTACCGATCCCTGGACTGGGGTCAATTTGATCCTCAACTTGGGTGGTCCCCTTATTGTTTTGGTTTGGGCTGAATTTTCTTGGAGTCCAACTTGAGAAATTTGAGTGTTTGCTTTGGGCACGACCTGAAGATCTTTGAGATTTTTGGGCTCTGAGTTATCCTTCATTTGCTTGGAGTCAGACCCAAGATTTTTGAATGTTTGCTCCAAGTCATTAGGGGTCGGTATCAAGTCAAGTCCATGGATTGGTACCAAGTCCACTCTAGATTGTGCTTGGGGTTTTTTATGGATTGCTTCAGGTCTGACTCCAGGATTTCCCAAGTCTATTCTACTTCGAGTTTAACCTGAGAATTTTGTAGGTTTGCTCTGAGTTAGACCTTACAAAAACTTGAACTTCCAAGTTTTTGACTTTTTTCGCTCATTTTTTGGTAATTCCTTTTTGTTGCCTTTTCATGATATTTTTAGTGTCCTTAGGTCATTTCTCCATCATCTGCTTATCTGAGTCGATCGTTTAAGTCTGTTCGAATATTTCTTGGTCAAAAGATCGGATAACATTTGACCCAAAAGTGCAAAGTACATCTTGTTGCAAACATGATGTGAGTTTAAATCGAGACAAGTTAGAATTGCTGGAATGGATTTCACTCAGTACCTCGAATTTTCGTTATCCTTTCATCAAGTGGCTTTCATGAAGAGCCATATCTCCAACTATCCATTGCTATGCTTGGTCGATATGTGATATTGTAAAATCGAAATGTATTTTCTCGGCAATTGTTTGTGCTCAGTTCTATTGAGCTGGTTGATTGAGTTAGTAGGCCTCGATTATCCGATTGGTTTCTTTTTCGAAAGTTCCAGGTAAGAATTCAATTCTCGTCGGTTCAGGAAATTGCTTGTCGAGTATGCACATGTGCTCATACGTCCATTCACATACTTTTTCCAGTGGCTCCGAAGCATGTTCATGTGTCTATAGGTCATTGCCAAGTTCTATGGAATTGTAACCACAAGTTGTTTTGTTTATTTTTATCCTATGGAAACTTTTTGGTCGTAGCCTTAATGTATCGATCACTAGGCACATGCCATAGTGTTAAGCTATTGTATCCAGCTTTTAGGTGATTATATACAACCACCATTCTTGGGATAATGAGGTTAAGACGGTCGATTCCCGTCCTTATGAAGTTATATTTTTCCTATCGGATCTAAGGTCTGAGTGAGCGAATGGGTGGTCAAGTCATACCCATCTTGAGCTTGCACTCTTCTTGTCAGATCAAAGGTAGGAGTTGGTAAATGTCCAAATCATAGGTAGTGTCAACTGATGGATTTCGGATCACATCCATCTCGTGTTGTGCTTCTACTCCTGTGGCAAGGGTAGAAGCAGGTGAGTGAACGGTCAAGTCACATTCACCTTTGTTTGGATGGTCAAAGTTGGCGAATGAATTGTCATGTCACATCCATTATAATTTCATACTACTTCCATCGGATCAAGGGAGAGAGTAGGCTGACGGATGGTCGGATCATATCCATCTAGGATCAGACGATCCAGTTATGCTCGCTTTATGATCTGTGCTTTTCATGACGAGTCAAGGAAAAGAGCTAAGAGTTGGATGTTCGGGTCACATTCGCTCTAAGTTCAGCGAAAGACAGTCGGATTATGTCCTTTTGTGTTTAACCTTCCTTATCTGGTCAAGGGAAAGTGTTAGGAGATGGATGGTCGATCATATCCGCTTGTTTATTATTTCAGCTCCCCCTATTGGATCAAGGGAAAAAGCTAAGTTGATGGATAGTCAGTCGCATCCATTTTGGTTAAACTCTCCCTGTTGGGTCAAGGGATAGAGTTAAATCGGTGGATGGTCAATCACATCCATTTTGGTTTGAACTCCCCCTGTCGGGTCAAGGGATAGAGTTAAGTTAGTGAATAGTCAGTCATATCCATTTTGGTTTGACCTTCCCCATCGGGTCAAGGGATAGAGTTAAGTTGATGGGTGGTCAGTCACATCCATTTTGGTTTGAACTGCCCCTGTCGGGTCAAGGGATAGAGTTAAGTTAGTGAATAGTCAGTCATATCCATTTTGGTTTGACCTTCCCCATCGGGTCAAGGGATAGAGTTAAGTTGATGGATGGTCAGTCACATCCATTTTGTTTTGAAATCCCCCATCAAATCAAGGGATAGAATTAAGTGATGGATGGTCAGTCACATCCATTTTGGTTTATGTTTTGGGCCCCATGCCGAGGGCAAGAGTAGTGCATGGACAGTCATGTCACGTCCATGTTAGACTGGCATCTGAGTTTGCCAAGCTCCAAGAAAGGCATTGGTGTTCTGGAAAACATCGGGTACGAATTTGAGAGTGGTTGGTCGAGTCATATCAATTTCTAAATCACGGTCTTGCCCTAGATTTAGGGGCAAGAGTTGGCTGATTAGCGGTCGAGTCACGCTTGCCTCGATAGACTCACAGGTTTGATCATGAGCCATGGAGATTTGGTAGGCACCTAACTATTTGTACCTGCACACCTCGGTCACTACAGTATTAAATATTTGTAGAAAATCCTTGAATCCCTCGTTCCTTGGAAAAGATTGGATAATGACAGGACATCCTTAGGGTGTGTCGCATGCACTATGAAATGCTCGATGAATTTCCTTACCAGCTAATCAAAATAAGAGATGTACCTTGGTGGTAGTAACCACATGGTCCGCATTCCTTCTAGGAAGATTGGGACATACCTACACTTGATTTCATCTTATGCTTTGGCGGAGTCCATATGCCACTCATATTTCATGAGATGTAGTCTAGGATCAGTCTTCTTGGAGTATGACAACATCATCGACATGTTAAATTCCCGTGTGAACTCTTCGCGTAAGACTGCTTCAACGGGATTTTGACTAGGGGAAGTGCTCGAGTCGTCATTAGTTTGGCATTGACATTCTCTCACTAGTTTCCTTACCATCTCAGCCAAGTTCGACTCTTGGGTACCTGTTGGGTATTGGTAATCGTAATCTATTCCTTGTGCTTGGCCTATTAAACGATCCTAGTTTGTGACTTGTCTCCTAAGTTCTCCTAGCACTGGAAGAACTGTTTGCTCGGTAGCTCTGTGTTCATTCTTTAGGGGAAATTCGGCTGCAAACTCTTGATTTTTAGCGCCTTGTCAGTCACGATGCATCCGGATTACGTTCTAATTCCAACTTGAAGTCCTCTACTTGGTGGATAGGTTCGGTATCGACTTCTATAGGGGGGTGATAGATACTGACCCGTATTCTTAGGTGAGGGTTAGTTTCATTCTCCCACATAGAGGTTCCTACTTCATATGCATCCATCCTTTGAATTCTATTTCTCTAGAGGTGGTTAGATGATGAGAAACTTCCTAATTCTGAGTATGGAGGAGATGGATCTCTCCAAGTCCTCCTACAGTGGGTATTTAGTTGAGTAATCAAGTTTCTATTCTTGGATTTGTCGGTTCAACTCTGCATGGCTATCTTATAGCTCGTTCATCATACGCTCAAAATCAATCCTAGGGATAACATCAGAAGGATTCTGGACATTAACACTTCTTGCTGCGCATCTTCATCCAGGATATGAAGCTTAGAATTTTCTAATTCATCCGTAGCTCTTGAGGAGGCAACAACTTTGTCTTTCCTAGGGGCCATTGAAGATAGCTTCCTATAGACTTTATACAAATCTAAATAGCATGGAAAGTAGTTGAGAAGGAATTGGGTCTCTTCTTTGGATTATAGGCAATCCAATAGTAGACAAGCATTCAAATAGCCTGAGAATCGAGTTTCTTAGCAAAAGCACTAAAATATTTGAAACAAAATGGCACAAACACCAAAAAGAGTAAGAGAGTAGAGATTAAATGAAGAAAGCAAATAATAACTGGGTAAAACAAGCACACATAAATTTATAATGGTTCGGCAATCTTGGCCTACATCCACTTGAATCATTTTTTTGCTTTTGCACTAGTTTTTGTGATTATAGGTTGGAGGGATCGGTAGGGATCCAAGAGTACAATAGAGTTTGTGTGTAACAACAGCATAAAGATCCTTAGAATGAAGCATTGTCCATGTATTTAGAGTGGTAAACAACCAAATAGCCCATTGAAAATTTTCCTACAGATTATCACAATGAAGACGAAGTCCTCCAAAAAATCTCAAACCTAGATACCCTAGGGTTATGTATCAGTACCGATTCCTTTAGGGGTATCAGTATAGATCTCTATATATCCATCATAGGGTGTTGCGACTTCTTGTGTTGGCTCATATTGATGTTGGTTTCCTGTTTCTAAGGTTTTTTTTACATAGCCTCCTAGGTGTCTTTTGGTCCAAGCGATGGATATATGGAAGGTTGAGTTGCTGCTTTAGGCCGTATATGAAGACTGTCAATACGACGCAAAGGAACTCTGAAACAACACTTAAATCAGGCTTTATGTAGATAGAGAAGAGTGCCATAGGAGTGGGGGCTACTTTGGGTGTAGCCTTAAGGATCACTACCGATCCACTATGTAGGGTGGAGTATAGTTAGTGTATTCCAAGGTATTGCTGACTAGTGCTTATGGAGATCGATAGAGAATTGCATTGATTCAACAAAACAGCTTTGGAAATAAGCACTTCGCATGGAGTTAGGAATGTAGGCATAAGATGGGATCCACCAATGGTGGAATTGTGAGTCGGTATCGATCCCCAAAGCAGGGTCAGTATCGATCCCCAACTTAGGTGATCCCCTTGTTGTTTTAGTGTGGTTTGAACGTGCTTGGAGTCCAACTTGAGAAATTTGAGTGTTTGCTTAAGGATCGACCTGAAGATCTCTGAGATTTTTATGCTTTGAGTTTTCTTTCGTTTGCTTAGAGTTGGACCTGAGATTTTAGAGTGTTTGCTTCGAGTCATTAGGGGTCGGTATTGAGTCAAGTTCAGGGATTGGTACCGACTCGGTACCGAGTCCACTTTGGGTCATGCTTGGTGTATTTTTTATGGATTGCTTTGGGTCTGACCTAAGAATTTTGTAGGTTTGCACTAATTCAGCCCTATCAAAAACTTGAACTTCCAAATTTTCAATATTATTCGCTCATTTTTTATATATCTTTTTGCCTGCCTTTTTATGATATTCTCAATGTCCCTAGGTCATTTTTCCATCATTCGCTCGTCCGATTCAATCGTTTAACCCTGTTCGAATACTGCCTGGTCACAAGTCCACATAACAACTATGCTTTTTCAATTTAGCATTATTAAATAGTACATTTCTTAAAGCCCCTCTATTTTTCTGCTACACCAGCTAAATCAAGGATTTTTATCACCCGCTTTGGCAACATTAATGTAAAATGGTTGATTTGACTAGTTCTCCTTTAAACCAAATCAAAAAATTATGGTAAAGACCTAATTTTATGGCATAAGTACTCAATATAAGTTAGAAATCTATTTTAGCCATCAAATTTGGACTGCAAAAATAAAGATACTGCTCTGTTTTGTTATATAAGATTAATTATTTTTCCTACACAAATGATGAGATAATGAGAATAAATTAACTATATATATTTGGTTTTATATCTATTGAAGTTTTTTGCACCTCCGCTATATTCCTCGTTTTTCGTGGCTATAAGTTAATGCACATCCACTGCTATAGAACCGTAAGTGGTTTAACTACACTGCCATGCACCCTCCATCTCACATGCCAACTTTACACCTCACTTTCCTAAAAAGGATATCTCCTTAAAATTTCTTCTATGCTAATAAGGTTATAAAATCCATTTAATCACATTTAAATCCGAGATTCAAATATTTAAATAATTTTGATATTTGAATGCGAAGTGTTCAAAATTCTAGGTCACTATAGCTGCACACTAATAGTTATTACATGATTATGGAATAACTCACTTGAGGGTTTTCTATTGGTTGATATAACTAAGGTTAAATAGAGAATCCAATAAGATCAAACAGAGAATCTCGAAGTGAAGATATTACATAATTCTCTTGACTAGAGAATACTGTTGAACTTCAATATGGACAATTCACTATGATTATAATTAAATCATAGCATTTATTAATCGAATGATTATGGTTAGGTCTGAGTTGAAGCTTAGGAAGTGAAACACTATTCAATAAAGAATTCATCTTCTGGGTTATACGAGCTTAGCATCAAGGTCAACTGTAGTACACTCAAATTCAGAGTCTTTATCCAGAGTAATACGGTTAATAATAATTGCTATTATTGACAAAAGATGTTGTGTTTGGATTAATTAAGTTAAATGTGGGAAACGTTGGAGTTTTGGCCAAAACCAAATATCATAAGTCGAAAAGTGATATAGTTTTGATAAAGAGAATTGGTGTGAATAGTCATTGCCAACATGTACTTCTTAAAGTAATAAAACAAAAAATTTATTGAAAAAATGTGTAAGCAATAAATTTAGCCAAAATGCCACATCACTGGCTAAGGTGACATGTGAATGTTAATATTCAGATTGTTCGATGTTAATCATTGACTGAATTTGCACCTTTAAGTCATACAACCGTAATGATAAATACTACGAATAAACCACATAATTTAATTAATTTATTATCATTATAAATAATTAAATTAACTAATATTTATGAAATATTAATTGTTAATATTTTTTTGATTTTTTTAATGTCGTAGGTATTTTGTGAAATGCATATATAAAAGTTATATATGCGCGTATCGATATATAATATTGATGGAATATTTAAATGTGAAAATAAGGGACACATCCCTAGAATCAAACTTAATACACAAGACATCCTCTGGAAAAAAAGATATAAATTGCATCTACTTTCAAATAGTGTAATTTTCTTCCCTAAAATGCCCCACTGCTCCATTGACGAATATTGATTCTTCATATGTGGATGCTATTCTCACATCCATAACTAAATTTTTCACCACATTAATTATCAATCATTAAAACGCAATAACTTTTTATAGAAACGAAGGATTAACAAACCGCTTTTACCATTAAATCATAAATTTTATTATCTTTCTAATGAGTGGCATTGTGCAAGTGTGAAAATAACGGCATGATAAGTTTTTCACGGATCCAACTATTATTGCAATTACAAATTAATGTTTTTCAAATTTTCTGTAACTATATGGTATGATTACAGACAATTCAGCAATTATATGCAATAATTGCTGGAAAGTCTACAATTATGTAGTATGATTGCAAACAATTCAGCAATTATATGCAATAATTGTAGAAAAGTCTGCAATTATATGGTATAGTTGCACTTTTCTATGCTTTCTTGGAATAATGGCAGAGTTTTCTGCAATTATTCGATATAATTGCAAAAAAGTATGCACTTATATGGAATAATTGCAAAAGAATCTATAGTTAAGTATGCAATTATATGGAACAATTGTTGATATTTGAAGAAAAATTGATAATCATTTCATATAACTGCAGAAAATGACAAGTATACTGAATAATTTAAAAAAATCGGCAATTATATGGAGAAATAGCAAAGAAGTTTGCAAGTATTACATATAAATGCATAAAAGTTGTAATTATTCCATATAATTGCATAAAAGTCTGCAATTATGGAATAAATGATGATATTTGAACAAAAATTGACGATGTTCAAAAATTGCGGAATTCTCTGCAAATATATGGAATAATTGCAGCCTTACTGCGAATTGATTTTTGGGTATCAACAATGGATCTCATTTTAAAGATCATAAAATTTATTATTTTTGGTGATGCTAATCCCATGTTTCTACAGAAAGTTATACCCATTTGAAATGCTAAAAACGTAAAGGGTATTTGGGTCTTTTGGCACAGGCAGATTTGAAAACAAGGACTAGAAATGTAAGTTGGTTTTGGGAGGATTTTTCTCTACTTTGAAACTTAACAGGGATATGAGCCAAACTATCCCTATATAAATTGGATTTAAATTGATTAATTACTATATAAGTTTGGAATTTTTTAAGGCTCATCTTGTCTCTTTTATGGTTGGCCAAAAGGAGAAGAGGAGGGGATTAAAATTTGATTTGAAAAGGCAAAGGGGTAATTAAAGGAAGGTAAAAGATCTCCAGCCTTTATTCTCTTTTATTACCTTCTCAAAACAAATTCATTCATCATTATTTGCACTCTCTTTATCCTCTCTCCACTGAAGATTGCATGGCCTCCATGACATAAAATTCCTAAAAGATTCAAATAAATCAAAAATATTTAAGATGTTGTTTTTCTCTAGATCCTTGTAAAATTGAAAGGTTGATTCAATCAAATATGGAAGTTTTGTTCTTTATTCAAGGTGTGATTTTTTTGGCTTCATCTTAAAATCTTATTTCATTGTCTAATACATGATGTTAATACAATTTGGATTCCCTCATGCCACTTCTCTTTTTATTATATGTTCATCTTGTATAGTTTAAATCCCAAACATAGACAGTGAACTTATATATACCTAGGTTATTCGATCTAGTTTTTTATTGATTTGTATATTATTGTTTGAAAACATTTTGATTTGGAAACTAATTTCAATTAGTTAATATAATTTTGTAACTTATTATATATATAAGTAAACTACATGTGCCGATTACTTGAAATCATTTTGAAAATTAAATACAGTTTTGTATGCTTGTGGGCACATTTTTTTAAAGTTGTTTCAATTCATGAGTGGACTTTTGTGCAAAACCTTAAACATATTTTGAACCCTTCATAAGTTAAAGCTAGCTTTCTATTTGCTGACTTTAAATGCCAAAACATTTAAAATTTTATAAATTTATGTTGTTTTAAATTTAAAGCATTGTTGGCAATTATTTATACATTTATACAATATGTATATTATTTCAATTTAAAGTTTGTAAAAGGTAATTCTGTGTAAAATCACAAATTTTATTTTACTTCCTCCCCAAGTTAGATCTAGATTTGAATTGTTAATTCTAGAATTCAAAAACTATAAAAAATCAAAATAATATTTTAGTGTATATAATTTTTATCATATGTATATTTACAATTGTTATTTTATACAATTTAAAAAAACTAAAAAAAAACTATTGGAAACAAAGACATATTCAAAGGGACAAATGCGTTCATTCACGGTGTATCTACAATTATATAGGGTCATATTAATCATGCACACTTCATATTTGTTGCATGTGCACTATACACATATAAGTGTATTTGATACCCTTATAATTTAAAACTTATATAAATTTAATAAAACTTTTTATAAACAAATCAAATAAACAAATAATTTATTTAAAATATGGGGTTTTCAGGCTCAAGAAAAAAGTTAGAGAAAAATTTAGTTTTAGGGACAAGAAGTTTGCATTTTAGGCAGACTTTTTAGTATAAATCACAGAATCTGTTCATACTAAAAAATGTCCTTTAGACCAAAAGACAAACTTGTTGTTCTTGAGGCTAAAATTTTTTTGCAACTTCTTCCATATGCCTATTTTCCTGTAGAAATATTATATGTTGGATCTAAATCAATTTTGACTTCATAGACCCAACAAAGGTATAAAAATGATTTTTTTTGGAAAACATCGCCTATTTAACCCCTGCAATCTGGCTCGGTTCCTTCATTGGTATCAAAATCCAATAGCCAATATGCTCTAAATTAGCAATGTTAGAGCTAACTGATTAAAGCATGCTCGTTTAATAGAGCGTCCATAAAGGTAGCGTTCATGGTTGGGATTGGGTAATCAAGTTGTAACGAATGGGATTTTCGACCCTTAAAAATCGATACTAATATGTCCACTGTATTGCGTGTCGAGCATTCAGGTAATGGAAAAATCAATTGTTAACACTAAAAAGAATATATAGACCGAACAAAACCTCACACGAATGGAATAATTTAAATATCATTAATCTTTACAGTGGAGAATTTGAAATACATATATCAAAGTCTAACCTAAGCTTATCTTAGATGGTTATAAATCTTTGTCATTACGATTGCTGAAAAATCAAAATAATGAAACTAATGTGACGGGAATATAATCTACTTCCATATGTTGATGAAGATCTCCAGCTCTCCTTTGGAAATGTAACGACCCAGAATTTTTGTTAATTAAATTTTGTATATTTAATTAATTTTAAATATTAATAAGTGAATTTATAAGTCGAATAAAATTTATTCGAATAATTGGATTTAATTGAATAATTAAATCGATAATTTAATATGTGAAATTATAGAAATAATTGAAAATTGGGTTAAATATGATTGAAAATGATTTGTAAAATTTTATTATATCATATTGGAGTTAGAAGGATGTTTTAGAACTTTTAAAATCGAATTAAAAGTTTACTTATGAAAATTGAATATTTTAATATTTAATCGACTAGTGAAAATAGACAATTTTCGAACAGTCTCAGAATTGGACGAAACTAGTTCCATTGGATCCGTAATAGTTTGTTATTATCGGGTTTCAATTTTCGTAGTAATCGGAGTTATCGTTTGATCGTGGCAGCTCGAAACGCATCGAAATTGTTTTTAATATTAATTTGGCGAGTTAAAATAGTCATTTTTCAAACAGTCTCGGATTTCGACGAAACTAGTTTCATCGGATCCGTAATGTGATATTATTATATGGTTTCAAATTTCATGTCAATCGGATTTACCGTTTGTCCGGTGCAAGCTAAAACGCCTAGAAAATCATTTAATCGGTTTAATTTTAAATTGAACGTTTATTGCCATAACTCGCACAGATGACCGAATTAGCTTCTGAAACCTGTTCCATTGCGTCCGGAACGTGGGGTAAACCCTAGAAACGCTGATCACCGTGCGTAAATCGGAGTTTGAAAAATCCAAAATGAATAGTGTTCGTTTTATTTTCTATAAATAGACCCTTATCTTTCACAAATTTAAAAAAAATAAGCTAGGGTTTTGAACTGCAGCCGCCACCCCTCATATAAATGGCCAGAAATTCGTCGACTTCCTCCCTTAATTACTTCTAATCCATCAACAATTAGCCAATGTTCTCAACTAACAAATCGTAGAGCGTGAGGAGAGCTTTCAATCCATACGAGTTGATCGAAAACGGCGCGACGTGGAGGCAGTTAGGGGGCCGCGTTCACCAGGGGTTCATGCGCGCGTTTCAATGTCAGGAGGAGACCGATTTTGATGATGCTTCATGCGAAGGTAGAGGCTAGCACGAGTTTTTGAATGATGTAGTTTGATCGTGGTGGAAGTCGACGAGGAGTCTTGAAAAATTCAAACCCTAGGACGGCTATGGGTTTGGATCGTGCGACATTTACTAGAAGGGGAAGACAAACAAGCACGGCCTGGATATTGCAGAGAAGAGGTGAACGGTGGAGATTTAATCTAGGGTTTAAAATATAAATTATGTTGTAATTTTATAATTAAAAAAATCGTGTAACTTTGAAAATGCATATCTTTTTCATACGAGGTCGAAAACGCGCGAAACCAGTTGCGTTGGAATCGTATGGACGAGCACTACACTATGGAATTGGATTGGAGTCGTTTGGAGTTAGTGAGAATTTTGGGTAAAATTAAACGCGCGTTTAATTTTATTCGAAATAAATCGCTAAAATGAAATTGAAATCAAGGTGAGAACTTCTCACTCAATCGAATCGGTTTCGATTTTATTTTAAATAGTTATATTTAAAATATTTGAATGCATGTTTGAATGATGATTGATATCTATTGATTGTTAAAATAGACATTACGCGCCGTTAGTAAGCGGATGTTATTTATTAAAAACATATACCGCGAATATTTCATAAACAGTGAAATTGGTATTATTTATGTACTTGGAATTGATTTCCTGCATTGTATAGCGGATGACACCCTATTGCGCCGTCTATTAAGCGGATAATATTTTATAAATCCCATATACCGCGATAATTCCGTACTGGAGCGGAATTGGTATTGTGCTAATGTTTGTGGATGCAGGGAAACAGGTTGGAGGGATCCAACTGGATTCCTCAACTGTATTGATTTATTTACAGATATTTTGATATTTGTTGATTATCATAGCGATATATGATATTTGGATGTCATGATTGACTATTCGGTGCTGCTACATCATTGGATCCATTTCTGAAGTTTTAAAATAATGATTTTTGGTTTTAAAAGGAATTTTAAAGTGATTTTCAAAAGTATTCGTTTTATTAAATTTTGAATTGTTAAAATAAATAAACGTTAAAATTTTATTTTCATAAAAGTTATGATTTTTTGGAAAATAATGCTTAAGTATGATTTTGAAATATATATAAGCTTTAAATAACGATTTTTAAGTTATTAAAAGAATAAATTGGTTTAAATTGGGATTTTTGAATTATTAAAAATGATGAATATAAAAGACTTATAAAATTGATATTTTATAAATTAAAAATATTGGAAAATTAAAATGAGTTTTTTTATAAGTGTTAAAAAAAAGAAATAAAAATGGATTTCATAAGTGAAGGGAATTTATAGATTTATAAATTGTGAAGTTATAAAATGAATAGATTTTGTAAAATAGAAGATTTATAAGTAATTATCTTATAAATCGGATTTTGGCATTTAAATGAGAAATAAATGGAATTTGTTAATAATGAGATTTATAAATCAAAGCTTATAAATAGAAATGGAATTTATAAACATTGTTTATAAAGTCGAAATCAATTGAATTTGATAAATTGAATATTGAAGTTTATTAAAGGAAATATATTCACGATTTTGGACAGTGAATACATTATTGAATAAAATGATCATGTTTGGCAAAATAAATATTATAAAATGAAGTTAATTATTTTAAAGATGTTTTAAAATGTATTATGAATCGAAACCCTAGATTTCAACATTTATTGTTGAAATAGACGTTTTCGAGAAATAAAAGGAAATGGTGGACTATAACACTGTGGTTATAGTAAATGGTTTCCGAAAGAAAATGTTTGTATAGTATTGGGATTTATATATCTATTTAAACTTTGAATCTCTATACTAGTAATTTTGGGTCGTCGTAACGATGTTTTACGCAACATTCGTTTTTGACCCAAATAAATGTGTTAAGAGAATGATTTCCTTAAGGAATGAAATATATACTAAATTTTGATTTAAGTATATCGAATATTTTCAAATGTTGAAAATAAATAGATTTGTGATGGACTTATTATTAAATGTATGGAAATATTTTTCCAATGTGAAATGAACGTTTTAGAATTTATCCTTGTAAGATAAATTGAAAGTGAATATTGAAAATTGATTGAAAATCGTACATCATAGATATTTTGGGATTATAAATTCACTATGGAATTTATAAAAGAAAGGGGAATTAGTTTAAAAATAAACGTTGATTTATTTTTAAAGTGTGGAAATAAATTTACGGATTTGGAATGTAAATATAAAGTAAATCGGTAAGGATTTATTTAAATTGGTTTAAATGAACTATGTTGAAATGAAAGTATTTCCGAGTAAGGGAAATGATTGAAATTTGTTTTCAAAAGTGATAAAGGATTGAAAAGCGATTTGAAAATTATTTTTCAAATGTTTGAAGTGTGGGAAATTTTATATCTAGTAAAGATATTTTGGAAAGTAAATAATTTGGGAAATTATTTGGAATTTGGTGATGTTGAGCATGCCTATTGATAGTTAAATAATCCGACTATCAATATTTCCCTTTGAATGGGTATTTGTTGTGATTTTTTTGAATTTGAATGTCACACTTATTTTTGAATAAGCGCTCACTATTCGGGTTAGCCGGGAAAGGACCTTGGGGTCGTATAACCCATTCCGAGTATGTGATACGTCATTATGGATTGCATTTGAAGACCGGTGTTGAAGACCGGGTAATTGTGAAAACGATAGAATGACCTATCGATTGTTTCCGCACCGTTAGCTACGTTATGGAGATTTCCTTTGTGATGGGAAATTCGATCCGGTTTGTGAATACCCGGATTGCAAGGACTTCTTTGGAAGTGCCTTC
The DNA here is from genome assembly GCA_030765085.1 of Allium cepa. NCBI lineage: Eukaryota > Viridiplantae > Streptophyta > Magnoliopsida > Asparagales > Amaryllidaceae > Allium > Allium cepa. Next base: position 252,721,129 of record CM060939.1, read on the forward strand.
GGTTACGTTCAATCCCGGAACGTACTTGTATGGATGTGTGTCTTACATTACAATTTGAGATGTAAAGCTGGTTTCTATCAAATATATTTCTGTTAGTGGCGGAGAATTTATTCTCTTAGCTTAACATCCTTCTCTGAGACGTACGAGCTCAGAGGTTATGTAGTTGATGGTTACTAGTGATACATTCCCAAGTTGGTAATGTGGCATATAAGTGCTATTGAGCATTTGTGAATTAAAGCACAGCTTTTATATAAAGCCTTGCTTTGTGAACGAGACTTCGTCAAGCCTCACACACCGGTTGTGGTCGAAACAGGAATTGTTGAATATGCGCTTATATGTTTTTGTTTGATGATAATAAACATATATATTCATTTAAATGTATTTGATAATGTACTATTTTAGATTAAATAAATATTTGTTGAATAAAATAAATTACACAGAATTTGAATTTGAATTCAAACAGAACAAGTTACACAGTTTTTGAATTCAAACAGAAATTTTATTCAAACAAATATTTATTACAATCTTGAATAGTACAATTTCAAGCTCTCACTATACATATACATTTTTGAATACATCACGATTTCAATTTACATTTATAACCTCACTACATATCACTCACACTCGTATTTTGTCTTCAACTGCATTCCAGTTTGAATCCAGCATCTGAGAAATCTGCAAAAATATCCACTAACGCAGTAAAATTGAAAAAGAAATATTTTTGCAATATAAAATTAAATATGACTTTTGAAAATATGGTTTGCCTCAGTTATTTGGGTTGTTCGTCATCATTCGCACTTGAATTCATCACAAAGTCGTGCACATAGATATTACAGGGACAGGTAACCATAAGTGGCTGCAATACACACGTGTACATTCGTACACGTGTGCACTGCCTCGCCAACTCATGTGCGTGGCCAACAAGAGCAAGTGTGCAAGTGCAAAGAAAGTCAATGAACACTACAACAATGACCAATGAACAAAGAACAGAGACCAGACAGGTCAAGCAACAAGGCAGATCACAAATGCATGCCACCAAGTAAACAAACTTAGGCAAATCAGTAACCAACACAATACCAAGTTCAACAACATCAAGTTCAATTCTCAAATGTCCAGTTAAAACTTCAACAAGACAAGTGATGCTCAAGTAAAGTTAAGAAAAGACCAGCTACAAAAATGCATGCAAGTGTCAAAGTACAGGTGCAAGTAGTACAAAAGAGCAAGTACAATTCGAACCAACATGGCCAAGACTACTGAAAACAACATGACAGCACTGCATCAATGCAAAATGGAATACTGCAAATACACAGACCAAACTTTAACAAACAGTTCAAGTGCAAACCAAGTTCATATGCAAAGAGCTCGAGCATGAGATATGGCAACTACAGTAATGCATCAGTGACCAACTACAGGAACAACAAGGTGATCAAACAAACAAAGACCAAAGCTACAACCTCGCATGAAGAACAAATGTCCAGACTAACATAATGCAAGACAGTGGTCATAAATGGAATAACAACATCGATCCAGAGCCGTCAAGTTCAAATATCACACAAGTACAGGCCGCAACAGTATGCACCAGTTCAAACATTTATCAGAGAGTATATGGAAGGGTCAGTGATACAAGGCAATACACAAGAGCATACAAGTGCAACACAAGAAACAGATAGAAATGAACTTATGAAGCAGTGCAAGTGCAAATCACCAACTACAAGACCTCAAGTGATATGGTGAAGCAGCATGTAATGACATTATATACAAATGTAAAGAACAATGGTGATGCACTGCAGATATCCTGACAGCAAGCACATGTATCCAAGTACAAGCTCGTGTTGAAGTTACCGAAGTCAGCATGAAATTTTACAGGGCAATCAACAGAGATGATCAAGTGACAACATAATGAAGCAATAACCAATGTCACAGTAAAATCAACATCGTCAGAGAAGATGGCCAGAGACGAAGATCAAAATGATGGCCGAAGTCATGTCAAAAGCATATGTTACACAAGTCAGAATTCAACTTAAATTCGTATTCTTTGAAATAGTCAACGCAAAGTAAAAGAGGAAAGTTTTAATGCCGTGTGAATCAAGTGAAATCGAACGTTCTCAAGTTAAAGCCGTGAGTATCACGTTGAGAGAATAAATCAGGAAAGACGTGCGCAACAGGAAATTGAAAATTAGGAAAGTGATGAAGTCGTGAATTCATATAAATTCAACCCGAAGGTATCATCATCGGTCATGAGCTTCAATTCACAATAAAACTATCAATCACAAACCCAAGTTCATCATCGGCAAGCAGAGCAACAATCGAATTCAAGCATTCAAGCAAAAAGGAAAGTTACATACCAAATTGAAGCCGAAGCCCTAATTTCACAATCGATCAATATAGGAGCAAACAAACATAAGCGAAGCAGTGAGCAAGGGCAACAATCGAACATCAGAGAAGCAAGAGCATCTCAAACCAGAGACAAAGCCCTAATTCGAAAAAGAAGCCGAAGCCCTAATTCGACAAACATCGGCCGCATAATTCTTCACTGAGCAAAAGAAGGAAACGGGTTGAAAGACAAGTGGGCCGGCCTTATTATTAAAAGGGGGATTAGTTTTTAATTTTATAAAAGGGGTTATTAGTTTTTATTTTGAGCAAAAATTACAGATTCAAGTTCGTATTTTAATTTTTGCTCCTGCGGTTATTTGTGAAGTTGTTTTTTCTTTTCAAGTCGAAGAATCTGTAAATCACCACCTAGGGATTAGGTAGTGTCAGATTGTCTATTTAGAATTAGTTCAGTGAGCAGGGGTGCGAGTTTGCAGAGCTCTATAGGCGGGAGCAGTGTTTGCGAGTAAACGAAACTCTATTGTAGGCGGGAGCAGAGTTTGCGAGTAAACGAAACTCTATAGGCGGAAGCAGGGTGTGCGAGTCTAGTAGAGTGTTTGTGAGCGGGAGCAAAGGGTCTGCGAGTCTAGTAGAGTGTTTGTGAGCGGGAGCAAAAGGGTCTGCGAGTCTAGTAGAGTTGTTTGTAAGCGTGATACTGTTTAATTCTAATAGAAATCTGTGAATGCAGCAGTAGGCAGGGGTAGCCGAAGCTGGGTAAATTTTGTGTGTGATTTACTTTTCAGCATATTTATTTCTGCTATTATATTTCTGTGTTTAATTCGAGAAAATTTGCTATAACCCTATTCACCCCCCCCTCTAGGGTTAATCTAGATCCTACAGGAATCGTGGCAGCAAGGTTATTTGGGGGTCGCACCTCCATAGGGTATGTCATTTCCTATCTGGATTATAAGTGGTATCATGGTATGGAGCCCAGATACTTACTTTGTCGACACACTATATTTGTTACTGTGTGATGTTGGTTATCGAGCGCTCGGTTTAAGGTTCCAAAGGATCGGGGGATGACATACTCGTGTCAGTTGTTACCCAGTTAGGGGTAACCCGGCCTTGTGTAGCAGAGATCTAACTGTAACGTTAGATCCGGGAACGTTTCTCCAGAGGCGTTCTATTTTACTTGGGAAGTTCCTTTACCCGACCATTTGTTGGAAATCCAAAACAAAACAATACGTGCCTTGTACAGTTTTAGTTGTAAAAACCTGCCATTTAATATGGTAGCTATAGTAAGCATACTATAATGGTAACTATGCTGGCTAAGATTTATATTTTACTTTCGAAATGTTTCTACACTATGCACTAGTAATAATATCAAATGTTTCTTTTTAATGCGTATCAAGCATCTTTGACTATCATAAGGAGAAATCTCCTCCAATTCTGCATTTGCATTGTGTGTGTGGCGGGAGACCTTATGGTAGTCTCATTCTTAAAAGCATTGCGAATTGACTTTAAAAATATCCCTCTATTTTGATTTTAAAGGTAAATAAACTGTTTTAAGTTCTCACACCAGTCACATGACTGACTCGGGGTTTATTGTTTTCCTTCCTAAACTCTAGGTGCCTACCAATTTCCACACGGGCAGTCAAGAGTTAGGTTTATTAGGATATTCAAGAGTTGCTGGAGGCAAGCTGGATGGCATGGCGTATTGTTAATATGTAGTATTTCTTTTCCGCTGTTTGTTGTTGTTTGTTGTTGTACACTCTGATGATGTAATGAATTGTAATATGATGTAATGTAATAACTGATATAGTTCTTTGTTTAAAGATTATTCATTTATTTATTATATGTTGTTCCGCTGCTATTGTGAGATTCTGATTTTGTTGTGTTGTGTTCTGTTCCGTTCTATTTTCTATCTTTTCTCTCTTCTTCTGTCTTTTTCTTCTTCTTAAACCCTCATGGTTCGGTTTCCCGGCATTCGATTGCTTAGCAGTTGATACAATGAACGTATTGATGTCGATTTTCGGAAGTCGAAGAATCGGGTCCTGACAATGTGGTATCAGAGCTTATGGTTAAGCGACAACCATGGCTCTGTTGGGTATTACTCATTAGAGATAGAGTTAGTAGTACTCTAGAATGAGTTTGAGTGTAATAATAGCTATGAGAGCGTATTTGTTAGTGAATATAAAATTGTTTTATATTGTGATGATTGGTTTATTGAGTGGCGTATGAACCTTCGTCAGCACGGTCTGTACAACTATGCCGAAGGGGTTTATAAACACTTGTATAGAATAATTCGACACAATATTGTTTTAAATTGGGTGAATGAAATAATTTTACCTTGATTATATTTTTATATATAAGGAATAATTTTTCAGAATTATTAAAGTGTATGTAAGTTGATTGTTTGGTTGTTGAATAAGTTAAATAAAAACATGTTATAAAGGAATAATTGTATAAGCAAAAGAATTATAAGAATTGAATTATAATTAAAATGATTTACAATTGTGAAATAATCTTATATATAAGAAGTGAAATTATATAAGTAAAAGACTTATAAATGTGATTTATATTCTGAAAACAAAATTCCAGAGAAGTGTTTTGAAAGGATTTGATATTTTGGAAAATTGTTTTGAAGAGATGAAAGCTCTAAACTCTTTTCGGTCACTGGAAAATAATTCCGATGATGACCGCGGCATCATTGGTGTTCATTTTCGAGTTTCCAAAAGAGGAATTGCTGCCAGATTATTTTAAAAGAAGGTTGTTTGGGAAAATAAGGGATTTGGTTTTGGAAATTCAGAAGGTAATTTGAATTGATTTCAAAAAAAAATGGTTTTGAAAGGTTGAAAAGACTCTGGAATCCTATGTAAAATATTATGTGAATAATAAATGAGTTGATAACTTATACAATTTGAATTTTGATAGAATAAATTTAACTTAAAGGATGAAGTTAAATTAAAGGAAGTATAAGTAAATCAATAAAATCCAAGTTGAAATAAATTTGAGTTGTCATCAAAGACATGTAATTTGAAATTTAACAAAAGGAAAGTTAAATAAATTGATTTGGATTTGATAAGGTGGTGGAAATGAAATATATCTTAAGTAAAGTTGAATGAAGTTAATTTTGGTATCGAAGTAGATTAATAAGTGAATTAATGAAATGAAGTCATTAAGAATTTGAACTTGAGTTATATAAATGAAATTCAACATTATATTCTTAAAGGAATTAGCAATTGAATTGATAAAATGGATTGAATGTTAACCAATTAAATGTAAATAATTGATATGAAATAGTGGATGTAAGTGTTAATTCATTAAAAGCTAATGTTATTGGTAGTTGAATAAATTGAATGGAAGTCCGTTTAAATATGATCCAATTGGAATTAAAAGTGTTGAACCAAATTAATGTAAAGTGAATAAATTTGGTTGTATTGAATAAACATTGGTTGTTATTTGATTGTTGATTTATTGTATATAATTTATTAAGTGTTAATGAAAGTGAATTAGCGAAATTGAAAGCTATAAATCAAATTGGAAGTTAAGTGAATTTGAATTTGATTTGGAAGTGAACCAACTTGAATATAAATTAGTAAACATAGACTAATTGAATATAAATGAATGAATGTTAGTAAAATCCCAATGTAAATAAATCAAATGTGATTTAAATTGAAAACCAATTCATTGAATATTAATGAGAATATGAATGAATATTGATTTGGTTATGGATGATAGTTGGTTGATGTTTGCATTTGTTGTTTTGTTGCATTTGCTATGTTGGCATATGTAGTTGTTATGTTGTTATATGTTGTATATCGATACTATTGTCTATATACATGTTTCTCATCTGTTTGTTGAGTGTTTAGTAGGTGCGGATTGCGTTTGCTTCGCATTTGGAGCTCGCTTTCGCGCTATATTAGCCGTTTATGCTCGCTAATAAAATATAAGGTACATATCTCGGATTACATACCGTACTTTTACACTTTTTCCCTGCGGGATGCCTCATCACTTGATGAGATGTATATTTATGATATATATACTGTCATTTTTTTTCGGATCGAGCCATGCAAAGGAGACTCTGGCGAATTTTTCTGAAAATTTAAGGCGTTAGAATATTTTTGAGAAAAATTGGAATTTTTTTAAAAAACTAAGTTTTGATTTGAAGTTGAAAGTTAAACAATAGTAGTTGTTTCTGAAAAGATAACTAAGTATGATTTGAAAACTTAGTAAAGATTTTGTAAGAAGTTTAACTATGGATCTATGGAAAGTTAATAGATTCTGTAACTTTTCTTACTTGATAATTTCGAGGACGAAATTCTTTTAAGGGGGGAAGTATGTAACGACCCAGAATTTTTGTTAATTAAATTTTGTATATTTAATTAATTTTAAATATTAATAAGTGAATTTATAAGTCGAATAAATTTTATTCGAATAATTGGATTTAATTGAATAATTAAATCGATAATTTAATATGTGAAATTATAGAAATAATTGAAAATTGGGTTAAATATGATTGAAAATGATTTGTAAAATTTTATTATATCATATTGGAGTTAGAAGGATGTTTTAGAACTTTTAAAATCGAATTAAAAGTTTACTTATGAAAATTGAATATTTTAATATTTAATCGACTAGTGAAAATAGCCAATTTTTGAACAGTCTCAGAATTGGACGAAACGAGTTCCATTGGATCCGTAATAGTTTGTTATTATCGGGTTTCAATTTTCGTAGCAATCGGAGTTATCGTTTGATCGTGGCAGCTCGAAACACATCGAAATTGTTTTTAATATTAATTTGGCGAGTTAAAATAGTCATTTTTCAAACAGTCTCGGATTTCGACGAAACCAGTTTCATCGGATCCGTAATGTGATATTGTTGTATGGTTTCAAATTTCATGTCAATCGGATTTACCGTTTGTCCGGTGCAAGCTAAAACGCCTAGAAAATCGTTTAATCGGTTTAATTTTAAATTGAACGTTTATTGCCATAACTCGCACAGATGACCGAATTAACTTTCGAAACCTGTTCCATTGCGTCCGGAACGTGGGGTAAACCCTAGAAACGCTGGTCACCGCGCGTAAATCGGAGTTTGAAAAATCCAAAATGAATAGTGTTCGTTTTATTTTCTATAAATAGACCCTTATCTTTTACAAATTAAAAAAAAAAGCTAGGGTTTTGAACTGCAGCCGCCACCCCTCATATAAATGGCCAGAAATTCATCGACTTCCTCCCTTAATTACTTCTAATTCATCAACAATTAGCCAATGTTCTCAACTAACAAATCGTAGAGCGTGAGGAGAGCTTTCAATCCATACGGAGTTGATCGAAAACGGTGCGACGTGGAGGGAGTTAGGGGGCCGCGTTCACCAGGGGTTCATGCGCACGTTTCAATGTCAGGACAAGACCGAGCTTGATGATGCTTCGTGCGAAGGTAGAGACTAGCGCGAGTTTTTGAATGATGTTGTTTGATCGTGGTGGAAGTCGACGAGGAGGCTCGAAAAATTCAAACCCTAGGACGGCTATGGGTTTGGATCGTGCGACATTTACTGGAAGGGGAAGACAAACAAGCACGGCCTGGATGTTGCAGAGAAGAGGTGAATGGTGGAGATTTAATATAGGGTTTAAAATATAAATTATGTTGTAATTTTATAATTAAAAAAATCGTGTAACTTTGAAAATGCATATCTTTTTCATACGAGGTCGAAAACGCGCGAAACCAGTTGCGTTGGAATCGTATTGACGAGCACTACGCTATGGAATTAGATTGGAGTCATTTGGAGTTAGTGAGAATTTCGGATAAAATTAAACGCGCGTTTAATTTTATTCGAAATAAATCGCTAAAACGAAATTGAAATCAAGGTGAGAACTTCTCACTCAATCGAATCGGTTTCGATTTTATTTTAAATAGTTATATTTAAAATATTTGAATGCATGTTTGAATGATGATTGATATCTATTGATTGTTAAAATAGACATTATGCACCGTTAGTAAGCGGATGTTATTTATTAAAAACATATACCGCGAATATTTCATAAACAGTGAAATTGGTATTATTTATGTACTTGGAATTGATTTCCCGCATTGTATAGCGGATGAGACCCTATTGCGCCGTCTATTAAGCGGATAATATTCTATAAATCCCATATACCGCGATAATTCTGTACTGGAGTGGAATTGGTATTGTGCTAATGTTTGTGGATGCAGGGAAACAGGTTGGAGGGATCCAACTGGATTCCTCAACTGTATTGATTTATTTACAGATATTTTGATATTTGTTGATTATCATATCGATATATGATATTTGGATGTCGTGATTGACTATTTGGTGCTGCTGCATCATCGGATCCATTTCTGAAGTTTTAAAATAATGATTTTTGGTTTTAAAAGGAATTTTAAAGTGATTTTCAAAAGTATTCGTTTTATTAAATTTTGAATTGTTAAAATAAATAAACGTTAAAATTTTATTTTCATAAAAGTTATGATTTTTTGGAAAATAATGCTTAAGTATGATTTTGAAATATATATAAGCTTTAAATAACGATTTTTAAGTTATTAAAAGAATAAATTGGTTTAAATTGGGATTTTTGAATTATTAAAAATGATGTATATAAAAGACTTATAAAATTGATATTTTATAAATTAAAAATATCGGAATATTAAAACGAGTTTTTTTATAAGTGTTAAAAAAAAGAAATAAAAATGGATTTCATAAGTGAACAGAATTTATAGATTTATAAATTGTGAAGTTATAAGATGAATAGATTTTGTAAAATAGAAGATTTATAAGTAATTAACTTATAAATCGGATTTTGGCATTTAAATGAGATATAAATGGAATTTGTTAATAATGAGATTTATAAATCAAAGCTTATAAATAGAAATGGAATTTATAAACATTGTTTATAAATTCGAAATCAATTGAATTTGATAAATTGAATATTGAAGTTTATTAAAGGAAATATATTCACGATTTTTGACAGTGAATACATTATTGAATAAAATGATCTTGTTTGGCAAAATAAATATTATAAAATGAAGTTAATTATTTTAAAGATGTTTTAAAATGTATTATGAATCGAAACCCTAGATTTCAACATTTATTGTTGAAGTAGACGTTTTCGAGAAATAAAAGGAAATGGTGGACTATAACACTGTGGTTATAGTAAATGGTTTCCGAAAGGAAATGTTTGTGTAGTATTGGGATTTATATATCTATTTAAACTTTGAATCCCTATACTAGTAATTTTGGGTCGTCGTAACGATGTTTTACGCAACATTCGTTTTTGACCCAAATAAATGTGTTAAGAGAATGATTTCCTTAAGGAATGAAATATATACTAAATTTTGATTTAAGTATATCGAATATTTTCAAATGTTGAAAATAAATAGATTTGTGATGGACTTATTATTAAATGTATGGAAATATTTTTCCAATGTGAAATGAACGTTTTAGAATTTATCCTTGTAAGATAAATTGAAAGTGAATATTGAAAATCGATTGAAAATCGTACATCATAGATATTTTGGGATTATAAATTCACTATGGAATTTATAAAAGAAAGGGGAATTAGTTTAAAAATAAACGTTGATTTATTTTTAAAGTGTGGGAATAAATTTACTGATTTGGAACATAAATATAAAGTAAATCGGTAAGGATTTATTTAAATTGGTTTAAATGAACCATGTTGAAATGAAAGTATTTCCGAGTAAGGGAAATGATTGAAATTTGTTTTCAAAAGTGATAAAGGATTGAAAAGCGATTTGAAAATTAGTTTTCAAATGTTTGAAGTGTGGGAAATTTTATATCTAGTAAAGATATTTTGGAAAGTAAATAATTTGGGAAATTATTTGGAATTTGGTGATGTTGAGCATGCCTATTGATAGTTAAATAATCCGACTATCAATATTTCCCTTTGAATGGGTATTTGTTGTGATTTGTTTGAATTTGAATGTCACACTTATTTTTGAATACGCGCTCACTATTCGGGTTAGCTGGGAAAGGACCTTGGGGTCGTATAACCCATTCCGAGTATGTGATACGTCATTATGGATTGCATTTGAAGACCGGTGTTGAAGACCGGGTAATTGTGAAAACGATAGAATGACCTATCGATTATTTCCGCACCGTTAGCTACGGTATGGAGATTTCCTTTGTGATGGGAAATTCGATCGAGTTTGTGAATACCCGGATTGCAAGGACTTCTTTGGAAGTGCCTTCGGTTACGTTCAATCCCGGAACGTACTTGTATGGATGTGTGTCTTACATTACAATTTGAGATGTAAAGCTGGTTTCTATCAAATATATTTCTGTTGGTGGTGGAGAATTTATTCTCTTAGCTTAACACCCTTCTCTGAGACGTACGAGCTCAGAGGTTATGTAGTTGATGGTTACTAGTGATACATTCCCAAGTTGGTAATGTGGCATATAAGTGCTATTGAGCATTTGTGAATTAAAGCACAGCTTTTATATAAAGCCTTGCTTTGTGAACGAGACTTCGTCAAGCCTCACACACCGGTTGTGGTTGAAACAGGAATCGTGGCAGCAAGGTTATTTGGGGGTCGCACCTCCATAGGGTATGTCATTTCCTATCTGGATTATAAGTGGTATCATGGTATGGAGCCCAGATACTTACTTTGTGGACACACTATATTTGTTACTGTGTGATGTTGGTTATCGAGCGCTCGGTTTAAGGTTCCAAAGGACCGGGGGATGACATTCTCGTGTCAGTTGTTACCCAGTTAGGGGTAACCCGGCCTTGTGTAGCAGAGATCTAACCGTAACGTTAGATTCAGGAACGTTTCTCCAGAGGCGTTCTATTTTACTTGGGAAGTTCCTTTGCCCGACCATTTGTTGGAAATCCAAAACAAAACAATACGTGCCTTGTACGGTTTTAGTTGTAAAAACCTGCCATTTAATATGGTAGCTATAGTAAGCATACTATAATGGTAACTATGCTGGCTAAGATTTATATTTTACTTTCGAAATGTTTCTACACTATGCACTAGTAATAATATCAAATGTTTCTTTTTAATGCGTATCAAGGATCTTTGACTATCATAAGGAGAAATCTCCTCCAATTCTGCGTTTGCATTGTGTGTGTGGCGGGAGACCTTATGGTAGTCTCATTCTTAAAAGCATTGCGAATTAACTTTAAAAATATCCCTCTATTTTGATTTTAAAGGTAAATAAACTGTTTTAAGTTCTCACACCAGTCACATGACTGACTTGAGGTTTATTGTTTTCCTTCCTAAACTCTGGGTGCCCACCAATTTCCACTAGGGGCAGTCAAGAGTTAGGTTTATCAGGATATTCAGGAGTTGCAGGAGGCAAGCTGGATGGCATGGCGCATTGTTAGTATATAGTATTTCTTTTCCGCTATTTTTTGTTGTTTGTTGTTGTACACTCTGATGATGTAATGAATTGTAATATGATGTAATGTAATAACTGATATAGTTCTTTGTTTAAAGATTATTCATTTATTTATTATATGTTGTTCCGCTGCGATTGTGAGATTCTGATTTTGTTGTGTTGTGTTCTGTTCCGTTTTATTTTCTATCTTTTCTCTCTTCTTCTGTCTTTTTCTTCTTCTTAAACCCTCATGGTTCGATTTCCCGGCATTCGATTGCTCAGCAGTTGATACAGTGAACGTATTGATGTCGATTTTCGGAAGTCGAAGAATCGGGTCCTGACAGGAAATTTCAAGCATCTTTAGATAAACCTAAAACTACTCCAATTTGACCTGAGTATTAAAAGTACCCGGATCAGTCTGGGTAAACCAGCGTGAGAAACTTGAACCATAATCGTATGACAGAGTCATAGATTGGATCGATGCCAAATGAAACCTTTTTGAAAAGAAAGTGTATCTCCTAAGACCGCGCCGCACATAAATAAGAAAGGGTTTTTACCTTACGATAACCAAAATACTTTATATTTAAAAAATTCGATATTATCATTAATGGCATTGGTTTGAAAACACTTTTCAAATAAATATATATATATACAAAGTAGGTATCAATATCTGGACGATGTCAAATGATGTATATAATACCAAAGGGGTAGTTGAAATGTTCGCAAAGCATTACAGATATTTTTGGGAATACAACCAAAACTGTAAAGCTCGCATTGGAATTGGATTTCCAACATAATAGTGAATAGTAGTCATTTCCTCCGATGCGAAATCCATGCATAACAGCCATAGTCCCTGGTGACTATTCACTTGTCTCAAGCAAACCTCTGTACTACATTGTTGCACTACCGTAGAATAGTGTATCTCGGTAGCTTTGCTCTGTCTCAGTCGAGCCTCCAATACTTATCCATTTAAACCATTAAAGGTCCAGATACTAGACTCCTATATCCAAAATAAACCCGATAGCTCGAAATATGTATTGCAACCACATAATTACCCAAATCATCTCCGAGATGTAAGACTCATGAGGCTACGCTCTATTTTCCACAAAGTCATGCTTTGCTTTCCACGTAGAAAATTTCACTTAGAATGCCACATTGCCATTTCTAACAACACATTATTGATTTCCATAAAAGTACAACCCTCGAGTCATACGCCTTAGGGAAGGGTGTTAAGTATAAAGGGGGTTACCTCCAACACCACCAAATAGATGCATGTTTGTAAAAAATAATGTACGTGGTCTTAGAAATGCAATGTCAAACAAATTCATCCATACAAGTTGTCCAGGTAAAGGACAAACCGAAGGCACTCCTTCGACTCAATCCTGTTTGGGAATCACCCCTAGAATTAGTAGCAAGCAGTCCTTGCAAATCAAAGATTTTCAAAACGAAGGCACTACTACCACCATACATATAATATGGGAATTACCTCAGAGGTTAGTGACAAGCAACCCTAGATTATGAAGATCTCCGTTTTCAAATATCATCGTCTTTGACATGTCTTTACTTTCGTATGTATATGTTTGTTCGAAGTGGTTTTCGGGTTGGAATCATCCAAATTCGATCCCAGTCTCTTCGAACCAATAAAAGATAAAAAGATGTCAAGTATACAGATTATTATCAAACTATATCCAATATGAGTAAAAAGGGTTCCATAGACATTAGACTAATTATACTCAATACTAATTTATGTATTCAACCTATATTATTTGTCTAATAACGGTGAAACCGGCTTTTAAATTCATATGGGTAGTATGAGTTCCCTCCTTGAATTTAACACAGAGTTTAACTAGAATGTTTTCTATGCTTCCAAAATCTTTATTATTTTAAAATCTTGTTTCTCGTTTGGACAACTCTAAATCTCTTTTTCTCTTATCTTAGGAAGATGCGACCTGAGTAAATCAAATTATCTATCCCCTTCATAGGGCCAGTCCGGATAGCTAGGGAGAGCAGGAAAGTGGTTTTTCATACTCAAACCTAAAGACTATCTCTCTGTGACCCATAAGGCGGTCAAGTTATTTAATCGACTCTAACCTTAATAGTTTTCAAACCTATTAATTGCCTTTAGAATACTTGATTGATTATTTGAAAAATATTCATAAAAGATTTGGGAAGAAAAACCAAAGTTTTATAAACAATTTTCTTTTAGCTATTTATTTTAAAATCCTTCAAAATAATTGTATAACCTATAAATCACCTTCAAAATACCGATTTATTCATTTGAAAAGATTTTTAAGAATTGAGGAAGAATAATTAAGTTAAAACCTTGATTTTCAAAAGTTATCAAAACCATTGTTAAAACTGCTGTGCCCCTTCATGTGGAGTTTTGGTGTGAGAATTGTGAAGCCTTAGGCTGAGTATTTATAGGAAAATTTTGCAAAATATCTACCAACACCATCATGCGAGCCCCATCACCTAGTACACATGCCATCTCCTCCTCCATGTGCCCCTTCATGTGCACTTGTCTTCTCTTGAGTGATGATGAGTTTTGTTTTTATTTGCTTAGGAAAATATCTAAATTTTTATTTATTTACCTTAAGTAAATTTGTAAATGTGAGTGGTAATTATATATGTAAATGTTTGTCTATACATGCATGTACATAGGTATCTACATGTTACTTTTGGCAAACTAATATGCATTTTTACGATACAACTTTTATTCATCAAATCTTTGTGAATCTGGGATCCAAATTCTGGTCATATTTTAAGTTTTCGATCAAACTATATATTTATGTAAACAAAACTTAAAAATAAATTTCTTATTATCTTTGAATAATTAAAAAAATATTATTTAAGCTATAAAATCATATTAAATATTATTTATAATCCATTTATAAAATATGACGTCGATCTACCAAAATGTGACGAAGTTGATATATTTTTGTAAAACAAGTTTATATATTTATAACTATTATAAATTACTTATTGTTATTATATAAATATTGTTACACAAGTACTCTGCCATACCTAGCTAATGGGCCAATCCGAAGGATGATATAATCCCAAAGGCCAACCTAGTATAAAGGCCTAAATTGATTTTGAGTCTTGCGCTAATTTTTCAAAATATGTTTTAAAAATTGAAAACATTATTTTAATTTTAAAAGTTAAATTTAAAATATAACACGTTATAAGTTTTTCAAACGGTTGTTTTTGAGACTTAGTCAATTGATTTTGAAATTTTGTCTTACTAATTTAACTAATTAGATTACTTAAATAAATAAATAATTAAAAGCTAATTAATTAAAATTAAAACACACATATAGTGATATGTGTATATTTATCTTACAATGTTTAAGGTAAATGATGTTAATTTCGAAATTAACTAATATTATGTCAATTAAGCTACAGTTAAAATCAATTAAAGGCTAATCAATAAATAATATACATGTATGATGATATATGTATGTGACTACTATAAATGTTATAATATGTATTCATCTTTAAATTGTTAATGATGAATAAATTAAAATTCAGTGGTTGAAATTTAAACTAAACTAATTAAAGTGTTAATTAAATAAAAAATCGATTAAATTAATTTAATATGATTTAGTCAATGGAATTAAAATAAAATAAACATGATTTAATTAAATCGACTGGAATTATAAGAAACCTAAATTAGGTTTAAGAAATAAATACATACATATGTTACGTATACCGTGATTTCAGATGTGTCTGACACTTGAATCAAGAGGGTATTTCATAATAAATACATTACTCCCTCTATCAATATCACTTAGATAAATATATTGAAAGATTCTGTATCTTTAATATTAATGTTGTCCTTTTCCATTTATATGTTAATAAATTGCTTGCATACTATCTTTTTGTTGAGCAAACTAAAGCTAGAGATGTTATGTATGGTATTGTTATTATACTTACTAGACAAGGTAAGAAAACCATATGTATTTGTTAAGCAAACTCAAGGTACATACATTATACTTAGGCTGTCATAAAATGGTTTGTATGAGTAAATAATTTCATTAGATTATTTGAGCAAACTCAAGATTGACATGAGATTAGGACAAAGACCACGGGTTAGGAGTTGTATAAGATACAACCAATAATGTGTTGTCCATCGCTTTCGGGCCTATGATTTGTCGACCAAATTCAAAATTAGAATCTTAAGGAAAGCGAGTCCTAACACTCACTAGAGAAGTCAAAAGCCTTATATATTCCTCTTTGGTTTTTGAGAAATATGAGAGTCTAGTGGGAGCTTATTAGTAAAATGAAATAAAAGTATTTAACCTTACTAATAATACAATACATTTGCTATTTATAAAATGTCCTAATCTACTTGAATTAAATTTGTAGAAAATGTCCACATTAAGATTATTTTAAGAAAATGAAAACTTACTAGACCAAATTACATTGACACTAATAACAATCAAAATTAAGCTAACTTATGTGCTAATGGTCATCTATATAAGAATCTTAAAAAAAACTTATGGTCGCTTATACAAGAACCTCTAAAAAATATCCACTGAAAATACAGATCTTGAATCGGTGATTGCTTATAATAAGTGGGTAGCAGATCCTAAAATTGCCCAAGTTTACATATTGTCTACTTTAGACAAATTGTTGTAAAGACAACACGAAAGCATGACTGTCCATCAAATCTTTGATAGCCTCAAAGAATTTTTTGGAAGAGAAATCACATCGCAAGGTATGGGATAATTAAGAAACAATTCTACATGAAGATGACTAAGGGAACTCATGTAGTGATCATATCTTGATGATTAAAGGCAATATTGATAACTTTCAAAGCTAAACGTTACTATGAGCAATAAGCTGCAAGTGGACAATATCTTAGGATCTCTCACTCCATAGTTTAAGCCTTTCCTGTTGAACTACAATATAAAGCAGTTGAATGTGAAATAACATCCTCCACTTTGAGACTCAAAAATGAATGTTGATGGTACTGCAGTCATCATCGGAATTATTGTCAAGCGACAATACGAGACTACTTTTTTCAAAACATTAATTAAATAGAGCAATTAAACAAAATTCATTACATAAAATTGGTTTCACATGATTCATTACATTATCATTAACCCTTCTCGTTCCCACACAGGGGTAAATATAACAAAATATAGACAGGGTGTCATGCCCGACATATGAGGATGCCGATATAGGCATTTAACTGGTTATAAACTCTGATTTTACACAGCGGAGTAAACAACTTTTATTTTTAGAACCAAGCCTCTTGCTTCGTCTTTAGAGTCTTTATTCATCTTTCTAAAAAGATACCAAGCCAAGCTATAAACTCAACCCATTTGAACGAGTAGCCGTGAGTTTATGAGAAATAATAAAACAACGGTTAGATATAAAGCTTAGTATGAGTTAAATCTTTACCCTAAGAATCCATAAGAAGATCACACCACTAAAGCACATAATGAGTTTTCCCCTCACTTTTTCATCACGACAATTACATCATATTATGTAATCAAACATCACATCATGAGCATATTTTAGCATCACATTCAATTCATAAGTATACCCTATACATATAACCCAATTATGAACCAAGTCATATTTATATTATCAAATTTGAATTAAGTATATCTTATACTTAATATTCAATTTTGAACCTCCCTGACTCTTTAGGAGGTTGAATGTAAGAACCATAAATATATTTTAAAAGCATCTTTACTAAGCATCAGTATCCCTTCTTTGTCTCAAAACCCTTTGTTTCACGCTGTTGATTCATTAATAACACCACCCTGATGTTTTGGCACCCAGTTGTAACTCACTTTAAAGTTTAGATCTTTCTCAACTAAACCCTATCGTTACACTCTTCCATATACCATTGAATTTTAGACTTTAGAAGCCTTGATACTGTGCCATTCAATAACTTAATGAGCGGGTATATCTTTATGAATATGGTTTAACTCCTTTTCTTTCATTTATTTGTTGTGTACCATGTAGATTCTTTACATAAAGCATTTTTATATGTAATTTAAACGATACCTTATCATTTCTTAGCTTCTCTAAGTTTCTTCCATTTCAAAGAAAGCTAACATGATTTTAACCTATAAGTTTCTTTCATGATTTCATCCTCATGAAATTCTTAATGAACTCTTGGAAACTGACTTCCAAAGTGAACTAAGTACTAATTAAATTATATCTTTCTTAGCTATCGCAAGTTCATCCTTGTTGTCACATGTTGACCTTCATATAAGCCATCACATGCTGAGCTTAGCTATCGTATGTTGACTACTACATAAGCTATCACATGTTGGTCTTTTTAGGTTATCGCAAGTTGACACTCAACTAGCCATCATAGGTTGATACTTTTATTAGCTATCGCAAGTTGAGGATTCCATGAGCAATCTCATGTTGAACCCATAATGGTTATCACAGGTTGAATAGCAAATAGTTATTATAGGTTGAGCTCTTAGGAGAAATCGCATGTTTGTACAACATATAACTATCGCGGGTTAAGCTCTTAAGAGTTATGGCATGTTTGTAGTTTAAGTGCCATCACAAGTTGACAAATTAAGTACTAGTAGTTTAAGTGCCGCTACAAGTTGATAGATTAAGTACCATCACATGTAGACATTATATATGCTATCGCAAGTTGAAATGACAATTACATAATTAATTTAAAAATTGTTTTATTATTATTCAAAATGATTACTTTACATCAAACCTGTTTTGTGTTGAATTCCCATTAGACAATCTAAGTTTTTACAGAATTTTTTTCAAACTTGTTTATTTCTTCCTCAATTAATAAATTAATTTCATCAATTAGTTAACTCTTTCTTTTGCAAAAAAAATTCATATAAAAGCGAAAATTACTGGGAAAAATCCCAAAAATTTAACAAAAATCCAATTCATCATATTCTACTTCATGTTTCCTAAAATTATGCATTTTTCTAAACTTAGAAAATTTATAACAATTTTGAATAACTTTTAAATATTATGAAATTAAAACCCATTTTCATTTTATCATTGTAAACATCATATTAAATATTCAAATCATTTAGATTTGGCTGAATTATCTTTTACCCTAAAACATGACTTAGTTTCTTTCATTAAAATCTCAAAAAACCTTTAAGTTTAACCATCCAAATATATTTATAATCATCAAAATCATCCTTTTAAAGTCAAATCCGAACCCAGATGGGTTAATAGAGTTTTAAGGAAAAATTTACTCACCTTAGTTTAGAAAACTTTGATTTAATCTTCTTCCTTTACCTAGAAAATGTAGTCGGTCATGTCTTGTTAATGTGTCGAACACTTAATTAATCAAATCTCCCTTAGGCAATTCTTACAATTGAATCATTTTATTTACCCTTTTAATAATTTCTTCTCATCATTAATTTAATTTAATTTTCAACACTATGGTGCTTTAAAATATAAAGTGTTACAGCCTCCCCTCCTTACAAAAATTTCATCCTCGAGATTTAGATTAAAAAGAATACAGAATTTACACTAACACCTTGGAAGTGTAAAATCATCACCATATAGTACACACATGTACACAATGCTATACTAGTATCCTACTAAAGCGTATCATAAATCATCAATAGCAATGCATTGGAGAAACTACTAACACATAATCACATAACACATGGATTCACTAGTGCTGGTACTTGTACATATAATAGACAAACAAAGCACCATGTTATATACATGAATGTTTAAAACAACTAGGATAGATTTCCCTAATCTTATCATCTACCGCCCAGGGACAATTGTTTTTATCTTCACTCCATTGGGCGTGAACAAGTTTATAAATTTTTCCATTACTCCTTCTTATCATGACCTACTATCCTCTTCGATCATCTAATATATGTCAAATCTAGCTCAAAAAATAAGTCCTCTATTGCCCTCGGTTCCACTATCATACTAGCATCGTGCACACATTTCCTTAAATGCGATATATGAAAAACATTATGCGCACACACCCAACAACTTGGTAACTCAACCAGATACATGAGATGACTAGTCCTCTCAATCACTAGAAATGATCCTACATATCTAGGTGCCAATTTCACCCAAATCCCAAAACACCTAACTCCTTCTATTTGAGAAACCTTCACAAACATGTAGTGGCCTGTTGCGAACTTAAGCTCTTTCCTCCTTTTGTTAGCATAACTCTTCTGTCGTAATTTCACTATCTTCATCCTAAAGCGAATCAATTCTACCTTCTTAGCAGCAACTCTTACCAAATTGGGTCTCAAACAAGCCTACCGCTCATGTCTAACCAACAAATAGGTGACTTACACATGAAACACCCCATACCCCTTAGTATACTAGGGGCACACTAAAAGATGTGGTGTGTTGTAGGTATAGCTAAAACTTAAGGAGACTAAGATTCACAAGACAAAATAGATAAAAACAACGCAAACAATTAAAATAATAATTTATCAAAAAACAAACTTCATAAGATAGAGTTATAAAACCAAATACATAAGATGTCTCAAAATGCCAATACATGTCTTATGAAAATCATAACCTCATTCTTATAAAACTCAGAAGTACCAGTACATCAAATAAGCTAAAAACTGAAAATGAAGAAAAGGAATACATGAGAAAATCTCCGCCATTGAAGTCTCCAAGTGTTTGTAACATACCGCCTTGCCCTTGCTGGCCTATGAGGAAAAAGAGGAAAATAAAGGAGTGGGTTAGACTAACAGTCTGATGAACGATAGCAATTACTAGTATTCTTAAGCAAAGTGAGGATAATAGACTTTGCAACAGTTCTAGTGTAAAAGGAAATAAAGAAATAGGAGGAAAGGTAAATCTGGAAATGAAAATGATTTAATAATTAGATTAATTCGATTGGATAACTTCGATTGTTTGCACTTGTCTTAGATAACTGCTTTGATCAGGCTGAATTCCCTATCACATTTAATTAGGCTGAAGTCATAATTCTACCCTTTGGTCGGTCTTCTACTAATGTATCCACTGTGAGCTAGACACCAGTGCCTACGAAAGGCACCTACTAAGCGTTTGGAACTCAATAGTGAATTATATCCCCTGTGCCGAGGCCGCACCCTCGACTACCGTTGGGTTCACATTATCTATTGCTCCCTCATTTGACCTTTTATTTACCCTAGATAGCATAACATGCCCTCATCTCACTTCAGGCTATAGTGAGACACATGTGCCCATAGAATATAAGGAATGCTGTTGGTACTGGTTCCTGTCAAACAAAATCTAGTTGCACCCCTTGTACAAATCCCCATGATTTGGATAATTAATTATTGACCTTTTATCTACCATAAACAGCATAAGCGTGCCCTCGTCTCACTTCAGGCTATTGTAAGGCACCTGGGAATGCTATTGGTACATGTCCTACTTTTGCTTATTAACTTAGTATAAATTGTTTAAATAAGCCTCTACTATTATCCTAGCTAACTTTGCTTATTAATTTATTCTAAGTCTCAAAATAAGCCATTTTCTGTTCTGTTTCTAATTATAACCCATGTTATAATATTGCTTATTAACCTAGCCCAAGGTCTAAGTATAAATTAAGTCACTTTCTCTTTTTACTCTTCTTAATCATAATTATACATCATAATTAGGCTTAAATTTTGTCCAAGTCCAATTTATTACAGTCTTCACATTTTACATCTTCTTTTCTATAATTTCAATGTTCTTATTATTTAGTCCATATTCGTGTTCTATTCGATTCCATTCATGTAAAAAGGAAAAATAGAAAAAACTGACAATCACAGAAGAAAATCCCAAAAG
Organism: Allium cepa; assembly: GCA_030765085.1. Lineage (NCBI taxonomy): Eukaryota > Viridiplantae > Streptophyta > Magnoliopsida > Asparagales > Amaryllidaceae > Allium > Allium cepa. The sequence goes on from CM060939.1 coordinate 252,742,553, forward strand.
TAGAAAAATGTATATAAAGCGTAAATAACAGTAAATTATAAATACTGTAAATAAATGGAAAAGATATAATTAATAGTAATTAACTACAAATAACTAAAAAGAATAGCTAAAAGGAAATAGACTGAAAAATAAATCTAAAACTGAAAATAAATTGGTAAAAATGTTATTCCAAAATCGTAGAAAAACTACAACTACTGAAAACCCTATTATCTTAAATTACATAAAAATCTAAAATAATTACTAATCACTCACCTATGGTCCTTAGCTCTTTCCTTGGTCTTTCCGGATCCACTTGAGATATTTAATATTTTAATTTAAAATGATCTTCTCCTCGGAAAATTATTTCTTTTAGGGTCCTGCCTGAGAAGGTGAACCCAAATGGAGAAAATCTAGAATGAGAAAAATAGCTAGGCCTAGGGTCTTATTTATAGTGGCGCTTGTGGATCTCAGACCATTGGATTCGGAGATTGACTTTGGTGCAACCACGTCATAGGCTGGATATGGGCCATTTGATGGAAGCATGGACGCACCAGATGAGAGGAAATAACCCAAAATAACATGTTCAAAGCTTACAAGAACGAAGAATTAAATTCTTCGTTCATTCAACAAGACGAGTCGACCTATGTGTCGACCGCCCCTTTGCTTGGTCGACATGCCGATCGGCCTAGGAAGTGGGTAAGTCGAGCTAGCCATATATATATATATATATCATTTCTAATTTTTTATTTAATTCGTATCTTCTTCATTCTAGCATGGATTCCAACGTTCTATATATGGAATTTGACCAGAAAATTAACACGGACACAATGGTGCAACTCCCATGGCTCAATTATGATAATTTGACAATGTTATTTTTTCATTTAATTAATTCGTTAATTATTTATTATAGCTTATTTTTTTGGTTGTTATATTCTCCTATCCTTAAGGGATTTTGTCCTCGAAATCTCTAAGGATAGAAGAATGAAATAAATGTTTTCATCCAAGTTCTATAACCAATGACTCAACCATCATCCATTACACCCATTTTCTTTAAGTTTTCTAATGCGATTTATGATATATGCAATTAGTGTAGTGTCAATGTTCCTAACTAATGCAAAAGATTAGGTGGTCCACTATTCAGTCGGCCCCCTTTTATGCAATCATGTCTGTGCCATGTATCCAAATGAATGCAAATTCTAATAAAAACTAATAGTTCTATATGCGTACGACAATCATTATCCAAATGCAATAATCATGTGATAATCATCCATTTATAGCAACCATGGAAAATAAAAAAAAAAGCAAATGCACATACATCCATACACATATGCTCTACTGTCCTAGTTAGGCTGATCCCTAAAAGATAATAAAGCCTAATGTAAGTTTATGCGTCCATTAGCATCCATCAGCAAACACTTGCAACCACTAGTATCCATCATATATAACATGTTCTAATAGCATGTTTACATTAAATCCTACCATCCGTAGGCTAAATCCTAAGTTCTACCCTCCCAAAGGATAATAAAGGAATAAACCTATTCAAAACTAAAGATGGAATGAGAAATTCTAAAACTTACTATCGAAAATATGAGGATAGGAAGTACGAATCTACTCTTCAGCCTCCCATATAGCGTCTGCAACATCATCCCCACTGCACCTTTACTAACGGAACCTCTTTATTCCTAAGTCTCTTGGTGTCTCATCCAATGATCTTTGTAGGAATATGACAACCGACGCTTCCTTTTCTACTTCCACTTCCTCCGACTGACTAGGCTCCACAACCTTGTCGAGTCATGTAAGCACTTTCTCAAGTGCAAAACATGGAAAACGTCATGCACTCCTACGAGCCTTTTTGGGAGCTTCACTCGATACACCCTCTTTCCTACTCTCTCTATGATAGGGAATGGTCCTACAAATCTAGGAGCTAACTTCCCACTCGATCCAAACCTTACCACCTTCCTTAGCTGGGAAAGCTTAATAAAAACCAAGTCTCCAACCTCAAAATTAATGTCTCTCCTCCGCTTGTCCGCTTATGATTTCCGCCAATATTAGGCTGTCTTCATCCTCTTTCGAATCAAATCCACTTTCTCCGAAGTTTCCCTTACCGTGTCAGGACCAAGTAGCAATTTCTCTGTAGACTCTACCCAACATGAGGGTGATTTGCAAGGTCTCCCATATAGAGCTACAAATGGTTCCATCCCAATGCTAGCATGGAAACAGTTATTATATGTGAAATCCACCAAAGGAAGATACTCCTCCTAAGTTCCTCCAAAGTCTAGAATGCACATCCACAATAAATCCTCAAGTCGTTTATTAACTCTCTCCATTTGGCCATCCATCTGAGGGTGATAGGCCATACTCAATCTAAGTCGCGTCCCTAAAGCCTCTTACAAGCTTCTCCAAAACACGCTAGCGAAAATAGGGTCTTTATTTCTCATTATGCTAGAGGGAACTCCATGAAGTCGGACTACCTCGCGAACACATAAGGATTCCAAATAAGATGTCGTCCTCTTTCTCTTAACCATCAAAAAGTGGGTGCTCTTAGTTAAATGATCTACAATCATCCAAATGCTAGTATTCCCCTTCCTAGATCAGGGTAAACCATCTGTAAAGTCCATCGAAACGCTGTCCCACTTTCATTTGGGTATATCCAATGGCTAAAGCTGTCCACCAGGATTCTGTTGCTCTGTCTTAACCCTTTGGCACGCAAGACACTTAGCTAGAAACTCTACTACATCCTTTAATATGCCACTCCAATAAAACATCCTCTAAATGTCCCTATACATCTTATCACCACCCTAATAAATAGTCATACGAGAATGGTGTGCTCCCTCTAGAACCGCCCTCAACAAATCACCAATGCAGGGAACACAAAGCCTTCCATCACTCCTAAGCCACCCTTTTCCATCAATGGAATAATTTTGGAGATTTCTAGAGACCTCTCCTCGGCTAGTCCCATCCATAACATCCATAAGCTCTAAATCCTCTCGCTGCCTTAAGCCAATCTGATCTAGAAGGGTAGGCCTCACCTCAAGCGCTGCTAACAATCCATGGGTATTGTCCACAGAGGGCTTAAAATCAAAAGTGGAAATAAACTCTTGGCTCCTCCACTCTATGAACAAAGGACTAGGGTTTCTTTCTTTCTACTCAACGCATCCGCAATTACATTTCCCTTGCCAGGGATATAAGCTATCATAAAGTCATATGACACCAAAAACTCCATCCATCGCTGCTGCCTTAAGTTCAAATCTTTCTGTGAGAATAGGTACTTCAATGAATTATGGTCGGTGAAAAGCTCGAACCTCTCTCCAAGCAAGTAATGTCTTTAAGACTTGAGTGCAAACACTATAGTAGCCAACTCCAAATCATGGGTAGGGTAGTTCTTCTCACGTGTCCTCAATTGCCTACTTCCATAGCATACTACCCTCCCTTCTTGCATCAACACCGCTCCTAGACCCATCTCGCATGCATCATTGTATATTACAAAAGGCTTAGCTCCATTGGGTAAAACTAACACTTGTGCACTAGTAAGAGCTCTCTTAAGCTTCGTGAAGGAATCCTCATAATCCACGTCCCACACGAATGTTTTTTTCTTCTTAGCAAGGTGAGTAAGTGATGCTGAAATCTTGGCAAAATCTCCGATGAACTTCTTATAATAGCCAGCCAATCCTAGGAAGCTTCTAACTTCGGTATAGTTCTTAGGGGCCTTCCAATATTACAGTGCCATCACCTTAGCGAGGTCAACAGCCAAACCCTCTCTCGAGACTACATGCTCTAAGAAACGTACCTCCTCTCACCAAAAGTGACACTTCGAAAACTTTTCCCTCAACTGATGATTACGAAGTGTGCGAAGGACCTCCTCTAAATGAACAACATGCTTTTCCATACTCTTGGAAAACACCAATTGTCATCCACAAATACCACCACGAACTTATTTAGGACATCTTTGAAAAAACGGCTCATCGTGTCTACAAAATATGCTGGAGCATTGGTTAGCCCAAAAGACATGACTAACCACTTAAAGAATCCGTCGGGTGTCCTAAACGCGATCTTATCAATGCTATCATCAACGACCCTAAGCAAAATCCAGTGGCTAATCAAGCTAAGAGAATACCGAAGAGCCAACCAACTGGCCAAAAAGATCGCCTATCCTAGGAAGTGGGAAATGGTTCTTCTTCGTGAGCTTATTTAATTCTCTATAGTCTACGCAAAGTCGAAGGGAACCATCCGCCTTAGCAACGAAGACAACTGGCGCTCCCCCTCCAATATGCTCCTTCTTATGAAACCTTTCTCCAAAAGCTCATGAACTTGCTTGCTCAATTCCTTCCTCTCCCTAGGTGCCATGTGCCTCATGGGTTATGCTACTGTCTTAGCATTTGAGTCAAATAAATCCTAAAGTCAATCTCTTTCTTAGGGTGTAGTCCCCTAACCTCCTCAAAGGTTTTCGAAAAATCTCCGACGAAAGAAAATAAATCTAACTCTATAGATGATGAATCGAGGGAATAAAGGAAGCTCAACATAACTGACCTTGCGGGTTGCAAGAAACCTTGAGAGTCGTACCGCTGCATGCCTCTAGTCTAATGACTCTCTTCTCGCATTCTAATATAGCTCCATATGTGGATAGCCAATCCATCCTCAAAATCATTCCATACCCCGAGAATCCCAATACATAGGCATCATAATCAAATTCTACACCTAGGATAAAAATTTTCAAACCCCTACAAACCATAGACAAGTGTGTCGATCCTCCTATGGGGTTTGAAACAACAATGGGGTCTACTACTAAAAGATGTCTAAGTGAAAACAATATACCAAAGAACAAGAGATGAAAGAGTGTGATGCTTCAGAATCGAAAAGAGTCTGAATAGGAAAATCAAAAATAGAAGTCAAACCTTCCATGGTGACTTCCATACCACTCTCTGGAATGCTGATGGACCGTGCTGCATCTAATGCCTGAATCTGCGTTGTTGGTGTACTCACTCCCTGCCTAGTCTTTTGTGGACAATTCCTGCTCATGTGACCGGGTTGTGCACAATTATAGCACTTTTCCTTCATCTTCTCCTTTCTACAGTCCTTGGTGTTGCCTCGCCTTTTAGACAAAGCCAAGATATCAACAAATTGGCTAAAAAAGGATGGATATCAAGATTAGTGATCGATAGGAAAACATGGCTATGATCGATACCATTACGGTTTGACCATGCTGAAATTAAGGTGTGATTGATTGGGAATGGTAAACAAGGCTTGGAAATTCTACGTTTCAAATTTCAGGTCAAACGGAGCACGTGTGCTCGAGTTATGGATGGATCAACATTGGAAAGGAACGGTCTCGTACCGATACCTTTTGAATCGATATGGTTCATATCGATCAGGAATGGACTCAATAATTCACTTTGGATCGATGATATCGTATCGATCGATATGGATATGGACAAGGGAAATGCACTTGGTGCTTTACTTTGGATGGGTATAGTGCGTATCGATCACTTTCTCGACCGATACGAAATGCTGCATTAAGGACCGACATGAACAGGGGGTAGTCGATGGATGTGAAGGAGCAAAGCTTGGATCGATACAAAGGAAGGACATGTATTTGATGGGTACGGATGCATATGTTTCCCAGGGCAGTATCAAATCGATACGAATAGTGTGGAACGAAGATGGCATGAATCGATATAAAGAAGGCAATCGGGGATTGATACGAACGGGGGATGGATTTGTGGATACGAATAATGAACATGTGGCAATAGGATATGATGGATACGAAATCTGTAGTTTGATGGATACGAATTGAGGGAGGCGAATTGATGGATCTGAAGCTTTTGGCCCACTTACAAGGTAGACTTGGATCGATCATATTTCTTAAACCATAAATCAAAATGCTTTGAAATTTTCAGAGAAGCTTCCTTATGCATTCAAGAATGTTCATTATTGATCTCTGCTTCATTGGACCAACTTTGGATCGATATGAATTGTGCGTGGATACATCAAGATCGATCTCAAACGACCCCGAATCGATCTGGTAGGCCTACACCTATAAATAGCAGCTGAATGGCAACTAGAAGGGGATCTTCTTCTTCTTTTCTAGGCAAAACTCTGCCATTTTGTTTACCGATTCCAAAGGCTTGTAAGTGCAATTATGGTACAAAAGAAACAAAAGGATTGATTCTAAGTGGACGTAGGCTGAAGATAGCCGAACCACTATAAACCTTATGTTCTTCCCTATTTTCTTTCATTTTAGTTTTGCTATTTATTCATTTTTATTCACTACATTATCTGGATCTGAGAGCTATGTTACAATACTAAGGATTTGTGTGTAAACACTAGTGCTTTAATTACATCTGGGTTTTGTGACCAATTTTGCCGCAAACACTTGGAGATATGTCCAACAATCCCATAACTTGGCACTTCACTCCTTTCTTGATTTGATTTTGAGGACCTTCTCCTTTCTTCTTCTCTTTATTGTTCTTCCACCATTTATTCTTATGACCTACCGACTTAACAACTTCTTTAGACTCCCCCTCCTTAGCTGCATTAGACATAAGCGCCATCTCCACCGGTGACTTGTAAGTAGCTCCCATCGGTACGTGAGTCAATAATAGCCCTTGAAGGGGCTGGTTTAATCCCTTCGTGAATTTCATAGCTTTCTTGTGCGGTGTATTCACCAACTCTATTCTAAACCACGACAACTCATTAAGTTGGTTGACATGCTCCTTCATAGACAAACTTCCTTGCTTCAAGCTAATTAACTGCTCCAATTAGATACTTTCTTCCGCTTGAGATAAAAACTTCCTAGAACCTATTCCAATTAACGTCCCTTCCTTTGAACTCAATAACCTCCCACCAATAATGAAGCCTCCTCTTTCAGCTGCCAAGATGCTTGCTGAACCCGTTGCTGATCCTTCAATCCTAATAGCCCGAATATCCTTTCTGTTTTCCTTAACTAAGCCCAAGCTCCACAAACGTCACCGTAATAGAAAAATTCTTTCCTCCTAAATTCGCAAAATCCTTACAAAGCTTAGAGAAATTGACTGTTGCAGGTGGGTTGATGGGATTCCCAACCGCTGGTGCTGGATTGGGCGCTTGCTCATGCACCTCTAGAATTGTGGCTTTTAGATCCCTACTAAAACAGCCTGGGACAGGAATACCTCTGGAAGATTAAGGGCATCTACCATTCTTCACAAAGAAGAGAAAATTTAGGAAAGAGTCGAAGGGAGATTGAACTGGACTTTTGAGGGGATTTTTATAAAAACCCTTTTATACTTGAAAACTATTTCTAAGAGTTCCTTTTCGAAAAATACCTTTTTATTTTGAAAAATACTTTACTTTTAAAACAAATTTTTAGGAATCTTATGACCTTAGGCTTTGATACCAAATGAAACACCCCACACCCCTTAGTATAATCAAAAGGACACGCAAAAATATATGGTGCGTTGTAGATATAGCTAAAACTTACAGAGACTAAGATTCACAAGACAAAATAGAAAAAACAGTGGAAACAATTAAAACAATAATTTACCAAGAATCACAATACACAAGATAGAGTTATAAAACCAAATACATAAGTTGTTTTAAAATGCCAACACATGACTTATAAAAATCTTAACCTCGGTCTCATAAAAATCAGAGTACAAAACTATCCCTCAAAAAATACCGGTACATCAAATAAGCTAAAAACTGAAAAATGAAGAAAAAGAATACATGAGAAAATATACGCCACTGAAGTCTCCAAGTGTCTGTGATCTAACGTCCTTGCCCTTGCTGGCCTAAGGGGAAAAAAGGGGGAAATAGAGGAGTGGGTCAGACTAAAAGTCTGATGAATGATAGTAATAACTAGTATTCATAAGCATGGTAAAGATAATAGACTTTACAATAGTTTTAGTATCAAAAGAAATAAATAAATAGGAGGAAAGGTAAAGCTCGAAATAAATACGATTTAACTACTAGATTAGTTCAGTTGGACAACTTCGATTGTTTGCACTTGTCTTAGATAACTGCTTTGATTAGACTGAATTTCCAATCCTACTTTAATTAGGCTGAAGTCCTAATTCTACCCTTTGATCGACCTTCTACTAATGTATCTACTGTGAGCAAGACACCAGTACCTACGAAATGCACCAACTAAGCGCTTGGAACTTGATAGCGAATTATATCCCCTGCACCGAGGCCGCACGCTCGACCACTGTTGGGTTCACACTATCTGTTGCTCCCTCTTTTCACCTTTTATTTACCCTGAACAGCATAAGCATGCCCTCATCTCACTTCAGGCTATAGTGAGACACTTGTGTCCAAAGAAAATAGGGAATGTTGTTGGTACTAGTCCCTCTCAAACAAAATCTAGTTGTGCCCTTTGTCCAAATCCCCATGATTTGGAATTTTAATTATTGACCTTTTATTTACCCTAAACAGCATAAGCCTGCCCTCATTTCACTTCATACTATTATGAGACACCAGTGTCCATAGAAAATAGGGAATGCTATTGGTACAGGTCCTACTTTTTCTTATTAACTTAATATGAATTATTTAAATAAGCCTTTACTGTTATCCTTACTATCTTTGCTTATTAATTTATTCTAAGTCTCAAAATAAGCCTTTTTTGTTCTGTTTCTAATTATAACCTATGTTATAATTGTTAGTCCTTGAGATGATAGTTTTGATGACAACAACCTCAGAATAGGATTATAAAATATAAATACTAACATTACAGTTCAGACATATATATGTATATGTAGGACTTAACAATACAGGTACAAAGAATGAAGACTGTACAGTGTAGAGATTCAAGATATCAAAACTGAAGACTCATGAGTATCAAGAATATCAATATTATCAAGAGTTCATGATTTCAAGAATAAGTAATTTAATTATGAATTTTGTTAAAATTCCTAGAAAAGCACTGGCATCTTACAATCCAATTTATTCGTGGAATGGAATCCACTTCGAGCCTGTTAAAGGGATGGAACCCTAAGTAGGATGGAACCTACGAAAAATCTAGTGGAGCATCATTTTGTATCCGCTAATCTTTTATTCAAAATGATTTTATAAAATTATATCTTGTTTTCAAAATGTTTTCAAAACCTTCCTTTTAAAAGAATCAAAATCGTCTATCCTGGTTTTAAATACTTTTAGCTTCAAAATAATCTTTAATTTCAAAATCAAATTATCCTTAGTTTTAAACTATCTTTTGATAATAATATATTTAACTTTTTATATTTATACTTTTTATACAATTAAAAGTTTATATATACCAAAATATTATTCTCTATATTTATTTGTGTATTTTAACTATAGTTAAGTATATTTATAAAAGTCTAAAATAGTTTTAATATAGGATAAAAGTTATTTTCAAAAAAAACAAAACACCAAAATTCCCTTTGGGATGTCCACATACCTAAGTTACCCATGTCGACATAGTGTCAGTTGATTTGAAAATTTTGAATTTCAAAAGAAGTATATATTCGTCATATCCCTTTACGAATGGACATGGTTGTTGTTCTTCTATAAATATGGGCTGTTTTCAACGAATTTCTATTCATATTTTTCTGGTTTTCACTCCTCTACTTCTTCCATATTTCATTATACATATTCTTACCATTACTCTACCGAAATCAACATTGAATCTAACTAGATCATTTCTGGTTTGATTCTCTATCACTATCTCAACAAGATCCTCAGTGCTATTCAGAGTTATAGGCTTCTTTACAATCATTTCTATGAGAAAATGTGTGATTGTAGCCTTGAAAATCAATCAAGTGAGAAAAGGTGTGATTGTAGCCTTGGAAATCAATCAAGTGAAAAAAGGTGTGATTGTAGCTCTGGAAATCAATTGGGTGAACTTGTTGCCCGTGAAATCAAGTATCTCTAACTAGAGGATTGTGAATCTGGAGGGTGTAACTCGTAGCCTTGAAATCGAGGATGTAATTGTAAAGATTTCTTTTGAAAGGAAATCTGTACTTGTATGCGGGACTGGATGTAGGGTAACTCCGAACCAGTATAAAATCCGGCATGTTCTTTCCTTTACTGCTTTTACTTTATTTATGCATCTGTGTTTGTTTCTGTGATCGTATCTGTGTCTGAATATTGCATACATTTGTGTTTAAATTAACAAAAACTCTAAAAGATGTAGTAATTTCTTAAAACACTATTCACCCCCCTCTAGTGTTTATCCTAGCCTTAAGATCCATAATCCACATTTCTAACATTTGGTATCAGAGCAAGGTTTTCAAAGTTTCATAATCTGATTTTTGAAAAAGTTTTTAAAATGGCTATATTTGTTAATACGAGTTTAGAAATATTCAGATCATCATTGTCTCTTGAGTTTGCATATATCAATGTTCAAATTCAAGTTGTCTACCAAAATTGTTTGATGTGCAGGAAACATGCATTATGGAGATTAAGGAATCAACCCACAATGGGAAAATTATGTAGATCAAAAAGAAAAAATGGATACTCGATAGTGGATGCTCTAGACACATGGCTGGAAATCCAGATATGATGAATGAAATAATATACAAAGACGGAGGGCTGGTTAACTTTGGAGACAATTCAAAAGGATATGTGATTGGCATCGGCAAAGTCGGTAACTCTAAAACTCCTATTATTACTAATGTTATGCCAGTTAAGAACCTGAAACATAATCTGCTAAGTATAAGTCAACTCTGCGATAAATGATATAAAATTAATTTTGAAAAAGATAAGCATCACATTGAAGATAATAATTCATCTATAATATTTGAGGGAATTAGGGAAAAGAATATTTATATTTTTAGTATGAAAGATTTAAATGATAACCTGTGTCTGTTGGCAAATACAAGTGACCCTTGGATTTGGCATAAGAAATTTGGTCATTTGAATTTCATACTCTTATCTAGACTATCTAAACATGATCTAGTAAAAGGTTACCCTAAAATGAATTTTAAAATAGATAGTCTATGTGATGCATGTCAATTGGGAAAACTTAGAAAAAGTTCCTTTAAATTAAAAGATATGATTTCTACCTCAAAATCTCTTGAATTACTTCACCTTGATTTATTTGGTCCATCTCAAATTTTATCAATAAATCATAGTAAATATGCTTTTTTAATTGTAGATGATTACTCTAGATTTACATGGACAATATTTTTGAAACATAAAAGATACGTTTGAATGTTTTAAGAACTTTACAGAATGGATTCAAAATTAACTTTCTCTAAAAATTATAATCATCCGTAGTGATCATGGTGGTGAATTTGAAAATGAAAAGTTTGAGGAATTCTGCAATAAAAAAGGAATAACTCACAATTTTTCATTTTCAAGAACTCCATAACAAAACGGAGTAGTAGAACGTAAAAATAGGACAATTCAAGAGTGTGCGAGAACTATGCTTTCAGATAGTAAATTACCAAAGTATTTTTGGGCAGAAGCAGTTGCTACCGCCTATTATATTTTAAATAGATTCTTAATTAAATACAAAGAAACCTAAGGTATCTTATTTTAGAATTTTTGGAAGTAAATGTTTTATTTTAAATACAAAAGATAACCTAGATAAATTGATCCTAAATCCGACAAAGGTATCTTTATCGGATACTCTAATAAAAGTAAAGCATACAGAGTGTTTTATTTAAAAACTAATACCATCGAAGAAACAATGCATGTTTCATTCAATGAAAATATCAAAATTTTTGAAGATTCAAATGATGAAGAGGATTTAATCACTCAAAATCAAGAGTTAACTGAAGCTAATAATGAAATTAATCATTCTAATAAAAGGATTAAACTTTTAAAAGATCATCTTATAGAAAATATACTAGGAGATATGCAATCTGTTGTTAAAACTAGAAATCAACTAAGTCAAATGAGTAATGTAGCTTTTATATCAACTATTGAACCCAAAAGTCCAAAAGAAGCATCAACTGATGATTCATGGATTTTTTCTATGCAAGAAGAATTAAATCAATTCACTAGAAATGATGTTTGGGAACTTGTTCTTAGACCTGAAAATAAAACTATAATTGGAACTAAATGGGTTTATAAAAATAAAATGAATGAACAAGGAGAGGTTGTTAGAAATAAAGCTCATTTAGTTGCTCAAGGTTATTGTCAAGAAGAAGGAATAGATTTTGATGAAACATTTGCTCCCATAGCAAGATTTGAAGCTATTAGGATTCTACTTGCTTTTGCAAATCATAATAATTTCAAATTATTTCTAATGGATGTTAAAAGTGCCTTTTTAAATGGATTTGTAAAAGAGAAAGTATATGTTGAACAACCACCACTTTTTAAAAATGAAAAATTACCAAATCATGTTTACAAACCTGAGAATGCTCTATATGGTCTAAAACAAGCTCCTAGAGCCTGATATGATAGGCTAAGATCTTACTTATTACAATTAAATTTTGAAATTGGTAAAGTAGATAATACTCTTTTTATTAAAAGAAATAAAAATGATACTCAACTAGTACAAGTTTGCGTAGATGATATCATTTTTGGATCAACTATTTTTGAAATGGATAAAGAACTTTCTGAAATAATCACAAAAGATTTTGAGATGAGTCATATGGGTGAATTAAACTTCTTTTTAGGATTAAAAATCAAACAATTAGATAGTGGTATCTTTATTAGTTAAGAAAAATATGCCAAAGACCTAATTAGTAAATTTGGTTGACTACTGTGAGTGGAAAACCCACTCCCATGGCAACCAGTGAGTACCTTAGTAAAATAGATCTCTCGAAAGATGTAGATCAAAAATGGTATAGAGGAATGATTGGATCACTACTCTATATCACTGCTAGTAGACTTGATATCATGCATAGTGTTTGTCTCTGTGCAAAATATCAATCCCAACCTAAAGAAACCCACTTAAAAGCCGTAAAACGTATCATAAGGTATGTTAAACGCACATCTGATTATGGCTTATTTGACCCTAAAAATGATTCTTTTGACTTAATATCTTATTGTGATGCTGATTATGATGGTTGTAAATCAGATCGAAAAAGTACAAGTGGAACTTGTCACTTTTTGGGCCATTCTCTGATTTCCTGGTTTAGTAAAAAGCAAAACACAGTTTCTTTATCAACAACTGAAGCAGAATATATTTCTGCTGCTTTGGCTTGTTCAAAAGTAATATATATGTAACAAACTTTAAGAGATTATGGTTTAAATATCTCAAAATCACCAATTTATTGTGATAATACTAGTGCGATAAATTTATCCAAAAATACTACATAACATGCTTGAACTAAACATATTGATATAGGGCATCATTTTCTCAGCGATAATATAAATAAGGAAGTAACTACTCTAGATTATATTAATTCCGAGAATCAAATTGCCGATATATTAACAAAACCCTTAAATGAATCTATATTTACTAAATTAAGAAGAGAGTTAGGAATTTGTTCAATAACTGAAATATAAAAATATAAATAACAAATCATAATTAAAAATTTAATCAAAATAATTCAAATAGTAAAAATTTCAAGGACCATGTCGACATACCCCCCAACCCATGTCGACATATAACGATTGTTTATTTTTGAAATTTTTCCCACCAAAATTCAAATAATTGGTTATATATTCTTCTTATTTTCAAAAATTTGATCATTCTCTCTGTTCTCTCTCTGTTCTAAATTCTGAATTAAATTAAACCATGGCCTCCTCTTCCAAATCAAACATAAATTCAACCTTTTCATTCCCTTCTCCTTCTTCTGGACCGTTTCAACGAACTACGCTCGCTCAAGTGACAAAAATGGAGGTTTCTCTGAAGGATGCACTGCAATTATTGATTGAAATTCAAGTGGTGCAACTTAGAATGGCGAAAGAACAAGCGAGGAAAGGAAAAATCCTTAGGAATTTGCAAAAATTTCCAATGGACAATCATGCTAACCCAATCTTGATTGATGAAGATTCTTCAGGAGATCAAGTGCAAGAGGGCAGCGAGGAAGAAGAAGAAGAAGAAGAAACCTTCATTGAAGAAGAGCACGTTGAAGAAGACGAAAAAGTCATTTGTGTTGGCGAAGTGTGCTTTGACAAAGATGGAAATCTTGTCGAACAACGTGGGAATTTCTGTTTCCACTATCCTAACTGTTCGGTTCATAGATCTCCCATTTTCAAAGACACTCATTAGTTTCTTTTCTCTTTATCCTATTGTTGTATGTTCTTTCTTATGTTCTCCACGAAAATGTAAATATAACTATATAATCAATAAATAGTTCGTGTTCTTATTCGTGTTCTATTAAAAGTATTAAATTATGGATACTTAGATGGGATAGTTAGTAGTTTAGGACTAAGTTTTAAGTTTTAGAGTTAAGTGTTGATTATTTATGATAACACTACCATTATAATCACATGTCATAGAGTATTAGATTAAGGAGGAGTTATATAGTTCGTAGATTATATAGTTTGGAGTTAGTTTTTGTTGATGACAAAGGGGGAGAAATATAAAATAGGATAGTTAGGCATAGATTAAGGGGGAGTTATTGGAATAGAAGTAATATTTTATAAACAAAGGTTATCATCATAAAAAAAGGGAGAGATTTTTAGTCCTTAAGATGATGGTTTTGATGACAACAACCTTATAATAGGATTATAAAATATAAATACTAACATTATAGTTTAGATATATATGTATATGCAGGATTTAACCATGCAGGTAACAAGAATGAAGACTGTACAGTATAGAGATTCAAGATATCAAAATTGAAGACTCATGAGTATCAAGAATATCAAGATTATCAAGAGTTCAAGATTTCAAGAACAAGTAATTTAGTTAGGAATTTTGTTAAAACTCCTAAAAAAGCACTGGCATCTTACAATCCAATTTATTCGTGGAATGTAATCCACTTCGAGCCTGTTAAAGGGATGGAACCCTAAGTAGGATGGAACCTACGAAAAAATATAGTGGAACATCGTTTTGTATCCGCTAACCTTTTATTCAAAATTATTTTACAAAATTATATCTTATTTTCAAAATGTTTTCAAAACCTTCCTTTTAAAAGAATCAAAATCATCTATCCTGGTTTTAAATACTTTTAGCCTCAAAATAATCTTTGATTTCAAAATTAAATTATCCTTAGTTTTATACTATCTTTTGATAATAATATATTTAACTTTTAATATTTATAATTAGATTTAAATATAAAATTATAAGTAAAATTTTATATATACCAAAATATTATTCTCTATACTTATTTGTGTATTTTAACTATAGTTAAGTATATTTATAAAAGTCTAAAATAGTTTTAATATAAGATAAAAGTTATTTTCAATGAAAAACAAAACACCAAAATTTCTTTTGGGATGTCGACATACCCAAGTTACCCATGTCGACATAGTGTCAGTTGATTTCAAAAATTTGAATTTCAAAAGAAGTGTCTATTCGTCATATCCCTTCACGAATGGACATGGCTGTTGTTCTTCAATAAATAGGGGCTGTTTGAACGAATTTCTATTCATATTTTTCTAGTTTTCACTTCTCTTTTTCTTCCACATTTCTTTATAGATATTCCTACCATTACTCTGCTAAAATCAACATTGAATCTAACTAGATCATTTATGATTTGATTCTCTATCACTATCTCAACAAGATCTTCAGTGCTATTTAGAGTTATATGCTTCTTTGTAATCATTTCTGTGAGAAAAGGTGTGATTGTAGCCTTGGAAATCAATCAAGTGAGAAAATGTGTGATTGTAGCCTTGGAAATCAATCAAGTGAGAAAAGGTGTGTTTGTAGCCTTGGAAATCAATTGGGTGAACTTGTTGCCCGTGAAATCAAGTATCTCTACCCAGAGGATTATGAATCTTGAGGGTGTACCTCGTAGCCTTGAAATCGAGAGTGTAATTGTAAAGATTTCTTTTGAAAGGAAATATGTACTTGTGTGCGGGACTGGATGTAGGGTAACTCCGAACCAGTATAAAATATGGTGTGTTCTTTCCTTTACTGCTTTTACTTTATTTCTGCATCTGTGTTTGTTTCTGTGATTGTATCTGTATCTGAATATTGCATACATTTGTGTTCAAATTAACAAAAACTCTAAAAGATTTAATAATTTCTTAAAACACTATTCACCCCCTCTAGGTTTATCCTAGTCTTAAGATCCGTAATCCGCGTTTCTAAAAATAATATTGATTGTTAACTTAACCCACGGTCTAAGTATAAAATTAAGCCGCTTTCTCTTTTTACTCTTTTTAATCATAATTATACATCATAATTAGGCTTAAATTCAATCCAAGTCTAATTTATTAGTCTTTACATTTTACATCTTATTTCTGTAATTTCAGTGTTCTTATTATTTAGTCCATATTCGCATTCAATTCTATTTCATTCATGTAAACAGGTAAAATAGAAAGAAACTGAATTACAGAAAAAATACCCATAAATAAATGAAAAACCTACAATTAACAGTAATTAACTATAAATAACTGAATAGAATAGCTAGAGGGAAATAGACTGAAAAATAAATCTAAAACTAAAAAGAAACTAGTAAAAAGGTTATTCCAAAATCGTAGAAAAACTACAACTATTGGAAGCCCAATTATTTTAAATTACTTAAAAATATAAAATAATCACTAATCACTCACCTATGGTTCTTAGCTCTTCCTTTGGTCTTTTCTGATCCACTCAAGGTTATTAAATATTTTAATTTAAAATGATATTCTCCTCGGAAAATTATTCCTTTTAGGGTCCTGCCTGAGAAGGTAAACTGAAATAGAGAAAATCTAGAATGAGAAAAATGCTAGGCCTAGGGTCTTATTTATAGCAGCGGTTATGGATCTTAGACCGTTGGATTTGGAGATTGAATTTGATGCAACCACGTCATAGGCTGGATAGGATCCTTCAGATGGAAGCACTAACGCACCGGATGAGAGGAAATAACCCAAAATGACGTGTTCGAAGCTTACAGGAACGAAGAACTAAATTCTTCGTTCATTCAACAAGGCGGGTTGACCTAGGTGTCGACGGCCCCCTTTGCTAGATCGACATGCCGGTCAACCTAGGTAGTGGATAGATCAACTTAGGTGTCGACCTAGCCCTATATATATATATATATATATTCTTTTCTAATTTCTTGTTTAATTCGTATCTTCTTCATTCTAGCACGAATTCTGACATTCTATATATGGAAATTGACCAGAAAATTACCATGGACACAATGGTGCAACTCTAGTGGCTCAATTTTGATAATTTCATAAAGTTATTTTATCATTTAATTAATTTGTTAATTAATTATTATAGCTTAATTTTTGGGTTGTTACAACACGGTCTACCATAAAGCATCTCAAACGATGCCATATCAATACTTGACTGGTAATTATTATTATAGGCAAAGTCTACTAGATGCAATTGGTCTTTTCAAGATCCTTAGAAATAAAAAACAAATGCCAATAGCAAATCCTCGAGCACACTATACACTTTCTCGATTTAACCATCAACCTCTGGGCAGTATATCATATTCAAGTTCAACTTTGTATCCAATGCACTCTACAAACTTCTCCAAAACTCACTGGTGATCAATGGGTAACAACGCTGCTCAGAATTCCATGCAGTCTCACCACATTCTTTGTATAAAGCTTCACTAAATTAGCAGCCATCTGTGTAGATTTCACTGGGATAAAGTGCGTATTCTTAGTCAATCTATCGACTATCACCCAAAGGCTATTATTTCCCTTCCTCAACAGAAGTAACCCAACTATAAAATCCATAGACAGTGAATCCAACTTTGTCGATTTCACCGGGACAAAGTGGGAACTCTTATTCAATCTATCGATTATCACCCAAAGGTTATCATTTCCCTTCCTCGACCTAGGCAACCCATCTATAAAATCCATGCACGTTGAATCCCACTTCCAAGTTGGTACTTCCAAAGGTTGAATAAACCACTTACTTTCTGATGTTCAGTCTTCACTTGCAAATATGTAAAGAACTTCATCACACATTCTCTTATGTCTCTCTTCATCCCTTCCTAAAAGAATATTCTCTTTTTGAATATGCAAGTATATGATTTTTGTTTGATGACAATAAACATATACATATTCATTTAAATGTATTTGTTAATGTACTATTTTATTTTTACATAATTAAACAAATATTTGATGAATAAAATAAATGACACAGGATTTAAATTCAAACATATATTTTATTCAAGTAAATATTTTATTACAATTTTGAATAGTACAAAGTTGAGCTTTCAATATATATAAACAAATTCAATTACAATATAATTTTGATTACATCGCTGTTTTTCCTTTTACATTTGCACCTTACTACATATCACTCATTCACTCATATTTTATCTTCAACTCTGGTCCATATTGAATTCAACATCTGAGTTATCTGCAAAATACACACTGACGCAGTAAAATTGAAAAAGAAAACTTTTTGCACTGTAAAATAAAATGTGTATTTTGAAAATGTTATTTGCCTTAGTTATTTGGGTTGTTCGTCATCATTTAATTTTGAATTCATCAAACACGAACAACTTGTGACATGCATAGTGTATTACTGTACATGCCACAAGGCCTTGCACACCGATATGCACTTGATAAAGTTACAAGGACAGGTGAGCACAAGGTCAGACCCAAATCAACAGCCGGTTCAACTCAAGTGCAATACAGATAAGGTAACGACACGAGCACAAGGTCAAACCCGAGCTATAAGCTAGATTCAATGTAGGGGCAATCCAAATATAAGTTCAAATTCAACTGCAAATGAAGCCATTGGAAAACACTTACAAAATTACACCAGTGAAAGAGACCAACTTAATATCAATGTAACATATTCAATGAACTGGTCAGAGCAACCAGACTACAAAGAAACCAAGGCCAAGACCAGATTCAAAGATGCAATCATGTACAACAAAGACTGGAAACAAATGCAAACCAACTCAGCGCAAAAACATATGATCAGACACAAAGCAACCAAGGCATGAATGTAGATAGCAACTACACATGAAGTTCAAAGTGAAGACTATATGATGTAATATAAAGACACTGAAAAAATGCAAACTGCCTCGAAGCATGCATATGGTCAGGCAATGTCAAAGACAAAGCAATGCAAAACAACCACTAATGACCAGAGGCAATTTTACTGAAGTGCAGACCAAACGTCAAGCAAATTACATAGGCAACAGGATGACTCGACTAACAGGATCAGATAGACCAGCAAAGCAACAACTCAAGTGAAACAATGAACAAGTGAAACTACACATGACTCAATGCAAACTTGTTGTTACGCTATATTTTGATCAATGACAATGTGCTTCAACAAAAAGGAAGAGATATGTGCAAAGCTAAAGGAAGTACTATGAAGACCAAGAATATCATGAGTACTTATTATATATAGGTCTTAGTCATAGTTTTATTGTTAAAATCTATCCTCAAGAAACTTGCACAAACACAAAAACACATAACACAACTTCATATTTTTAGTTAAGTGTTCATTGTGCATAATCTACCAGCTCAGTCGACTGAACAGGATATTTCAGTCGACTGAACCTGTTACACAAATACAACATGCACATTTTCAGTCGACTGAAATTCTCTGCTCAGTCGACTGAATTTGAACCTGCGAATTTTTAATGAAGAGACACCTTCTTCTTCCTAAGAGTTGCAACCATTCTCCAATGGTAATGGATGCATCTCTTGCCTGAATCTTTTGCAAATAGATACACCTCTTCTACACCTATAAAAACATGTTTCTGTCATTTGCAAATCACTAATTCTAATTTCTTTAATCTCTCTATTATCTTGATCATATTTTTCAGATTATTCAAGTTTTCAAAAAGCATTCACAATCCACTTCAATTGCTTGAATCTCTGATTAATCTTAAATACTTTTTGATTCATAGCAATTTATATTTCCTAAATCTTCATAAACACATTTCATATTCTTGAGGATAAGATTATAGGAAATTTGTACTCTATTAGACTCATTAGTGTTATCGAGAACACAACAAGTCATAAATACTCTTTGTACCTAGTTGAAGTCCTCTTCAGTAGTTGAGGCAAGAAGTCCCGTTCGATTGTTCGGGTAAGTTGTAAACCTATTCCTCTGAGTTAAGTGAGGGTTGTTAGTTAGAATTCCTAAGAGGAGCTTAGGGACTGGATGTAGGACAAGAGGACCGAACCAGTATAAAGTCTTGGTGTCTACTTTACTTATTGCTTATTGTTATTTACCTATACCATTCCACTATTCCATATTATACGATCCTACCGCATAGCTTCTTTCAATTGGTATCAGAGCAAGGCCGTCCTATAACCATAACACTGTTATCTGGCATATTGATAACATGGAAAACAACACAAGCACAGGCACAACAACTGCCTATACCTCTACATTTGCAGAAGGACAAACTACCCAAAGACCTCCTCTATTCAATGGACTAAACTATAATTATTGGGCTACAAGGATGAGGATTTATATGCAAGCAACAAGTTTTGAAGCCTGGAATGCAACTCAAGCAGAGTTCGTTGTACCCACAACTGATTACCCAACATGGACACAAACTCAGTAGAATGAAGCTAGTGCAAATGCCAAAGCTATGAATATGCTATTTTGCTCTTTGGATAGAAATGAGTTACTACTGCACATCAGATATGGGATACACTTAGAACCATACACGAAGGCACAAACAAGGTCAAACGAACAAAGATTTCCTTGCTAAAGAACCAGTTCCAAAACTTTAGAATGCGACAGAATGAATCTATCAATGACATGTATTCGAGATTTCAAGACATTCATCATGCCTTAATAGGATTAGGGGAAAAGTTTACGGATTTTGATATTGCATCTAAAGTCCTAATTTCACTCATTGATGAATGGGAAAGAAAAGTATTAGCAATCGAGGAAGCAAACGATCTGTCTACAATGAAACCAGAAGAATTAATTGGAAACCTTATGTCTTATGAAGTTAACATGCAAGCTAAGAAAGACCAAGCACAGGAAAGAAAAAATGTGGCATTTCATTCAGAAAAGGAAGAATCGGAGTCTGAAGATGAGGATCTAGCATTTATTGCTAGATATTTCAAGAAATTCTTAAAATATAGAAAAGGAAATAAAAACGGTTTCAAAAAGAATTTCTTAAACAAACCTTCATCCTCAAATATAGAATGCTTCAATTGTCACAAGAAAGGACACATACACAAGGATTGTCCAGAACAAAAGAAGGAAAATCAGAAAAGCTTCAACAACAAAAACAAGAAGGATAAATTCAAAAAGGAGGCGTTTTCTGTAACATGGGACGATACAGATTCATCTTCATCCGAAAATGATAGTGATAGCAACAATGAACTAGCAAATGTGTGCTTCATGGCTCAAGAATCCGAGGTTATTGATTTATCTTATGATGATTTAATAGAAGTAAACACTGAATTTTTAAATACTATAAAAATTCTCAAAAAGAAACTTAAAGAGACAAGTGAAAATCAGAATAAAGCTGAATTTGAAAGAGATATGTTAAAAGACGAGAAATTTTTTTTGGAAGAAGAACTTGGAAAAGTTCAAGAATCTCTCTCAAACTTAGATAGTCAACTTTTACTTTTGAGTCAAGAAATTGAAACTCAAAAAGCAAAGAATGATGAAATTATTTCTAAAAATCACAATTTATAAAATAAAATAAAACGAGTTCAATTAGAAAATACTAGTCTTCAAATTAAATTAGATAACATTACTAAAAATGTTTCTAATTTTAACAAAGGAAGAGAAAATTTATCTAAGATTTTAGAAAATTCTCAATCTTCTTCATGAAAACATGGATTAGGATATAAAAAGGAGTCAAAAATTCCTCAAAAGGAAAATACTAATCTTAAGAGGAATAATGATTCAAAACATAATATATCATTAAGAGCACCTACTAAAACAGAAGTAGAAACTAAGATAATTAAAATTTGGGTTCCAAAGACTAACAATAATTTAATTAGGAACAAATATGTTAAAACATTTATGAATATTGTTCATAACAATAAAAATTATATTTATAAAAGGGATACTAAACCGACTTGGGTTTGGCTTCCTAAGATCTAACTCTTAGGACCCTATTAAAAGGTGGGTACCAATGTATTTATTAATATTTTTTGCAGGTCCCATTCAAGAAAAGAAAATGGATTTTGGATAGTGGTTGCTCAAAACACATGACCGGAGACAAAGAAATGATTACAAATATTTCATACTTTGATGGTGGCTCTGTTACCTTCGGAGATAACTCAAAAGGTTTCATCATTGGCAAAGGAGATGTGTGCAACTACGGTATATCAAATTTACCCCTTATTACAAATGTTTCTTTAGTTAAAAACTTAAAACATAATTTATTAAGCATAAGTCAACTATGCGACAAAGGGTATAAAATAACTTTTTCTGAAAATAAATGTTGTATTTTTGAACAAAATCAAAATCTCATTTTTGAAGGAAAGAGAGATAGAAATATTTATGTTTTAAACATAAAATTAATAATAACAAAGATATGTGTTTAATGGTAAAAGATAATGATCCTTGGTTATGGCACAAAAGATTTTGTCATATTAATTTTAAAACTATTTAAAAATTTTCAAAAAATGAATTAGTCAAAGGCTTGCCAAAAATAAATTTTAAAATAAATAATATTTGCGATGATTGTCAATTAGGAAAATTAACTAAATCATCTTTTAAATCTAAGAGAGTCATTTCAACTTTACAACCATTAGAATTATTACATATGGATTTATTCGGGCCAACACTGGTTCAATCTATTAATCATAATCGATATGTTTTGTAATAGTTTATGATTTCTCAAGATATACATGGACGATATTTATGAAAAACAAAAGTGATAAGTTTGAATATTTCAAAAATTTTGTTAAAAGAATTCAAAATACTAAGAATTTAAAAGTCAAAATATAAGGAGTGATCATGGAGGTGAATTTGAAAATGAATCATTTGAATTATTTTGTAAAAAGAAAGGAATAAATAATAATTTTTCATTTCCTAGAACTCCACAACAAAATGGAGTTGTAGAAAGGAAAAATAGAACTCTTCAAGAATGCGCAAGAACGTTATTAAATGGAAGTACATTACCAAAGCATTTTTGGGCAGAAGCTGTAGCAACTGCTTGCTATGTATTAAATCGTATTTCTATACGACCTTTAACTAAAAACACGTCATATGAACTTTTTAATGGAAGAAAACCTAATATTTCATACTTAAAAATCTTTGGGACAAAATGTTTTATTCTTAACACAAAAGACCAACTTGGAAAATTTGATCCAAAAGCTGACCATGGTATTTTTGTAGGTTACTCAGAACGAAGTAAGGCATATCGTGTTTTCAATAAACGAACAAATATAATAGAAGAAACTTTACATGTATCTTTTGATGAACACTTTAATAAAAATACAATCATCAAAGATGATGAAGAAATTAGATCAAACACATAAAATATAAGTTTTGAAAATAATGAAAATATAAATCAAATCGATAACAATCAAATTAGATCTCCTCCTAGAATCCTACGGGATCATCCTACACAAAATATAATTGGGGAGATTGACTCGCAAGTTAAAACAAGAAGTCAAATAAACCAAATGGGACATGTTGCCTTTATTTCAACAATAGAACCTAAAAATCCTAAAGAAGCATCAACAGACGACTACTGGATTGTTGCTATGCAAGAAGAATTAAATCAATTTGAACGTAACGATGTTTGGGAATTAGTTCCCCATCCTAATAACCAATCAGTTATAGGAACAAAATGGGTCTACAAAAATAAAGTAGATGAACAAGGAAATATAACTAGAAATAAAGCTAGACTAGTAGCACAAGTATATAATCAAGAGGAAGGTATCGACTTTGAAGAAACATTTGCTCCAGTTGCAAGACTTGAAGCAATACGTATTTTATTAGCCTTCGCTTGTTTTCACAATTTTAAACTTTATCAAATGGATGTTAAAAGTGCATTTTTAAATGGTTTTATAAAAGAAAATGTATATGTAGGACAACCCCTTTTATTCACTCATGAGAAATATCCGGATCATGTATATAAATTAAAGAAAGCTTTATATGGTCTTAAACAAGCACCTCGTGCTTGGTATGAGAGACTTAAGAGCTATCTACTAGATTCGGGATTTCAAATCGGAAAAGTAGATCAAACTTTATTCATTAAAAACACTACTAAAGACATTTTAATAATTCAAATATATGTAGATGACATTATATTTGATTCAACTAATGAAAAATTGTGTAAAGAGTTTTCAAATATAATGACAAGAGTTCGAAATGTCACATATGGGAGAATTATCTTATTTTCTCGGACTTCAAATTAAACAATTAACAAATGGTATTTTCTTAAACCAAGAAAAATATTGCGCTAATCTAATTAAACGCTTTGTAATGGAAAACACTTCTGGTAAACCCACTCCTATAAGTACCACAACTCATCTCGATCAAGATGAAAATGGCAAGAGTGTAGACCAAAAGTTGTTTAGAAGTATGATAGGCTCTTTACTTTATTTAACCGCTAGTAGACCGGACATAATGATGAGTGTATGTTTATGTGCACGCTTTCAAGCTAATCCTAAAGAATCACATTTAAGAGCCGTAAAACGAATTATGCGATATCTTAATAATACTAAGGACTTTGGTCGTTTCTATCCAAAAGATTGTCCATTCGAATTAGTTTCATTTAGTGATGCTGATTTTGGTGGATCTCGAATAGATAGAAAAAGTACAAGTGGTACGTGCCATTTCATGGGAAAATCACTTGTATCTTGGTTTAATAAGAAACAAAATTCTGTTTTGCTTTCAACCTGTGAAGCGGAATATATATCTGCCGCCTTAGCAAGTACTCAAGTCATATATATGCAACAAACACTTAAAGATTTTAATATAAATTTAACAAATTCTACAATATATTGTGATAATGCAAGTACAATAAATTTATCTAAAAATCCGGTAAATCACTCTCGTACAAAACATATTGATATTCGTCACCACTTTTTACGTGACAATATCGAAAAAGGATATCAACTTAGAATATATTTCTACCGAAAATCAAATTGCCGGTATATTTACTAAACCATTACTAGAAAACTCGTTCATAAAATTACAACGAGAATTAGGAATAATATCTTTCAAAGATATTAAATAACAAGAATTATAATGGAAAAGAACCTAATACATGTGGAACATATCTCATACTTTAATTAACTTCAAAAGTAAGAAATGAATTTAGTTTACATAACTATGGGTTCACAAAACTTAATCATTTATACATTTGAATTAGCTACTATTTCATACACTAAAACATAACCATCCATTTCAAAGAAAATTATTAACCATTAACTTAATTTCTGGTTCTAAACTCTTAATGATTTTACACCACATTTTTCTTATAACTCTAAACCTATATATACATGTTTAACAAATTAAAACAAAAATACAACAAATTACTTTTCAATAAATCTCAGTAGGAAAATGTCTTCCAACAAATCAAAATCTCCCATCATCATAACTTTTTCAACCGATAGCTCAGCTGATTCACCTCAACCTCCTACGCCAACACCAACACACGAGCCTGTGTATAAATGGGAAAATTATCGAACCGGGTATACACCGAATTCCAAGAAGGCCAAACATTCGCTATTTACTTCTCCCGATACAAATAAAAAGATCGATGAAATTCATCATTATCAACAGCAGTAAATAGACCTTCAGCGAGAATTGTTAGCTCGAAGAAAAAGGATGTGAGTGAACCTTTACCACGACTAGTTAATCCGTATGATCCATCTTCATCGTATCGTACATCAAACGACCCAATAAATGCTTAGGTCTCGCCTCAAAGACCTCAACATAGTCCAAACCGTTGGGACAAAATCTATATGGCGAATGAAGGATATAAAACACCAAAGAAGAAGACTCCATCCCCCAAGACTCCAACCTCCAAGAAATGATGGTTTTTGGTTAAAATAATGTTGTTGTATTATAACATTACTATATAATTGTAATTGTTTCATTAAATAAAACATTTGCATTCAAAAAGGCAGAAAAACAAAATATGCAAAATTCAGTCGACTGAATAGTTCTGCTCGGTCAACTGAAAATAACACAGAAAATTTCAACCAATAGTTCATTCGACTACAAATTTCTGTTCAGTCAACTGAAATTTACACAGAAACTTTTCATTCACGAATTCAGTCGACCAAAAACTCTGTTCAGTCGACTGAATCTTACCCAGAAAATTTTCGGGTACCATTTCAGTCGACTGAACAGACAAATTTTGTCGACTGAACGTCATTTCCCATATTAGTTTTCTCTTTTTACCCATCTGTTTTGTCACTTTACCTTTTACTTTTACAATTCTCCAAGCTTCATTGCCATTTCTCCTAAAACCCTAGCTCCCAATCTTAAGTTTTTATTACAATTTCTCCTCCATACTTCACAAAAATGCCTCCCAAACGATCAAGAGCTTCCACTTCAACATCCTCCGAGCCAATTGATGCTCAAATTGCTCAATGGCTTTATGATGGAGTGGCCGTCACTAGGTGGAATAAAATGAAGAATTCAAGGATTTTCGAACACTCATTTGTCGATTTCCAGAGTCTTCAAACTTACAACATTCAAGCCTTGACTGATCAAACAGGTTTGACATCCCTACTAGATATTAAAAGCAATGATATTGCCATTAATCATATTATGGTAAAATTGTTCTTCGCTAATCTAAATCTTGGACACCAAACTCCATGAAATCCAAACGATAGTGTTTAGAGTATGGTGTGCGGTAGAAAGGTATGGTTTTCTCTAGACCGCATTGCACATATTCTAGGATCTCCTAACATTGCTAGGAAGCTTGAGGAAATAGAATTTAATCCTCATATTTAGGACAACATCAATCATCAATTTTTGGACGATAACATTAATATCCGGGATATCAAATCAACTTCTTTACGGCCAAGAGCTAGGCTTCTACACAAAGCTCTTATGCGAACCATCACTCCTCGCACAGGCTCATATGAAATCGTATACCCAAACAACTATCGGGCACTTTATGCCATTTGGGGTAATATTAAAGTTAATTGGGTTTAATTAATTCTTGATGAATTTCTTACATTCAATAATGGAAAAATGAGAACAATATACTATGGCGAGTATATCATGCGACTACTTCTCAACGTTGATTCGCCACTACCAGAGTCCGAATCTACAACGGTTCATCAAATCAATCAACGGACTATAAGCCTCATGCAACTCCCGGCAAGACCTCCTCGCATCATGTCTCTAGCCGAATGGGAAGCACGTAATCAACAACCTCACCAATCTCCTTAGGCCCAACAAGAAGAACCTCATAATCAAGAAGATGAAATTCTTCTTGTTCACCCGGATTATACTACAAATCAGTCATTAGGAATTCTATCAAGAAATCAAAAAATTCTTGATAATCGCCTCAAAAAGGTTGATCACAAACTTGATAGAATAAAAGGTTTCTTCAACAAGATATGGGATGCCATCTCATGCACAAGCTCCACTTCTGCTTCGACCTCACGCGGCAAGCGTCCGGCTCCAACGTTCACATGGACATCTTTCGAAGAAAATCCAAGCAGCAGCACTAGTGGTAACAGTGGTGGTCAAGGAGGGAGAGATTTTCGACAACCTACCGGTGGCCCTGTTATTCGTGAAAAGAGGGAGGACGTGAAGGATCTTATGATTGGGACAGAGATTCTTGATCATTTTGATGGTTTGATTTTCGAAACTTTTTATTAATTTTCAAACACTTCTGAAAAGGCATGTATAAATAGCCTTCTTTTATTCGTGATACTCTATGGTTTGTATGATTCACACAATGGTTATGCATGTATATGGTTGCTTTGTTTGACAATTATATACTTCTTCAAATTATTACTTCCTTTTTGTCGATGATAGAGGGGGAGAAAAGTCTATGTCACTAACTTTGTTTTGTAGGAAAGATAGCGCATATATTCAAGGGGAGGAAAGATAATTACATCTCTACAAACATAGGTATTGTCATCAATCAAAAAGGGGAAGAATGTTGATACGCTATATTTTGATCAATGGCAATGTGCTTCAACAAAAAGGAAGAGATATGTGCAAAGATAAAGGTAGTACTATGAAGACCAAGGATATCATGAGTACTTATTATATATAGGTCTTAGTCATAGTTTTATTGTTAAAATCTATCCTCAAGAAACTTGCACAAGCACAAAAACACATAACACAACTTCATATTTTTAGTTAAATGTTCATTGTGCATAATCTACCAGTTCAGTCAACTGAACAGGATATTTCAGTCGATTGAACCTGTTATACAAATACAACATGAATAGTTTCAGTCGACTGAAATTCTCTGCTCAGTCGACTGAATTTGAACCTGCGAATTTTTAATGAAGAGACGCCTTCTTCTTCCTAAGAGTTGCAACCATTTTCCAATGGTAATGGATGCATTTCTTGCCTGAATCTTTTGCAAATAGATACACCTCTTCTACACCTATAAAAAAATGTTTCTATCATTTGCAAACCACTAATTCTTATTGCTTTAATCTCTCTATTATCTTGATCATATTTTTCAGATTATTCAAGTTTTCAAAAAGCATTCACAATCCACTTCAATTGCTTGAATCGTTGATTTATCTTAAATACTTTTTGATTCATAGCAATTTATATTTCCTAAATCTTCATAAACATATTTCATATTCTTGAGGATAAGATTATAGGAAATTTGTACTCTATTAGACTCATTAGTGTTATCGAGAACACAACAAGTCAGAATACTCTTTGTACCTAGTTGAAGTCCTCTTCGGTAGTTGAGGCAAGAAATCCCGTTCGGTTGTTCGCGTAAGTTGTAAACCTATTCCTCCTGGTTAAGTGAGGGTTGTTTGTTAGAATTCCTAAGAGGAGCTTAGGGACTAGACGTAGGACAAGAGGTCCGAACCAATATAAAGTCTTGGTGTCTACTTTACTTATTGCTTATTGTTATTTACCTATACCATTCCACTATTCCATATTATACGATCCTACCGCATAGCTTCTTTCAAAACTGGCTCGAGGCTACAACCCAAAGCTTATATACAACTCAGACTCGAAGTGATTAGAAGTGCAGAACAACTATCCAGTGCAGACACAAAGAACAGTGGACAGAGCTCAATACGGAACAACAACAAGCATATGGAAATACAAACAAGCTACATGAAGACTAACATTAGCAGTTCAAACACAGTCAAAGACAAATGCAGTTCAAAGCAATGTCGAAGTCATAAATGAAAACAAGTTCAACAGCAAGTCAAAACCGTGTGGCCGAGGAAGTCAAGCAAGTTCAAAACCGAAACCGTGGAACTCAAGCTATCAGAAAATATACGAATTGAACAAGTCAAGTATAATCGCCAACATTCAATCAAAATCATATGGCCAAGCTTAAAATTATCAAACGAATTCGTATAAATTAAACAAACGAAATTATAGGGGATTAAACCCTATTTAAACTGTAAACATCATCGGCAAGAGGATCATGAGTTCAAGGAAATTAACTAGTACAAAAAGAGCATAAAATCACATACCAAATCATACTGAACTCGATCAAGAAGGAGCAGTCGTGTGCAGAGTGAACAAACACTCGATCGACAGAGCTAGGAATGATAAATCATATATTCGATCGATTAACCGAGGTCGTCGCCTTCGAATTTCAGAAGCCCTAATTCACTTGAACAAAAATGAGTGAGAAGCAGCCATTTTTATCAAAGGAAAAGGATACAGACATAAAGACAAAAGAAAACGAGGACAAATTGTTTATCACCTCATTTGGGCCGGCCTTTTTATTCTCTTTGGGTTCATAATTATTATAAGGCCTTTAATATATAAATTAGGGTTTTATATTGTATTTTCTTGTAATTTACTTTTAATCTTTTGTAATTTCTAGTCGTGTGACTAGGGGACGAACTATGGTGATGTAGTTTGAGAATCCGCAACTCAGTGACCGAGTTGTGGCAGAGTTTTGAGCGTAGAGTTAGTTTAGTCGATAACGGGCGTCGCGAGTTTACGTGTGTAAGCGTCTGACTACTTAATTTATAGTAGAAACCTTAGGGGAGCACGTAGGCAAGGTTTTGCCGAAGCTGGGTAAATCTGTGTGTTCTATTTTCTGCATTTATTATTCTGCTATTATCTGTGCTGTTGTTATTCTACTATTATTTCTGCTAAAATTATTTTATATACTTCCACAATAAAATTTTGTAGTTTATAGTAACATACTGTTCATCTCCCCCTCTAGGGTGAAATCGATCCTACACTCTTCATATCACAATTGATGTTCATGCCTCCAAGATTAATAGTAAACTTAGACAACTGACTTTCTTCCAAGACTCCTGATGAAGGTTTCCTACATTCAGGACACATAATCTCCCTTTCTTACTAAGCCATTCCTTTGAGTCATTCTCGAATCCTTTTAGATCCTAAATGTCTGCTCCCATTTCCAATCATCTAATCCTTTTAGCTATGAATGGGTCTTATCTCTGCCTTTCATCAATTCTTTTCATAAGGGCTAGACCTACCTCCAAACTTTCCAATGCATGGGATCTTTACTCGATCCAGTATTCAGCCTGTGGTGCACTTTGTATGAAGCTAACATCTCTAACACCTTCCATTCTTCTATCATGGTAACACCCCCATTCAACTGCTTCATACTCAAAGAATCGACAACCTCGCTCCCTTATCCTAGCGTGAGTTCTATGCCAAAGTCATATGTTGCCAAGAACTCTAACCATTTCTATTGCCTCATATTCAAATCCATTTGAGATAATAATTACTTAAAGGACTTATAGTCCATATACAACTTGAACTGCTCTCCCAAAAGACATTGTCTCCAAATTTTCAATGCAAACATCACCACTGCCGACTCTAAGTCATGAGTCAGATACCTAATCTCATATGGTCTAAATAGCTTTAATACGTAAGTTATCACTAGCCTTCTTTGCATCATCATTGCCCTCAATCCAGTTCCACAAACATCAGTATACACCATCAAACCTTAATATCCATCACGCATGACCAAGGCAGGAGCGTTCATCAATAACTTCTTTAATTCCTGATCATTCACACTTATTGGTCATACGAACTTCTCGTTCTTTCTAGTCAACTTAATCAAGGGTGCTGCTATACACGATAAATCCCTAATGAATTTGCAGTAATAGCTAGCCACTAAGGAACTTCTCATCTCTATGACCGTTTTTGGTCTCTTCCAACAGTTAATGGCTTCTATCTTTGATGGATCCACTGCTATCCATTCTTTGAAATAACGTGCCGAAGAAAATTAACTTATTATTTCCAAAAGTGACACTATGAAGACACCGGGTTCAATTTGTGTTGTCTTAATGTCTCAAACACCAACCTAAGATGGACTCTGATTTCTTTCTCACTCTTAGTATAAAAAAAATATCATTAATGAAGCCCAACAGAAATTGGTCCAACTAATATCGAAATATTCGTTTCATAAGATAAATAAAGAATGCATGGGCGTTGATCAGTCCAAATGGCATCATTAACCACACATATTAACTATAACCTGTTCGAAATGCGGTTAACGATACACTATCTTCTGCCACCCTCAGTTGATGGAATCTCGTTTCTAAATCGAGCTATGAAACACTCGAGCCTCACTAAACTATTCAAATAAGTCATCTATAGTGGAATTCTTTATTGTCTATTCATTTACCTTTCGATAATCAATACACATTTGTAAAGATCTATCCGTCTTCTTCATGAATACCGCAGACTCTCTCAATGGTTTACTACTCGGTCTAATGAATTTTTATCCTCAAGTTCCACTAATAACTTTTCAATTCTTCCATCTCCATGGGTAACATTTTTCTAGGTGGTCTACTATCAAGTTGAGCTCTTGGCATCAAGTCTGTTTGAAATTCGATTGTCCTCCTTGGTGGTAATCCTATTACGGGTTCAAATCATCTACATATTCCCAAACTACGTATACTCTACTGATTTCATCTTCATAACCTTCCATAACACACAACATCAAGTCCGACTTCTCCATCATTACATCCAACACTAACATAATTCTTTCTCCACCCCTTGAATTTTATATGGTGAAAATTCTATCCATACAATAGATCCTAGTGTCATCACACACCAACTAATTCATACCCAAGATTATCCCATACACTACGAAGTCAAACATATATGGGTCACAAACAAACGTCTGTATAAATCAAATTCAAGGTCAATGCACCTTAATTCATGAGTTGTGCACCCATCAATCAAATTAATCACATGCCATGACGTTTAGCTAGTGCCTAGTTCTAACCTATCAACCAAATCTTTCTAAATGAAAGAGTATGTAGCACCGGTGCCAAATAGTACTCGAAATCAAAATTATACCTCCAAAGCACACATTTTCCATTCTCCTTGGTAGTCAATCCAGATGAAGTCCTTCCAAGGCATAAACCTTTGCCAGCTTTGCTTCTGGGAATCTCTTTTCTTATGGCCATGTTTATTATAGATGAAGCACGTACCCCTGCACTTGTTCTCTAGCTAGTTACATTTGGTAGAGTAGTGTCCCTTATGTTCCCAGTTGAAATAAGAAAAATCTATCACATTTGGCATGTGAGCTCCTCCATCCAAGGCTTTTTATACTTTTTGATTCTTACTGCTCTCCTGATACAGTTTGAATGTTTTCTTTTATCCACCTTAGGCCAAACAACATCCTTTCTCACCTCCTAAAACAAGAGATCATATCTCTTTGCCATCTGAATTACCATATCAAAAGGAGCCAATAAATGCGCCATCACCTTGGGATCCTATAACAAGCCATATTTTGGAAGGTCCATAACATGGAATATTAAGTAATTTAAATTAAATTTTATCGAACTAATAACAAGAAGACATTATTGATTAAATGTAACATCCCCCACTTGAAGGCCCAAAACTATCGGCTATGGATGCTGCAGTCATCCATAGTTAATAATTCTAAGTGACCAAATGCGGTAATGATAGATACATTGATGTAGAAGAAACATATGAATATGAAAAAATATTAAACTCATAAAACAAATTTCTCATTCCACTTCAAATCATATTTCAAATTAACTATATAATCCTAATTTTGTAAACCACATTCAAAAATATAATTATACAAAATAGGACAAGAACGACATATGAAGATGCCCTCTTGGATGATCAGAGTCTAAACATAGGCAATTGAACAACTTTGCAATTGAAACCCTAATATAGCAGAATCAAACAGAAAGAACTCCTAAAAGCGAGCTTGCTTCCTGCACGTCTCCTGAAGCTTATTCGTCCAAAGGAGAACCTGAAAACCTTAACTCTCAAACTACTTAAATTAATTGAGCAACCAAGAGTTTAAGGGGAAACAAAAACTTCTAATTGAACAAAATGTCTAGTATAAATAATAACCTACCATCTCGAACCATATAGATATCTAGTCGGACCATGCCACTTAGCTGAACGTGTTTTCCCCTCACTAGTATCTTAACTCAATTTATGACAACCATATACTGTGCATCTACGTCCACAATGGTTAAAACTAACATAATAAAAGGTACTATGATGATATGCAAACATACAATATGTTCTGGATTTCTCATCCCCTTTTTTCTGACTATCTATCTTAAATTATAGTTTCTAGGATCACGATTAACCTATTAGTTTTCATGGGCTTACTAATAACTTGTTAATTCTTTATGGAATTCCAATCCACTTTCATAGTTTTCATATGGTCATTATGAACCTATTAGTTTCTACCAATACTATCACCTAATCATAGTTTTCATAGGTATGAACCTATTGGTATCTACCAATAACTTTATCCAATCATAATTTTCATGGGCTTACTATGAACCTAGTGGGTTCTCCAATAAACTTCTCACATGTCATAGTTTTCGTGGGATTATTATGAACCTATCGATCTCTTCAATAACTTTCCCGGACATAGTTTTCATGGAATAACTAAGAACCTAATGGCCCCTTCCAATAACAGTCTCTATACATATTTTTCATGGGCTTACTATGAACCTGTCTAAACCAATAATTCTTTGATCAGTTTTTTAAGCATCCTATATTCTAGTCTGTCTGACCTCCTGGATGCAATTATAATCACATAGGAGTTAACTCAATGTATATTCACTACTGGATCAACCAAGCTGGTATTCTTCCCTTAATACCCTAAATGTAGTTATGGGTTGATTATAAAGTGAATATGTTTACAGAAGAAGCACACATGATAACTGATCATAATATAATAGTTTAAACATCTATGGTATAGTTTCCTTGTAATCATTTTTCAAATGCAATATGGTTAATACCTTAGCCTATTATCTTTAGCAAGGAAAGTTTCTTCCAAAAAGGCCAAAGTTAAATGTCATTTCAAAACTCTTTTATATTGCCATGGGTTTACTTTTAAAATTGAGATAGGGTCTCTTATTTGAAAATTAAGGCTACTGAAACCTTAGGCCTTCTCTTTCGAACCCATGAAAACATACCTTTCAAAAGTATTCTAACCTTCATTTCAAAACACTTAAAGATGTACCTTTCAATACACTCGAATCATTCCTTTCGAAAGTCTTGAAAACTTCCTTTTAAAACATTAAAAATATACCTTTCGAAAGCATTAAAGCTCATCTTTAGAAGGAACTTAGCTCAAAGAAAATTATTGGAAGCATAGCTCCGAAACCATTTGAAAGTATCTCTTTCGGAAGTATTAGGTTTAACATTAAATATAACTTCTGGGTCAAAGAAAACAAAAGCAAAAGTAACCCTTTTGAAAGCATTGATATTCAAATAAAAGAATTTGGGGGAAATGATAGCTTCGAAACCACCCTTTAGAAAGCATTGGAAAGGCGACTTCAAATTGTATAAGGACGAAAGCACACTTTTCGAAAGCATTGACTTAAATTTATAAAGAAAGTTGCCTTTAACTAATTCAAATGGCATAAATGTGGCAGTTAGATTTTGATTAGGTTCATAAGCGGCTACCCTTTCGAAAGCTCTTTTTTAAAACAAAATAAGCGTCTCTTTAAACAAAGGTAAGTTGATTAATTCAAAAGCTTCAACCCCTTCGAAAGAATCTTTAAAAACAAAGGCGCATAATGTAGTCTAAAGCTTATGAGAATGATTTCAACCCCTTTGAAAGCATCTTTTAAAAGCAAAAGCAAGTAATATATTCGAAAGCTTATAAAAATGAACCCTACTCCTTCAAAAGTTTGACTTCGACATAGTTCCTTCTGCCTTTCATCAATCCACTACATACCAATGGCTTGATACCATGTGTACTGCTTCGATGGGTTTATAAGCAGAGGTATGTTGATGAAAGGTAGCAATTGGAAGTGGCGAAGTGGTTATCAAAACTGATTTTACGCCTTACAAAGTAATTTCTTTTCACCTAGCTTGTCAATTTGTCAAAATATAATTGGTTTCCATTTCTTTATCTAAAATCCTTATTCTAAAAAGGCTGCCGAATTTGATAATTTATAATTGAAATTATTTTAGCAAATAAGCCATTCCCTTCCATAAAACATTTAAACATTTAAGTCATTCAACTTAAATAATTTAACACCCATATTAAAATATTTAAGAAAAATCCCCAAAAACCATCAAAATTCACTTTTAATATGTTTTCTTATAAATTTCAGACCCCAAGTCCTTTATATAATTTCCGAAATAAATTTTAAACGTAAATTATCCATTTTTTCCATTCAAAAAAATTCATAATAAATTATCCATAGCTTAGAATATGAAAATTTAAACCCATCTCCAAAATAATGTTATGCATAACATGTTCAACCATCATGGCATTCGAGACCTGATTTATATGATTTTACCCTTAAAATCGAATTATACCTTTACATAAAAATCCTTTTTTAAATCAAACATGGCATATAATCGATGCAATCCATCTAACCGGTTTTAAAAATTTAAACCTGAAATTAAATTGTTTAATAAAACATATATGAGATGGTTTAGATTATTATTCACCTTGCTTGGATAAGAAACTTGAGATTTGTTCTTGCCTAATTCTTCCTTGCTTAAATCCTTAGCTTCTAATTGATTTTGATCCCCTTTTCTCCTAGGGTTATAGCCAACCTTGATCTCTTATTGTTTATGTTTTTATTTTATGAACATATGAATGAAAATGAGTTAAGGGTTTATGGATTATGGGGTTGTGGTATACGGCTATTTCCCATATTACCCTTGCCTTACTTAACTTAGTTTTCATCCTTAAAACCATTCTTATGAATTTACTTATGAGCCATTTTATAAGTCCATTTAATTAAGGAACGACCCTAATTAGTTTTCAAATCTCAATCCCCTTATCACTTTAGTCTCTACATTATCCATTTAATTTATCTGATTAAATCTCTTGAATAATGTTATTAAAAATTAGGGGTGCTATATGCTCCCTTCCTTAAAGAATTTCGTTCTCGAAATTCAACGAGGACTAAATACTAATTATAGCAATCATCTATAACAACTCCTAATTACCATACTAGCCTACATGACAAGCAAACTGTCTATATAAAGCAAATATATAGCATACCCCTATAGAGGATCGGGATAAGTATCTCTAACCGTGTCTTATGTCTCCCAAGTATAGTCCTTCTTGTTGTCGCTGCACTGAACTTTCCCAACTTGACTGCCTTGTTTCTTAACCTCTTCTCATCTCTCGCTACAACTTGAACTGGATGCCTAACAAAAGTTAGATCTAGTTCTACTGTTAAGTCATCCAATGCAGTTGGAGGAATAGTAGTCTCTGGATTATGCACATCCTTACGAAGATAGGACACTTGAAACACATTATGGACACCTATCCAACTGCTTGGCAACTCTACTCTATATGTGAGTTTTCTGATCCTCTCTATAACTGGAAACGGTCCAAAATATCTCATTGCCCTTTTCCCTCACTTTTCGAACGGTACCACACCCTTCATCGGTGATATTCAATGAAAACCCTATCTCCAACTGAAAACTCTAGATCTTCACACCTCTTATCTACATAACTATTTTTTCTAGACTAAGCTTCTTTCATCCTACCTCAGATCAACTCAATCTTCTCTGTTGCCACTCTTACCAGATCTAGACATAAGACTAATCCATCTCCAGTTTCCAACCAACATGATTGTGACTTGCATGGTCTTCCATTCAAAGCTTTGAAATGCACCATTCCTATACTAGTATGATAACTGCTATTATAGGAAAATTTAACTAAGTGTAGGTGATCTTCCCAAAGTCCACCAAAATCTAACACATAAGCTCTTACAAATCCTTGAGTACTTGTTGACTCTTTCTGTCTACCCATCTGTTTAAGGGTGATATGAAGTACTCATCTTGAACTTGGTACCAAACACCTTCTGTAGACTCTTCCAAAATTTGCTAGTAAACAAAGTATCTCTATCACTTACTATACTACTAGAAATTCCACGCAGTCTAACTATGTTTTTCATAGAAAAATTGGCTAAAACAGGCGTTGTCCTGGTTAACTTAACTAGAATGAAATAAGTACTCTTGGTCAACCAGTCCACTACGACCCATATACTTTATTTTCCTGATTTGAACTTGGGAACCAGTTTATAAAATCCATGAATATCGAATCCCATTTCCAAACTAGTACCTCCAAAGGTTGAAGCAACCCACTTGACTTTTGATGTTCGACATTCACTTGTTGACAGTTCACACACTGCTTTACCCATAGGCCAACATCCCTCTTCATACCTTCCCAATAGAAACTCCTCTTCATATCCAAATACATATCGGTTCCCCCAGGATGAATCATAAATTGGGATCGATGATATTCTCTATGAACACTCCCCTTAAGTCCTCAATATTTGAAACACACAACCATCCCTTCTTTCTCAACCATTCCCTCTAGTCAAGATTAAAATCTTTAGATCTTCAATCTTCGACCCAACCTCAAGCCTTTTAATCATCTCAGCTAACAATGGGTGTTCTTTCTACTTAGAAGCAATCCTTTCAATCAGAACTTCGAACTTTCAAGCATGATAACATGGCAGTGCTCTAACGAGAACTAGCAGTCAATCTTAACTGCACAGTACAAGTAGTCAAAGCCTCTAGATCCTTCCATTCCTTCTAATGTTTTTTGCTAAGAGAATTCGCTACTTTATTTCCTTTTCCAAGTGTATACTCTACACCAAAACCATAAGCTGCTAAAAACTCCATCCACTTCTACTGTCTCATATTCAACTTCTTCTGAGACAATAAATACCTTAAGGACTTATGATCTAGTATAACTCAAATCACTTCCCAATGAGATAATGTCTCCATCCTTTCAGTGCGAAGATCGCCGTTGCTAACTCTACATCATGAGTAGGATATCTGACTTCATGTGGTCTAAGCTGTCGTGAAGCGTTAGCAATAACTTTACCTTTCTGCATCAATATAGCTTCTAACTTGGTTCCACGTGCATCTGTATACACCACTAACCCTTGATTCCTATCTGGAACTACTAGTACAGGTACAATGGTCAACAAATGCATTAACGCAAGGAATGCATTATCACATTTGTCCAACCAAATAAAATTTACATCCTTCCTGGTTAGCTTAGACAAAGGTGCTACTATCCGCGAGAAATCCTTAATGAATCTCCAGCAATAGCCAGCAAGTCCAAGAATATTTTTGATTTGTTAAGAGCTTCAATCTTATCTAGATCAACTGACAACCCATTCTTCGAGACCATGTGGAAAAAAAACTTAACCTCTTTCTTCAACAAATGACACTTCGAAAAATTCACTTTCAGTTGATGCCGCCTCAGCGTCTCAAGCATTACTCTAAGATGAACTTCATGATCTCTTTTATCCTTAGAGTATATTAAAATTTCAGCTATAAATACTAGCACAAACCTATCCAAGTGCTCTCGAAAAATCCGGTTCATCAAATCCATGAGAAAGATGGCGCATTAGTTAACCCACATGACATTACTAACCATTCGCACGAGCCATACCTAGTCCGAAATGCCGTCAATGGAATACTGTCCTCTGCCACTCTTAGCTGATGGAAATTTGTCGCCAAATCCAATTGGGAAAATACTCTGGCTCCACTCAAATGATGAAATAAATCACCGATTCTCGACAAAGGATACCTATTCTTGATCGTTTTTTCGTTCAACTTACGATAATCGATACACATCCTTAATGAGCCAACCGGTTTCTTTACAATCCCCAAGGCGAACTACTTGGTCTAATGAAATTCTTCCCTTCTAATTCCACTAGATGCACCTTCAATTCCTTCATCTTGATCAGTGTCATCCTGCTAGGTGGTCTACTCATAGGTTTCGCTCCTGGCACAAGATCTATCAGAAACTCAATGGTTCATTTTGGGGGTACTCCTGTGACTGGCCCAAAAACATCTGTAAACTCTCTTGCTATCAAAACCCGATTCAATTCCATTTCTACTTCCGTAGCACTCAACAAAGCACAAGCACTCTTATCTGAATTCTCCATCGAATATATAATTGGGTTATGAATGTTAGGGTGCCTTAGTGATATTTCCCCGTCTTGGAAAAATATCCTAGAATCATATCTTTCTAACCAGTCCATACCCAAAATGACCCGAAGCCTACGAAATCAAAAACATACAAACTACATGCTAAATTATGATCTAACAAATCAAGTTCTAACTAGTCACATCTCATCCTAGAGTTGTATACCCTCCCATTGGGTTCGCAATCCTTAAGGAAGTAATAAGGTATAAGGGTTCTAAACATAACCTATCTATCAAACACTAAGATGTAAATGAATGCGATGCACATGTATCAATTAATGCCCTAACTGGTATACTATGAATCAAAAGTGTACCTTCCACCATAATCTTTCATTTCTCGGCAGCGGTTGGTTTAGCAGATGACGGTCCTACAGCAAAGACCTTTCCTTTGTCCACTTTGACCGGTTCTGGACATAGATTCTTATAATGCCCAATCTGGTCACAATTGGACATTCATAAGCATAATGTTCCTTCTTGTCTCACTTAAAGAAAATTAGATTAGCCTTAGCCTTCTTAGAAACTCCTACCTTTTTGGTTCCTTTCTTCTTAAAGAATTTCCTCTTCTTGCCTTGAAAACTCTAGGTTTCAACTTGCTTCTCCCTCCCATAAGTAGAAAGCATCTCTTTATTTTGGATATCCATCTCTACTACAATTGTACTTGGATCACAGATATGTGGCATAGTTATTATAGCAATCTTGGGTCTTAACCCTCAAATAAACTTCTTGTTTCTTGTAATGGCGATGTCAATGGTAGCATATCCGTATCTGGACAGCTCACAAAGTTTGTAGCATACTCAATCACCGAAACCCTGGCCTAAGTCCATGAACTTTCTCAGCAATACAGACTTGGAAATTTCAGACAAAAACCTTCCTTCGAATCTCCTACGAAACTTTGCCCAAGTCAATTCTTCCTTAGGAACTCCTACAGTAACACTATTCCACAAATGAAACACTGTTCCCTGCAACTGTCTAGAGGAAAGTCTCCTCTTTTGCTCATCGTTTAATCCCCAGTCAGTGAAGACCCTTTCACAATGTAATAACCAATTTTCTACTCTAAAAGCATCCTCTATTCCCAAAAACGGTTTCCCACCAAGATTGGTATAATTCCTGCTCAGCTTAGCATAGTTATTGCCAACTAGGGCCATGGGATTGGCACCTCCAACATTCACAGCATTTCCTCCAACTACTCCTGCAGCTGCTCTAGCTTGCATCAGATTTAGAAAGAACTGATACAACATCCCATATCTACTAGTGGGGTTCCAACACCTACTTTGTTATTTGCATTTGAATTAGCAATTGCTTGTCGACCCAGATTTCTCCTGGTGTTGGGTTGAGTATTTCCGTTAGTTGTGTGCTTCCCACACCTAAATTTTCTCTTCTGTTTCCTGCCTCCATATCTTCCTTTCTCATAAATCAGCATACTAGTCTTAGTAAGATATAAAAGAATGGTCTAAGAGAGTGGGGAGTATGTATTCCTACATATATATAACAAATACAAGTACGTTACCATAATGTTAACCCAACCCCGGTCTCATTTTCTAATTCATTAGATTATGTTTTAAAAATCTTTTAGGTTTAATTTTCTTTTTAAGCAAACCTATGCTTTGATATCAACTTGTAACATCCACCACTTGGAGGCCCAAAAATAACGGCTACGGATGTTGGAACCATCCATAGTTAATTATTCTCGGTGACCAAATGCGATAATATTAAATACATTGATATAACAGAAACACATGAATAGTCCGCGAGCATAGCTCAGTGGGTCAGGGCTGCTTAGCGACTATGGAACAGAGTTCCTTGAGGTCGTGGGTTCGAGTCCTGGTAAATTAAGCTGTGTTCCCCAAACGTCTTAGGGTGGTTATTCCCTTAATACCAAATAAAAACGGTGGGAATTGAAGCTCTAAAGTTGGGTTAGCTTAAAAGTGGGACCGGTGTGGCGGGTAATCGAGTTCCTTAGCTCTACCCTTTGGAGTAGGGTTTTTTAAAATAGAAAAATAAAATAAAAACACATGGATATGAAAAAAAATTAAAATTATAAAACAAATTTCTCATTCCACTTCAAATCATATTTCAAATCCATTACATAATCCCAGTTTTGTAAACCACGTTCAAAGAAATATAATTATTACTAAATACACCAAGAATGACATATGATTCCCCTTTGGATGATCATAGTCTAAACATGGGCAATTAAACAACTTTTCCATTACAACAAAAATATAGTGAAATCAAATAGAAAGAACTCCTAATAATTATCTTGCCTCCTGCACATCTCTGAAAGCTTATTAATCCAAAGGAGAAAATGAAAACCTTAACTCTCTAACTATTCAAAATTAATTGAGCACCCGAGAGTTTAAAGGGTAAACATAAACTTCGAGTCAGAAAAAAAGTCTGATATGAATAATAATCAACCATCTCAAACCATATAGATATCTAGTGAGACCATGCCACTTAGCGGAACAGATTTTCCCTTCACTAGTATCTTAACTCAGTATATGATAACCATATATTTTGCACCTGCATCCATAATGGTTATAACATAACATAATAAACGATACTATGATGATATGCAAACATGCAATATATTTTGGATTTTCCATCCCCTTTTATCTAACTTTCTGTCCCAAATTATAGTTTCTAGGGTCACTATTAACCTATTAGTTTTCATGGGCTTACTAATAAATTGTTAATTTTTTATGTAATTCCTATCCACTTTCATAGTTTTCATGGAGTCACTATGAACCAATTGGTTTCTACCAATACTATTATCCAATTATAGTTTTCATGCGATCTCTATGAACCTATTGGTATCTACCAATAGCTTTTTCCAATCATAGTTTCCATGGGCTTACTATGAACCTATTGGATTCTCCAATAACTACTCTCATGTCATAGGTTTCATAGGATCACTATGAACCTATTGATCTCTTCTATAACTTGCCCGGACATAGTTTTCATGGGATTACTAAGAACCTATTGGCCCTTGCCAATAACAATCTCTATACATAGTTTTCATTGGCTTACTATGAATCTATCTAAACCAATAATTCTTTGATCAGTTTTTTGGGTATCCTATATTCTAGTCTGTCCGACCTCTTGGATACAATATTACTCACACAAGAGTTAGCTCAATGTATGTTCACTATTGGGTCAACCTAGCTGGTTATTAAGCCCTTAATCCCCAAAATGTAGTTATGGGTTAATTATAAAGTGAATATGTTTACAGAAGAAGCACACATGATAATTGATCGTAGCATAATATTATAACATCCATGGTTTAGTCTCCTTATAATCATTTTTCAAATAAAATATGGTTAATACCTTTAACCTATAATCTTTAGCAAGGAAAGTTTCTTCCAAAAAAACGAAGTTAAATGCCATTTCAAAACATACTCATATTGCCATGGGTTTACTTTTAAAAATGAGATGGGGTCTTTTATTTGAAAATTAAGGCTACCAAAACCTTAGGCCTTTTCTTTCGAACCCTTAAAAACATAATTTTTGAAAGATTCAAACCTTTCTTTCAAAACGCTTAAAGATATACATTTCGATACACTCAAATCATTCCTTTCGAAAGTATTGAAAACTTCCTTTCGAAAACATCAAAGATATACCTTTTGAAACCATTAAAACTTATCTTTAGAAGGCACTTGATTCAAAGAAAATTATTGAAAGCATAACTACAAAACCTTTTGAAAGTATCTTTTTCGCAACCATTGGGTTTAACATTATCTTTAGTCCAAAATATTGTTTTTATAATGTTAAATACGTTCATAATGTTCCCTTCAAAATAAATAACTACTTTGAATTTGATCTGAAAAAACTGTTTTAGCAGTTATACGTTGACATAGTCTTTGGGGTATGTCGACATAGAGTTATCATTCATATGTCAATGTTCCTAGCAATATACATCGGCATATATTGTATTTTTCATGCATACTATAAGGACCCATACTTTTAACTATTTTAAATTATTAAATTTGATATAATTTTTGGATTAAAATGATTAGAAATAAAATTTAATTTTTATTTATGTAATTTATTGAATTTGAATAAAATTTTGAGATAACAAATTTCGATGATTTAGGCAATAATCAGTATTGAAATGGAATTCTATATATTGAATGGGTTATAATCAATAGTTGGAGTTGAATAATGAATAGTGAATGACTGTAAAATGAAAGTAGTTGTTGTATAATTTGTATTCATTTTAAAAGAATTTTTTATAAGTTAAATAATTTATATTCGAAAAAAGGTAATTTAAAATTGTTTAAATATTTGAATATTGGATTTTGGAATTAATGTGAATGAAAACGATGTTGGAAATTGATTTAAATTTTATATAAACAAGAATGAAGATCATTTACATTTAAAATTGAATTTAAATGTGAGTAATTAGAAATTGAAAATTTTATATCATAGTTAACGAGTGAACATAGCCATTTTGGCTACTGTCTTGGATTTTAAAGAAATTAGTTTCATCGGATCTGTAATAGTGAATTATTATGGGATTTCAAATTTTGTAGCGATCAGACTTATCGTTTGGTCGTGTGAGCTTGAAACGCATAGAAATTAATTTAAGGAATTTAATTAAAATAATTCAATTTTGGAAACCTATCTTCTGTATATGATGGAATTGTCTCCCGATATATATTCCATTGTGTTCGAAATTGGAGTAAAACATTAGGAACGTCAGACGACACGCTTCGTTTGGAGTTTGCAAAATATTTGGGTGAATAGTGTTAGTAAGTGGCTATAAAAGGACCCTATTTCTCAAACCCTAGCCCTAAAACATAAGCCAGCCGCAATTAACATTTCAATGGCGAGAAATTCGCCAATTTCTTCCCTCGATCTTAATTCGTAAGTTATTACCCAAAACTTCCAACTACAAAATTTTAGAGCTTATCGATATGCACACATCCAATGGTGGTGATCGTCGTAGGCGAAGCGAGGTGCCGCAGATCTGGCTTTGGAGCTCGTGCATGTTTTGGGTTCGTTCTTGCAAACGACGAAGACGGAGTTGATGTAGCTTCTGGCGTTGGTGGAGTGAAGCTAGGCGTGCGGGATGTTGTCCCCTGATCGACGTCCGATCATTGTCTGGCCGTGGGCGCGGTGGATGATCGGTCGCGTTTTGGGTTTGGTTCGTGCTGGACTGCGTGTTCAAACGAGAGAGATGAGGGGTATGGATTGTTATTTTAATTACATTATTAGTTTTAATTAATTTAGTTAATTTTTTAAGTTAATTATTAAGCTAATTATCGCGTAACTTTTGCATATGAGGCCCGTTTCGAACGA
Organism: Allium cepa; assembly: GCA_030765085.1. Lineage (NCBI taxonomy): Eukaryota > Viridiplantae > Streptophyta > Magnoliopsida > Asparagales > Amaryllidaceae > Allium > Allium cepa. Next base: position 252,787,293 of record CM060939.1, read on the forward strand.
AACGAATTACATTGGGATTGTATTGGCGAGGACTAAGATAAGGAGTTGGTTTGAAAATTATTTGAAGCTGGAAAATTTTTTAGTTTAAAATATAAAAAGGGAGTGTTTTATACGCTTATGAAGTACTAAAATAATTTTGTGTTAGTTAAATTTATATCATGAAGTGATTTAAATTTATTGATTGATTTTTTGGTAAATTTAATTAACATTTACATTGATATGAATTAAAATGATAGGAATTTGGATTGACAGTTCAAAGTTGAAACGAGAATTAAATTGCTAGTTAAATTTTCGATTATTGATAACTAGTAAATTGTTATGATATTTTGACTGATCTGGATGTTGATTGCGATGGATGTTATATCCTGTTATCATCCTGTATCTTATTTACAGTATATAAAACTGTAAATTGAATTGTTTCGAACAAATTCAGAAATATGCTGAAATGATATATACCTATGATATTTATTTTGGATTGAAATGATATATATTTATCCCTTAATTAAATTGAAATAACTGGTTCACTTAACCATAAAATAGAAAATTATATACGGACACCAGGTTTGTTAAATTAAATGATTTTATAATTTTTGATTTGAAATTATTTAAATGAATTTGATTTAATCGAATTTATGGAAATCGAATCATTTTCGAAATTGAGCTCAAAATGTTGGAATCATAAATTGTTAAACGAAGTTGTTTAAAAATGAAATTTGAGATTTTGAAGTTATAATCTAAATAGGATTTGAATTCCAGAAATTTATTTATTTTAAAAGGATTTGAAATTTCATTCGAACTGTGAATTATTGCTAGGTAAAAGTAATAAAATTGGACATATAGATTTGGACTCGAAGATGGAATTTATTTTAAGATTTGAATCTAAATTCGAGGAATGAAGTTTAAATTGAATTCAGTGATTTAAACCTATACTTTGAAATTGAGCTTGAATTTATATAAACCGAATGGTTGAAATTAATTCAAATTTTAATAGAATTGAAATTAGTTGGAATTGAAATTGGAATCGAATTCATTTGGAATCGAAATTGAAATTGTTTTGAATTATAATTGAAATTGAAATTGAAATTGTTTGGAATTGAATCGAAGTTTAATCGATTTGAATTGAAATGAGAATGAAATGATTTGAATCAGAATAATTGAAATTGAATCAGTTAACTGGAATTTGGACTTTGGTCCCAATTGGTTAAAATGAAAAGTGATGGTTTGATTTGGAGATAAATTATCTTAATGCAAACTGTTTAATTTTTTTTTTAATATTCAAATTATGTTGATTTTCAAACTATTTCCTATATGAATCAATTTTAATATATAAACCATTTTATATATATCAAACTATTTTAACTATTTAAACTAATTAAAATTTTCAAACTATTTTCTGAAAATTCAAACCGGCCAGAGTGGGAATGTTTATATTTAAATCTTGGATTTAAATACGAGTTGGGTTAAATTGAAGTTATTACCCAAATGTAAATTTGAAGCAATTTTAAATTGGAACTGAAATCGAGATATCATGGCAAAATTGATTTTAAATTGAAATCATATATGTTGAGTAAAGATGATGATTTCGAAATGAATTTGATTTTGAAGCGAATTTGATATTTGATATCAATTACAAATGGCTTTCGAAAAGTAAAAGAACCAACCTATATGTAAAACGACGTTTGGTTGTTAAAGAGACTGGGCCTCTTATTGGGCATACTTTCTGTCAGTATTGGAACCGCTTTAACAACTATATACACAGAAGAGACTCCAAAATGAAGTGGTTTGATGTGGTGTCGTTTGATGGATTTGAAGAAAGAGAACGATGATGGATAGACCCCGACACTTGTGCTAATTTGAAATGACTAAAACAAGATGGCTTGGCAGGGCCAAGTGAGCCAATTACCCTTGGCGGACATCTGTTCTTCGATTTTCTTGGACTCGGTCCATATTATTACTCTTTTTGTTGGTTTTGATAGGTGCACCTTAATTTAGGATAGCCTCCCTTTGACTTGATATGGGATGGATGGACGCGGTGGGCCGTCATGGCTACGATGCATTACCACCAGCCCTGCGACCCAAACTGGTAATATCTTACCTCGGACATTGCCTCACTTGCCTTGTCATACTTATATCCCTATATGAGACCACTATGATTTTTGTTTAGTATTGTGGTAGCACGGCTCATCCCTATCCCCCAACGTGCTACTAGGGCGTTATATGCAAACTGTACGACAATGCTTAAAAACATGTTAAGGGGGATTAATATAAAGCCTTAACGCTAAGAAAAATATTTATTTTACCGATTAGACATTTTATATAGCGTATTCTACTATATATAAATAATATGATGGATCGTTAAGAGATGGAAAATCACATAACATCTGTTGGAACTTCGTATTTACGATATCTCGTAATTACGATATTTTGACTATAGCAACTATATTATATACTAACTTGTTTTTACAGGAATCAATCAAAGATCATATTCAAATGAGCTTCATCTTTAAGTATGTATCGAGTCTGTGTCTAGAAGTTAAAATATGTTAAAATCTATCCTATATGATATAAATTGCATTATCCTTTCATTTATTTGTTTCAAAAAGAAAATCTCATTTTTTATGTTATATTCAGACGTCTGAATGCCTCGTTCCAGACGTCTGATTCTGGAAGTTTAAATATTGTAAACTACAATATTCAGACGTCTGAATATAACAATTTTTTCCCCACTTTCTTTCTGTATTGATTTCGTTGCATTTCAGAAGTCTGAATTTTTAATTTCAGACGTCTGAATATTTACAACAACTATCTTTTTGAAAAGACATTTCCATTCATGAAGAGGTGTGATCTTTAATCCAACAGATAAACATAACTCTTGATGATAACTCTTCATGAACAATTGCAACTATTTACTATCTATATAAACACATTAGAATCAAGTTTTAAATACACCAATTCTATTGATTATTATTCTATTCTTGAAATTCTTGATTCTAATATTTTTGTACCTTCAACATCATTCAAATTTATTTCCTACTTCCTTAATCTTCACACATTCACACATATATCATAAAGGAGAAAGATTATAGGAAATTTGTACTATTAAGAGACAAATTCGTGTTATTAAGAACACATTGTGTCACATACATTTTGTATAAGTTGAAGTCCTCTTCGGCTGTTGAGGCAAAATCCTGTTCTGCTGCTCAGGTCCCTTGTTCGGCTATTCAAGGGTTGTATAAACCTATTCCTCCGGGTTAAGTGAGGATTGTTGTTAGTAAAATTCCAGAAAGGAGTCTGGGACTGGACGTAGAACGGGAAGTTCGAACCAGTATAGAAATTCCTGGTGTGCTTGTTTTATTTTTACTTACTGTTCATTTCTATTGTTTATTTCCGCACTAATATAATAAAATTCCATATAGCACAATCCACGGTAACTTTCATTTGGTATCGGAGCAAGGCATCTTATAACCGTTACACTGTTATCTGAGATTTTGCTAAGATGGAAAACACCAGCTCTATTTGTGGAATATGCGAGTATATGATTTTTGTTTGATGATAATAAACATATATACATTCATTTAAATGTATTTGTTAATGTACTATTTTATTTTTCATAGATTAAATAAATATTTGTTGAATAAATAAATTACACAGAATTTGAATGGAATTTGAATTCAAAACAGAAATTTTATTCAAACAAATATTTATTACAATCTTGAATAGTACAAATTCATGCTCTCGCTATACATATACAATTTTGAATACATCACGATTTCATATTTACATTAATGACCTCACTACATGTCACTCACACTCGTATTTTGTCTTTAACTGCACTCCTGTTGGAATCCAGCATCTGAGCAATCTGCAAAAATATTTACTAACGCAGTAAAATTGAAAAAGAAATATTTTTGCAATATAAAATGAAATATGATTTTTGAAAATATTATTTGCCTCAGTTATTTGGGTTGTTCGTCATCATTCACACTTGAATTCATCATACACGAACAATGTGACATGCACAGTGTATCACTGTACATGCCACAAGGCCGTGCACATCAATATACACTTGATAATGCTACAGGGATAGGTGAGCACAGGTCAAACCCAAATGAAAAACCGGGTTCAACTCATGTGCAATATATTGAAAATCACGACACGAACACAAGGTCAAACCCGAGTTTTGAAAACTGGGTTCAACACAAGGCACAATAAACTGAATGCAAAGGTCAAGTCATTGTTGTCATGACTCAACTCAAATGCAAAGCTTCGACAAATCAAAACTGCATCAGATCACAAATGCAAGACCAAAGTGCAACAGACCAACTCCAAATGCATCAGTGCATGAAGACTGAAACAACATCAAAGCATGAACTCACATGTCCAACTATGAAAACTGATGTGAAACAATGCATGGTGAAATTGGATCAACATGGTCAGACACACCTCAAATGAACACTACAGACTCAAGAAAAGTTCAAGACATATCAATGGAAATGAGACAGGAAGCAAGTCAGTGACATGCACATCAACCAAACAACAAAGGGTCAAGATACAAAACCAAATAAACACCATGATATTCAGCTCAGTTCAACACAGTGAAAACTATAGTGATCTCAATATAGCAATGATAGTGTACATGAATACTGCACCAACCAGAATGGATGCAGTGATACAAGGCATAGCAACTGCATAGCAACTACACCAAGCAACCAAACAAACAAAAGCATGCAACAATGTGGACAGGCCAGAGACAATACAACATGAATCAAGTTCAGTAAGGCAATGCACAAATGCAACAGACTCAAGTGAATGCAACTATATGACATGTCAAAGATCACAAGCAATCAGACCAAATGCAGAGAGATGAATCAACAGCCCAAGTCAAGATGGAGCTACAGGAATGCACCAGTCCAGGCTACAACATGAACAATGACCAGAACAAGCAATGACCAGAACAATGACCAGAACATGACCAACTCTATGCACTATGCAGATCAGACCAGACCAAACAAAGAACCAGAAGTACAAGTGGAGTTTAAATGGATGAGCAAGTGCAACAGAGAATAGCAACATGCAAACAACTCTATGCACAGTGATACATGATCAGTACACAAACAACAAGCTGCAAATTCATGAACCAAGCATACAACAAGATGAACCAGACAGGTCAAGCAGCAAGGCAGACCACAAAGAAATACCACCAAAATCATATGTACAAAGAATGTACAGTCGAAAGCTACAGTGGATGAACGAAGTTCAAAAGTGCTGTGATGATCAAGACGCAAAATCAAAGTCAGAATTCAAGTGTGTATAAATTTGAAAAAGTCAAATGAATTCAACACCATGGTGACCACGTAACAAAATCAAATCCGTGCGCGTCAAGGCAGAAATCAGGAAAGCCGTGCGCATCAGGAAATTAAAATTAGGAAAGTGTGAATTGATACGAATAAATTCAAGTGTATTCGAATTCATATAAATACCAAACCCAAATCATCATCATGGGCATCGAGCTAAATTGAAGCAATCATTAAACCAGCAACGAAAAAAATTACATACCGAATAACCAACGAACTCGATCATCGGAGAACGAGCGAGCCAAGCAACGAGAATCGATCAACAGGAGAGCAACACAAATCAGATCGAACAAAGCCCCAAATTTCACAGAAGAACGAAGCCCTAATTTCAGAAAGAAGAGAGAGGCCGTCATTTTTCTTCACAAGCCAAAAGAAAGGGGATTGGGTTAAAGAAATAATGGGCCGGCCTTTATTATTATTAAAGGGGCTTTAGTTATTTTATTTAGGGTTTTATTAAAGGGGGTTTTTTATTTTTTATTCGAGCAAAAATTATGGATTCAAGTTTGTATTTTAATTTTTGCTCCTGCATTTACTTTTGAAGACTGTTTTTTTCCTTTTCGAGTCAAAGAATTGGTAAATCACCACCTAGGTTGTAGGTAGTGTCAGATTGTCTAGTTAGAATTAGTTCAGTGAGAAGGGTGTGCGAGTTTGCAAAACTCTATAGGCGGGAGCAGAGTTTGCGAGTTTGCGAAACTCTATAGGCGGAGCAGGGTGTGCGAGTCTATGAGAGTGTTTGTGAGCGGGAGCAAGGGTTTGCGAGTCTAGTAGAGTGTTTGTAAGCGGGATACTGTTTAATTCTAATAGAAATCTGGGAATGCAGCAGTAGGCAGGGGTTGCCGAAGCTGGGTAAATTTTGTGTGTGATTTACTTTATAGCATATTTATTTCTGTAGTTTGTTTACTGTGTTTAAATCGAGAAAATTTGCTATAACCCTATTTACCCCCCTCTAGGGTTAATCTAGATCCTACAAGTGGAATCAGAGCACGGTATTTTTCTTTAACTCTAGAGTCATGAATTCATCAAATAATGCTTTTACTGAGGGGCAATCTATTGTTAGGCCACCCATGTTTAACGGGAATGATTATGCTTATTGGAAAGTTAGGATGAGTATTTATCTTAGTTCTGTTGATTATGATATTTGGGATATTATTGAAACTGGCTATAAATCTCCCACTATAATCGTTGGTGATACTGAGATTCCTAACCTAAGGATAGGTGGGATGCTAACGATAAGAGATTAAAAACTACAAATGCTAAAGCCATGAATGCTTTGATCTGTGCTCTTGATAAGAATGAATTTAATAGAATTTCTCATTGTAAAACTGCACAGGAAATTTGGCATACCTTGGAGGTGACACATGAAGGAACTTCTCAAGTCAAGGAGTCTCGTCTAGCCCTATTCAGCAATGAATACGAGAACTTTGTGATGGACAAAGGCGAGAGCATAAAGGACATGTTTGGACGATTTTCAACTTTGGTGTACAATGCTAGAGCGCTTGGGAAGGTATTCACCGAGGTAGAGCTTGTGAGGAAGGTGCTACGAGTCTTACCGATGAACTTTGAGGCAAAAGTCAGGGCAATACAAGAATCGAAAGATCTAAGTAAACTAAGCATGGAGGAGTTGATTGGCAACTTGATGACATATGAGCTTGAGCTAAAAGCAAAAGAGGAACGCAACAACTCCGAACCAAAGAAGAAGACGATTGCCTTAAAGAGCAAAGAAGAGAGCGATGAAGATGAAGTATATCCAATTGAAGAGCTCGCAATGGCTGTCAATAAACTTAGAAACTCATCAAGATTCAAGCCACACAAGAAGAAAACAAGTAGTAATAGGTCAAAACATTCTGACAATTCCGAAAATGAATTAACGTGCTTTAACTGCAAGAAGCCCGGACACTTCATACAAAAATGCCCACTTCTCAAAAACAACAATGGAAAGAAAAAGAAAAAGAAGGCCTTTTCAGCGACTTGGGATGATAAAGAAGGAGAGGAAGTTTCGGATAGCAGCTCAGAGGAGGCTAACTTGTGTTGTATGGCAAAATCAGAATCAGAAGCAAGCTCCGAGGAATCTAGCGAGGCAGGTGAGTATGCCTATAGAGATCTTGTTTTTATGTGTCTTGATCTTACTAAAGTAGTTGATGCTCTTGAATCTAAAATTGAAAAACTGAAATATGATAGGAGAGAACTTGCTCGTGAAAATTTTAGGTTAGAAACTGAACTTGAAAATATTCAAAACCTAGAATGTAAAAGATGTAAAGTTTTAGATTCAGAATTATCAAGACTTAAGAATAGCTTTGAGAATCTTGAAAAAGAAAACTTGAGTCTTAAGGAAATCATTGACACTAGGAAAAAGGATTTTATAAATAGATGCACCTCACTTGTCACTGAAAACACAACACTAAAATCCAAAGTCCAAAATCTTGAGAAATCTCTGAATAACTTTTCAAGAGGCGAAAAATCTTTCAACATGCTATTGGAAAATCAAATTTTTGCTAACAACAGAAAAGGACTAGGTTTTGGGAAAACACAAGTTGATGATAATGCAAAAGGTAGGAGTATTTTTGCTTGAAGTGAAATAATTGGACATCGGGTTGAAAATTATGGCCATTGGAACAAGAACACAAAATTTATACAAGTTTGGGTTCCTAAGAATTCTACAAAAGAATTTCATGTCTATTGGAAGAAGAATAAAAGGACTAAATAAGTTTGGGTTCCAAAGGGATTATTTATCCTCAATGCTTCTGCCACTAACAATCATGGACCTATAAAAACAAATAGGTCACAAAAATCTTTCATCGTGTAGGGATGGTGGCAGGCTAAGGAACAACAACAGTGTTCTCTGGATTTTGGCTGTTCCAGAAACACAACGGGCAACAAAGCAAAGTTCCTTAGCCTAGTACAAAGGTGACAGAATCACAATGGGCAACCATGAAAAATTATCGTAAAGGTAAAACAGGTGAAGGTATATTTATGTGATAATCTGCACCATATTCTGAATGAAATCAGCCAATATTGAGATGTTGTAAAGTGATGATGATTTTTGATTCTGTCTTGTTCCACATAGTTGGTCAATTATACTTATGCCAAAAACACTATTCTTTGAATTTCTTCATATATATTAGTATGGATAGTGTTTTGTTGGATGATAATATTTTTTGTTATTTTTGGCTAACTCTACATTCACAGTTTCTGATTATTTACAAGACTTCAATTCAAATTCAAGAATGCTGAAAAAATTGAGTTTGAGTTTTTTGTGCACACTTCATGATCTGGTCTATCAAATTTAGTTAGTGATATTTTGGAGTGAAAGAGAAACTCAGATGCAGATTATACTGGTAATCTAGTTGAATTTTTTTTTTTGAAACATTCATTTGCAGCATCGTTTTTCAAAGAAAATATCTGCATATTTTTCACTTGAAACAATTTTCAAATAGCAGAAATTATTTTCTCATACAACCCCTTCGAGAAAATCATTTTTGACCATATTTTCAGATTAGTCATTTTTATTTGATTTTAAATGACAAATTTTGACTAATCTAACTCCTTAATAATTATCGAAAAGATAAATAGTGACTGGAAAAAGTGATGAGTGTTGATATTTTTCATACATTACTCAAGAGAGTATATTTTAGAAAAATTTCTTTAGAAATTCAAACAAGAGTTATAAAACTTTTTGTTGGGTAAATATTCCATGACCATTTCTATATCTATCATATTTCTATCGACCTTTGTTTATCAAAGCTTAAATATAGTTTGTCGATATGTGGTACTATAATCAGGAATCATTTGTTTTTCATTTCACATTTTTTTTGAAATAAATAAATATCCAAAGTATTCACTCTCATTTAAAAGTCCTCACAGTTATGCATGGGTGAATTACTTGGATTTTTGATTATGTGCTTCCATGCTCATTTAAAAGTCCTCACGGTTATGCATGTATGGAACGCATATCAAAATTAATTGGTTAAATAGACAAGTTGATTCTAATCCCATTTAAAAGTCCTCACGGTCATGCGTGGTTAGAAGATACTTGATTTCATTTTTTAAAATTAAATTGGAATACTACTAATCTCATTTAAAAGTCCTAACGGTTATGCATGATTAGTAGATATTCAAATTCCTGATATAAATATACCACAAGTTGATACAATTGTATGATTTTATATGAGAACATCATTTCCATCATTCTAAAAGTGGAATAGGCGCCTAACAAGGGTAGTTATGATTTTTGTTTGATTTTTATTGAAGTTTAATATTTATATTCAATTTGAGTTTAATGTTGGATTAATATTAATCACTTTATCTCTATTTTTCTCTAACACTATTATTCTTTTGCTGATAACAAAAGGGGGAGAGAAAAGTTAAGATTTTGTCAAATAGAATCAAGCAAAGGTCAAATAATTTTCCATTTGCATCTAGGCTCATTTGTATATATTTCTATTTGTATGCATATATGTAGGGGGAGCATCATGTAGAGAGGAAGCATTTAAATAGGGGGAGCAATTAGAGTATATCATTGGTCAAATACATTTAACACAGTCAAAATCTTAAATATATGTTTGTTATCATCAAAAGGGGGAGATTGTGGAATATGCGAGTATATGATTTTTGTTTGATGATAATAAACATATATACATTCATTTAAATGTATTTGTTAATGTACTATTTTATTTTTCATAGATTAAATAAATATTTGTTGAATAAATAAATTACACAGAATTTGAATGGAATTTGAATTCAAAACAGAAATTTTATTCAAACAAATATTTATTACAATCTTGAATAGTACAAATTCATGCTCTCACTATACATATACAATTTTGAATACATCACGATTTCATATTTACATTAATAACCTCACTACATATCACTCACACTCGTATTTTGTCTCTAACTGTACTCCAGTTTGAATCCAGCATCTGAGCAATCTGCAAAAATATTCACTAACGCAGTAAAATTGAAAAAGAAATATTTTTGCAATATAAAATGAAATATGATTTTTGAAAATATTATTTGCCTCAGTTATTTGGGTTGTTCGTAATCATTCACACTTGAATTCATCATACACGAACAATGTGACATGCACAGTGTATCACTGTACATGCCACAAGGCCGTGCACATCAATATACACTTGATAATGCTACAGGGACAGGTGAGCACATGTCAAACCCAAATGAAAAACCGGGTTCAACTCACGTGCAATATATTGAAAATCACGACACGAACACAAGGTCAAACCCGAGTTTTTAAAACTGGGTTCAACACAAGGCACAATAAACTGAATGCAAAGGTCAAGTCATTGTTGTCATGACTCAACTCAAATGCAAATCTTCGACAAAACAAAACTGCATCAGATCACAAATGCAAGACCAAAGTGCAATAGACCAACTCCAAATGCATCAGTGCATGAAGACTGAAACAACATCAAAGCATGAACTCACATGTACAACTATGAAAACTGATGTGAAACAATGCATGGTGAAATTGGATCAACATGGTCAGACACACCTCAAATGAACACTACAGACTCAAGAAAAGTTCAAGACATATCAATGGAAATGAGACAGGAAGCAAGTCAGTGACATGCACATCAACCAAACAACAAAGGGTCAAGATACAAAACCAAATAAACACCATAATATTCAGCTCAGTTCAACACAATGAAAACTACAGTGATCTCAATATAGCAATGACAGTGTACATGAATACTGCACAAACCAGAATGAATGCAGTGATACAAGGCATATCAACTGCATAGCAACTACACCAAGCAACCAAACAAACAAATGCATGCAACAATGTGCACAGGCCAGAGACAATACATCATGAATCAAGTTCAGTAATGCAATGCAAAAATGCAACAGACTCAAGTGAATGCAACTATATGACATGTCAAAGATCACAAGCAATCAGACCAAATGCAGAGAGATGAATCAACAGCCCAAGTCAAGATGGAGCTACAGGAATGCACCAGTCCAGGCTACAACATGAACAATGACCAGAACAGGCAATGACCAGAACAATGAACAGAACATGACCAACTCTATGCACTATGCAGATCAGACCAGACCAAACAAAGAACCAGAAGTACAAGTGGAGTTTAAATGGATGAGCAAGTGCAACAGAGAATAGCAACATGCAAACAACTCTATGCACAGTGATACATGATCAGTACACAAACAACAAGCTGCAAATTCATGAACCAAGCATACAACAAGATGAACCAGACAGGTTAAGCAGCAAGGCAGACCACGAAGAAATACCACCAAAATCATATGTACAGAGAATGTACAGTCGAAAGCTACAGTGGATGAACGAAGTTCAAAAGTGCTGTGATGATCAAGACGCAAAATCAAAGTCAGAATTCAAGTTTGTATAAATTTGAAAAAGTCAAATGAATTCAACACCGTACTGACCACGTAACAAAATCAAAGCCGTGCGCGTCAAGGCAGAAATCAGGAAAGCCGTGCGCATCAGGAAATTAAAATTAGGAAAGTGTGAATTGATACGAATAAATTCAAGTGTATTCGAATTCATATAAATACCAAACACAAATCATCATCATGAGCATCGAGTTAAATTGAAGCAATCATTAATCCAGCAACGAAAAAAATTACATACCGAATCAACAACGAACTCGATCATCATAGAACGAGCGAGCCAAGCAACGAGAATCGATCAACAGGAGAGCAACACAAATCAGATCGAACAAAGCCCTAAATTTCACAGAAGAACGAAGCCCTAATTTCAGAAAGAAGAGAGAGGCCATCATTTTTCTTCACAAGCCAAAAGAAAGGGGATTGGGTTAAAGAAATAATGGGCCGGCCTTTATTCTTATTAAAGGGGCTTTAGTTATTTTATTTAGGGTTTTATTAAAGGGGGTTTTTTATTTTTTATTCGAGCAAAAATTATGGATTCAAGTTTGTATTTTAATTTTTGCTCCTGCATTTACTTTTGAAGTCTGTTTTTTTCCTTTTCGAGTCAAAGAATTGGTAAATCACCACCTAGGTTGTAGGTAGTGTCAGATTGTCTAGTTAGAATTAGTTCGGTGAGCAGGGTGTGCGAGTTTACAAAACTCTATAGGCGGGAGCAGAGTTTGCGAGTTTGCGAAACTCTATAGGCTAAGCAGGGTGTGCGAGTCTATGAGAGTGTTTGTGTGCGGGAGCAAGGGTTTGCGAGTCTAGTAGAGTGTTTGTAAGCGGGATACTGTTTAATTCTAATAGAAATCTGGGAATGCAGCAGTAGGCAGGGGTTGCCGAAGCTGGGTAAATTTTGTGTGTGATTTACTTTACAGCATATTTATTTCTGCAGTTTGTTTTCTGTGTTTAAATCGAGAAAATTTGCTATAACCCTATTCACCCACCCCCCTCTAGAGTTAATCTAGATCCTACACTATTAACACTAGTTTTAATGAAGGTCAATCTACTACACTACCTCCACTATTCAATGGCATGAATTACAACTATTGGGCAACTCGTATGCGTATTTATATGCAAGCAAGTGGTTTTGACTCATGGAATATCACTCAAACAGAGTATAACATTCCTACAACAGAATACTCTACAAGGCCAAACACACAAAAACTAGATGTTGCTGCAAATGCCAAAGCTATGAATATGTTATTTTGTGCTTTAGATAGAAATGAGTTTAACCGTGTTAGCATGTGCACAATTGCTTATGAAATATGGAGATCACTTAAAGTTACTCACGAACGGACTAACAGGTTAAACAAAGCAAAATATCCATGCTCAAAAGTCAATTTCAAAATTTTAGAATGAAGCGGGATGAATCTGTAAACGATATGTACTCTAGATTTCAAGATATACATCACCCTTTACTAGGACTTGGAGAAAAGTATTATGACTTCGATATTATTTCAAAAATCCTTAACTCATTAACGGATGAATGGGAAAGAAAAGTCTTAGCTATTGAAGAAGCTAATGATCTTTCTACCATGAAACCAGAAGAGTTAATAGGAAATCTAATGTCCGATGAAGTGAATTCGCAGGCTAAAAGAGTACAAGCACAAGACAAAAGGAATATGGCATTCCATGCTGAAAAAGGAGAATCAAACTCGGATAAAGAAGATTTAGCATTCATTGCTAAAATTTTTAAAAGTTTTTAAAATACAGAGAAGGAAATCGAAACAACGGAAAAAGAAACTTCAACAACAATAAGCCATCTTCATCAATACTAGAATGCTTTAATTGCCATAAGAAAGGACACATGCAAAAAGACTGTTCAGAACAAAAGAAGACATATCACAACAAGAATCGAAAGGACAAGTCTAAAAGAAAAGCATTTTCAGTAACATGGGATGACTCAGATTCTTCTTCTTCAGATAGAAGCAGTGATAGTGAGAAAGAACAAGCGAATGTATGTTTCATGGCTACAGATAGTGAGGTAAATGATCTTACTTGAGGCGACTCGACTTTTTCTCCATAAAAAGTCGTATCATCCTTAAGAAAGAAGGGATAGAAAAAGAGAAAAAGAAAGAAGAGAAAGAAGAAACAACACAAGAATCTCAACAGCGGAACGAATAAATTATATTAGTAACATAAGTATTACATAGTATACAACAGATATCAGAGTTACACAGACAATACAACATATACTAGACAGTTATAAACACCTGTCTAGTTATTACAATTCAATACATTACAGAAACACTCAGAGATACCAACACAGCGGAAAACTAAATATCTACTCGCAGAAGCCTCCTGCTCCATTTGCTCCTCCACAATTTGTCAAAGCTAACCTGAATCCTAACCTGAATTCCCTTGGCTACTCGTAAAAATTTGAGTACCCAAGAGTTAAAGAAAAATAGAAATAACTCCGGGTCAGACATGGGTCTGGTGTGAGTAACAGGTTAAAGTTGCTTAACTTTGAAAAACTTTTGAAAGAAAAGGTATCACGTAAGACTTCCCACACATAAACATGGAAAAGTTTTTACCTTACACTAACCAAAACATTTGATAGGAAATCCGATGATATTATAATAGTGTCTAGGGTTTTCAAGTAAATAAGAAATAGCCGAAATTGTTACATCTATTAAATTCCAGCTACTAGCCACAAAAGTGGGTAATACAATCAAAACCGTTGGCACTTATTGGATTTTGGAATCCATACAATGGCTGGGTTACTGGGGTACCGTCCGTCACAGTACGTGGCCTAGATCACCGTACCGAGGAGTATGCCCGCTCCCCTGCAACACAAAGCCGAAACCATTCCTTACTAAACAGTTCCGAACAAGACCACCTCGCAGTTGTGATCAGCAACCGCACCACTAAGCTGAAAATAAAGGGACATCTAGACAGGGATAAATCTTGCTCTCAAGTGGGGGCTACCCACGAAGCTTTGCTGCACCTCCCCTGTTTTAGCCATTCCCGGTTGATGAGGCTTGAGGCTACGATTACCTTATAGGACATATCACTTAGAATGCTTATCGTCCACTTGACAATGTTCTGAAATCATTCAATCCATACAAGTTCGTTCCGGCTTCGAACGAAACCGAAGGCATTATCTCGTTACACTCATTTAGGAATCACCCTCAGAGTTAACGACGATAACCCTTGCACTCTAAATCGCCATCTCGAATCTACAAGTACTATTCCGTCAACTCATTACGGAATCACCCACAGAGTTATACTGACGTATAGCCCTTACACCACGAGTCTTCACAAAGCTCCATTTTTGATTCACGACCTAACGTTATTTGGAATCGATGTGGTTTTTCGATATCCAAATATGGAAACCCGATCCCGGTCTCATCGAAATCCAAAGCGTGTCTTTTAAGGCCAAGTTGTTTTAGAGTTTAAAACAATTAAATTTAATTATCTATATACACACAGATAGATAATTCATAACACAAAAGATAATCAACCTTATCATTACCGATAGATAATTCATATCATAATCAGATAACCCATATTATCATCCAAAAGCAACCAATACATCCATACATCTTCCATCTCATAAATGAGATTGCAAACCACACCAGAAAATTAATATCAATCATCAAACATAAGCAATGATCTAATGATCACACCATTTATAATTAATTTAAAATAAATTAAATTAATTACTTATTCTCTAATTAATTTAAAATAAATTAAATTAATTACTTCATCATTATAATCCTGCTTAACTTAACCATCAATTAATTACAATTCAATTTACAAATCATCATCTCATTATTCTTCCAATTAATCATTACTGAATAATAATTCCCTAATTACAATAAGTAATTAGCCTTTAATATTAATTACATAAGTTAATTATATTAAACTCTTTACAAATAATTAACTTGTAATTCCTTAATTAATCAATTAGGTAAAATTAATTACATTAATCCATTATTAATTAATTACTTCACTTATTGATTATTTCTTAATTAATCAATTCCAAATTACATCATTAATTAATTTATTAATGATTTCTGATTACATTTAATCAATCTCTATATAAATTAATTACATAAGTAATTAATGTTCAATCTAAACCATATATTAATCACCCATGATTAATAACCATTCAGTAATTAACTACTTTAATTACTCATCCCATAATTTAATTACTCTTAATTCATTATCTAAATTTAATCCCATGATTAATTTCAAAGTAATTTAAATCCAAATTACTTCTATATTAAATATCCTTAATTACATTCAGTAATTATTGATTAATTACTTCCTTAAGTAATTACAAACCCATTAATTACATAAGTAATTATCAATCAATCCTCAAATGTTTAAATTAATTTAACTTAATTAATCTAAACTAATCACATTAATCAAATTAATTACACTAAGTAATTAATTCATTAATTACTTTCATTAAGTAATTAAACTTAAACAATTGATTATTATTAATTAATTAATCTAATTAATTATCAAAAATTAATTACATTAATTAATTGTTAAATAATCTTAAGTTAATGACCTTCATTAACATTTCTTAATTACTTAATTAATAATTAACTTATTTAAATCATTATTAATTATCAATTAATTAATATTTAATTACAATTTAATTTAATATCTAATTATTAATTAATTAAGTGTTAACCTAAATTATCTTTAAATCACTAGATTAAATAAATCTTAATTATTAATTAAAATTTAATTAACCACCCTTAATTACATATTAATTAACCTTAATTAATTAATCTCAATCTTAATTAATCAAATTTTAAAAATTATTAATTACCTAATTAATCATCCACATTATTAATTAATTAAATAATTAATATTCCATCTTAATTGTCTTAATAATTTAATGAATCCAATCATTAAATTTTATTTATCTTTTAGATAAACATTTCTTACTTAATTAAGCATTTAAAAACAAAATGTTTTTAAATTTACTTTAAATTCCATTTAACTTCATTTTAAACTTATGATTCAAGTTTATCTTAAATAAGATTTTAAAACAATTCAAACCTTTATCTTATATGTTAAAAGAAACATCTATTTTATCAATAAGTTTAAAACAATTTAAATTACAATTCAATTTAAATTCAAATCAATTTAAAAATTACTTTTAAATTTCAAAATTGAAATACAGCTTTTAAATTCATTCTAGATTTAACTTAACTCTTTAAACTTTCCTACAATTTATATCTTCAATTTAAATGCAAATCATTTAATCATTTCAAAGTAATTTAAATAATTTAAATTTAAACTTTATTTATTTTAAAAACTGTAGTTCAAACCCAATTCCAGGTTTTAAATCTCAGATTCAAACTTACTTTATTTTTCAATTTAAAACTTCTAGTTTAAATTCAAACCCAAATACCCTTTTTATACTTAAAAGTTTTAAAAACTCAAACTTAAATTTCAAACTTAAATTATTCAAAAACTCAAATTCAAACTAATTTTAAATCAGGTTCAAACTCAGGTTTACTTAAATTTAAGTCTTAGTTTATATTTTAAAACCTGCTTTTAAAACTAGAAACAAAAACAGGTTTTCTGTTTCTTTTTTTTAAACCATACTTACATTTTAAAAACTCAAATTATTACAAAAACCAGAATTCAAAATTTTTGAATTCATATTTAAATTCAGTTTTAAAGCTTAAGTTAAATTCCAGTTTAAATTCAAATTTTACTTTTTAATTCTTTAAAACAGAGACAGGATTCTGTTTTATAAAAAACTGAAACAAAAAGTTATACCCGAGTAACTTATAATTTACTTCGAGTCACAAGTACCATTGCTTCGAGTTACTACCTCAATTCCCCGAGACAATCCCGAGCAACAAAACCTGAAACCCAACACCCACCAGTATCCACCTTGCGCTGTGCACATGCACCCACGATGCAGCCCTCACTTATCATCTCTGATGATCTTCACACGTCACCGATCAACCATGGAACCGTTCATGATCATCACATCGCCACCCAATACTCAAACTCGAGATCGAGCTTCTCACCCACACCTGGAACAGGCCGAACCACCTCCACCTAAAACCTGCAATGCCATTCCCATGCGCCTCCAGCCACCATCTCCACCCAAACTTCGACGACGACTTCGTCAATCCACCATCTACCAACACGCGAAACATGGTTGAACTCGATCAACCGAGGAAATCACACTCGAGATAACACAGTAACCCAGTAAAACTAGGGTTCATAACAGAAATTCCCAAATTACAATACCAAAATCTAATTTCAACTCAATCTAGACATTTTCCTATAATCTTTGATAATTACACCATATTCAGAAGCAATTTCAACCAAATCAATTGCAAGCTTCAACTGTGCTTATCAAATAAGTATGATACAGTAAATTTGAAACTGTATCTTGATTCAATCATTAAAAATTGTAATATATTTTTTAAAAATCATAATTTTAGAAGTTGTTTTGAATTGAATTCCTGAAACATTGATTTTCAATGTTTTATATCTTCACTTATAAAGATTCAATTGCTCTGCTACTAATTTTTACAGTAAGTCTTTATTTAAATTTTACTTTAATAAAATCTTAAAGTCTAAACTCTAAAACTAACCTACATATCTTATCTAAATCCTATAATTTAATAAAGACAAATTAAAGATATAAGAATCTAATTAAAAACTTGAACCAGGTAACAAAACAGAGCATAGCAAGTTTAACAGCATGCATATATATGCAATTCACACATCAGACAGTAAGTTTGAACACAAGAAACATTTATTTATTTGTTTTATCATGCAATAAATTTTAACCTTTAATTTTCAAAAGAAAGTTACTCACCTTAATTATGCAGACAGAACTTCGATTTTTGAAAGCTTCCAAATTTCCTTTTGAACTCTTTTTGAAAATCTGCTTGAATGCCTTTAATTTGCATGCAGTAGCTTGAATGCTTTTTAAAACTTGCTTCCTGGTCTTTGAAAAATCCATGCATGCAGTTTTTGTTTTGCATTTATTTCCAGATTGTTTTGAAAAAGATGCAGGCTATAGTTTGTTGCTTGCAGGCCCTTTTGTTTCCAGATTGAAGAAACAGAAAATGCAGGTTTGTAGAGTTTTGAAAAATGAATTGAATGCAGGCCTTTGTCTTGGAGGATGCAGATTAGAAATTACATGCATGTTGAAAGATTGTTGCATGTAGGCTTTTGAAAGAGGGGAATGCAAATTTGTTATGCATTGATTTTAAGGTGGAATGTTAATGAAATGAAAATTGAGAAAAGAAAGGGAAAAGAAATGCAAGTTTAAATAACAATATTTGATTTAAATTAAAATTAAAGAAAAATTAAAATTAAAGAAAAATTAAAACTAAATTTGACACATGGCTTTAGTATGAACACTTGTAAATTCTCTTGCTTAAACTCTTAACGTATGTTAACTTGTGTCTTAAATTATTTACACATGTATCTTTTGTGTCTTATATTATTTACACATGTATCTTTAAGTAATTAGTATTTTTAAATCAAAGTTTAATGAAAGTTTAACTTAATTAATTATTTCTTTAACACTTAGTTATAAAGATAAATAATTTTAAAAGAATAAAACAAAGTATTATCATAAAAAAACAAAATACAAATGAATCATTTGAAAATAATATTTTAAATTACTTGAAATAAATTTATAAAGAGGTTATAACTTATTTGAATACATGTTTTTTATTTTAAATTTCATATTAAATTTACAAATCACATTTTATAAATCAATATTTTAAAAAGAATAACACAAACATTTTTGTAACTTATTTTAATATACAAACTTAAGTTAAAATGAATTTTAAACCAATAAAACATTTATCTTATATTTAAAATCATATAGTATTTTATTAAATATTTTTGAAAAACTTAAATCCAAAAATAAATCACATTTCCTAATTTCAACATATTAAAATTATGCTATACTAATTTAATTAAAAACAACTTATCTATTTAAAATATATATAAATACATATACATTATTAAATAGAAAATAAATTCATTAGTTTATTAAAAATAAATTCACAAATTAAATATTTAAATAAAGAAGATTATTAAATCAAATCAAATTTATTAACAAAAATTATCAATTCAATTTAAATTTAAACATAGATTATTAAATTTATATTGCCATAAATTCCGGGATATTACATTACTTTTGATGATATGATTGAAATTAATTCAGAACTTCTTGATACCTTAAAAAGCATCAAAAGAAAATATAAAGAGGCTCTAGAAAATCAAAGAAAAGCAGAATTCGAGAGAGATATGCTTAATGATGAAAAGAAAATATTAGAAGAAGAACTTGGAAAACTTCAAGTTATCTTTTCTAATGATAACTCTCAACTTACTTTATTAAGTCAAGAAATTGAAACTCAGAAAGAAAAGAATGACTCTCTTGTCTCTGAAAATCATGAGCTAAAAATTAAAATCAAAATGATAGAATTAGATAATACTTGCCTCAAAACCAAGTTAGATAATATTACTAGAAGTATTTCTAACTTTAATAAAGGTACAGAAAATCTATGCAATATCATTAAAAATTCTCAATCCACTTCTAATAAGGAGGGACTAGGATACACTAAGAAATCTCCACCTAAAACGGAAAATTGGAGAAATTTTTCTAATTCTAATACTTATCCAAAAAGGAAAAATAATTCCAAAACCATAAAAATATGGATTCCTAAAACAAACAATAGTTTGATTAGGAATAAATATATAAACAACTTCTTTGAAACTGTTCACAAAAATAAAATTTATATTTGTAAGGGGGATACTGAACGCACTTGGGTTTGGTTTCCTAAGACATAACTCTTAGGACCCTATCACAAAGTGGGTACCAATATTATTATTATTTTTTGCAGGACCCACTTAAAAAGAAAGGAAAATGGATACTCGACAGCGGTTGCTCAAAACATATGACTGGAGACAAGAATATGCTATCAAACATTACTTACTCAAATGGAGGCTCAGTCACTTTTGGAGACAATTCCAAAAGATATATCATTGGAAAAGGAGATGTCAGTAATGTCGGTACATCTAATTTACCTCTTATTTCTAATGTTTTACTAGTCAAAAATTTAAAACACAATCATTTAAGTATCAGCCAGTTATGTGACAAAGGTTTCAAAATCTCTTTTTTTGAAGATAAGTGTAGCATTTTTGATAAAAATCAAAATCTTATATTTGAAGAAAATAGAGACAGAAATATCTATGTTCTGAATATGAAAATCAATCACAATTCAAATATGTGCTTAATAGCTAATGAAAATGATCCTTGGCTATGGCACAAAAGATTATGTCATATCAACTTCAAAACTATAATCAAATTTTCTAAAAATGATTTAGTCATAGGATTACCAAAAATGAACTTCAAAATTAATCGCATTTGTGATGGATGTCAATTAGGAAAATTAACCAAATCATCTTTTAAATCTAAGAAAGTTATCTCTACATTACAACCACTTGAATTACTACACGTGGATTTATTTGGGCCAACTCAAGTTCCGTCCTTAAACCATAATAAATATGTGTTTGTAATAGCAGATGATTTTTCTAGATATACTTGGACCATTTTTATGAGAAATAAAAGTGATACATTTGAGCATTTTAAAATTTTTGTCAAACGAATTCAAAATTTAAAAGGTTTAAAGATAAAGAATATATGAAATGATCATCGAGGAGAATTTGAAAACGAAGTCTTTGATCATTTTTGTAAAAAGAAAGGTATTTTTCATAATTTTTCGTTTCCTAGAACTCCACAACAAAATGGAGTTGTAGAACGTAAAAACAGAACTTTACAAGAATGTGCACGAACTTTGTTAAATGGAAGCACTCTTCCAAAACATTTTTGGGCAGAAGCTGTTGCAACTGCTTGTTATGTTTTGAATCGTGTTTCCATTCGACCTCTAACGAAAAACACTTCTTATGAACTTTTTACTGGAAGAAAACCAAAGATTTCTTATTTTAAAGTTTTTGGTTCAAAATGTTTTATATTAAATACAAAAGATTGGCTTGGTAAGTTCGATGCGAAATCCGACGAAGGAATCTTTCTAGGATATTCAGATCGTAGCAGAGCTTATCGTGCATTTAATAAAAGATCTAATATTGTTGAAGAAGCATTACATGTATCTTTTGATGCAAATTTTCTACAAAAGCCAAGTATAGAAGATGATGAAGATTTTTCGGATAACATTACAAATACGGAATCTACAAACTTAGAAATTGATGAAAACATTATTGATAATAATGATGAATTAAGATCTCCACCAAAAATATTACGGGATCACCCTATTCAAAATATTATTGGAGAAATTAATTCAAATGTACGAACTAGAAATCAACTAAATCAAATGGGCCATGTAGCATTCCTTTCTAATATCGAACCAAATAATTCCAAAGAAGCTTCCACAGACGACTACTGGATAATTGCAATGCAAGAAGAACTAAACCAGTTTGAACGCAATGAAGTTTGGGAATTAGTTCCTAGACCAAGTGATCAAGCTGTTATTGGAACCAAATGGGTCTACAAGAACAAAGCGGATGAACAAGGTAACATCACTAGAAATAAAGCAAGGTTAGTTGCACAAGGATATAATCAAGAAGAAGGATTGATTACGAAGAAACATTTTCTCCGGTTGCAAGACTAGAAGCAATACGAATCTTAATGGCCTATGCATGTTTTCATAATTTCAAACTATATCAAATGGACGTTAAAAGTGCTTTTCTGAATGGCTATATAAAAGAAAAAGTGTTTTTTGAACAACCTCCCTTATTTATTCACGAGAATTTCCTAATCATGTTTATAAACTTAAGAAAGCTCTTTAGGTTTAAAACAAGCACCACGTGCTTGGTATGATCGATTAAAGACTTATCTAATTTCCTCAGGATTTCAAATTGGAAAAGTTGATCCAACACTTTTTATTAAAAATTCGAAAAAGGATATTTTAATAGTTCAAATTTATGTTGATGATGTAATTTTTGGTTCTACTAATGACAAGTTGTGTCAGGACTTCTCCGACATAATGACCAAGGAATTTGAAATGTCTCACATGGGAGAATTAACATATTTTCTTGGTTTACAAATTAAACAACTTCAAAATGGCATATTCATTAATCAAAAAATATTGTAATAATTTAATCAAACGTTTCGGAATGGAAAATACTTCTGCCAAACCAACTCCAATGAGTACAACGACACATCTTGAAAAAGATGACAATGGAAAAAGTGTAGATCAGAAACTATACCGAAGTATGATTGGATCACTACTATATTTAACTACAAGTCGTCCTGACATAATGATGAGTGTCTATTTGTGTGCTAGATTCCAAGCCAATCCAAAGGAATCACATTTAAAAGCAGTAAAACGTATATTACGTTATCTTACAAACACAAAAGATTTCGGTCTATTCTATCCTAAAGAATGTCCATTCGAATTAGTTTCATATAGTGATGCTGATTTTGGTGGCTTTCGAACAGATCGAAAAAGTACAAGTGGTACGTGCCATTTTATTGGAAAATCACTTGTATCTTGGTTTAGTAAGAAACAAAACTGTGTTTCTCTTTCTACATGTGAAGCAGAATATATTTCTGCTGATTTGGTGTGTGCTCAAGTAATCTATATGCAACAAACACTTAAAGATTTCAATATAAATTTATCAAATTCAACTATATATTGTGACAACTCTAGTGCTATTAACTTGTCTAAAAATCATATCAATCATTCACGCATATTGACATACGTTTCTTCGTGACAATGTTGAAAAAGGAACAATCAATTTAGATTTTGTCTCTTCTGAAAATCAGTTGGCTGATATTTTTACAAAACCACTTTTAGAAAATATTTTTATCAAACTAAGACGAGAGCTTGGTATTGTCTCTCCTAGAAATCTATAAGTTTTTTATGACATATTCAAATTATATGGTCTTGAAATCATATTTTTTTTCTATTAACTATTACGAGATTTCATAATTTTTTTTTTTTTACTTGGTTGATATTCTTCTCATTCCTCACCTTTTATTCTCCTTCCTATTTTAACGAATGAGTATTATTAAACTATGACTTTCAGCCACTCATTCCTTAACAAAAAATTCTAAATATAAACCTTTGGTCTTCTATTTATACGTACAAACTTAGTATCTTTTATTACCAAATAGTCTCTGTTTTCTTATTGCAATGGATTTCAAAATGTTTTACCTCCTTCTCTCAATGGTTTACAACAGCAACTCCGACTCGGACAATACTCCATCGAGTTATTCTACATCTTCTATCGAAATTTTGGCAACTCCAAGAACACGTGAACAGGATAGACCTCGTCCTTCACGCGAACATTCTGGTTATACGCCAGAAAAGAAGAAATCCTGACGGTTTCTTCTCTTCGGTTCTCCGTCAACCAAAGAAAAAATATCTGAGATTCATCATTACAGAAAGAACAGTTGGATTTGCAGCGAGAAATGTACTACGAACAAAAATTTAACGCCAAGTGACTTAGTTTTATTGAACAAGTGGCATTAAAATTCTGTGGTACATCTCCAAAGAAAGATGTAGTAGAACCTTCATCTTCAAATCCACGGGAGCCAAGTCCACAACGTCCTCCCGTTTCTTCGAATTCTTGGGAACGTCAACAATATTGGTCTCCAATACGACCATACACAGAGATAACCAAGATAGAACCGGAAGACTGCAAGACTCCGAGTATTTCGGATAAATGATTTCTTTCTTTCATATATATTTCTTGTTATTAATTAATCATATTTATATTTTGTAAATCATTTAAAAAATATATTATTCTATATCACAAATATATATATATGAATGTCTTCATCATTAATTTATGGAACAATGTCCGAAATACATATTTCAGACGTCTGAAATAGATGTTTCAGATGTTTGAATATTGTAGAAGAATTTTTTCTTCACTCGGATTCAGACGTCTAAACACTCTATTTCAGACGTATGAAAGTACATTAAATTACACTATTTTTCTTCTGTTTCATATTTTACAATTTCAGACGTCTGAAATTGGAATTCCAGACGTATGAATTCAACTGACGATTTACAATTCAAGGAGTTTTTCAAATTTTTCCAACCACCAACCACCTTAATTACTTCTATCTTCTACTTCATCTCCCACTACATCCGAACCAGCACCTTTTCCACTTTTCAAAACTCCATTTTTAGACCATTAATCTTCAAAAATTTAAACAACAATCCCCAATGCCTCCAAGAACAAAACGTCCAAGGGCTCCAAGTTCTTCATCTACAACAAATATAGATCAATGGCTATGGAATGATGAAGCTAAGAAAAGATTTGCTCAAATGGATAGATCTGGTTTCTTCCAGGGAGGTTTTGTCAAATTTGACAAATTTGAACCTTATAGGATTCAACAAATTGCTTGCTCAAGTGGGTTAGAATCTCTCTTATCCTTTTCTGCAAACAATGTTAACATAAATCATCTTTTAGTTAAATTATTCTATGCCAATATGAACTTAAACCATCATCATCCCATAATAGAGAAGACTGTATTTGGACTTGGGTATGTGGTGTTAAAATCTATCTTCCCTTAGTTCGTCTTGGAGATATTTTGCAGTGTCCTTCATTCGGATCAGATTTGAATGAAATTGACGCTTCACTCTCTTTGGAACATAGAGATGAAGTCTCTCATAGATTCATTTCCGATGATATCACTAGGCTTACATCTGTCAATCTCCGGCCACAAGCCCGTATTCTACATAGAGCCTTGATTCGTTCTGTCTTACCATGAACCGGAAGTTATGAAGTTATCAACAAACGAAACTTCCAAGCTTTGTATGCCATATATTCGGAACAATCTATAAATTGGAGTCGTGTTATTCTTGAGGAGTTTATGGATGTTAATCGTCGTCGTCGTTATAAAACTTTTCATTATAGTGCATATATAATGACAATTCTTAGAAATTATGGAGTAACTTTTCCGGAATCAGAATTTTCTCATATAAAAGAGTTAGGATCCAAAACTTTAGGGTTGATGAACTTGCCTAAGCATGCTAAAAACCTTAACTTTATTTCTTTTCAAGAGTGGATCACAAACTGGGATCAAAATATACCTCAATCTCATCAACCTCATCAACCTTATCACCACATTGCTCCACAAGTTCCCGAGCATGATGATGATAACATAAAAGTGCTTTCTCTTGAATCAACACCGAAACAAGCCTTTGTTACAAACTCTCAAAATCAGGCTAAACTCAATACCAAGATTAAGAGATTAGAAAAGCAAACCAACAAGAAGTTTAATTCTATTCGTGGCTTCCTAAATAAAATTTGGGAACGTATTGGTTGCTCATCTTCCACTTCTACCGAGGTCTTTATTCCCACACCATTCAATGGTCATCTAGCTCTGGTACTAACGATGATGATGATGTCGATGATGAAGAAAGTGATGATCATCCTAGTACGTCTTTCTAAAATGTTGGTGGTATAAATCTTTCACTTCAATATTTCATAACATATCTTTTTGAACTGCTTGTTTATTCCTATTGTCTATTTTGGTATGTAACTTTAAAACATTTGCTACTATTTTCTTTGGTGTTGTAACTTTAAAACATTTGCTACTATTTTCTTTGGTGTTGTAACTTTAAAACATTTGCTACTATTTCCTTCGGTATGTAACTTAAACATGTGCTACATTTGCTCCTTGTATCTAGAAATGATTATGATGCTTCTCTGATTTTCTTACTCCTTGTTTATGTTTTTAAACTTTTCTTATTTTATCGATGTCAAAGGGGTAGATATAAAGGGGGAGTTTATATTGAGTGAGCTTTTAGTAAGGGGGAGTTAATATAACTCTATTTTCTGTTATATATGCTTATACTGTATATAGTTGTCATCGTCAAAAAGAGGGAGAATGTTGGAACTTCGTATTTACGATATGTCGTAATTACGATATTTTGACTATAGCAACTATATTATATACTAACTTGTTTTTACAGGAATCAATCAAAGATCAGATTCAAATGAGCTTCATCTTTAAGTATGTATCGAGTCTGTATCTAGAAGTTAAAATATATTAAAATCTCTCCTATATGATATATATTGCATTATCCTTTAATTTATTTGTTTCAAAAAGAAAATCTCATTTTATATGTTACATTCAGACGTCTGAATGCCTCGTTCCAGACGTCTGATTCTGGAAGTTTAAATATTGTAAACTACAATACTCGGACGTTTGAAAGTTATATTTTAGACGTCTGAATATAACAATTTTTGCCCATTTTCTTTCTGTTTTGATTTTGTTGCATTTCAGAAGTCTGAATATTTACAACGGCTATTTTTTTGAAAAGACATTTCCATTCATGAAGAGGTGCGATCTTTAATCCAACAGATAAACATAACTCTTGATGATAACTCTTCATGAACAATTGCAACTATTTACTATCTATATAAACACATTAGAATCAAGTTTTAAATACACCAATTCTATTGATTATTATTCTATTCTTGAAATTATTGATTCTAATATTTTTGTACCTTCAACATCATTCAAATTTATTTCCTACTTCCTTAATCTTCACGCATTCACACATATATCATAAAGGAGAAAGATTATAGGAAATTTGTACTATCAAGAGACAAATTCATGTTATTAAGAACACACTGTGTCACATACATTCTGTATAAGTTGAAGTCCTCTTCGGCTGTTGAGGAAAAATCCTGTTCTGCTGCTCAGGTCCCTTGTTCGGCTGTTCAAGGGTTGTATAAACCTATTCCTCCGGGTTAAGTGAGGATTGTTGTTAGTAAAATTCCAGAAAGGAGTCTGGGACTGGACGTAGAACGGGAAGTTCGAACCAGTATAAAAATTCCTGGTGTGCTTATTTTATTTTTACTTACTATTCATTTCTATTGTTTATTTCCGCACTAATATAATAAAATTCCATATAGCACGATCCATGATAACTTTCAACATCTCTTGAGTTATTACACGCGCGTTATACACTGGAAAGGAGATGTAAAACCCCGTAAACATCTCTGAAGCTATTACACTCATGTTATGTGATATCGATTTGACTCATATAAGGATATTTTAGTCCTGACTCGAGTGTTTTGTCTTTTCATTATGCTCGGGTCAGTCCTTAGTTTTTCAATGCATTGAAGATTATTTTCTAGAAGACGAAGACGAAGTCGAAGATTTGGTATGTTATTACTGTTATTATTTCTTGGGTCATGTTGTTCTATTACATTATTTATTTATTCCTGATGTATATGTAACTTCGATAAATGTTGTATAACTTATAATCAAATGTATAATATAAATAGCTTCATGAACTGTTTATTTGATTATTATATTTTGTCATTCCACTGTGAGAATCTATGTTTGTTTTCTTCTTCTTTTCTGTTTTTTCTTTATTAACCCCATTGGTTATCTATGTTCCATATTTTTTAAATTGGGAATGGGTGGATTATTGTCGATTTAAACCTTTTGAAATATGGGCCATCACACATACTTCCTTTTCCGTAACATATATGTTTTATATACCGGTATATTGTATTTTTATTGTTATTATGAAAATAAGCATGATTTCATTAAAGTATCACTGTATAAAATACATTATTATAAACAAGAAAAAAATATCAAATACAAAAATTAAAAGAAATCATCATAAACGACACATACTTATTGCCTATGGTCCTTAACTACTAGACATTTGTGACCATGAAAATTGGAGTAGGAATATAGAAATTTCCTTTTTATTCAACTAGATTCCCTTGTTCGCTGAAGGTAATCTCCCTTGCACATCGAACATCATCCACACCTTAAATTTCTTCCTCTTCCTCCTCTTCCTCTTCCTAATTACCCATTATTGGAATGTGGATAACTATATTTGCTTTAGCCTCCAGTTCATTAATGATTTTTAGTTCATCCATATTGTTGAGAAGATGGTTATGGATGGTCATAATCATTCTTCCATGTCATTCTTGCTTATTCTTTAATCGGATCCAAAGAACTCCTATTTTAGTAAGCATGTTAAGGACATGACTCATGTGCCCTTCAATTTTCCCGAGTTAGAGAATGTAAAGTGTCTAAGTGGTGAAGAATCCTTCGTTGGACTTTTCAAATTGGTAGGATCCAATGAACTTTTAAAATTGGTAGGATCCACTAAAACTAAATTTAGAGAGAGTTTTTAGAGAGGAAATGAAGAAAGAATGGATGAAACCACAAACTTAAGTGGTTAAATAAATACTTCTTAATTTAGAAAATATGAGGAAAAGTTGGTTAAGGATGAAATGACATGTATGTCGACAAATATATGTAAGTATGTTGATATATGTATGCTATTTTTTTCACTAATTTTTCAATATTTTGCAATATATATTCTTTGTTTTTCTTTATATTTTTGAAAATGGACATATGCCTAATTTGTTATTAATTTGATACAGGTATTTCGATTAAAAGGTTTTATTAAATTATCCACTGTTTGATTTTTGATATTCTTAAATTCTAGGGTTATATCTCATTTCTTATAAGATCTCTTACAAAATGATGTCTTAAAACTATGTTTTTTATCATTGCATGATTAGAAAGATTTTTTGATAAATTTATTATAGTTGTTTTATCACAGAATATATGTGATTGATTAATTTTTAATCCAAATTCTTTTAAAGTTTGTTGTATATATAATACTTGTGCACATGCTATTGTTGTAGATATATATTCTACTTCTATTATAGATAGCTGTAGAATTCTAGTTTCTACTGAACCATCAAACAAGCGAGTGTTCCAAGAAGTGATAAGTTTCACTTGTACCTTTTCGGTTAGATTTGCACCCAGCATAATCTGCATTATTATATGATACTAAGTCAAATGTATCCACCTTAGCGTAAAACATTCCGTAGTCTAAAGTATTATTTGCATATCTTAGAATTCTTTTAAAAACTTTAAATTGAATTCCTTTAGGTTTGATTGATATCTAACGCAAAGACATACACTACGCATTATGTCAGGTTTACTAGTAGTGATATAAAGTAAAGAACCGATTATTCTATAATAAAGTTTTTTTATCTACATCTTTAGATTTTTCTTCTATATTTAAATTTACTCCAAATGCTAAGTGGGTTTCCAATTTTATTTGACATTTCAAAAAAATTTACTAGTTCTTTGGCATATTTTTCTTAACTAATAAATATCAATTATTTAGTTGATTTTTTTGAGAAAATGAATTTTCCTCCTTGATGAGTAGAGCATTAAAAATTCCACACTTCGAAAATTACTGTCAACAAGCCTGGCAAGTAGCAATAACCCCCTATAAGAAAAATGAAAAAACCTTCTCCTTACAAACTATAACCATGATATGCAAAACTAAAAGGAGTAAATGGGCCATAGGCATGAGACAGTCACCACTTAAAACCAAACTCAAAAGGAAGATCAATCTATGTGTGCACTCTAGGCGAGTCCACTCGTTCTAAGGGATAATCTTATACAATCTCAACAAAAAGTTAGAAGAACATAGTACAATATATATGTATTAAAAGTACATACAAAGATATATGTGTATGTGCATAAGGTGCAATAAAAGAAGAAAAATAATATGTATGATACACATAAGGATGTAGTAATGGGAGTTAAAGAAAATAAAATTAATGACATGATAAAAAAAGGGTATAGCTACCCGTAACCTTAATTTTTAAGAGATATATACAAGATTTAAACTTTTTAAGATATCTAATAAAATTGGTGTTTTTGGCTAATTTGTAATTAAGGTTGGGAATCCAGCTAAAGTAGTATAATGAAGTTGTATAAATCGGTTTTGGAAGAGTGGTATAAGTTTTGTTGAAGATTCGTTTATTTTCTTAAAAGAAAATGTACTAGCTATTGATAACATAAATAATGTCTAGTAAAACCCTATTATCATGAGTAAAATGGCATCTTATGATAGTCCAATAAGAATCGCTATTTAATTTATAGCTAAACATATCGAAGTCAATTTTTTTTTGAGTATCCTTAAAATGATGTTATTCGTAGAATTACAATTAAAATATAAGTGCGAAATGTTTTTTATAACGGGGTTACAAAAAACACATGTTTTATCAATTATTAAGTGTTTCTTTTTTGGATGTTCTAAGATTTTTATTTCCTGTGAATAATATGCCAATTATGTAGTTTCGCATTGGATCGGGCATTAATATCTCATAGAGATTTAAATATTTTGAATTTGGTACCTGAGATACTAAGAAATTTGTTCTTATCCCAACCTTAGGTTGTTATATTGCACTCACTATCTGTAATGACCCAACTTCTTTACCATCGAATGTCAACACTGAATACATCCATGGTATTCATGTGCTGAACACCCGGGTGTCGGAAAGACATATAGTTAGGGTAAAATAAAAAAGAATAGAACAAGAAAGAAAGAATACAACATCAGAATCTCACAGCAGAATGATAATATATAATATTAAAAGAATAGCACAAAGGGTTACTCTGAATACAGGAATTTCAAAGTTACAAAACCTAAGTACTATCATCAGTTCGGACAGTTATAACTATCTGTCCTCACAATGCTGATATATACATAGCTAATATGGAACAACAGAAATTAAAATAGATAGATGATGGAATTCTCCAGCTCGCCTCCTGAACTCTGAAGCATCCAAAGTAAGTCCTGTTATACTCGGCCTACTCGAAAGGGTAGCGAGGTATTTAGGGAACACAAAAACCCAGTGCCAGACATAAGTCTGGTATGAGAGGACTTAAGATATATAAATACGTGTAAAAATAACTATTAACACCGTATGGATTCCAGTAATGGTTTTCCTCTCAAAAGAAACCAACCATTCACTAAGTTTAATATAGTGATATTATAAATAATGTCTAGGATGTAGAATATAAATCATTACAAATACTTGTGATGCTTATATTGGTGACACCTCAACATATTTAGGATACAATAAACATGCTAAGGTACATTCACATATTGGATTTTTTTGTGGAGATCTCACTGGAGAAGCTGAATCCTAACTCCATGCACAAGGGTCAAAAAGTACCTTCCTAGCATCGTATATTTCTAGATAAAATATACTATTAAGGTGTAGATAAGCAGCCATCATCTAAAAATAAACGTGAATAACGTAAACCAAATTTCATCAACTCTAGCTGGCTCATAATCGATAATTATCTATAGATATGAAGTTGATAGTTGTAACATCCCAAAATTTGGCGTTATTTATTTATTTATTTATTTATTTAATTAGGCTTCAAAAACAAAATTTGTGCAAACAATGGAATTTGACCATGAAACTTGCACCATTGCATTCGCAGCGAAATTCAAGAAAATTTTAATTTGGAGTTTTGCGATCAGAGTCCAGAACGAAGAAATTACGGATGAAAAACGAATTCGAAACAAAAATAATTCGAGTATGAAAATTAACATTTTCATATTGATTGTCCAAGCCCACAGGCTAACCCATTACTCGGGCCGGTCGACACCCAGTGGTCGACCGATGACCCATAGGCGGTCAACCGGTGGCGACCTGGCAGCTGCAATAAACCTAGGCTGCAATGGCCCAGATTTAACATTTTGAATTGAAAGATTGCGGTTGATTCTAGCGTTTATAAATTAATGCCTAACCCTTTCTTCTCTTTTATATTTTTTTGAAAGCAGCAGCGAAGCTCTGCCATTTTCTTTTCTCCACTATTATCAAAATTATAGCATAAAAATTTATATTTATATATACAAAATTAGAGAAGAACAGAAATCAAATAAGAGAAGAGTGAATCAACACTATGCGATAATGAGGTTATATATATATACATATATACATATATATATATACAAAATTATATATTTATAATGTGAGTAAGAAATTTTATATACTGTTTATGGTTTTAAATCTATTCCATTGGCATAAGTTTGATTTTATGCCTAAATCAATTTTGTTTGTGAATTGTAGGCTTAAATTAGTATAGAAAACTATTGCTTACATATTCTTGTTTTAGCAATATATTTACTTCTAGATCTAAAAATCAGTCCTAAAGATTTTAGAATTTGAATGTTGTATATTTTATTCCAAATCCATACTTGGGTATAAAATAGGATTTTTGGATTATTGCCAAAATTTGTGCTATGTTGTAGATTTTCCATAGTTTAATTTGTAGGAAGTATTCGTTTGATTTTTATAAATTTGTTTACTTTTTCCACTTTTCATTCAAAATGTGACGTTTGGTTTAACAAGGAATACCCACAAACAAAGAGGGAAGAGATGAGTAAAGTACCGATTTATTCTCCGTAGTTCACTTTCGGTTCCAATTAAAAAAAATTATCCATTTTTGGTAATTTCAAACGAAGTCAATCTTTCTAATTTATGTAAACCATAACGGAAAAATCTCTCTAAGGAACCTAATTTCAGCAAATTAAATATGGAAAACATATTCTAGTTAAATATTTATGACTAATATATTTGGATAAGAATATGTAGTTTTATTAGGTAGTTTATATATATTTATTATGTTAAAAAAGAAGAACAACATTTATTCATGCGTTATTTATGCATAACGTCCATTAGTTATTATTATCTTTAGGGAAGCAAATGTGTAGAATTAGGAAATGTAGTAATTCTTATTGATTAATTAATAGGAAACGAAAGATTGTAAGCTAAATTAATGGGCAATTAATGACAAATAATGGTTAGAATTAAATTAAGGGTTATGATTAATAGAGACAATTGGATTAACGGGACAGATAAAAATGATATAAGTATAAGAAGGTTACTAATTTGAAATTAGTAATCATACATGAATGTCTTATGAAATGTTCGTTAGGATTTTACGGACAAATTGACATTTATAAGCATTAAAAAGGTAATTATAGATAGATGAGTATTCAACGTAAATCTTATTGCCTTAAATAAAAAGGGAATTAGTAAGTTAAGTCCATTGTCTACTTAAGATAATAAAAGTAAAGCCATAGGTTGGTTAATCGGACTTAGTAGATTAGTGATACAAGGTCAGTAGAGTCACTCGATGGAAGACAGCCCTTCACTCTGAGGCTACCAGCAGTCGAGTGCACTCACAACTGATGTGAAATATTAGTAATCCTAGGACCCATGACAACGTGAGAGATTGGGCCCACTTTCTTAACTGGAAAGTATTAAATAGTCCAAATTATGAGTGGTGAGGGATATCTCCATGGAGGTTCGCTTCAAGTTTGAGGTATTAAGCAGTTGTAGGGTCCGCCTCTCTCCTAAAAAGATGTATTAAATAACCTAATGAGGCTCCAAATAAATAAGGATATCTCTAAAATGTTTACTTTATCGTTGAGGTATTAAGTGGCAATTGTATGGCCCGCCTTCCTATCGAAAGGAGTAACCTAATGATATTCCATCATTATAATTAAGGGTGATGATGGATATCACAGGAATCCGCCTTAGGGTTAGATATTAAATGGCAAAGGCCTACCCATAAATTGGTGTTAAATGGCCAAAGACCTGCTTAGTCCTTATTAATGAGATATTAACTGGCTTGGGTACAACCTCTCACATTGCTAAGATTTAATATAAATATATGCGTTAAATATGACTGTATAAATTACAAGGCTATAGATAGTGGTCAAAGGTCTCTGCAGCTAGGACTAATAGACCAATAATAATGACCTAGAAGTCCACCTTGGGAATAGGTCTTAAAAGACAGAGTCTACCATTGTTGAGGTCTTAAATGACAAAGTCTACCTATTTCTCTTTTAAAAATATTATGTGGTGATTGTAGAAGCCCACTTCATATTTAGAAGTATGGAGTGCAAATATTGGTTTTGGAAGTATTGGGTAGTTGATAAAGCTTCATCAGTATTTTGTACCTTGGAAACGGGTAGGTAAGTAATCATGCGTGTAATGCAAAGTTAGATTAAGATTACTAAGCTTAATAGATATAACAATTAAATGGAAACCAAACGTTATAAATTTATATTATGGATATTTTATAGATTTTCTAGTCACTAGAACATTATTCGAACCCCCTCCTCATTACAACCCACATGATTGATTTGAAGGAATAGATCATTGGAGTTGGATGTGTTTAATTACTGTAGAAGTCTTCTTTTCTCTTATGCTTAATAATGATGCGACAATAGTTATCCAAAGAATACCATTAATTCCAAGGTAGTAGTCATAGTCAGTATTCTTTTCCTATTATTGTTTTCGTTATGAGTTTAGATTTCTATCGATCTTTGATAATATTCATGCTTATTTGCAGGTGCCAAATCCAAGGATCTCCGCTTTGATGGACTTGGGTTTCGATTTTCGTCGAAATTTAGGCCCATTAAGGTATGTGTTGTTACATTTGGTATCAATCTAGGTTAGTAGATCAGAGGAACTAGGATAAATTTAGGAATATATTTGTACTTTCATATTAGTTTTATTATATTTTTTCCGTTAGATTCTAAGAATTCCAACTATAGAAATAGTTTTAGTTTCACTCCAAAGGAATGGGCAAAACAACTATGGGTTGGAAATATGTCAGAGTTAAGATTTTCATGACGACTCCGAAGTACCCCACAAAGTGCTGGCGATGCATTGGCATTGTTGATAAAAAGCATGAGTATGAAATATGGCTGATCCCAGAGACTAGAGGTGTTCGACTTGATGGTTGAGATTCTAGCTACCTAGTGATTTTGGATTTTGATGATGAGTTCTAGTCAGGGACACACATTTATTCCATATGGTTTGGAAATTAGAGTCTGTATGTCGTAATTGCCCAGAAGCAAGTTTTTGCTCGGATGCATTCATCAATTACCTCTTTGATGGAAAACTGGTTTTTCATTTGGATAATTAATATCAATTATTTAGTCTAAAACCTAAGAGAGAATTTGTATAAAGTATGTTTTGGAAATACCACAGAGTTTGAAAACAGGGTTTTCAAAGGATTTCTTTTCTTAAGGATTTAGTTTGGAAATTTTGTTTTGGGTAGGTTTTGAAATTTTAATTTTTAAAGAAACACCTATACTATACATTAGTCGTGTTAAGAAATTTTTAGTTTATAAGGGATTATTTTTGAAATCATTAAATGTTTATATGTACATTTCAGTAAAGGCTTAATTTTGATTTTTGGCACAAAAATAGTTTTCCAATTTGGGAAATTTATGTTTTTAAAACATTTTTGTAAATCTTGAAAAATTTATATATACATATAAGCTTCATTTTTTTAAAGGAAATTTTGATATGAAATAGTTTCTATTATTTAGAAACAAGTACAAAGGAGCATATATTCAGCTCAGTGATTTTTAAGTTTATAAAATTGAGGTTTTTAAAATCTTCTCTCTTTAAGGTACAGATAAAATAAGAATGACATTCAATTTTATTGGGGTGTGTCGTTTGAAGTATTGTTGTACCCACCAGCTATTATAAGAAATATTTCCATGCGAAGTAGGCATGAAATAGCAGCTAAAATATTTTTGGGTTTTTGGAATTGTTGCCGGGCGCATCAGTTTAGTTAGGACTACTGTGAATTACCAGAGCATGGTTAAGGACTAGGCGGTAGGCTTTGATACCACCGTGATAAGGATGTGAATTTTTTGGATCGTATCGAATTGAAGGAGACAATGCAAAACAATTATTATTATTTAATCCGACCTTAATTGGGTCTAGGTTCAATTAATGACCAAAGCCCGTCTGGCGGTTGATCAACCAACGGTAAAGCTAGAGAGGTCTACCTGTTAACGAGTTTTGGCACAACTTGAACCTGAAACGGGACTATAAAAGTCTTGTTTGAATTTCACCAATTGCATTATTTTGTTCGTCCTTCCTCAATCAGCCGAACCCAATCTCCATTCTCCTCCTCCTCCAAGTATTAGCCTCTCTCTTCCATTCCTCCCCTAGACGATGCCTTTTTTCCCTAGGAGTAGCAGCCTCGCCTCCCCATCATGCTGGTTTTGCATATTGGATCTCGCCCCCTCACCACTCCAAATCTAAATTTTATTTCCTCCCTCCGACCACTCCTTAGACCAAGACACCTTTCCGCACTACCATTTTTTCCTCACACCATTATGGTCTCAACTTTCAAAAGGTCACTTGGCCGGATCGAAGTGAGCAGAAGGTTTTGCCTCTTTTGGGCTGGAAGAGCTATTCATCGTGGTAGGGTTTGCACCGATCCTCCCATTTGAAACCTTTAAGCGAGAATGCCACCCACACCGCATCTGCCTTTTCGATGTCCTATTGGCACAGAATTTTGATGAAGGCAATAGTTTGATTCGTTTGAAGGTGAAGGGCATTTTGATTGAGCCGATTAATGATGATCTCGTTGTTATTTTGAAGACCTCGGTGAAGGACGCAGACTTGGATGATTTTGAAGTGACTGACTTAAAGGTTTTGCAGCGGATCATTTTTTAAGATGTCAGCGTTTAAAAGACGGATAATCTACATCAGACTGCCCTTTAGGTTATGCACATCATTCAACATAATGTCATCCCTAAGACGGGAAATTATGACTGGATTTATCCCATAGTGCGGATGACCACTGATGCTAGTATTAGCGGCACTATTGTCAATTGGATCCACACCCTTATATTGCAATTTTTTGATCAAGGATTGGCACTCCATAGAATCACTTTCCATAACTTATAACACCCCATGGTTCAACATTAGTTATTTAATAAGAAAGTTAGTTAATTAGTTAGGCTCGAAAAATGGAATTCATGCAAACGATGGAAATTAACCATGAAACTTGCACCATTGTATTCATGACGAAATTATGAGCAACTTTTATATTTGGAGTTTTGTGATCGGAGTCCAAACGAAGAAGTTACGGTCTAAAAATGAATTCGAAATGAAAATAAATAAAAAAGAAAAATTAACGTTTATAATTATTCATCTATGACGACAAGCTGATCGTTCACTGCGACTGGTCGACATGTAGCGGTTGATCGATGCATACAAGGCCATCGACTAGTTGGGTAACCGCGAGCACAATAAACCTAGGTCACAACGACCCGGATTTAATATATATTGATCTAATGGTTCTGGTTAATTCTAACACCTATAAATTCAGGCCCAACCCTCCCTTCTCTTCTTATATTTTTCTATAGGTAGTAGTGATGAAACTCTGCTATTTCTTCTTCTCCACTTTTATACAAATCGAAGAAGAATAGAAATCTAATAAAAAGGAGAAGAGAATCAACCATATGCATTTTGAAGGTAATTATACACACACACACACAAATATATATATATATATATATATATATATATAGGACTGTATCTATTTTCTTTCTCAATCCCAGATATATTCTCAGATCTGTAATTCTAATGTATGTATATACCCTTTTGTACATATCTCTTGGATTAAAAGGATTTGGAGATGAATCAAAGGTTCTACTTCAGATCTGGAGATTTGGATCGCTTTTACAAGGTGGAATGGAGAATTTTTTAGATCGTTATAACATGAAAATTATCTCATTGGTGTTTACTTGATTTTTACGCCTAATTGAATAATTGTATATGAGTTATAGTCAACGAATTGAATATGATCTAAAAATAATAAATATCGCTTACATATTCTTGTTTATAAATTGATTTATAATTGTTTACAACCTAATTTGGAAATCAGTCCCCAAAAGTATGAATTTAGAATATTGATTTAAATTAAATTTAATCCAGATTTGAAATTGGTTGTATAATAATGTTATAAATTTGGATTATTACCTTTCTTTTTGGAATTTAAACTTTTCTATGTTTGGAATTGTTGGAATTTAGATCCGCTTAATATTTGTAAATTAGATTGATTTCTTTCCCTTTGAGAAAAATACAACTTTTGATTTAACAAGGAATAAATGCAAATAGAAAGAGAAAGAGATGCATAAAGTATGTATTCATTGTAGTTTATGCCTATTTTGAAAAAAAGAAATGATTATTCCTTATAATTTCAAACAATGTAATCTTTTTAAGTTAAATCTTTTATTTTGGTCTATTTTGTGGAAATTATGATGAATAATCTTTTTAGATATGTTTTCAATTATTTAACATGGAAAAGAATATGTTAGTGAAGAAAGAGCTGAAACATATTTGATAAAAGTAAACATTTGCACGTAATTTACTATGCTTACAATAATTAAATAAAAAGCTAATAATGATGCTTGCATGTAATGCGCTTAGGATAATTAACTAATGGGAGAAGAATTTAAAAGGTTGTATCTCCAATAACTGGTAATAAATATGGGATTTCCAATAATCTGATAATGTAAATGGATTAATGGGATTGACAAAAGTGGAATTGATATAAAAGGTTACTAATTGAAATTAGTAATCATATATAAATGTCTTAGAAAATATCCATTAGGATTTTATAGACAAATTGACATTTATGAGCATTAAACGGGGATTTATGGGTAGATAAATATTTAAGGTAAATCATATTACCTTAAATAAAAAGGGAATCAGTAAGCTAAGTCAAATGTCTACCTAAGTTAATATAATTAAAGACTTAACATGGTTTATTGGGCTAGTGGGTTGGTGATGCGAGGTTAGTAGAGTCATTCGATGGAAGACTGCCCTCCACTTTAAGGCTACCAATAGTCGGGTGTACTTAATACTGATCTAAGATATCAATAATCCTAGGATCCGTGATGACGTGAGAGATTGGGTTTGCTTTCTTAATTGGAAAGCATTAAATGGTCCAAATTTGGAATTAGGAGCGGTAAGGGATATCTTCGTAGGAGTTTGCTTCTAGTTTGAGGTCTTAAGCGGCTGTAGGATCCTCATCTCTCCTAAATGGAAATATTAAGTTACCTAGTGAGATTCAAATAAAGAAGGCTGTCTCTAAAAGGGTTTACTTCAGAATTGAGGTCTTAAGTGGCTGTAGGGCCCATCTCCCTACCGAATGAAGTAACCTAATGGGACTCTATATTTATAATTAAGAGTGATAGTGGATATCTTGGGAAGGGTTCGCTTCAGGTCTGGGGTCTTAAGTGACTGAAGGGTTCACATCTTTTGTATAAAGAAGTATTAAGTAGCCCAATGAGATTTCAAAAAAAGTCTACTAGGTAATACGAGTGAGGAATCTGTCTTGGGATTAAGTATTAAAAGACAAAGGTCTACCTACAAATAGGTATTAAATGGTCAAGAGTATATCTAATCCTTATTAATGAGGTATTAAGTGGATTGGGTATAGTCTCTCATATTGCTAATAATAATAGTACAATTGAGGAGCACGCCTTAGGAATAGATCTTAAATGATGGGTCTACCTTAATTAATGTCTAAAATGACCAGAGTTTGCTTATTTTCTAATAAAAGGTATTAAGTGGCTTAGATATTGTTTACTACATGGCAGCGATTTTATCGGTAGTATAATGCGATAATAGTTGGACATTAGATGTCAGAAGCCTTAAATAGGGGTAAGAGGTCTTTGTAGCTAGGACCCACTGACCATTGACAGCATTGTTAGGAAACCACCTTGATAATAGGTCTTAAATGACGAGGTCTATCTTGATTAAGGATTTAAATGGCAGGTTCTGCCTATTTGTCTTTTTAAAATTATTATAGAAGCTCACTTCATATTTACAACTATTAATTGACAAATGAGTTCGGAAGTATTAGGTGGCTGATAAGGCTTTATGAGTATTTTGTACCTTGGGAAGGGGCAGGTAAGTAATCATGTGTGCAATGTAAGGTCAGATTAGTATTGCTAACCTTAATGGACACAACTATTAAATGGAAACCAATCAATAGAAATTTATGTTATGGATAGTTTATATAGTTTTTTAGTAACCAGAACGTTGTTCTGACTCCCTCCTCATTACAACCTACAGGATTGAATTTAGGGGAAATATGTCACTGGAGATGGATGTGCTTTGTTATTGAAGAAGTTTTCATTCTCTCATGCTCGACGCTGATGTGACAATCTACTATCCAAGGAATACCATTAATTCCAAGATAGTAGTCATAGTCAGTA
Source organism: Allium cepa (assembly GCA_030765085.1). Taxonomy (NCBI): domain Eukaryota; kingdom Viridiplantae; phylum Streptophyta; class Magnoliopsida; order Asparagales; family Amaryllidaceae; genus Allium; species Allium cepa. The sequence continues at coordinate 252,827,971 of CM060939.1, forward strand.
TTCTTTTCCTATTATTGTTTCCGCTGTGAGTTTAGATTCTATCAATCTCTGATAATGCTCATACTTATCTGCAGGTACCAAATCCAACGATCTGTGCTTTGATGGACTTAGGTTTCTATTTTTGTTGAAATTTAGTATGAAAGTCTGCGTTAGAAGATCAGATGAACTAGGATAAATTGAGAGGACATATTCGTACTTTCCTTTCTAGTAATATTATATTTTACATCAGGTTTTAAGAATTCGGACTATAGAAGTAGTTGTAGTTCCATTCCGAAGGAATGGGCAAATCAACCATGGGTTAGAAATATCTTAGAGCTAAGATTTTCATGCTGACTCTAAAGTACCCATGAAGTGTCGGCGATGCATTAAGCGCTATTGATGTTGGAAATGAGCACGACATATCGCTAAATCCCGGAGACTAGAGGTATTCTACTTGACGGTTGAGATTCTAGCTACCTTGTGATTTTTGATTTTGTGCACCAGTCGAAGACACACATTTATTCCAAATGGGCAAGAAATTAGAGTTTGTATGTCGCAATTGTTCGGAAGCAAGTTTTTGCTAGGGTGCATTCATTGATCACCTCTTTGATGGCAAGCTAGACTTTTATTTGGATAACTAATGCAAATCCTTAGTCTAAAACCCCTAAGAGAATTTTATAAGTATGTTTTAGAAATGCCTTAGATTTTGGAAAAAGGTTTTCAAATGATTTCATTTATCAAATATTTATTTTGGAAAATATGTTTTGGGAAAGTTTTGAAAATTTATTTTTCAAAGAAATACATATACCACTAAGTTGGTCATGTTAAGAAGTTTTTGGTTTATAAAAGACATATTTTTGAAATCCTTAAATATTTACATGTATGTATTACTAAAAGTTTGATTTTGATTTTGGCAAGGCAATAATTTTTTCATTTGGGAAACTTGTATTTTGAAAACCCTAAAATATTTGTATATATAAGTTTGATTTTAAAGGGAAGTGTTGATATGAAATAGTTTCTGTTGTTTAGAAACAAGTATAAAGGAGATTTTATTTAGCTTAGTGATTTTCCAATTTGTAAAATCAAGGTTTTTATTTTTTCTCTCTTTAAGGTACAAACAAAATAGGAATGACATTCCATTTTATCGGGGTATGTATTTGGAAGTGTTATTATACCCATTAGCTATTAGAAGAAATATTTTCGTGCGAAGTGGGAGAAATATAGCAGCTGGAGTATCTGTGGGATTTTGGAAGTATTGTTGATTGTAACAATTTTGTTGAGGTTATTGCAATCTTGCCAAGGAATGATCTACACGATAAGATAGATACCATCATGTGGAAGGTAGAATTTTTCTGGATGAGTTAAGTTGAAGATGTTGTGTGGAACGGTCATTAGGATATTAATTAATTTTACAGGCCCTATTGGGTCAAGGTTCAGGCCGCGTCCAAATCTGGGCTAACTGTCGACCACAAGCGGTCGACCGGTTTACCTAATAGTGGTTGATCGCTAAGTGGAATCGGGCTGAACCCGAACATAGAATGCGATTATAAGTCACGTCCAAACGATCACCTGCCACGCCCTCTCACTCTCTTCCTTCTTTCTTTTTTATGCCGAACCCCATTTCGACCTCTTCTTTCCTCCACTTAATCAAAGCCACTCTCCTCTATCCCTCTACCAAGCGATGCCAAAATTCTTACACGTCAGATCTTGCCCCATTACCAATCAAGATTTAATCCCTTTTCTCCCTTTTTCCAACCTCCTCTCACTATGGCACCACCACGCACCGGCAGCTCTTCCTCTCGTCATCCCGGCCTCACTCCACAAGAAGCTGCTTCGATTGACTGAAGCGAGTGAAAGATCGCCCCTTATCTCGGAATGGCAGACTTTAATTTTTCCATGGACGACCAATGACATTCGAAGAATTCGCGACTCTTGGGTTTGAAGATATTTTTGTCATGGTAGGACATGCGCCAATCCTCCACTTCGCGAATTATGAGCGGGAATATTACCCGTGATGCATCTGTACTTTTGATTTACAGATGGCGTAAAATTTTGATGATGGTAATAACTATATTGAGTCCGATGTGAAGGGAGCTCAGATCGAGATGATAGATGTTAATCTCGTTTGAATTTTGGAGATATCTATAGTAGGCAGATTTGGATGACATAGAGATTTGATCTTAAGATTCTACAACGATCTTTTCTGGAAATGTCAGTTATTGGAGGATCGACTATTTGCGAAGGTTGCCCATCTCGTCATGCGTATTATTCAACACGATGTTATTCTGAAGACAAGAAGCCTCGACCAGATCTATACCTCAGTGTGAAGATCTGCATATTCTATAATTGGTGGCATAGCCTTCAATTAGGCTCGTGTCTTTATGCTCCGTATGATCAATCAAAGAGTTGGTACCCCGAGAACTCACCTTCCATTTTTCCACTTGTTCAATAGAGTGTTTAGGCATTACAAGGTAAATTTGAGTGGAGAGCCAGTAATGAGGAAGGTCCCTCCCACCATCGACCAGACCACTACTAAGAGGATACATATTCCTTTACCGCCTATCTCACCATCTATTCTAGCATTGGAGCAGCAGCACCAACAGCAAGGGATAGCGCAGGTCGCTGAGGGATACTTGAGTCCCGAGCCTATTGTTATTTATCAGGTTCAGGCAGAGCTTCGAGAGACTATGGTGGAGCAACAACGCCAAGGGTGTGAGATTGGGTGCATATCTGTCATGCTACCACTATTCCAAGGTCACAGCAATGGCTCGAGCTCTAGCCGCAGAGCGAAAGTCCTCATAATTTGTAGGCGCTATTTTATTTAGGATTGTTGTATCTTTTTATTTGCAACATTTGATCTTTTCTTTTTGGTTATTTGGTTGTAAAACTGTTAGTTGTCTTTGTAAAAGCACGTATGATATTAGGAGTTTCTATTCTTTTTCTATGTTATTGTTTCTGGATATGTGAACCGCTCCTATATATATAGATAGTAGATAAGCAATATAATATGAGAATATCATAAAAACACTTAACTAATAATAATGCAATATAAGACTGGAAGTTAAAAATGGTAGGAAAATTTTAGTGAAGGACATGACAAAGTTGTTTTGATATCATGGGTCATTGATCAAGTTCCTTAAAAGATAATTTTTTGAATAATAGATGTGTTGAAATTTTTAAATAAAATGTCAAGATTATTCGTAAAGGTTAGTTGTATAATTTTGGAATTCGGTTTATGCATTTAGAGCATAACCGACTTTCAACTACATTGAAATTATGGCTAGATTTATCAAAATTTTTGAGAAGGAAAATATTTTGAAATATTTCTCCTTGATTTGAAAAGCTCCCTTTTGAAAAGGAAAAAAAGAAAAAGTTTTGAGTCTCAGTGGTTCTTAAATTATTTTTAGAGTTTTTGTTAAAAAAATTATTTCAATGGAAATGTGCATCTAAATATTTTGGGGGTTTTATTTTCCAAATGGCTTACAAATTTGAAAAGTGAGAAATATTTTTGTGAAAACTTTGATTTTGAAGGTCACATGTTAGACATAAGGAAGTCACATAGAGTTGGAATTTGCGGATTTAACAACGCGTTAAGGTCGATGATACGATAATGCAAGCAATAACAAGGAAAAAACTGTTTTAACCTTCGAATTTATATTTCCATCCTTGTCGACAACGCATGCCAGTCTATTTTTAGATTAATTCCATTTTAGATCCTAAAAATAAGCCACCTCGTGCATTTTATGGATGGAAAATTTATGGTAAATACGGAAAAGTGAAGAAATTTTCACCGAACTGCATGAGTATGAAGATTATAGTGTGGCAAGAATGTTGAATTCTCCTTCTAAATTCCTTTTTCTGACATAGGAATAAAGATTAGGAAGCGATTTTTCAATGTGTTGGATTATTGGATGGTAGAAGTGGATAAAAAATTGGTTGCTTCATACTTCTATTCATAGGAGTATGTGGGTTTTTATAGAAAAGATTTTTCAAAAGCCGCATGCATATAGAACTGCCGGTATATATGTATGTTTCTTGTATCATGTTTCCAAAAGTGTTTTCAAAAGAAATGCAATCATGTAGGAGGATCTGATTTAGAATCATTCTACATACATATTTTCTGTATAGTGATACAGTAACACACTATGCACTTGCGCACTTTGGTTGCAAAATTTGTCATACACTCATTGGTTGTGTAGTTTAGGAAATTATGAACCAAAACCTTAACTTAGTCATCAGTGAAATTTCGAGGATGAAATTATTCTTAAGGAAGGAAGAATGTAAAACCCCGTAGTGTGGCGTTAGTTATTTAATTTGTTGGTTAGTTAATTAATGTGGCTCCAAAAAGGGGAATTTGTGCAAATGATGGAATTTGACCATAAAATTTGAACCATTGCGTTATTTGTGAAATTCTGAATAACTTTCATATTTGGAGTTTTGCGATTGAAGTCCAAACAAAGAAGTTATGGATAAAAAATGAATTCGAAACAAAAATACATGATTAAGAAAAATTAACGTTTATAATTATTCGCCCGAGCCCACAGGTTGAACATTTGCTGCGGTTGGTCAACATGTAGTGTTCCACCGGTGCATACAAGATGGTCGAGCGATTGAGTAACAGTGGGAGCAATAAACCTAGGCCACAATATCCCAGATTTAATTTATTTCGATCCAACGGTTCGGGTTGATTCTACCGCCTATAAATTCAGGCCTAACCTATACCGACTCAGAATTTTAGTCATTTGAAATTCATATATTTAATTGATTTAAAATATTCAAATGTAACTTTTATAAGTTGGATAACTTATATTTGAAATATAATGATTTAATTGGATAATTAAATTGTTAATTTAATATTTGAAATTGCTGAAATAATTGGAATTTGAATTTAATGTGAACAAAAATGATTTATAAAGTTGAATTAAATTCTACTTGAACTAGGATGATGTTAGAGAACTTTTGAAATTGGATTTAAAAGTCATTTATAGAAATTGAATATTTTAATATTTAATTAATGTGTAAAAATAGACATTTTTCACACAGTTTTGGATTTCGATGAAACCTGTATCATTGGGTCCGTAATGTTATATTTTTATAGGATTTCAAATTTCGTGTCAATCGGATTTACGGTTTAGTCGTGGCAAGCTGAAATGCATAGAAATTTGTTTAAGTGAATTTTAATTTAAATAAGTCGTTTCGAAAACCTATTTTCCAAATACGATCGAATTGGCTCTCGATATATATTCCGTTGGTATAGGGGTAAAATATTATAAACGCCAAGAGGCAAGCTTCGTTTGTAGTTTGAAAAATTTTCGAGTGAATAGTGTCGCGAAATTTTTTATATAAGGCCGATTTTTTTTATTATTTTCACTAAACCCTAATGCATCTAGGGCAGCCACCATTAACATTTTGAACGGTTGAAATCATTCAATTCTTCTCCACTCAAAATCTCTCGATTCATCAACTATTTCCAAAATCTTTCAACTACAACATTGTAGAGCTAGTTTAGATCTTTCAATCCATATGGTTGTGATCAACTGAAAGTTTGTGGATCGATGGCGATTTGGCTTCGAAAGGTACATATATGGAGGCCTTTTCTCATTAATGGCGATGAGGTGGAGGGCGGCACTTGGCACGGAAGTTGAGGGTGGGTAGGCGAACGTGTCGGCATAGGTTGATCGACCTTAGGTCGCCGATAGGGTGGTGCGGCAACTGGAGTTAGTCGACGGCTATGAGTTTATTTTCGTTCGACCGAATGATGAAGAAAGAAAAAAGCAGCAGCCAGATCTGATTGCTCAACATCAACGGCCTTGATTATTCTAAGGTTTAAAAATAAAATAAAAATAGTAAATTGATTTATATAATAATTGTATAAATTTTGAAATGCTATAACTTCTTCATACCAGTTCCATTTTTGATGAAACAAGTTACGTTGGAACCGTATTTACGAGCACTACATTTTAAAGCTGGTTTGGAGTTAATTCGAGCTAGTGTAAATTTTAGGTAAAATTAAATACTCATTTAATTTTATTCAGAATAAAACATTGCGACTGGAACCAAAGTGAGTACAACTCACTCTTTCTGCCTCACTGATATTTTTATATAAGTGAGAATAAATTTATTTTATGCTGATTGATGATTGTTTGTATGATATATAATATATTATATATATTGATTGTCATTTGGATATACTCCTACCTATTGGAGTAGATGAGGCCTTATACGTTCTCATGTATGAGTGGATGACCTTTTGTACGCGCGTCTGCCTCGAAGCAGACATTGTACATATTTTCTAATATGTATATATGTTGTAGGTGATAGGTTGGAGGGATCCAACTGAAGTTGATTTTATTTACAGATATTGTGATATATGCTGTTATCATGTGATATATGATGTTTGGATGTTGTGATTGATGTATTTAGTGCTATTGCAGCATTGGGCCTATTGTTGGTAATTAAAAATGTTAATGTGATGATTTCAAATAAAAAAGGATTTTCAAAGTGATTTTGAAAATAGATATTTTTGAATTGTTAAGGAATTAATTATTTTAAATAAATAAATGTTATAATATTTATGTTATAAATATTATGATTTTTGGGAAATACAATTAAAATGGGATTTTTGAAATACGGAGTTAACAATTTGGTAAAATAGTTTGAATTGAGATTTTTGAATTGTTGTAAATGGTATGTATATAAGATTTATAAAATTGATATTTTATAAATAAAAATAATGGAATTATAAAGGAGTTTTGAATGTCTTAAAATGAAGTTATAATTGGATTTTATAAGTAAATAAGATTTAAAGATTTATAGTTGATGAAGTTATAAAAAGAATGAATTTGGAAATAAGAGATTTATAAGTAATTAATTTATAATTTGGATTTTGGCATATAAATGAGATAAAAATGTGATTTGTTAGTGAAGAAATTTTGTATATTGAAACTTCTATAAATAATAAATGTGAATTTATAAACATTGTTTAAATCAATTAAATTTGGTAAGTTAAATATAAAAGTATATTAAAGGAATTTCATCGACGATTTTGGACAGTGGATAATCCTTTAAAATAAATATATAGAAGTAATGAATTTGTATTAAAGAATTATGTTCACAATTTTCATAGTGGATAATCCTTTAAAATAAATATGTAAAAGTATTGGATTTGGATAGGAGAATTATATTTACGATTTTGGACAGTGAATAATCTATTAATTAAATAAATGTTTTGAAAACCAATCTTTTAAATTGACTTAAATGATTTGAAGTTGTTTAAAATGTGTTAGTATCGAAATCACATGTTTCAACGTTTATTGTTGAAGTAGACGTTTTCAAAAAATAAGGAAATGATGGACTATAACACTGTTATTATGGTAAATGATTTTCGAAAGAAAATGTTTTTGTATAGTATATGGGATTTATATGTCTATCTAGTTTTCGAATCCCTATACTAGTGATTTTGGGTTTCCATAAGGATGCTTTACGCAACATTCGTTTTGACCCTAATAAATATGTTTAAAAGAATGTTTTCCTTATATATTCTTAAAGAATAAAATATATACTTAATAGTGATTTAAGTATATGTAATGTTTTCTAAATTTTGAAAATAAATTGAATTGTGATTTACTTATTATTAAATAAGTATATGGAAATGTTTTCCAATATTAAATGGTTTTGAGAATATATCTTTTTAAAGATAATTTGAAGTGAATATTTGGCAAGTGATTTAATTAATAAAAGGGCCTAGTGATTGCTTATGGTGCTAAATATTTATTTATTGCTTTAATAGTTAAATAACCGACTATCAAATTTGGCCATTTTAGTTCCTCGAATTGATATAGGAACTATTTAGTCATACACTTAGTACATAGCCTTATATGTTGGCTTGATTACCGTTTGTGTTGAGGATGTTGATTCGTGTAGTGCGGAGTATTACTCCAATTTATCGAGCTTCCTTCTTGGCCGAAGGATAGCAAGTTGAAAGTTGGAGATGTGATAAGTCTATGAGATTTAGTTTCTGTGTGAGGTTGAGAAACTCTTTTGCATTGTTGATGCGAAGAGACCGGGATCGGTTTGTCCGAAAACCACTTCGGGCCAACATTTATGCGACGATTGTGCAGGTTGGTTATGATGATATTGATATTCAGGATTTTCGTAGTGGAGGACTGTTTATTGATCGTCTGTGGTTAAAATCCTAATATACATCCAGTAGCCATAGTCTCTTCATTATGAAAGTCCAATGCAAGGACTATTCGCTACTAATCCTATGGATTTCTCGACAGAATGTGGTAGGAAAGTACCTTCGGTTTGTCCTGTTCCTGGACAACTTGAATGGATGTTTGTCTAACATTGCATAAAGATTGCGTACATCGATTTTTATAAACATACATCAGTGGTGGCGGAGAAGGAAACTTCTCTTAGCATAACACTCTTCTTGAGACGTACGAGCTTAAGGGTTATATTTTTATGGAACGCAATTAGTAGTCAACGGAAATGGCTATGTGGCATTCAAAGTGATGTGATATGTGAAAGGTAATCGTTACCTCCGCTACATGCCTACCATTTTTATTGTATTACCCATTTTGGGCTATATGTTGGAATTTATTTAATGTAACAATTTCGGCTATGATAAATATTATTTGTGCAATAGACACTATTATAATATATGAGGATTGGATGTGAAATGTTTCAGTTACCATAAGGTAAAAATATGTTCGTGTTTTTGTGTGGGCGTGTCTTACGAGATACTTTTGTTCTGATAAAGGAAAAGTTTGGTAATTTAATAAATTCAGTTGAGTGTGTTTCTCACGTTGGTTTACCAGACTGATCCGGACGTTCTTCACTTTCAATGCTCGGATCAGACCGAGTGTATTTACAGGTTCAGATTTGGTGCTTATGGAGCTTCAGTAGGAGGGCTGGAGATTTTCGATTCGTATACACGTATCTGTTTTGATTATCCGCTTTGCGCATCATTGTTGTTGTTGTAGTATATTATCGGCAATTGTGAGGACATGTTATTATAACTGTCCAGGCTGATAACTATGGATTGATTGTAGAACTCTAATTGATATATGTATATTTAAACAGTTTTTGTTTTGTAAAAGTCATTGATATGATATTACATGTTTTCCGCTGCGATGTGAGATTCTGTATTGTTCTGTTTGGTTCTCTCTTCTCTCTTTCTTCTCTTCGCTTCTTCTCTCTTCTTTTCTTCCTCTTGACTTTTTTTTAGTCTGTGGTTTATGGGTTGGACATGTGTGGTTTATTATCGATTTAAGAAGTACGGATTAGCGGGTCATCACATAACCCTTCCTCCTCTTCTCAAATTTTTCTGGCGGAAGTATCAAAGTTTTGTCATTGCTTCTTCTCTACTTTCTTTCTAAATTATAAAGATAAGATATTTATATCTATATTCATACAAATTAGAGAAGAGTAAAAATCTAGTAAAAAGGAGAAGAGAATAGATCAACCATATACGTATTCGAGGTAATTTATATATATATTTTCTCCCAATCCCAAATCTCTTCTCGGATCTACAATTCTAATGTATGTATACTCATTTATACATATCTCTTGGAAAGGATTTGAAGATGAATAAAAGGTTCTACTTCAGATCTGGAGATTTGGATCCCTTTTAGAAAGGTGAGTGGGAAAATTTATAGATTGCTATAACATGAAAATTATCCCATGGGTGTTTATTTGATTTTTATGCCTAATCGAATAATTGTATATGAGCTGTTAGCAAAAAATTGAATATGATCTGAATATAATAAATATTGCCTACATATTCTTATTTACGAATTGATTTAAAATTGTTTACAACCTGATTTGGAAATTGGTCCCAAAAGTATGAATGTAGAATATTGGTTTGAATGAAATTTATTCCAAATATGAAATAGGTTGTATAGTAATGTTCTAAATTTGGACAATTACCCTAATTTTGTTCGAATGTAAAATTTTCTATGTTTGGAATTGTTGGAATTTAGATCCACTTAATATTTGTAAATTAGTTTGATTTCTTTCACTTTAAAAAAATACAACGTTTAATCTAACAATGAATAGAAGCAAATAGAAAGAGATGTGTAGAATACGAATTAATTGTAGTTCACATGTTTATTTTAGTAGTAAAAAGAATTGATTATTCCTTGTAATTTCAAACAATGTAATCTTTTAATGTTAAATCTTTTGTTTTGGGCTACTTTATGGAAATTATAGCAGATAATCTTTTTATTTATGATTTAAGTTATTTGCACCAAAAATTGGCACAGACACCAAATAGAGATTTTATAGAGAAATATATAAAGAATATAGAATGAAAACGGAGGAAACAAGTAATTAAATAACAGAAAATCAAAGTAATAACTAGGACACAATGATTTATACTAGTTTGGCGTTGTCTGCCAACATCCACTTTGAATAGGTAGCTTTATTAATCACTTTATAAACTGAGTACAATAGGGATCAAATGAAATCTTTAGTTACATTAGAGTACAAAGTAACAAGCAGCGTAAAGTCCCAAAAATGAACAATCATGCCTGTATTTATAAAGAAAGATAGCGAAATATATATATCCCTGAAAATTCGGCAGAAGAATCTCCAAAACCAAATGGAACTATAAGAGGAATCGCATGGTCCAAATCTGAAGAAATAGGGATCGGTGTCGAACCCAATTTTAGAGGAATTTGGAGGTGTGATCCCTATGGGAGCTTCTTCATGTTGTATTATGCCTTGCCTCCAAGTTTTATACCAATTAGATTAGTAAAACTTGAGTTATTGCTTGATCATTGCTGCAATGTGTGTTGTTGCCTAATTCTGGCTGATCCCTATGGAGGGAAGAATGTCGATCCCTCTTGCCAGTTCCTTTATAGGTGCAAACCCTAGTGTAGGCTCCCTAGGGTCCTCACATTTTGTTCCTAATGTTTCATATGCATTGGACTTTTGGATCTTGGGATATCGATTTTTTTCCGTTGAATTGCACTTGTTTGGTTGAAATAGGCCAATCCCTATTATTAAAAGGGATTATAGCCCATCCCTTTTCTATATCCAATTATATTCCATACTTAGAATGTTCTGTCTAGCATATCTCTTGATTTTGTTTGACTACGGCTTCATATTACCATCTATACTTGACTTTTGGATCCCAAATCATCGCTCTGGACTTACTGGCCTTGGTAACAGTCAAATCTAAGTTGTTCATCAGATCAGATATAGTCGGATCAAAATGTCGGATAACACTTGAATCCCAAAGGACGTCTTATGCTGAATATGACATGCTTTGAACCGAAGCAAGTTAAAGTCATCGACGAGAAATCCATCTAGTTTTCTGAATAGTCTTTCCATCGAATTATTTTTTCCAAAGTGTCATATTTCACTTTGATCATCGTGATGTTTGGTTGATTTCCAAGAATATAAATTAAAGATTATATTCCATTAGTCGATATGTATGTCCGGTTCTATGAGACTAGTAAGTTTTGACTATCTGATCTAGTGTAAAGACCCATAAATTTATCATTTTGATAAATTGTATTTATTTTTAAATTTATGCAAACAAAAGGTTGATAATTTAAATAATACTGTTTCAAGTAATAATAAACAATAGTAATCTTATTTTGAATAAATATTTAAACAAATATTTTCCTTAAAATTTATATCGATAAAACTGCATTTTATTTAAATAATTGATTTATTTAATTTAAATTAAGATTTTATTATTTAATAATCATTTTAATTATCCAAATAATTATTTTAAATGATGATAATTCATTTTGAATAGTTATAAAGTGATAATTCATCATTTATAATAGTTCGATAAAGAGATATATTTGATTTGAAAATATAAGAAAAAATCGATATCACTTTATCGGTATAATGGCAATTATTGTAAATAATTTTTAATATTAATTTATATGGTTTTATAATTCAAATATGATCATTTTAATTTGTTTAAAACGATAAGATTTTTTTTTGAATTTTGTTACAAATATATATATACACACATTAACAAATAAGTGAAAATGTGACTGATAATCGGTTCTTCGGGTTTCAACAATTTAACGAACAAAAGTCGTTTGAAGACGTTCGAAATGTTATGCACTTACATGTACATACATATATATGTCACAAGCACATGATGACATGCACATACATACATAAATACTTATACGTACATACATACATACATATATATATATATGTGTGTGTGTGTGTGTATCTACAAAGATTACAAAAATAATTTTATAATTCCTATGCTTAACCTTTAATTAACCAAAAAGAAAACATCACTTCATTGTACCACACCATCACCTCACATCTATAATCACCTGGCTTTGGGTGGGACCCATGCACTAGTGGCTAGAAAGGGGTGTGGGCTAGGGGCATTTAGGTAATTATGCAATAAAATATTTTATTCTAAGGTTTTTTCTATAAATACCACCCCTCTTCTCACAAAAAATCCTAATTCCATTCCACTTCTTCTTCGTCTTCTTTTCAAGCTTTCCAAGAGCCTCTCTAATGGCCTCTTATTCATAAAAAAAAATATTTTAGAAAAGCTAGAAAAAATATATCAAATAAAAGAGGAAAATGTATACACTAGTTTATAATATCGATCCACTTCAATGCTAGTTCTAAACACGCCTGTACTCTTTCAAAGTCCATGGCCATTACCCCACACCATCTATGCCGTGAGCACTAGGCTAGTGTGACGACCCACATTTCAGAGGGTTTAAATTGACAATAATCCACATATGTCCAATCCAAACAATATGGAACATAGATAATCATTACGATTAATTAAGAAAAATAAGAACAGAAGAAGAAAATAAATACAGAATCTCGCAGCAGAAAGATAAAATACAATAATCAAATAAACAGTTCATGAAGCTGTTTATACAATACATTTGATTATAATCTATACAACATTTATCAGTGTCATACATATATCGGAAATAAATAAAATAATGCAGCAGACAACAAGATGTAGGAATAATAATAATAGTGATGATATACCAAATCTTCGTCTTCGTCCTCTAGAATAAATCTTCAATAAGCTGAAAAACTCAAGGCTGATCTGAGCGTAATGAAAAGACAAAACTCTCGAGTCAGGACAAAAATATTCTTATGTGAGTCAAATCGATATCTCATATAACATGAGTGTCATGATGTCAGAGATGCTTACGGGTTTTCACATCTCCTATCCAGTGTATAATGTGCGTGCAATAACTCAAGAGATGTTACAGGATTTTCCATTTCTTAAGGATCCATCAAAATATTTATATGTAGTAGAATACGCTACATATATAATGTCTAATCAGAAAATAAATATTTTTCTTAGTGTTAAGGCTTTACATTAAGCCCCATTAACGCGTTTTTAAGCATTGGCGTACAGTTTGCATTTGACACCACCAGTAGAACATCAGTAGTCAGGGATGCGCCGTAATCGGACAACACTAAACCAAAATCATATGTGTCTTGTTTAGGGATAAAAGTGTGACAAGACACGTAAGGCAATGCCCAAGGTAGGATACCACCAATTTATCCTTCCCGGGTGGTGGTAACTGATCATTTCCATGATTGCCCATCGCGTCAACACTCCCATAAAATTGGAGGGTGCGCACTAATCCATCATTATGTAAATAATGGTAATACAAAGAAGTGCGTCCACTTGGGGTAGCCAACCCACTTGGCTGGTACGGGTCCTTTTTTAGTCATTTCAAATTGGCAAAAGTGCCAGGCTAATCCATTATTGTCCTCTTTCTTCAAATCCAGCAAATGATGCCAAATCTAACCACTTAGTTCTGGATTTTCCTCCATGTACACATTTGTTAAAGTGGTTCCAATATTGACAGAGAGTATGCCCATATCCGGCACTGGTCTCTTTGATAACCAAACGTCGTTTTACCCACCGGTTGGTTCTTTTACATTTCGGAAACAATTAGTACTTAATATCAAAATATCATATATACTTCAAAGATCAAATCTGTTTCGAAATAATCATATGTACTCAAAATATACCGGTCGTTTTAAAATATTTTCATCTTAATATTTCGATTTGGATTCCAAAATTGTTTCGAATTTCAATCTAGGTTATAACTTTATTTAACCTAATTTAGGTATCGTAACTAATATGTAATGCTACAACAATCACACATATGAAGGAAATTCAAACTTTATTTGCCAAATGTAAAGAAATGATATAATTTGTCTTATTACATATCTGGAAAATCAAATGCTAAGGCAAATTCAAAAATTAAATACAACAAAATGAAAAAGAATAAACTAAGTGAAATAGCGTTAATAATGTTCGCTATTCCACGCCTTTTGGAGCGTGACCCCATCGATAGTCGTTGGCTAGATAGTTCCATCACCAAGCCTCTATTCAATGATGTATGGTCCTTCCCAAATAGGATTCATGTGTGATGAGGCAGGAAAACCCCATTTCAAGATGAGATCGTCGATTTCAAAGGTTTTGGGTCGGACTTTAGTGTTGTAGTATCAGGTGACTCGGTATCGATGTGCAGCTGCCTTTAAATCAGCTTCTTCGCGGTTCTCAACTACAAATTCTAGAGATTCTAAGAGGAGAGCCCTATTCGTTCTAGGGTCATAGTAGGTCACTCGATGAGAAGGAACTTCGATTTGAACAGGAATGATGGCTTCAGGGTCGTAAGCAAGGTTGAATGGAGTACGGCCAGTCGCAGACTTATGGTTGGTTCTATAAACACATAATGCTATTGGGAGTTCATCCACCCACTTGCCTCTAGCCATTTTCAAGCACTTCGTCAGAATGGATTTTTTGACCTTTTTTGCAGCTTCAACTTGTCCATTTACTTGAGTATGAGAAACTATCGCAAATCTCTTTTCGATATGATGCCGACAACAGAAATCTTTAAATGCAGCACTATCAAAGTGAATCCCATTATCAGTAACAATGGTTCATGGAAAGCCAAAACGATAAATGATGTTTCGAATAATGAATTTTATTACTTTCTTTGTCATGATCATGGCTAGATGTTCTGCTTCGACTCATTAGGGGAAGTAATCAACTGCTATGATGGCGTCTTCTGCACTGCTTTTTGAGATATGTAAGGAATCGATAATATCTATGCCCCATATTGCAAACTGCCATGGACTGACCATTTGTGTGATTCCTATCAACGGAGCTTTTATAACTTTTGCATACATCTAGCACTTGTCGCATCACTTAGCGTAATCAAAACATCTCAGTTGATAATCAACCAATAATACCCATAACAGAATATTTTTTGCTAGGGTTTTCCCCCCAATGTGATTGCCACATTACCCTTCATGAACTTTCCCTAAGACTCGTTTTATTTCATCATGAGCACTACACGGCAGCAGTAGAATGGAAAAAACCCTTTCTATACATGACTCTTTCCTAAATGATATACAATGAATTTTGCGAAGGACTTGTCGCCTTTCTTTCCTCCATTTAGGAAGGATTCCCAGTAACAAATAGTTTTTAACCAGAGTCATCCACGTCTCCTTTTTAGGCTCCGTCTCTAATACCCGGTCGATTTCCATCTGGTTTATGCTCAGAGCGTGTAGTACTTCGACTAGAGCCAAGCCCATTTGCTGCGCATCACCGGTGCAAGGAAACTTTACCAATGCGTTAGCCTCATTGTTTTGATCTCGAGGAATGTGTGTGCTATCATAATACTCAAAATCAGTCAATGGCTCTTGGACTTTGATGAGGTACATGGCGAGTTATTGCCCTTTAGCCTGGTAATCTCCCCTGACTTGGTATACTACAAACTAATAATCTCAAAAGATTTCAAAAGATTTTAACCCCAGTTCTATGGCAAGTTTGAGTCCAAGAGTCAGATTTTCGTACTCAGCTTCGTTGCAGAGAAGCCAAGCTTCAAATCATAGAAAATTGATCAATCCTTCAAGATTACTAGCATGATTCTGGCTCCAGAACAACGATCATTGGATGTTCCATCCGTATACATTTTCCACCAAATGGTAGCGGCTCCACGCTCTCTATGAGATTATCCTGTTTAGTGAATTCTGCTATAAAGTCCGCCAGCTCCTGCCCCGGATGGCTCTTCGAAGGGAGATAAGTGATGTTGAATTGACTCAGTTCGATGTTCCACTTGAGTAACCTTCTAAATGTCTCAGGTCGCCCTAGGACCTATCGTAACGGCTGATCGATGTAACATTGATGGGATAAGCCTGAAAATAGGAGTGGATCTTTCATCAATTTTTTTATCTTTGGTCAGTTCTTTTTGTCTCTTGTTAATCGCTTGCTAACATAATAGATCTGACTTTAGATCTAATTCTCCTCGTGAAGCAGTGCTGCACTTATAGCATGTACCGACATGGCCAAGTAGATATACAAGTCTACATGATCACTGGCTTAGACAAGATGGGAGGTCTCTCTAAGTGGTTCACCAAGGCTTGGAATGCTTATTCACAATCCTATGTCCATTCAAAGTTATTTTTCCCTCTTCTAATCAAATTGAAGAAAGGAATGCATTTATCGGTGGCTCTGGAAATAAATCGACTTTGGGCGACAACCTTCCCATTTAAGCTCTGTGCCTGTTTGATGGTCATAGGCGCCTGAATGTTGTGAATTTCTCAAATATTCTCGGGATTTGCTTCAATTCTATAAGCATTGACGATGAAACCTATGAACTTTCCTGATGCAACACCAAAAGAACATTTCAGAGGTTTGATCTTCATTTTTCCAATATCGAAGAATATTGAATATTTCTGCCTAGTCTCTATTATAGTTGCTTGATCATCGTGACTTTACGAGCGTATCATCCACATATGCCTCCATCATCTTTCCAATCTGATCTTTAAACATTCAGTTGACCAAGCATTGATAGGTTGCTCCAGCATTATTCAATCCAAATGGCATTACCACATAACAATACAATCCAATGTCAGTAATGAAGCTGGTATGCTCCTGATTGGGAATGTGCATCGGGATTTAGTTATATCTAGAGTACGCATCCATGAAAGATAGCAACTTGTGTTCTTCGGTTGAGTCTACCAGCTGGTTCATCCTCAAAAGAGGAAAACTATCTTTTGGACACGCTTTGTTTATGTTTGAGTAATCAACGCATGTCCATCATTTTCCATTTTTCTTTCCCACAAGTACAGGATTGGATACCCATCTAGGGTAGAGGGCTCTCTGAATAAACCCATTGCCTTAGAGCCTATCTACCTCCTCTTTAAGGGTAACAGATTTCTTCGGATCGATGCCATGCCTTTTCTGTTTCACCAAGACATGTCTTGGGTCGATTTTAATGCATGGCTTGCAATGGAAAGTGAAGTCCCATATATTTTAGAGTGAGTCCAAGTGAACACATCAAGATTCACTTAGAGAAAACCAGCAAGTTCTTTCATTATCGAAGGGTTGAGTTGTGATCCGACCTTTAGGACCTATGACGAGTCATCGTGGCTGACCGCGAAATCAATCATTAGCTTAGCTGGTACAACTCTAGTCTCTTTAGGCTCTCCTCCTCATCCCTCGGATCTATTTATTTATAGAATCGACTGTGGCGCTCGATCAAAGGCCCAGGGCTAGTTGTCAATCTTTGGTGGTTTGGATGCTGAGAAACTTGTCCACACCCTTACCTTTCTCCTTCAGTTGAGTGTCTCTCAATCAGCCACATAGCAGGTGCGTTTGGTACCCTGATCACCATGCACAACTCCAACACCATTATAAGTTGGGAACTTCAAAGTCAAACATCATGGGGGAAGAGCCGCCCGAAATTCATCTAGGGATGATCGGCCCAGAAAAGCATTGTATGGAGAATCAACATCCATAATTCGACATAACCGACAGCTTTGGTCGCAACACCGTTAAAGCCATGAATGAGGGCCTTAGACGGTTTCAAGACCTTGGCTTCCATCCTCATTTGATCGTAAGCCTTTTTGAAAATTATATTCACGAAACATCCACAATAAACAAAGATCCTCCTCACTAAGGCGGGACCGATATGGCGGAAATGACCATTGGGTCGATCTTCTGTACTCGAACAACACTCAAAATTCATATTTCTAATTGCGCTAGCATAGCGCTCCATCTCATGCCAGCTCTTATCAACTAGATTTGGTCCTTTGACTATTGTATTCATCACTAATCTTGCTAGTCTGTGGAGGCTCCTCAACCCTGTGGGGCGCATGTCCTCTATGGGGATGGATGTCCCATGCTCGCCATCCTGCGGGGTTTTAATATATTGCTGTGATTTTCTTTCCCGAATCAGTTTCTCAATAACATCCTGGAGGTACCTACATTCATTTGTGTTATGTCTGTAGCATTTGTGGAACGTGCAATATTTTCCAGATTATTTCTGCTTCTCCGTCGCTTCTTTCGGAGGTAGCTTCCTATAATGCATGGTATTGCATATAAACAAGTAGATGGTCTCTAAAGATGTACTCAGTAGTGTGTAGGTATTATACATTGGAATCCTTGGCTTTCCTCTTCCAGAATCCCTCTATCCTTCACAGTTCTGATCACCGCCTTTCTTTTGCTGATTCGGTTTATTTTGGACATTTACTTGAACTTTTCTGAAATTCTTCCCAGATTGTTTCACTACAACGTTACTCTGCATTGCCTCTCCACTCAATCCCACAACACTCTTCTTCCTAGAGCATGTAGCTTCCTCTTTTCTCAAATATTAAGCTGCTTTTTGCGTAGAAGTGTTCCAATGTTGCGGGTGGTTTGTCAGCTAACCAATCACCAAAGTTAGATTTTAGGCCTATCCATCTTATTATGCCATCAATATTGAATGTCATTTGGATTACTGACTTCCGTGACAACCGTATGGAATCTCTCCAAATAATCTTTCAGCGATTCTTCCGGAGCTTGGATCAGGCTAGATAATGACATTACATCTTTTGGGAGAGTTACATGCATACATAATTGCTCCACAAATTTTGTTGCTAGATCGTAAAATCTAGAGATTGACCATAGGGATAATCTCATAAAACACATCGCTGCCACGCTTGAGAGAGTAATAAAAAAACATATAAATTTTATTGCATCATCTGCTCATGCGGAATCGATTAGCCATTCATATCTCATGATGTGCTAACTGTGGTCGGTTTTTCCCTCATAGGCAGGCATCACTGCCATGCTCAACCTCCTTGGATACTCCACATGTAGGATATTTTCGGTGAATGGGGTATGGCTTCTCGAGATCCACTAATTATCATTAGTCAGGCCTTGGCTCTCCCTTACTAGCTGTCTAACCATAGCTGACACGTCCGAGGTTTAGATAGTTGGAGCAAAGCGGTAGCCATGGTCCACCTCACATAAATGGTCTGGTCGATGTCTATGGGTTGTTCCATGCCTTCTTGGCTCAACATCCACTCAATGCATATCACATGCATTCACTTCATTGTCATTCCAATAAGGCAACTAGTCTGCATCCACCTGAACCCCAGCATCCAAATCAACCATGGCAACTTCATCTCGTGCTCTATTAGGAGAAGGGATATTTCCTCCTTTGGATGAGGGATCGGGGCCGACCCATATAGAGGGATGAGGCTCGATTGGTCCTGGCAACCTAGGTAGGGTTGTTCGTTAATGTCTAGAAGTATCTGCATGATATCCATCGGTTCTACGGTGCCTACGTCTGTGATAGTAATCTTATTAACTGGACTCTCTGATATAGAATAAAGGGTTGTCTTTCTCCAAGTTTTCCAATGTTGTGCTCCTTGAGTTGATTCATTATATCGATATTAGCTAGAATACTGGTTCAACTGTCAACGGGTATCCACTAGCTCTCTCATCATATTTTGGAAATCAGCTCCTATGATGGAATCAGTCGGATCTTGGACATCAACTAGATTGGCAGCATTCACATCTACTGGTAGATTGCTCGGGCTCAATGTTGGACGCTAGCATTCTCGTTTCCTTCTGCATTTCAAGGGATAGATCTAGTATTCCTAACCATTATTGATAGTTTTCCTTAGACTTTTGTAAATCTGAATAAAATGGATAAACTACTGGAAGATAGTCCTAGATCTCTTCCCAGGATTTATGCAATCCGTTAACAGCAAAGGGATACGAATATAGCTGGGAATCTTCCTTCTCACTAGCACCAAAATGTTTGCACCAAAAATTGGTACAAACACCCAGTAGAGATTTTGTAAAGAAATTAATGAAGAATAAAAATGAAACAGAGGAAACAAACAATTAAATAACAGACATCAAAGCAATAACTAGGACACAAGACGTTGTTTGCCTATGACTACTTTGAATAGGTAGCTTTATTAATCACTTTGTAAACTGAGTACAATAGAGATCATATGAAAATCCTTATTTACAATAAAGTACAAAGCAACAAACAACGTAAAGTCTTGAAAATGGAAAATCAACCCTGTATTTATAGACGAAGACGACGAAAAACCTCCCTAAAAATTTGGCAGAAGGATCTCCAAAATCATATAGACCTACAAGAGGGATCACATGGCCCAAATCCTAAGAAACAGGGATCAGTTTCTTTCGCTATTTTGGAGGAATTTATGGGTGCTATCCTTAAAGGAGCTTCTCCATGTTGTATTATGCCTAGCCTCTAAGTTTCATGCCAATTGGAATAGTAGAACTTGATTTGTTGCTCGATCATTGCTGCAGAGTGTGTTGTTACCTGATTCTGGCCATTCTCTATGAAGGGAAGAGGGACGATCCCTCTTTCCTAAACCTTTTGAGGTGTGTTTCCTAAGGTAGTCCCTCTAGGGTCCCCACATCTTGGTCATAATGTTTTATATAAATTGGACTTTTTGATCTTGATATATAAATGGTTTTCCATTGAATTGCACATGTTTGGCTGAAATAGGTCGATACTTATGATTGAGAGAGATTATGGCTGATCCCTTTTCTATATTCAATTATATTCCATACTTAGAACATTCTATATAGAATATCTATTGATTCCATTTGACAATGGCTTCATATTATCGTATGTACATGACTTCCGGATCCCACAATCATCGCTTTGGACTTACTAGCCTTGACGACAATCGAGTCTAACTTGTCATCAATTCGGATACAGCCGAGTCAAAATGTAGGATAACACCAAAAACTTAACAAGGAAAAGAAAATTCTAGAAAAGATACAAAGCTAAAATATATTTGATAAGAGTAAATATTTATATGTAATTTACTGAGCTTATAATAATTAAATAAAAAGCTAATAACGATGTTTGCACATAATATTCGTGTTTAGGATAATTAACTAACGAAAAAGAATTTAAAAGGTTCTAATTCCAATAAATGGTAATAAATATGAGAGTTGCAATACTGATAGGGTAAATAGATTAATGTGACTGATAAAAAATGGAATTAGATATAAAAGGTTACTTATTGAAATCGGTAATCGTACATAAATGTCTTAGGAAATATCCGTTAGGATTTTATGGACAAATTGACATTTATGAGCATTAAACGGGGATTTATGGGTAGATTGGAATTTGAGGTAAATCTTATTTCCTTAAATAAAAAGGGAATTATTAAGCTAAGTCCAATGTCTACCTAAGATAATATAACTAAAGACATAGGATGGTTAATTGGACTTGGTGGATTAGTGATGCGAGGTCAATAGAGTCACTCGATAGAAGACTGCCCTTCACTTTGAGGTTATTAGCAATCAGGTGTACTTATTACTTCTGTAAGATACTACTAATCCTAGGACCCATGATGACGTGAGAGATTGAGCCTACTTTCTTAACTAGAAAGTATTAGATGGTCTAAATTTGGAATTGGAGCGGTAAGGGACATCTATATATGGATTCGCTTCTGGTTTGTGGTCTTAAGTGGTTGTAGGGTCCATCTCCCTCCTAAATAGAAGTATTAAGTAACCTAGTGAAATTTCAAATAAAGATGGATGTCTCTAAAAGGGTTTACTTTAGTGTTGAGATCTTAAATGGCTGTAGGGCTGGGCTCTCAACCGAAAGAAGTAACCTAATGAGATTTCACATTTATAATTAAGAGTGATAGTGGATATCTCGAGAAGGGTTCGCTTCAGGTTTGGGGTCTTAAGTGACTGAAGGGTTCGTCCCTTTTTATCAAAAGAAATATTAAGTAGTCCAATGAGATTTCCATGTAATGTCAGCTAGATAGTACCGTTGAGGAGTCAGCCTTAGGGTTAGGTATTAAAGGATAAAGGCCTACCTATAAATAGGTGTTAAATGGTCAGAGGTCTACCTAGTCCTTATTAATGATGTATTAAGTAGCTTGGGTAGAGCCTCTTATATTGCTAAGGCCGTAATAATGATAGTACCATTGAGGAGCATGCCTTAGGAATAGGTCTTAATTGATGGGGTCTGCCTTAATTAAGGTCTTAAATGATCAGAGTCTGCCTATTTTCCACTAAAAGGAATTAAGTGGCCTGGGTACTATTTATTACATGGCTACCATTTTATCGGCTATAGATGAAGTATTAGTTGGACATTTAATGTTGGAAGCCTTAAATAGTGGTTAGAGCTTTTTGTAGCTAAGACCCATCGACCTTTGACAGCATTGTTAGGAAACCACCTTAAGAATAGGTCTTAAGTGACGGGGTTTACCTAGATTAAGGTCTTAAATGGCAAAGTTTGTCAATTTCTCTTTTTAAAAGTATTATAGAAGCACATTACATATTTAGAAGTATTAAGTGGAAAATGGGTTTGGAAGTATTGGGTGGTTGATAAGCCTTCGTTAGTATTTTGTACCATGGGACGAGGTAGGTAAGTAACTGTGTGTGCAATGCATGGTTAGATTAGAATTGCTAACCATGATGGACATAAATATTAAATGGAAACCAATCGGTATAAATTTATGTTATGAACGGTTTATATATTTTTCCAGTACCAGAACATTGTTCGGACCCTCCCTCCTCATTACAACCCACAAGATATAATTTAGGGGAAACAAGTCAATAGACCTGGATGTGCTTTGTTGTTGGAGAAGTCTTCTTTCTCTCATGCTCGATGCTGCTGTGACAATATTCTATCCAAGGAATACTATTAATTCCTAGATAATAGTCATAGTCAATATTCTTATCCTATTATTGTTTCTATATTGAGTTTAGATTCCTATCAATCTCTGATAATGATCATGTTTATTTATAGGCACCAATTACAACGATCTACGCTTTGATGAACTTGGGTTTCAACCTTCATAGAAATTTGGACCCATGGAGGTACGGGTAGTCACATATTTTCATTATCCACTCTCGCCTTTAGGTAATACGAGTAAACCTTCATGGAGTGGAAGTTAGTGGATGGTTCCTACTGCTATCATTAGATCCTACCTTAGAAAGATGGCAAGTCTGAAGCTGTCAACAACACCAATAGCACTAGTTACATGAGATTGAGTGTATAGCCACCATGGTACGACCGTTCAAGGGTTGCAGTAATGGATCAAGCTCCAACCGCGGAGCATGGCATCTCGTAGTCTATAGGCATTATTTTAGGATTTATGGTGTTGTTGTCTTTTCCCTTCCAGCACTTGTCCATTTTCTTTTAGGTTTCTTGGGTTGTTACTGTTAGTTATCTCGTGTAAAAGGCACGCATGACATTAGGAGTTCCTATTTATTTACTGTGTTATTGTTTCTGGACATACAAACCACTCTTATATGTGCATAGTGAAGAAGCAGTATAAATGTGGAAATCTCATAAAAGACAATTTGCTAACAGTAAATGCAATATAAGACTGGAAGTTTAGAATAGTTGAAATTTTTTAGCGAAGGATATGGTAAAGTTGTTTTGGTATCATGGCTTATTTCTCATGTTCCTTAAAAGCTAAATTTTTTGAATGATAGGTATGTTGACATTTTTATATAAAATGTCAAGTTTTATGAGTTAATGTTTGTTATGGATTTTAGAAGGTTTATGCATTTAGCACATAACCGACTTCCCACTACACAGAATTGTGGCTTGATTTATCAAAAATTTTAAGAAAGAAAACATTTTGAAAAGTTTCCCCTTGATTTGAAAAGTTTCTCTTTCGAAATTTTTTTTAGGTTTTATTTATTTTTGGCTCTTAGATTAATTTTAGAATTTTGTTCAAAAATTTGATTTCAAAGGAAAGTGTGCATCTAAATATCTTAGGATTTTATTTTTCAAATGATGTGCGAACTTGAAAAGAGAGAAATATTTTTGTGAAGTATTTGATTTTGAAGGCCACATGTTAAGCATAGGGAAGACAAATAGATTTAGAATTTGCGGCTTTAGCAGTGCATTAAGATTGATGATGCGATAAATGCAAGCAGTAACAAGGGAAAATTTGTTTTAATCTTGTAATTTCTATTTCCATACTTTGCTGATGATGTGCGCTGGTCTATTTTTTGACTTAATTCCATTTAAGAACTTGAAAATTAACCTTCTTATGCGGTTTTTATGTGGAAAATGTGGAGTAAATCCAGAGCAGCGGGGAAAATTCCTTTTTATTATTAGAATTGGAAGTTAATAGAGTGGTACGAATGTTAAATTCTCCACCTAAATTCATTTTTTGGGCATAGGAGTAAAGTTTAGGAAGCGAATTTTCGATGCATTAGATTATTGAATGGTAGAAATTGGGTAAAAAATTGGTTGCTTCATACTTCAATCCATAGGAGTATAAGGGATTTGGTTGAAAAGATTTTTCAAAAGCTGAATACATATAGGACTGATGTGTGTGTGTGTGTGTTTTTTGCATCATATTTTTCAAAAATGTTTTTAAAGAAATGCATTCATATAGGAGGATCTTCTTTACAATCATTCTACATACATATTTTCTATGTGGTGATATAGTAATACACTATGTACTTGTGCACGTTGGTTGCAATATTGAATGTACACTAGTGATTGCGTAGTTTAGGATAATTAAAAGCCAAAACCATGACATAGTCATTGGTGAAATTAGGGGGACGAAATTCTTTTTAAGAGGGGAAGAATGTAACATCCCATAATTTTGCCTTAGTTATTTAATTAGTTAGTTAATTAATTAGGCTCCAAGAATGAAATTTGTGCAAACGATGGAATTTTTCCATGATACATGCACCATTGAATTCATAGAGAAATTCTAAGTAACTTTCACATTTGGAGTTTTGTGATCAGAGTCCAAACAAAGAAGTTACGGACGAAAAAATAATTTGGAACAGAAATAACTCAAGCGGGAAAATAACGTTTTTATATTAACCATCCAGGCCCACAGGCCGACCCGTTATTAGGGCCGATTGACCCCTAGTGGTTGAATGGTGACCTATAGGTGATTGATCGGTGGCGACCTGGCTGTTGCAATAAACCTAGGCCGCCACAACCTAGATTTAATATTTTAAATCGAACGGCTATGGTTGATTCGAGCATCTATAAATTTAGGCCTAACTCTCTTTTCTCTTCTCATATTTTTCTGAAAGCAGTAGTAAAGGTCTGTTATTTTCTCTTCACCAATATTTTCTAAATTATAGAATATATATATATATATATATATATATAATTGGAGAAGAACAGAAATCAAACAAGACAAGAAGAAGAGCGAATCAACGCTACACGATAATGAGGTAATACATATACATATACATATACATATATACATATACAAATATATATACCTACATTCATGCACATTTATATGTATGTGTGTGTGCATATATATATATATATATATATATATATTTGTAATTATATATTTATATTTCCTTCAATTTCAAATCTCTTCTCAGATTTCTAATTCTAATGTATGTGTATATACTCTTTTATACAAATTTCTTTGATTAAAATGGATTTAGAGATGAATTTAAGGTTCTATTTCAGATCTGGAGGTTTGAATCTCTTTTAAAAGGTGAATAATTTTTTTTTATATTATTTATAATTTTAAATCTATTCCATTAACATACATTTTATTTTTATGCCTAAATCAATTTTATTTATGAATGGTAGACTTAAATTAGTGTAGAAAACTATTGCCTACATATTCTTATTTTAGATCTAATTTGAAATATGTTTACACTAAGATCTGTAAATTAGTCCCAAAGATTTTAGAGTTTGAATGTTTAAAATTTTATTCCTTTGGATATAAAATAAATTTTCGAATTATTACCCAATTTTTGCTATGTTGTAGATTTTTCGTAGTTTAATTTATGGGATGAACATCCGTTTGGTTTTTATAAATTTGTTTACTTTTTTCCACTTTTCATTCAAAGGCGCCGTTTGATTTAACAAGGAATACACACAAACAAAAACGAAAGAGGTGTGTAAAGTACAGATTTATACTCTTAGTTTACACTTTCTATTCCAATCAAAAAGAAATTATTCATTCCTTGTAATTTCAAATGGAGTCAATCTTTCTAATTTATGGAAATCATAACGGAAAAATATCCCCAAGGAATCGAATTTCAACAAATTAAATATGGAAAGCATATACTAGTTAAATATTTATGACTAGAATATATTTGGATAAGAATAGGTGGTTTTATTAGGTAGTTTATACGTATTTATTGCGTTAATAAAAAAGAATAGCATTTATTTGTGCATTGTTTATGCAAAATGTCCGTTAATTATTACTATATTTGGGAAGCGAATAGGTAGAATTAGGAAATATAGCAATTCCCATTAATGGGAAATAAATCAGGAATTCCTATTAATTAATTAATAGGAAATGAAAGATTGTAATCTAAATTAATGGGCAGTTAATGAGAAATAACGAATAGTATTAAATTAAGGGTTACAATTAATAGAGACAAATGGATTGATGGAACTGATAAAAATGGAATAAATATAGAAAGGTTACTAATTTGAAATTAGTAATCATACATAAATGTCCTAGGAATTGTCCAGTAGGATTTTATGGACAAATCAACATTTGTGAGCATTTAGAAGGAATTAATTGGTGGATAAGTATTTAAGGTAAATCTTATCGCCTTAAATAAAAAGGGAATTACTAAGCTAAGTCCAATGTCTACCTAAGATAATATAAGTAAAAACTTAGGATGGTTTTTTAGACTTAGTAGGTTGGTGATGCGAGTTCAGTAGATTCATTCGATGGAAGGCTGCCCTTCACTTTAAGGCTACAAGCATTCAGTTGTACATACTACTGATGTGAGATGTCACTAATTCTAGGACCCATGACGGCATGAGAGATTAGGCATGCTTTCTTAACTGAAAAGTATTAAATGGTCCAAATTTGGGATAAGGGCTGAGGGATATATCCATAGGGGTTCAATTCAGGTTTGAGGTATTAAACGACTGTAGGGTCCGTTTCTTTCCTAAAAAGAAGTATTAAGTAACCTAGTGAGGTTCCAAATAAATATGGATATCTCTATAAAAGTTTACCTCAGCGTTGAGGTATTAAGTGGCTATTTTACGGCCCAGCTTTCTACCGAAAGGAGAAACCTAATGAGATTCCATATTTATAATTACCAGTGATGATGGATATCTCGGAAAAGGGTTCGCCTTAGATTTGAGGTACTAAGTGGTTGTAGTGTTCGCTTATTTCCTATAAAAGAAGTATTAAGTAGCCAAATGAGATTTCCAAGCAATGTCAGCTAGATAATACCGGTAAGGAGTCCGCCTTAAGGTTAGGTATTAAATGGCAAAGGCCTACCAATAAATTGGTGTTACATGGTCAGAGGCCTGCCTAGTCCTTATTAGTGGGGTATTAAGTGACTTTGGTACAGACATTGCTAAGACTTTAATAATGATATATATGTATTAGTAGTATGGGTATTATAAACTATAAAGCATATATAGTGGTCAAATGTCTCTATAGCTAGGACCAATGACCACGACGCTAAAAGTCTACCTTGGGAATAGGTCTTAAATGATGGATTCTACCTCGCTTGAGGTCTTAAATGGAAAATTCTATCTATTTCTCTTTTAAAAATATTATGTGGGGATAGTAGAAACCCACTTCATATTTAGAAGTATTATGTGGAAAATATTGGATTTGGAAGTATTGATTGGTTGATAAGGCTTCGTCGGTATTTTATACCTTGAGCATAGGTAAGAAAGTAATCGTGTGTGCAATGCAAGATTAGATTAGAATTGCTAACCTTAATAGGCATAACAATTAAATGGAAACCAATCGGTATAAATTTATGTAATGGACAATTTAAAAATTTTCCAGTCATCGGAATGTTGTTCTGACCCCTACTCATTACAGTCCACATGATAGATTTAAAGGAACATGTCACTGAAGCTGGATGTGTTTAGTTGCTAGTGAAGTCTTCTTTTCTCTCATGCCCGATGTAGATGTGACAATCTGTTATCCAAGGAATACCATTAATTCCAAGGTAATAGTCATAATCGGTATTCTTAACCTATTATTGTTTTCGCTGTGAGTTTAGATTTCTATCAATCTCTGATAATGCCCATGCTTATTTGTAGGTACCAAATCCAACAATCTATGCTTTGATGGACTTGGGTTTCAATTTTTGTTAAAAATTGGACCCATTAAGGTATGGGTTGTTATAATAATGCCCTGATGTGGGTCTGCTAAACCCTAGGTTATGCATCCTACTCTAGTTTCTTTCTAATATCGAGTTTATGTTCGACATCTTCACATGAGTCTTCATTACTCGAAAAAAACATGAATCCCTAGATGGATTCCGTCATCTCGAACATATCATGAATCACTACATGGATTTGAGCATCTCGTATAGATCTCGAATCTCTACATAGATTCTCCTTTGCAACAGAGTCCAAAACATAGAACGAGTATACTAGTTTTGAAGTGGTATTCGGTAAGTAAAACACTTACCAATCCTAGACTCTTCCAAACCAATCGTTGAATTTTCACTTAACTCAATTTCGGTTCTTTCAGAAGTAAGTAAAAGATAGAGATGTTTTGTACCAATGCTCCTTCCCGAGGGTTCTCATCAGTACTAAATCATGAAGCCTTTCAATACTTCTTTAGCCATACTTGCTCATGTTCGATAGTCAGCTAATCGACTATCTAATCAAAACATTTGCTTATACAAATCAAAATTCGTATACTTAACTCGTTTCAGACATTCCAACTAAACTATTCCTTGCCCTAGAGTAAAGCCGGGTAAGCTAGATCACTGGTTGCATATCAAAGCCTTGCCTAAACATTACATTCTTGAATCTCTCAAATAGATAAGTAGTATTATTACATGAATGAGGATTTTTCACTTGATTCTTGACTGCGAACATGTGATATAGATTCATGATATGATCTTAATGTTTTCTATCATAGTATATGCTATGTAAGAAGAACAGAGGTTCTAATCAAGGAACCAAATTGGTTTCCACACCAAAAAGTCAAGTAAACTATACTAGTTTAGAAGTGAAGTCTATACGATCAAGTAATTGATCAGATCGTATATTGCATATGGTGGTTCATATGCATCATATGGGCTTTAATACATTTATGATGTGTTATGTTCACTTATGAGGAGTTTGGGGAATGACCCTTGAATTTGTTACGAGGTAGCATGAATAATCATTTAAGTAATGATCTAAGGCTGTTAAGCATAAGGTATGCTTAGTAGATTGTTAATTATACATGGATGATGGGAGAGTTTTGAACTTGAGCAAACTGTGACACTACTTGCTAGTGATTGTGAATGCTACTTGAGTATTTTTATGCATGTAATTTTGTTAAGGTTGGAAGTTCCATCGAGCAAGGGTGCTTGGGGTTGTAGGAGGGTGATGGAGGATAGTTTGAAGGAGTCCTGTCCAGAGTTGCCTATAGACTAAGGGTTCCTTCTTATCTTAGTATCGTATATTTTTTGTAGTGCACTCACCGCTTGAGGTGGAGTCACCTAGTATGCATTTGATTTATAGTTTAGCTTGTATATATTTTCAACGACACTCTATACGTATCTTGTTCTTCTGTCTTCTTCTATTATCATTTTTATTTGAATTTCGAGGATGAAATATTCTAAGTAGGAGAGAATGTAGCAAACCGGAAATCAAAACACTTCGTCTACGAATATCAAAACATTTTGAAATATAATTAAATGCTACAAGTATGATTTTCTAACCTTATTAGACATTATTTAATTAATGAATAATGAAAACACTATGCCAAAAAATGCATTAGATGACATATATGCTCCATTGTCTAAAAGCATATCTATAGGTTGTTAAATCCAGTACCGCCTCTTTGCACATCAGACCATAGATATCCGACGTCTGATATGCACTAATTGTAACCAAATACGACATATAAATATTGACTAATATTCAACAGTACTCTATATTGCACACAGTAAAAATATAGCCATATGTTGTCTGATGTTATAATTTCATTCCCTGAATTACCTATTAGACAACATATAAATATTGACTAATATTGTAGAGTATAACAAATTTATGATTTTTGTTTGATGATAATAAAGATTTTATTCAGAATTTCATATTTTCTTCAAATAAATATTTTATTTCATTTTAATTTCAAATAGTACACATTGAGCTTCCACTATATTTCACACTTTCATACATAACATTATTTTCACACTCTTATATACAACATTTTTTTTACTTTCGGTCACAAACTCAAATTTGATATCTTCTTACTTCTGCTCCAGTCTTCTACCTTGCCTTTCAAACAAACAACCAAAAAGTAAAAATCAAAAAGAAACAAACTGATATTTGCAATAAGAATGTGATTTAATATGATATTGCCTCAGTTATTTGGGTGATTTGTTTTCATACTTTAAAACTGTAATCAAAGTGCACGAACAACGTATGACATGTACATTGTATCACTGTACATGCCATAAGGCCATACACACAAATGCACTTGTGTTAATAAGGTCAAGCCCGTAGACTTAATGCAGTGCAAGTGTGCATGAGGTCAAGACCAAGCAAGCTCGGGCTTAATTCAAGTGCATCATGTAGTCTACATAGGTGAAGCCATGTTCCACACCCAACTCAAGTGCAGCAAGAACAAGAATGAAAATTTAGCAAATACACATTGCCAGCCTTTAAAATATATAAAAAATCAATCCAAATATAATAATTGATACACTAAGTATCAATTCAAGGCATGCACATATGTTTCAGATGTAATAGGCAAGCTATATGTCAAGACCAGGCACATTCACACAATTCCAGACTCGATGCATAGGACCAGATCATAAATGAATCGGTGAAGCAATTAGTTCGCATGAAACATTTTGGTCTAGACAAGAAATACATAAGGATATAGGCAACCAATGTCGTACACACAAAGACAATACAAGGTTAGAGTACACATAGTGTGTGACGACCCGAAAATCCGTATCCTTTGAATCGATAATAATCTACACATGTCCAACCCAAAAAGCACCGACTGACGGAAAGTCAAGAGAAAGAAAAGAAGAGAGAAGAAGAGAAGAGAAGAAAGAGAGAAGATAGAACCAAATAGAACAATACAGAATCTCACATCGCAGCGGAAAATATATAATATCATATCAATAATCTTTACAAAAACAGAAACTGTATATATATGCACATCAATCAGAGTCCAACAATCAATCAATAGTTATCAGCTTGAACAGTTATAATAACCTGTCCTCATAAATGCTGATAATAACAACAACTAAGCATAGCGGATAATCAATAATCAAAACATATACGGGTATACGAAATGAAGATCTCCAGCTCTCCTACTGAAGCTCCAAAAGCACCAAAGCATAACCTATAGATATACTCGGTCTGACCCGGGCATTGAAAGGGAAGAACGCTCGGATCAGTCTGGTAAACCTGCGTGAGAAACACACTCAACTGAATTTATTAAATTACCAAACTTTTCCTTTCAAAAAAAAAGTATCTCGTAAGACAAGTCCACACATAAACACGGACATTTTTTACCTTACGATAACTAAAACATTTCATATCAAATCTCATGTTATATTATAGTAGTGTCTACTATATACAAATAATACTAATTATGGCTGAAATTGTTACATTGATTAAATTCCAGCATATAGCTCAATTGGGTAATTAAACCAAAATGGCAAACACGTAGTGGAGTTTGGATTTCCGTACAAATGACCAGGTGAAGGGACTACCTTCCGAAGGGGTACACCTCTAGATGGATGTCCCGAAGCACAGAACATCTGCCCTCTACCAACACAAGACCGGCCCACATCCATAACTAGATGGTACCGAATATGTCATCCTCCGGTCGTTACCGACCTTTTCCGAGGGCCCTCATAGCATACAAACTACATAATCAGATACACGACGTCATAGCGTGCAAAGATATATCTAGAAGAGGATGATCATATCCTACTTGGGAATGACCCACTTAGCCTTGCCGCATCTAACCCTGTTTTGGTCATTTCCGGTTGATGAGGCTAGAGGTAACGATTACCTTTCACAAAGCATAATCACATCACTTAGGATTAGTATCGAATAGTCCTTGCATTGGATATTTCATAATAAAGAGACCACTTCTACTGGATGTATATGTGGATTTTAACCCCAAACGATTAACAAGCAGTCCCCCACTATGAAACTCCGAAAATGAATAGCATCACAAGCAACCTGTACAATCGTCGCATATACGTTGGTCCGAAGTGGTTTACAGATTAATCTGATCCCCGTCTCTTCGCACCAACAACGCAAAAGCGTTTCTCAACCTCACACAGCAACTAAGTCTCATAGAATTATCACGTTTCAACTTTCAACTTGCTATCCTTTGGGCCAAGACGGAAGCTCGATAGATTGGAGTAATACTCCGCACTATACAAATCAACATCCTCAACACAAATGATAATCAAGCGTACATAGAAGGCTACGTACTAAGTGTATGACTAAATAGTTCCCACATCAAGTTGAGGAACTAAAATTTTGGACAAGTATGATAGTCAGTTATTTAACTATAAAAAAACAGATATTTAGCACCATATACAATCACTAGGCCTTTTAATTAATCTTTATTAATTAATTCACTTGCCAAATATTCTCTTCAATTTATCTTTAAAAAGATATATTCTCAAACCATTTCAACTTCTATATTAGAAAACATTTCCAAATACTTATTTAAAAATAAGTAATTCACAATTCAATTCATATTTTCAACACTTAGAAAATAATATATATACTTAAATCACGATTAAGTATATATTTTATTATATAACGAAAACGTTCTCTTTAAACACATTTATTTGGGTCAAAACGGAAGTTGCGTAAAACATCGTTACGATAATCCAAAATCAATAGTATAGGGATTCGAAAATAAGATAGATATACAAATCCCAATACTATAAAAAAACATTTCCTTTCGAAAATCATTTACTATAACAACAGTGTTATAGTCCATCATTTCCTTATACTTTTCGAAAACATTTATTTCAACAATGGATGTTGAAATCTATGTATTCTATAGTTAACACACTTTAAAACAACTTTAAACCATTTAACTCCATTCAAATATCACTTCCCAAAAATATTTATTGATTTCAAAAGATTATACACTGTCCAAAATCGTGAATACAAATCATTTACCAAATCCAATACTTCTACACATTTTATTTAAAGGATAATCCAATGTCCAAACTCGTGGATATAAATCTCTAACCAAATTCAACACTTCTACATATTTAATTAAAGGATTATCCACTGTCCAAAATCATGGATATATCTCCTTTAATAATTTCTATGCTTACTTATCAAATTTATTTGATTTCGGATTTATAAAACAATGTTTATAAATTCCATTTTCATTTTATAAAAACTACTATATATAAAATCCCTTTATTAACCAATTCCATTTATAACTCAATTTTATACCCAAAAACCCAAATTATAAGTTAATTACTTATAATTCATTTATTTACAAAAATTATTCTTTTTATAACATCATCAATTATAAATCTGCAAATCTTATTTACTTGTAAAACCCATTTATAACATCATTTTAACAATTATAAAAATTCCTTTATAATTCAACTATTCTGATTTATAAAAATTCAATTTTATAAATCTTCTTTATAAACCATTTATATTAGTCAAAAATCTCAATTTAAACCATTTCACAAAATCATTAACTCCATATTTCACAAAAATCACATTTATATTATATTTCCCAAAACATCATAATTTTTATAACATAAAAATTATCACATTTATTTATTCAAAATAAGTCAATTCTTAATGATTCAAAAATCAATAAAATGTTTATTTCCAAAATCACTTTAAAATCCTTTTAAATTCTAAATCGTTACTTTAACAATTTTAAAATTCCAAAATAGGCCCAATGCTGCAAAAGCACTAAATACAACAATTACGGCATCCAAAACATCATATATCATATGATAACAGCATATATCTCAATATCTATAAATAAATCAATACGGGTGAGGAATCCAGTTGGATCCTTCCAACCTTTCACCTGCAACAAATATACATATTAGAATATGTGTACAATGTCCGCTTCAAGGCAGACGCGCGTACAAAGGGTCATCCGCTCATATACACGGGAACGTATAGGGCCATCTACTCCACTAGGCAGGTATATATCCAAATACCAATCAATATATCATATATCATCCAAACAATCATCAATCATCATATAATAAATTATTTATCACTTATATAAAATAATAGTGAGTAAGAAAGAGTGAGTTGTACTCACTTTGATTCCAATCGCAGTTTCAGTGTTTTATTCTGAACAAAATTAAACGCGCGTTTAATTTTACCCAAAATTCACACTAGCTCCAAACCAGCTCCATCGCGTAGTGCTCGTTAACATGGTTACAATGCAATTTGTTTCGTGCGAAACAGACCTCGTATCAAAAAGTTATAGTATTACAAAGTTAATACATTTTTATATACAAATTAATTTCAATTTATATTTTAATTTTAAACCCTAACCAATCCAGGCCGTTCGATCCGCTTTCTTCAATCAGGGCCGCATGTGTTCTTCTCCCCACCAAGGCTTCTTCACGAACGAACAAAACCCAACGAGCTACCAACTTTCGTCAATTATCGCGACCTCCGCGTCGATCTAAAAGTTGATCAGAGCCTGCCATTTCGAAGCCCTTCACGCGAGCCACCATCGGTCAGAGCCTTGTCGAGCTCGGTCACGCCATGGCCAACAAATTCGTGCATGAACGTTGCACGTTCATCGCCAAATTGCCGTCGATCCATAGCTCCATTTTCGATCATAGCCGTTGAAATCGTAGATCTCGCGAAGCTCTTCAATGCTGTAGTTGATAAATTTTCGTAAATGCTCAAGGATTGAGAGATTTTGAGGGAAGAAGATAGTGAAATGCCAGCCATTAAAGTATGAAAGTGGCGTCTACAAACCCTAGCCAAGTTTTAATGAAAATATAAAAACTTTGAGGCCTTTTATAGAAAATTCTCGCGACACTATTCATCCGGAATTATTCCGAACTCCAAACAAAGCGTGCCGCCTGGTGTTTATAATGTTTTACCCCTATTCCAAATGCAATGGAATATATATCGGGAGCCAATTCGATCGTATGTGAAAGATAGGTTTTCAAATCGAATTATTTAAATTAAAAATTCACTTAAACAAATTTCTACGCGTTTTAGCTTGCCCCGGACATATCGTAAATCCGATTGACACGAAATTTGAAATCTTACAATAATATAACATTACGGATCCAATGAAACTAGTTTTGTCGAAATCTGAGACTATTTGAAAAATGGCTATTTTTACTCGTCAATTAAATATTAAAATATTCAATTTCAACAAACTAACTTTTAATTCGATTTTAAAAGTTCTATAACATCATTCTAATTCAAATGTGATTCAATTCAATTTTATACAACATTTTGATTCATTTTAAATTCAATTTTCTGTCAAACTTAACAGTTTAATTATCCAATTAAATCCAGATATTCGAAATATTATTTATTCAGCTTATAAACTTAACTTTTAAATATTTAAAATCAATTAAATATATGAATTTAAAATGACTGAAATTCTGGATCGTTACATTATCCCCTACTTAAAAGAATTTCGTCCCCGAAATTACCAAGTAAGAAAAAGTCACAAAATCCATTAACTTTTCAAAACAAATCGCTCAAACTAGATTTACCAAAATCACTTAAATGTTTAACTTTTATAACTCGAAATCAAAATTTAGTTTTCATAAATTTTTCCAATCTTCCCAAAAAAATTCTAACGCCTTAAATTTTCAGAAAAATTCTCCATAGCCTCCTTTGCGCGGTTCGATCCGAAAAAAAATAACAATATATATATATATATATATATATATATATATATATATATATATATATAATCACAAATATACATCTCATCATCAAGGATGAGGCATCCCGAAGGGAAAAAAGTATAAAAGTGCGATATGTAATCCGAGATATGTTAGCGAGCATATACGGCTAATATAGCACGAAAGCGAGCTCCAAAAGCGAAGCAAGCGCTATCCGCACCTACTAAACACTCAATACACAAATGAGAAACATGTATATATGAAAGTAGTATCAATATACAACATGTATCACTACAACAACTATATACGCCAATATAGCAAATGCAATCACCACAACAAATCCAACCATCAAACAACTATCGTCCAACTACTCCATACCAAATCAATATAAATTCACTTCTCATTAATGTTCAATGAATTGGTTTTCAATTTTATCCACATTTGATTTATTAACATTGGATTTTACTAACATTCATTCATTCATTTTCAATTAGTTTACATTCACTAATTCATATTCAAGTTTGTTTACTTCCAGTTCAAATCAAATAAAATTTAATTCTATTTACTTCCACTTCCAATTTGGATTCAATGATTTATAGCTTTCATTTTTATTTATTCAATTTCATTAACACTTAATGAATTTCTATACAATCAACTAGCATCCGTCTAACAACCAATGTATATCCAACACAACCAAATTTATTTCAATTCGCTTACATTCAATTTGGTTTAACACTTTTAATTCCAATTGGTTTAACATTCAATTTACTTTCATTCAATTATTCAATTCACAACTTCTTAACAACAACATTTCTAATGCTGATTCATTATACATTTCATGTTGAATTTCTTTATATAACTCAAGTCCATATTCATCTAATTCACTTTATTAATTTACTTCGATACCAAAATCAACTTGATTCAAAATTACTTAAGTTACATTTCATTTCAACTTCATTTACATTCACTTTCACTATACAACTTATGTTCATCTCTAATTTAATTCAAATTTCATTTTATTTAACTTTTATTTAAGTCAAATTTCATCTCACTATTCAAATTTAGATTTTTTTTTTTACTTAACAAAACTGTTTAACCATTTTAACAATTGGTTTTACTTACCTTTTCTCACTTTATAAGCTATACAACTTATTTATTCATAATTCTGTGAACATCTACCTAAGTTCACTTCCATTCACTAAACTCATTCTTTATAATTTCAAATCCATTCACTCTATTAACTTTCCTTTAGTTAAATTTCAAATCATATATTTAATATGCTAACTCAAATTTTATTTCAACTTTACCAAAGCTAAAATTTTATTATCTCATATATTATAAGTCCAAAACTTATTTTACTTATATTTTTCAATTTCAACTCGGATTCTAAATCAAATGTTTTTATCAAAACAAAACTCCAATTTCAATTTACTATTGGTAGCAAATCCATCACACAGAAACTCGAAAATGATATTGATGATGCTGCAGTCATCACTCTTTTTATTTTCCAGCAACAGTAGTGAATTCAGTGCTTTATATTCTTTCAAAAATTCTTTTATTTATAAATCACATTTACAAATCT
Organism: Allium cepa; assembly: GCA_030765085.1. Taxonomy (NCBI): domain Eukaryota; kingdom Viridiplantae; phylum Streptophyta; class Magnoliopsida; order Asparagales; family Amaryllidaceae; genus Allium; species Allium cepa. The sequence goes on from CM060939.1 coordinate 252,865,620, forward strand.
TTTACTTATATAATTTCACTATTTTCTATTTATAATAATATAAGCTCTTTAACTTTGAAAAACAATTTTCAAAATAAACGGGATTCAAATTTCACAAATAATTAGTCTAAATCCATTTTTCATTTACAACTCATATTTACAAATACACTCATGTTGTTCAATTTCTTATATATAAGACCATTTCACAATTGTAAATCATATTAATTATAATTTCATACTTAAAATTCTTTTGCTCATATAATTTATTCTTTTACAATTGTTGTTTCTATTTAGATTATGCAAACAGCGTTTATTAACTTATATAGTTTTACATTTTAAACAACCAAACAATCAATTTATATACACTTTAATAATTGTGAAAAATTATTTCCTTTATATATAAAATATAATCGAGGTAAAATTATTTCATTTACCCAATTTAAAATAATACAATGTCGACTTGCCTCGTTTAAGAGTTTGGAAATCCCTATCGATAACATGGCGTCCCACATACCGACTAGAATTCACAAACAGCTCAACGGATAAGCAAACATAATACAAAACATTTTATATTCACTAGCAAATACGCGCCCATATATATAATACACTCAACTCAATCTAGGGTGCTAATGTCCCTATCTATACTGAGTACACATCAAAGCTTAGGAATATATGAAATCTAACTCTGATACCAAATGTGACGACCCAAAAATTTACACCCTTTGAATCGACAATAATCCACACATGTCTGACCCAAAAAGCACTGACTGACGGAAAGTCAAGAGAAAGAAAAGAAGAGAGAAGAAGAGAAGAGAAGAAAGAACCAAATAGAACAATACAGAATCTCACATCGCTGCGGAAAATATATAATATCATATCAATGATCTTTACAAAACAGAAACTGTATATATACACACATCAATCAGAGTCCAACAATCAATCAATAGTTATCAGCTTGAACAGTTATAATAACCTGTCCTCATAAATGCTGATAATAACAACAACTAAGCACAGCGGATAATCAATAATCAAAACATATACGCATACACGAAATGAAGATCTCCAGCTCTCCTACTAAAGCTCCAAAAGCACCAAAGCATAACTTGTAGATATACTCGGTCTGACCCGAGCATTGAAAGGGAAGAATGTCCGGATCAGTCTGGTAAACCAGCGTTAGAAACACACTCAACTGAATTTATTAAATTACCAAAATTTTCCTTAGTTTTCAAAACAAAAGTATCTCATAAGGCAAGCCCACACATAAACACGGACATGTTTTTACCTTACTATAACTAAAACATTTCATATCAAATCTCATGTTATATTATAGTAGTGTCTACTCTATACAAATAATACTAATCATAACCGAAATTGTTACATTGATCAAATTCCAGCATATAGCCCAATTGGGTAATACAATCAAAATGGAAAACACATAGTGGAGTTTGGATTTCCATAAAAATAACCAGGTGAAGGGACTACCTTCCGAAAGGGTACACCCCTAGATGGATGTCCCGAGGCACAGAACATCTGCCCACTACCAACATTAGACCGGCCCACCTCTATAACTAGATGGTACCGAATATGTCATCCTTCGGTCGTTACCAACCTTTACCGAGGGCCCTCATAGCATACAAACCACATAATCAGATACACGACGTCATAGCGTGCAAAGATATATCTAGAAAAGGATGATCATATCCTACAATGGAATGACCCACTTAGCCTTGCCGCATCTAATCCTGTTTTGGTCATTTCCGGTTGATGAGGCTAGAGGTAACGATTCCCTTTCACAAAACACAATCATATCACTTAGAATACCACACGGCAATTTCCGTTGACTACTAATTGCCTTCCACAAAAATACAACCCTCAAGCTCATACGTCTCAAGGAGGGTGTTAAGCTAAGAGAAGTTGCCTTCTCCGCCACCACTGATGTACGTTTGTAAAAACCAATATACGTAATCTATAGAAATGCAATGTCAGACAAACATCCATACAAGTTGTCCAGGAACAGGAAAAACCGAAGGTACTTTCCTACCACATCCTATCGGGAAATCCCTAGGATTAGTAGCGAATAGTCCTTGCATTGGAAATTTCATAATGAAGAGACCACTGCTACTGGATGTATATTGGGATTTTAACCCCAAACGATCAACAAGCAGTTCCCCACTATGAAACTTCGAAAATCAATATCATCACAAGCAACATGTACAATTGTCGCATATACGTTGGTCCGAAGTGGTTTTCAGATAAATCTGATCCCGGTCGCTTCGCACCAACAACGCAAAAGCATTTCTCAACCTCACATAGCAACTAAGTCTCATAGACTTATCACGTTTCCAACTTTCAACTTGCTATCCTTCATGCCAAGAAGGAAGCTCGATCGATTGGAGTAATACTCCGCACTATACGAATCGACATCCTCAACACAAATGATAATCAAGCCTACATTGAAGGTTACGTACTAAGTGTACGACTAAATAGTTCCCACATCAAGTTGAGGAACTAAAATTTGGACAAGTATGATAGTCGGTTATTTAACTATCAAAACAAACAAACAGATATTTAGCACCATATACAATCACCAGGCCTTTTAATTAATCTTTATTAATTAATTCACTTGCCAAATATTCACTTCAATTTATCTTTAAAAAGATATATTCTCAAACCATTTCAACTTCTATATTGGAAAACATTTCCAAATACTTATTTAAAAATAAGTAATTCACAATTCAATTCATATTTTCAACACTTAGAAAATACTATATATAATTAAATCACGATTAAGTATATATTTTATTATATAAGGAAAACATTCTCTTTAAACATATTTATTTGGGTCAAAATGGATGTTGCATAAAACATCGTTACGACAATCGAAAATCAATAGTATAAGGATTCGAAAATAAGATAGATATATAAATCTCAATACTATACAAAAACATTTCCTTTCGAAAATCATTCAGTATAACAACAGTGTTATAGTTCATCATTTCCTTATACTTTTCAAAAATGTCTATTTCAACAAGAATGTTGAAATCTATGTATTCGATATTTAACACACTTTAAAACAACTTTAAACCATTTAACTCCATTTAAATATCACTTCCCAAAAATATATATTTATTTCAAAAGATTATTCACTGTCCAAAATCATGAATATAAATCGTTTACCAAATCCAATACTTCTACACATTTTATTTAAAGGATAATCCACTGTCCAAAATTATGGATATAAATCTCTAACCAAATTCAACACTTCTACATATTTAATTAAAGGATTATCCACTGTCCTAAATCGTGGATATATCTCCTTTAATAATTTCTATACTTACTTATCAAATTTATTTGATTTCCGATTTATAAAACAATGTTTATAAATTCCATTTTCATTTTATAAAAACTACTATATATAAAATCCCTTTATTAACCAATTACATTTATAACTCAATTTTATACCCAAAAACCCAAATTATAAGTTAATTACTTATAATTCATTTATTTACAAAAATCATTCTTTTTATAACATCATCAATTATAAATCTGTAAATCTTATTTACTTATAAAACCCATTTATAACATCATTTTAACAATTATAAAAACTACTTTATAATTCAATTATTCTGATTTATAAAAATTCAATTTTATAAATCTTCTTTATAAACCATTTATACTAGTCAAAAATCTCAATTTAAACCATTTCACAAAATCATTAACTCCATATTTAACAAAAATCACATTTCAATTATATTTCCCAAAACATCATAATTTTTATAACATAAAAATTATCACATTTATTTATTCTAAATAAATCAATTCTTAATGATTCAAAAATCAATAAAACGTTTATTTCCAAAATCACTTTAAAATCCATTTAAATTTCGAAATCGTTACTTTAACATTTTTAAAATTCCAAAATAGGCCCAGTGCTGCAACAGTACTGAATACAACAATTACGACACCCAAAAGATCATATATCATATGATAACAGCATATATCACAATATCTGTAAATAAATCAATACGGGTGAGGAATCCAGTTGGATCCCTCCAACCTGTCACCTGCAACAAATATATATATATTAGAATATGTGTACAATGTCCGCTTCAAGGCAGACGCGCGTACAAAGGGTCGTCCGCTCATATACACGGGAACGTGTAGGGTCATATGCTCCACTAAGCAGGTATATATCCAAATACCAATCAGTATATCATATATCATCCAAACAATCATCAACCATCATATAATAAATTATTTATCACTTATATAAAATATCAGTGAGTCAGAAAGAGTGAGTTGTACTCACTTTGATTTCAATCGCAGTTTCAGTGTTTTATTCCGAATAAAATTAAACGCGCGTTTAATTTTACCCAAAATTCATACTAGCTCCAATCAGCTCCAAACGAGCTCCATTGCGTAGTGCCCGTCAATATGGTTCCAACGCAATTTGTTTCGTGCGAAACGGACCTCGAATCAAAAAGTTATAGTATTACAAAGTTAATACATTTCTATATACAAATTAATTTCAATTTATATTTTAATTTTAAACCCTAACCAATCCAGGTCGTTCGATCTGCTTTCTTCAATCAGGGCTGCATGTGTTCTTCTCCCCACCCAGGCTTCTTCACGAATGAACAAAACCCAACGAGCCGCCAACATTCGTCAATTATCGCGACCTCCGTGTCGATCTAAACGTTGATCAGAGCCTGCCATTTCGAATCCCTTCACGCAAGCCATTATCGGCCAGAGCCTTATCGAGCTCGGTCAAACCATGGCCAACAAATTAGTGCGTGAACATTGCACGTTCATCGCCAAATTTTCGTCGATCCGTAGCTCCATTATCGATCACAACCATTGAAATCGTAGATCTCGCAAAGCTCTTCAATGTTGTGGTTGATAAATTTTCGTAAATTTTCAAGGATTGAGAGATTTTGAGGAAAGAAGACAGTGAATTGCCGGCCATTGAAATATGAAAGTGGCGGCTACAAACCCTAGCTAGGTTTTAATGAAAATATAAATACTTTGAGGCCTTTTATAGAAAATTCTCGCGACACTATTCATCCGGAATTATTCCGAACTCCAAACGAAGCGTGCCGCCTAGCGTTTATAATGTTTTACCCCTATTTCGAGCGCAATGGAATATATATCGAAAGCCAATTCGATCGTATTTAAAAGATAGGTTTTCAAATCGAATTATTTAAATTTAAAATTCACTTAAACAGATTTCTACGCGTTTTAGCTTGCCCTGGATAAACCGTAGATTGACACGAAATTTAAAATCTTACAATAATATAACATTACGGATCCAATGAAACTTGTTTCGTCAAAATCCGAGACTGTTTGAAAAATGGCTATTTTTGCTCGTCAATTAAATATTAAAATATTCAATTTCTACAAATTAACTTTTAATTCGATTTTAAAAGTTCTATAACATTATTCTAATTCAAATATGGTTCAATTAATTTTATACAAAAATTTTATTCATTTTAAATTCAATTTTCTATTATTTCTACAATTTCAAATATTAACTTAACAGTTTAATTATCCAATTAAATCTGTAGATTCAAAATATTATTTATTCAGCTTATAAACTTAACTTTTAAATATTTAAAATCAATTAAATATACGAATTTCAAATGACTGAAATTCTGGGTCGTTACATAGTGGTATGATTTAGAAGAGCAAGTAGGCAAGTGAAAACAGATGAGGACAGTGCACACAAGGCAGAATATTAGATGTATACAGGCTAAAGTGAGTGCATAAACATACAACTAACAATATAAGTGCAAATTCAAGGCAAATGCAATCAAACCCATACTTGAATCTGCAAGATAGAAACTAAGCAAGCAAAAACTTTGTTTTCAAGCATCGTTCCAGTTCACTATCTTCGCCAAAAAAACAAGACTAATGCAACAAGCTAGAATAAGGATGTACAAGAACACCAATATACATATATACAGATATGTATATACACGTTTATATGTACATAGTGAGTAGAAAGGCAACTAAGAGATGCACACAATAACAATGAAGATTAGGCATCACAACACAATGATCATCAACTCAACTAGGATACAGCAGCAATGGAGAACCAAAATAGATAAGGCATACAGTCATAAGAACAAGCACACTGACTAGCAAAGTCACGCTTAGACAAGCACACTAACATACATATATACATATATGTATATACATGCATACATGTGCATGGTGGCCACTTCAAACTCTAAGAAGCACATTAATACATCATGCAGGCAGTTCAACGGGGATACAAACCAATGAGAAAATACTTTTAAAAAATCCACAGCCGAGCACACGATAGAGTTAAAAACTAATGTCCATTAGAAAATTCAAATCAAAAATTTAACAGAGATACAAACTAATGGAGATAAAAGCTCATATATATATACAAACCAACGGAGATAATACAAACTCACAAAGATAGGAAGCACAAAAATCATTGCAAAGATCAAGTCAGAATTAAAACCAGCAGTTCAACAGAGATAAAAATTCCAGGAAGCACACAAACCAACAATTCAAATCAAAGTATATATTTGAAAATATAGGGAATTAATTCCAATATATACCTATATCTTCATTGTTAGAGAAAAATCAAGTCAAGTTCGAGCATAAAATTGAAAAGGGGCAAAAATATTAAACATACCAAAGAAATTGAAAAGGGGCAAAAATATTAAACATACCAAATAGACAACAATCTACTCGACATAGAAGCAACCAAAATCCAATCCAAGCACTTGAAAGAAAATCCAAGTAAATTGATGGCTTCGAACAAGGGTAGAAACAACCAATAACAACCAATAATTACCAGATTACTCATCACAATTTCACAAACATAAATTTGATTTCGAGAAAAGGTTTTGAGATTGGGTTCCACGAGATTAGGTTTTAAGGTTAGGTTCCATGAGATCAGGTTTTGAGAGTGAGAGAGTATCGGGTTGAGAGGGAAACGAACTATAAAAGGGAAAATGATTACAAGAGGGAAACCAAATATTTATTTGGAGGCAAAACTAAATTTTTTGGTAACTTCAATCAAAGAACGGATAAATATTCTAAAAACAAACGTTGTCAGATTATTGTTATGTCTCACAAATGATTTTTCCGTATGCTGTGTGAAAAAGTGGGATAACAAAAAATTTACCATATATTGTATGATCAGTGTTGTCTAATTCACTTTGTGGCATAACGTAAGAAACTTGTTTTTGAAAATTAATTACAGAAATATATTCTTCGAAGAAAAATCAATAATGTGACCAAAAATCGATTTATCGGTAAACAGTTTTTTATTCGATATAAGTTGTTCGAACACTTATTGCACTTGTCTAATGATCAAATGAACACATTAGCAACTAATTAACACACTTCTCTTCATAAAGAAATGGAAGGTCCTAGAAGCTTCCAAGTGGATGAGACATATCATCATGTTAAGGGTATAGGTGTAAATTTGCTAAAGGAAGTGATGTAAAGAAGAAGTGATTGGCGGTGAGCCTTCCATGACATGAAAGGAAGGTGAGAAAAAGGCTAAATAATGCCATTCTTGAGCCTATATAAGGAGAGGCATACCATTAATAATAATCCATGAATTCACAATGCAAAACCTAGCTCTTTTCATGTCTTCCTCTTCATAATTTCCTTAAGCAAAATAGTTGCCAAACTCATCCAAATCAACTCAAACTTGGAGTCGAGCCTTGGGAAAAATTTACAATGCCTTCTATATGGTTTTTTTTGGGAGAAGCAAAGCCACACTCACCCCCAACAAAGAAGGCTGTGAGAAATTTAAGGGAGGAGAAGGCAAAAGCATGTGAAAGCAAGGAAGGAGAAGGAAGGAAAGATGGTTGCAAGGGTGAGGTTAGACTTGTGTACTTGGATCTTGGTTGTTTTTTGAGTTAAAGGTGAGTTAACAGACCACTTTGAATGAAACTATAACATATATATCTTTCTGTTTGAGTGTGTTTAAGTTGTTTGACTTGATAGTGACATATATTGAAACTTTGATTTTGATTCTTGCTTTGAAAGCAAGTTGCTTAAGTATGAACTTAAATGGACTTTAATGGACTTTTATAACATGTGGCATAACCATGAAATAAAGCACATAGGTTGGAGTTGAACTATGGTTTAGATTGGACTTGGATTTGAAAGTGCACTTATAGCGATGATCGTTGTGTATGCACTTAGGAATTGCCTTGTTTTTGGAAATTTCTATGGAACTTTGTAGGGAGATACTTAGGATTTTCTCACTATATTTAAGATGCTTTATATGTTAATAAGATTGGATAGTAAAAGGTAAAGTAACATTTTGAAAAGTGGCCAAAATCCCACTTGTGCATAACCGCTCTGTTTAGCCTCAATTTTTGGACTTTAAAGGCTTGAAAAGATATTTAAACTTAAGTATTTTGTTTCATTATTTTTACAAGGTTTACTAATTTATATTAGATTATTCAAGAGTAGTTTGAGATATTTATGAATTTTTAAGAATTAGTTGTGAATTTTTAAAGTAAAGGTTTTTATAATAAAAACTTGTTTTTCCAAGTTTTAAAGAATTTTATAAACTTTATATTTTCAAGTAATATTTTTATTAATTGTTTTAAAATCTATTATACGTATTATAAAGTATTTTTAAAAGCATTTTTTAAGTATATGTAGTTTTTAGAAAATGTGTTGGCTATTTTATATCTTATGCAATAAATATCTTCTAAAAATGGTTTATTTAATATCTATTTTCATAAACAAATTACTATATATATAATCTTTAAGAAAGGTTTTAAAAGCATAAACAAAAGGTTTGGAAAGGGGTCAGGAATTTCTTAATGGCCAAATGGTTAATAGTTTAATTACTTGTTTGAAAAGTAATTAACTATACTTAAGACTAAAAGCCGACGAAGTAGGCTTATTTATTTGTGAGAGCTAATATTGATGTTTGAGTATGGATATGAGTAATTATAACATCCCCTATCTAGAGGTCTGAAGCTAAGCGCTACAGATGCTGCAGCCATTCATAGTATTAACTTTCGATGACTAAATACGGTAATGTTAATGGTATGCATAATATCAGAAGCACATGAATATGAAAAAAATCACAGATTTCACAAAAATAAATTTTCTGATTACATTTCACAAAAATGTTTCATATTCCATTACATAATCCCATAATCAATTCCTACACAAAGATCAAATATAATTATTACAAAATGTGCCCAGAGCAACATATGAAGATGCCCCCTTAGATGACCAAAGTACTATATAGACATAGATGTCTTAAATAAAACATAGTAGAATCAAACAAAATAAAACAGCCACTCCAAAATAGCTATCCGTCAGCCGCTTGATCGTCTCCAGAAGCTTTATTCGCCAACCTACTAAAACCTATAAAACCTCAACCACAGCCTATTCAAATCAATTTTGAGCACCCGAGAGTTTAAGGGGAAAACATAAACCTCGAGTCAGACATAAAGCCTGATGTGAATAATGCTATACATCTCGGTTATTTGATATTGAGTGAGACCACGCCGTTTATCGGAATGGGTTTCCCCTTACTAATATCCTTTTAAAACATTTCTTTTGCAAATCATAATCCTATAACCAAAACTAATTAAAACTGTAAAGCATTATCATGTAAACATACGTATCAAGTAATAAATGAACTATCTGTTCGAACACTATAGTTTTGTTTGGCTAACTACTAACATTTGGCTGACTCGGGCCTACCAGACAATATGAATAAAATAGTCTAACACCTGTCAAATTCTCCACTTTTGGATGGTCTGTCCCAAACTTATCTGCTCCAGGGTCATTTAATCCTAATGGTTTTGCAGGCTCACCAATAACCTCTGTACACTTATATTCATTTCTATGTGTACATCATTTTTTCCTTACCTGTGACAAAGCCCTATACACTGGAATTTTGGGCTAAATAGGCTAGGGGCTAATAGCTAATGTATAGGGCGCGACCTTATATCAGTCATATCTGGTATTCTAAAATCTAAGTCATTTTACTTAGGGTAATCTTCCTTTAAATTTTCCTTGAAAACCTTTTCGCCTCAAATTGATTTAAAACCTTTAAATCAAGCTTAAACAAGGAAAATAAATACTCTATGCTTTCTCCAAATCACCTTGCCATGTTATATATACCTTATTTAAACCTTTGGAAGTACCCCTTTCGAATTCATTGAAAGTATCTCTTTCGAAACCAAGTAAACCCTTCTTTCACCTAGCCCAAAAGGCCAAAACATTCCTTTTGCAACCATTTATATAACCCTTTTGAAACCATTGAAAAACCTTACTTTCCAAAGCATTAAAAGATTTAGACATCCTTCTTTAAAACCTTTAAACATTGCCTTTCAAAACGGCTGGAAAACCTTTCCTTTCAGACCTTTCGAAACCATTAGGAAACCACCCCTTAGAAACCTTTCTTTAAAACCTTTTAATAGCATCAAAACCTTTGTAAACAACAAATCTTTCAAAAGCATTTGGGTTCAATTTAAAACATGTGGAAACACCTTTTGAAACCATTAAAAATTAACTCCTTCGAAATCTTTGGGTTCTACCTTCAACAGAGCAAAAGGGTCATGAAAATTTAATTCAAAAGCACTCTTTCGGAAGCATTTCCTAAGTAAAGAAGTGATGGTGTCGAAACCAACCTTCCAAAAGCATTGGAGAAGCGGCTTGGGTTTTAAAGCAAAGTATCCTTTTGAAACCATTGACTTCGAAAGGTAGCAAAGCGGCAGCTAGGGGTTTCAACCCCTTCAGAAGCAATTACTTAAAACAAAAGGCGCAACCCATTCGAAACCATTCTTTTAAAACATTTGACTCAGCCGAAAGCCAATCAAATCGAAAGCATATCCTTCGAAAGCAAAGCAGGCGCGTTTTTATTTAAAAGCAAAGACATGCTTCAATAACCCATAGCTTCGACCCAGTAACTTTATCCTAAGTCCAATTCGCTATGCACCAAGTCTTTGATGTCATGCGCATTGGTTCCGATGATAATAGTGGTGTAACCACTAAGTCGAAACCTAGGTGCCAAAATTGGCTGAACATGCTAATAGCATGTAAAAACTAATTTTAACTTTAAAAAGAATTTCCTTTCAACTAACCTGCCTTATTTTTCAAAATGTTATTGGTTGCTAATTTTCTTTTCTAAAAGTGCTGCCAATTTCAAAATAAAAAAATTATTTTATTTACAAAATACCCATTCTCCTTTACAAATATATAAAACATTTAAGTCACATACCTTAAATAATTTTATATATCTATCAAAACACTTATGAAAATTCTATAAAAATTCCAGAAATTTATCTTTAATATGTTTTCCAGTATATAATAATTTCGGATCCAAAACTTATGCTGTTTAGCCGTAAATAATTTTAAACCCAAATAAACATTTTCTTCACTAGAAAATTTATATAGAATCCATACTAATTCTGAAAATTATTAAAACTGAAAATCATCTCTAAAATATCATTTTTGATCTAAATTTATAATCGAAAGGTATTTGGATGTCATTAAATAGGGTTTTCACATTAAAACGTATAATTAAACCTATATGAATAAGCATAAATCATCAGTAAGCATATAATCATTCAAAAGTTGGCATGACCTCGCAAATAAATTCAGATTAACCTTAAAACTGAAAAAATTAAGAAAAATGAGATTCAATCATTATTCACTTTAGCTTTGAGATTGTGGAGTTTGAGATTAGAACGGATTAAGTTAATCAATCTTCTTCCTCTTGTTCTTGCTGATGGAGGTCGGCCTCTACTTTAATTTGATATTGAAAAATGAACGTACGAATGAATTCCTAAGGGTTTAGGTATAAGAATATTCTTATTCCAACTTTGCCCTCACCTATTACCCATACCTATTTAATTCATGTTAGCTCATTTTAGTTTATTCATTAACATGGCACAGCTAACATTATTAATCACAAATATCAATCTTCTAATTATCACATTATTTTATTTAATTTAGCTAACTAAATATCCTAAATAATATTACTAAAAATGTGGTGTGTTACAATCTTCCTTCCTTCAACAATTTCGTCCTCGAAATTATGATAAGGTGCACAACAAATCAATCAAAAAGGTAAAATATACCATCAAACAAATCTGAATAAGCGTCTCTAATCCTGTTCTCAGTTTTCCAAGTACAGTCTCTCTCATCGTCGCTCCATTAGACTTTAACTAATCTGACTGTCTTGTTCCTTAGCCTTTTCTCATCTCTCGCAACTATACGAATTGGCTTTCTGACTATAGTCAAGTCTGGTTCTACTACTAAGTCATCTAACATAGTCGTTGCTATAGTAAACTCTGGATCTCCAACACACTTCCTTAGATGAGAAACATGAAAAAAATCATGGACTCCTACCAAACTATTCGATTACTCTACTCTATATACGAGTTTTCGAGTCTCCACTACAATACGAAAAGGTCTAACGAATCTCAGTGCCAACTTTCCTGATTTCTCGAATCTAATCACACCCTTCATCGGTGACTCCATAATGAAAATTTGATCTCCGACAGAGAACTCTAAGTCTTTCCATCTTCTATCGGCATAACGCTTCTTTCTAGACCGAGCTTCCTTCACCCTTTCATGAATCAACTCAATCATTTATACAGCTTCTCCAACCAATTCTGGACCAAGAACCAACCTACCCTCGGTCTCTAACCAATAACTGGAGATTTGCTTGACCTTCCATAAAAAGCTTCAAATGGTGTCATCCCTATATTAGTCTTATAACTACTATTATATGAAAACTCGACTAAGTGTAGATGGTCTTCCCATGATCCCCCAAAATCTAATACACAAGCTCTTAACAAATATTCCAAGGTTTTGTTAACTCTTTCTGTTTTCCCATAGGTCTGCAGATGGTAAGCAGTACTCATCTTAAACTTGGTTTCTAAAATCTCCTGTAGACTCTTCCAGATTTTGCTAGTGAGTAAGGAATCTCTATCACTTACTATACTAGTAGGAATTACACGAAGTCTAACTACATTCTTCATAAATAATTTAGCCAAAACAGGTGTCGTTCTAGTTGATTAATTAGAATGAAATGGGCACTCTTAGTCAATCTTTCCACTATGACCCATATACTTTCATTTCCTCTATTTGACCTTGGCAACCTGTCTATAAAATCCAAAGAAGTAGAATCTCATTTCCAGACTGGAACATCTAAAGGTTGAAGCAACCCACTTGGCCTCTGATATTCGGCTTTTACCTATTTACAGTTCAGACACTACTTCATCCATAAGCCAACATCCCTCTTCATAACTTTCCAGAAGAAACTCCACTTTATGTGCTGATAGATCTTAGTTCCTCCCGGATGAATAGTGAACTTCGAATGATGGCATTCCTCTAAATCTTCCTTCCTTATGTCTTCCACATTCGGAACACATAACCTACCTTTCTTTATCAACCATCCATTTTGGTCAAAACTAAAATCCTTTAAGTCATCGCTCTCCGTTCTATCCCTTAAATCCTGATCCGTTCAGCCAACAGTGGATCCTTCTCTTATTTAGTAGCAATCCTTTCGATCATTACCAGTCGAACTTCTAAACAGGACAACACAAAAGAACCTTCACTAGACCCAACTTCAGATCTCCACTGCAATCTGCAAGTCGACAAAGCTCCCAAATCTTTCCACTCTGCTATCATTACCAACACTGCATTCTGATGCTTTTTGCTAAGTGCATCTGCAACCTTATTATCTTTCCCTGGTGTGTACTCAATTCTAAAATCATAGGCAACAATAAACTCTAACCACCTCTGCTATCTCATATTCAACTCCTTCTGAGAGAATAAATACTTCAACAACTTATGATCCATATAAAGCTCAAACCTCCCTCCCAAATCTCCACAACTTCAATGCAAATATCACCGCAGCTAACTCCAAATCTTGCGTTGGATATCTAACCTCATGCGGTCTAAGCTATCTAGAAGCATAGGCAATCACTTTACCTCTCTGCATTAACACAACTCCTAATCCAGTTCCACACACATCTATATAAACTACCAAATCCTGATTCCCCTCCCGAACAACCAACATAGGTGCATGGGTCAATAAGTGTTCCAAACTCTGGAATGCTTCCTCACACTTATTGGTCCAAACAAACTTCACACCTTTTCGCATTAGCTTGATCATTAGTGCTGCTATCAGCGATATATCCTTTATGAACCTCCGATAATATCCAGTCAGTCCTAGGAAACTCTTTATCTCAGTCACTATCTCATGTCTCTTCCAATTATTCACCACTTTAATCTTAGTCGGGTTTACAGACAACCCTTTTTCTGAGACTACATGACCAAGAAACTTCACCTCCTTCTTCTAAAAATGACACTTTGAAAACTTCGCCTTCAGCTGATGCTGCCTCAGCCTCTCAAGCACAATTTTAAGATGAACTTCATGATCCATTCATTCTTAGAGTAAATCAAAATATCATCTATGAAAAATAACATGAACCTATCCCAGTGCACCTGAAAAATTCGGTTCATCAAGTCCACAAAGAATGCCGGCGCATTAGTTTGTCTGAATGATTATAACTAACCATTCGTACGATCCATATCTAGTTCTAAACGCAGCCAAAGGTATATTATCTTCTGCTACTATAAGTTGATGGAAACCTATTGCTAAATCCAACTAAGAAAATATCTTGGCTCCATTCAACTAATCAAACAAATCATCCATTCTAGGCAACGGATATCGATTCTTTATTGTCTTCTCATTCAACTTACGATAATTGATACATAACCTCTATGATTCGTCTGGCTTCTTAGCAAACACTACGGCTTCTCCCCAAGGTGAGCTACTTGGCCTAATAAAACTCCTGCTTTCCAAATCTACCAATTGCACCTTCAGATCTTTCATCTCTGTAGCTGTCATTCTACTTGGCGGTCTACTCACTAGTTCTGCTCCAGGCACCAAATCTATCTGAAACTCAATGGCTCATTCAGTGGTAATCTACTACAGGATTAAAAACATCCACGAACTCTCTAACAATGAAAACGCGATTCAACTCATCTTCCAACTCCACTACACCCAACAAAGCATTCACCTCATAACTAGGGCTTTCTATGGTATATACAATCCGATCTCCATGGTGAGAGTGTCTAAGTGATATTTTCCTATCGTGAAAAAAAATCCTAGCATCATACTTACTTAACCAGGCCATACCTAGAATATTTTTGATCCCTAAAAAGTTAAATACAAGCAAACTGCAAACAAACGAATGACCTAATAAATCAAACTCTAAGTGGTCACGCTTCGTCCCAAGTGTCGTATACCATTTATTCGGATTTGCAACCATTAAGGAAATAATTAAGTATGAGAGTTCTAGGTTAAGCTTATCTACCAAACAATGAGACATAAAAGAATGCGATGCACCAATACCAAACAGAACGCTAACAGACATACCATGAATCTGAAGAGTACCTCCCAACATTGCCTTCCCTTTCTCCTGCACTGTTAGTTCTGATGTAGAAGGCTCCAATGCAAATACTTTGCCCCTTCCATCCTTAGCAGGCTCTTTGCATTGATTCTTATAATGACCAATCTGATCGTAGTTGAAGCATCTGATATTCTTCTTTCCGATCACTTCATTCGTCTTTCCAGTACGACACTCATTAAAGAAATGTCTCTTCTTGTCACACTTAAAGCAGACAACCTCAGACTTTCCCTTCTTTTCTGCTCCACCTTTTTGAGCACCCTTCTTATGAAAGAACTTCTTTTTCTGACTCTGCCCTACCTTGATCTCCATCGTCTTATTCTTCTCTAGAGAAGCAAGAATCTCCTCATCCCTCAACGTACTAAAACGTCACAAGGATCCTTAATATGAGGTAATGTAACGCTTTCCCCTTCAGGCTTCAACCCCCTATGAACTTATTATTTATCTTCATCACAGTATCGACAGTGGCATGTCCATACGTAGTCAACTACTCAAACCTTTTAGAATATTCCAACACAGGCATCTCCCCCTGCTCCAACTCAGCAAACTTTCGGAGCAAAGCAGACTACTCCATCACAAACATAAACCTCTCTTGGAACCTTCTTATAAACTCTGCCCATGTCATCTCCTCTTCATTCACTCCAGCCATCACACTATTCCACCTGAATAAAGCTTCTCCCTGAAGCGGTCTCGAAGCAAGCCTTCTCTTTTGCTCATCATTGAGCCCCAAGTCCATAGAGGTCCTCTCACAATGCAACAACCAGTTTTCCACCTTAATAGCATCCTCAGTTCCAATAAATGGCTTCCCTCCAATCCTAGCATAATCTCTTCTCTAGATAGCATTGTTTTTTACCACTAGAGCTTCCTAAACTCCTACTCTAGCATTTCCTCCAACCATTTCAGCAGCAACACCCTCCTGCACCATATTCAAGAAAAACTAATACCTAACTTCCAAATCCACTTATGGGACTCCAACACCAACATTCCCCGCTTGTGCCTGACCTTGATTCCTTCTAGCATTTCCATTTGTGGTGGTGCTCCCTCCAAGATTCACTCTTCCACTTCTAGCATCCATTCTATATTCAAGCCACGTGAGGTACAGAAGAATAACCTAAGAGAGATAGGAAACTAGGGATATAGCATATACTTATATAGAGAAAATACAAGTACGTTACTATAGAGTTATCCCATACCCCGATCTTAGTTTAATTCCTTAGGATTATGTTTTCAAAAATAATTTTAGTTCAAAGTTTTTCATAAACCTATGCTCTGAAATCAAATTGTAGCATCCCATGTCTGGATGCCCAAAGTTAAGCGCTACAGATGCTGGAGTCATCCATGATTATAACTTATGTTGACCATATACGGTAATGTTAATGGCATCCATATATCAGAAGCATGTGATTATGAAACAAAATCATAGATTTCATAATAAAAACTTTTCTCATTACATTTCACAAAACATGCTTCATATTCTATTACATAATCCCATAATCGTTTCCTAGGCAAAGATCATATATATTTATTACAAAATACGCCAAGAGCTATATATAAAGATGCCCCCTTGATTGACCAGAGTACTATATAGATATTATTGTCTTAAATACAACACCGCGAAATCAAACAAAAATAAAACAACGACCCCTAAATAGCTATATGTCATCCACCTGCTTGTCTCTGGAAGCTTATTCGCCAACCTACTAAAACTGGTAAAATCTCAACCCTCAGTCTACTCAAATCAATTTTGAGCACCCGAGAGTTTAAGGGGAAACCAAAAACTTCGAGTCAGACATAAAGACTAGTGTGAATAATACTATACATCTCGATTGTTTGATATTAAGTGAGACCATATCACTTAGAGGTGCAGGTTTCCCATCACCAATATCCTTTTAAAACATTTCTTTTGCAAACCATAATCCTGCAACCAAACTGGTTAAAACTGTAAAGCATTATCAGGTAAATATACATATCAGGAAATAAATGAACTATCTGTTCGAACACTATAGTTTTATTTGGCTAACTACTAAACTTTGGCTAACTCGGGCCCACCAAACAATATGAACAAAATAATCTAACACCTGTTAGATACTCCACTTCTGGATGGTCTGTCCCTAACTTATCTTCTCCTAGGGTCGCCTGATCCTAATAGTTTTGCGGGCTCACCAATAACCTATCTCTTTACACTTATATTCATTTCTATGTGTAACATCTTTTAAGTCTTACCCGTTACAAAGCCCTATACGCTTATATTCCTCTTGTTCTTGCTAATGGTGGTCGGCCTCTACTTTAATTTGATATTGCAAAATGAACGTATCAATGAATTCCTAAGGGTTTAGGGTATAAGAATATTCTTATTCCATCTTTTCCCTCGCCTATTACCCTTATCTATTTTGATTCATTGTTAGCTTATTTTAGTTTATTCATTAACATGGCACGGCTATCCCTATTAATCACAAACCTCAGTCCCTTAATCATCGTATTATTTTATTTAATTTAGCTAATTAAATATCTTAAATAATGTTACTAAAAATATGGGGTGTTACACCAATAGAACTCTAACCTACCGGTTTCCCTCTTGACCTAGGAATAGTTAAGTCAGGAATGTCGGAAACATGTTAATTGTGTTGACTACTTATCTGTTTATGGAAATAATTAACATTATACTTGACATTAAAAGACGACGAGGTAGACTTACCTATTAATGAGATTCAAGAATGAATTTTCTAGGTAAGGCTTTGATTTATAACCAGTTCTCTAACTTACCTGGATTCACTCTTGGACAAGGAGTAATTAGATTAGAATGTCGAAAACGAGTTAAGTATACGAATATTGATATATGTCAGCAATTGTTTTGACTAGATAGTCGATTAGTCGACTATCGAACTTGACCAAATATGACTTAAGAAGTATTAAAAGGCTACGCGATTTCATACCAATGAGAACCCCCGAGGTGGAGCATTGGTATGAAATATCTCTGGCTTTCACTTACTGTAAAAGAAAGAAAATTGAGTAAACCAAAAAATTAGCGAATTGGTCTTAAGAGACGGGGATCGATAAGTGTTTTACTTATCAAATACCGCTTTAAAACTAGTATACGAGTTCTATATTTTGGAAGCAACTGTGAAGTGAAATGTTATAGAGTTGAACTGTCTATCCTAAGTTTAGGTCAAAAAGAGAGGTCGGTATTAACATTTCAAACGTTGCTATCATGTGGGACTTCCTATCTTAAGGAGTGTTCCAAAAGAGAGGACAACGTTAGCATTTATCGGAGGACT
Organism: Allium cepa; assembly: GCA_030765085.1. NCBI lineage: Eukaryota > Viridiplantae > Streptophyta > Magnoliopsida > Asparagales > Amaryllidaceae > Allium > Allium cepa. The sequence goes on from CM060939.1 coordinate 252,884,329, forward strand.
TATGTCGGAATCTATGTGAAGATTCGAGATTTGTTCGAGATGCTCAAATCCATATAGCAATTTATGATCTATTCAAAATGATGGAACCTATTTGGAGATTCGTATTCTGTTCGAGTGATGAAGACTCAAGTGGGATATGCTGAACGTACCCTCGATATCAGAAATAACTAAAACCGAAGATAAGATGCATAGCCAAAGGGAACGTAGCATTTAGTAATCCCAAGGGTGCAGGAGACTCTCATCTAGCTTTACTTATGGTTTTGCATGTCAGAGCGATGCATATAGAACCACGAGTGTTTGGGCACGGGCCAACCATGTATTTTCCTATAGTACACTCCCTTAAAGATGTACATTGCTCGGAAGGATATCTTTGATCTTTATGTGGGAGGAACGTTCTCCCTGTATCGAGGGCATTTCCATGAAAAACCTATATTTATGCAAACGTGGCTTAGCAATATTGATTGTGTATTAATTATTGTTGTGGCGTTCACACAACAACTATTTGATATGATTTATGTGCTACACTCTAGACATTTTCTATCATATCACTACATTAAAATTAATGAATGATTGGTTTCTTTGAGGGAAAAACAATTATAGGAATCTGCATGATCTTAATAGTTACTATTACATTACACATTTTTTGAGTTTGTCATGCTGGTTTACCAAACCGATCTAGGTGTTATTTTCTTATATTGCTCTGATTAGCTCCATGTATGATTTTAGATTTAGCTATGGATGCTTAGTGCTTAAGAGAGAGGAACTAGATGATTATCTACCATAGTATTCTTATTTCTACTCCATTATTGTATAGTATGTATCAGCATTGTGAGGACGAGCGATTATAACTGTCTAGGCTGATGATAGTACTTAGGTCTTGTAACTCTAAAATTTCTACGTTCATAGTAACCCTTTGTATTGCCCTTTTGAAATTATATATAATCATTCCATTGTGATATTTTAATGTTTTGTTCTCTCTTTCTTACTCTATTCTATTTATTTATTTTACCCTAACTTTCTGTCTTTTCAGCACTTGGTTTTTGGCATACGAATACCATGGATGTATTTAGTATCGACATTTGAGTATCGAAAAGTTAGATCATTACATTATCGATGTTATAAAGTGCTAGCCTATTACAAAGAAGAGCATAGAATCTTGAGGTGTAACCATCAAAGAACTTGTTAAAAGAGAGCCTAAGGAACGGTTTCATTAGGCTTATATATTTTCTGGTATTAGTACATTTTTAATATTACTTATGTAATGATTCAGAATTTTCGATCCCGAAAATTCTAGATAGTTAGGAAAATAAGAAAAGAGAAAGAAGAAACAGAAACACCAAAACACAAAATCTCACATTCGCAGCGGATCAAAATATAATATCAAATAATGACAGTTATACAAAAGAAAACTGTATCTGACACTTTACGTTTATTTATATCAGAGTTACAACCTTTACACAAACACTGGACAGTTAAAATCACATGTCCCAGAAAAACAACAATATATCACAGCGAAATACACTCCATATGTTCCTTCCATCCAGCTCGCCTCCTGAGTTCCAGAACGTCCTTACTTGAAAATCTGTAATACTCGGTCTGACACGAGCATTACATCAAAGTAACACCCGGGTTAGGCTGGAAACCAGCGTGAGTAAATCCATCTAACATAAAATACTAATGCAAAAACTTGTTTAAAACCTGGGGTAACTCGCGCTTCACTACGAGTTCTCAACTTGTTGTAGTCAACACTTATTTCGCACAACAATATCTAAGTACCTCTACATAGTTTAAATGTCCAATTACCTAAATCATTCCATTTTAGCCTATTGATTTCACATATCAAATCTATAAGGAATCATAGTATGTTACAAATCGAAGTGGGTTTGGGTATTTACTAATACCTGACCCCGGTCTCTTCGAATTCAATACCATCTTAACCCAAATTATTCAAGTGAAATTCAATTCAACTTTAAATACAAGATGTCACTTTTTCATAGCAATTCATCATCGATAGATAACTACATCATCACTGTCCACCCAAGCATATCATATCACAAAACATTTCATATCAGAGATATCAACCAATTCAAGGCATTTAACATCATTCAATCATCATAAGCAAGATTGATCACTTCCCAAATTGATTTAATTTATCTCTAATTAAATTAATTACTAATCTTTAATCGCTTAGATTACCTTTACTTAACATTAAATAATTACAAACCAATTAATTAATCACCCTTGACTAATTATCCGTTAATTGCAATAAGTAATTTAACTCTTAATTAATTACACAAATTAATTAACCTTTACCCATCCATATTAATTACATTGATCCTAATTAATTACTCAAATTAATTATCTTATAATCACTTACATTGATTAATCATGCTTTAATTAATCACACTCATTAATTAGCTAACCCTTTAATCAATTTCCTTAATTAATCTATCCTTTAATTAATTACACTAAGTAATTAATCTTTAATTACTTCCGTTACGTAATTAACCTTTGATTACTTTCATCAAGTAATTATCCCATTGGTTAATTAATTACATTGGTTAATTACATTGATTAATTAACCCTAAATCAATAATTAATCACAACTATTAATTATTTTTTTGCTAATAATAATCACTCTTTAATTTCTAATTTATTAATCAATAATTAATCCTTAATTATTTATTAATAAATCTTTAATTATCAATAAATTTGAACGATAAATCGTTTATCGTAATTAATCTTCTTAATAATTATTCCAAAGTCTTACCTAATAACCTTGGAATCAAAATAACTTAAAAGCTTTAGGTTTAAGTAAAATTTAAAACATTTAATCTTTTAATTAAACTAATTAATTATCTGATTAATTAAGTTTTCAAATCAACTTAAGTATTAACTTGATTAATATCTTAAAATACTTTCTCAACTTAAATTAACAAAACATTTAAATAATCGATTTATTACTTAAAATAGTTTGAAGATAATTAATTTATCTTGACTTAGTTAAGTTTTAAAAATTTGTTAACATCTAACTTGTAACCCGAGAACAATCCCGAGTATTACCTCACCATAACCTGAGCTATACCCGATTCCTAACTGAGTCTACCAATCTCAGTCTCTACCTGATCGAACTCGAGATCAAACTCGAGTATAACGCCCTTAAATCCCCGAGTTAACATCGAGCAAAAAAAAAACTTCTTCCTTGCTCCCTCTTCTTCCATTCTTCTCCTCATCTACTTCTTCTTCCTTAATTTTCTCTTGGTCGTGCACGATCATGTGCACATGCACACGATTTCCGACCCCTCTTACTCACCATCGACCAGCCCCGCAAAACATCCTTGGCCACCCTACCTCACTCTTCCACCTTGGCACCTGATCGAATCAACCTATCGAAAATGAGTACCCAGCCCCAAAATCTGGAAACCCGACACTCCGACGAAATCAATCATCCACCGATGATCCCGTCTTCGAGAATCATCGCCAATCGTACCAAAGCATCGTCTCGACACGATAAATCGATTTCTCTGGTCGCGATTGCTTCCGGCCTTCTCACGACGTCGCGAATGCCTTGAAAATATCAACCACACAAACCAACGTCGAAACCCTACTTCGCCAATGACTAGCCACCACGGCAGCCTAGAATTCAAACGGGCATTTTTCTAAAGATCTCCGATCCTCAAGCAAACTCCAGTATCAACCATGATACCCAGATCAACGCCAATCACCAGAATTTGACGAAAAAGTCAATTCAGTTCAACCCCAAAATTCTCAGCACACCCAAGATTAAAAATCATGATTTTAATATCAAAATTCATCATTTACACATACAAATCAGATTATAAAATCCAAACTTGAAATTATATTCATTGATTTTTATGTTTTTAAAAGCTTTAACTGTTATTTTACAATCCTTAAGTGTTTACCAAATATTTCTACTTAAATCTATTTTTAAAATTAAGATCTTGTTAATCCAAACACATCTTATTCATACACCATGACTTAAAAGAAATCAGGTGAAGAGATTTTTAATTTTGAATACACTTTATGCCTGTAAACTAGAATCAGAGAGCTATATACCTGTAACCAAACATGCACACTCATTTTCACACATATATATCACATGTAGGCACAATGATCTTCTATACAAATGTTTTTCACAACAAACATACAAATATATATATCATAAACATCGGATACATTGGCAGAATCAAGAGTTTTGGTGTATCAGTTTAGTCACCTGATTTGATTTGAATAGAAACCCTGAAAGTTTGCTTTACTCTGAAATTTACTTGAGTTTGATCTAGTATTGAACTTTGTTGCTGAGTTAATCTCATGTCATTAGAGTTGAATCTGGACTTGTTTGAATTGATTTGCAACTTTCTAAATCTTTGGCTTAAATTTGAATTTGCTTGATTGTTTTTATCTCGGATTTGATATATATATTTTTTTAGTTTGAAGAAGAAAGAAAAGGAAGTTGAACTGAAATAATAACCAGTTTTTTTTTTCAAATTCTTTTGTTATGTATTAAATTTTAAAAGAAATAAGTATGCCACTTGTATCTCCAATACTAACACTTGTAAACGCATGTTATATTTATTTTACAAATGTCATAATTATGGATTTTATGGTTAAATCCTTGCCTCTAATTTATAAATTATGTCTAAATCCCTACTTAATTTTTATTTATAAAGATTATTTATTTTATATTTACATATGAGTTATGTACTTTAAATTTTATACTTATATTTATAAAAGATATACATATATCAAAACTTTATATTTAAACTTTATATTTATTTACATATATACTAACTATATCTATTTCCAGGTATACAAAAGAAAAGTATTTTTAAATCTTTAATTAAATCTCACCTTATATATTTACAAACTAACCTTACATATACATGTATATAAATTTTCAAAGATTTATTTAAAGATTGAATTCTATTTTTTAACACTAAAATAAGTATCTATACATATATATTGTATTAAAAGTTATGTTTTGAAACGGTAAATTTAATCTTGTTAATTTTCAATTAACTGATGTCCAAAAATTCGGGTTATCACAACTTATATCAAAAGGAGTTTTAAATTCAACTTTTAGGCGAATAATAGAGATCCTATAGTTATTTCAGAAAAAGGTGTTATTTCCTAAGTGAATAATATGCATCATTCCTAATATAAAAGTATCGACATTCTTTAAAATAGTTTCCAATAATGTGAAAAGAAATTATTACGATAATCAGAGTTGTGATATATGTAACACACCATCATTTGGAATTAGTTATTTAGTTTGTTAGTTAATTAGGCTCCAAAAATGAGATTTGTGCAAACGATGGAATTGGACCATGAAACTTGTAGCATTGCATTCGTGGCAAAATTCTAAGCAAGTTTTATATTTAGAGTTTTGCGTTAGGAGTCTAAACGAAGAAGTTATGAACGAAAAACGAATTCGAAACAAAAATAAATAAATAAATAAATAAGAAAATTTAAATTTTATAATTATTCACCTGGGCCCATAGCCCGACTTTCACTACAACCGGTCGACATGAAGCAATCGACCGATGCATATGACACGGTCGACCGATTGGAAACTGCAGGCACAATAAACCTAGGCCGCAATTGCCTAGATTTAATATATTTCGATCTAACGGTTCTGGTTGATTCTAGCGCCTATAATTTCATGTCTCGCCCTCCCTCCCCTTCTCATACTTCTCTGGAGGCAGTAGCGAAGCTCTATCATATCTCCTTCTCCACTTTCTTTCCAAATTATAAAAAATAAGATATTTATATCTATGTTCATATAAATTAGAGAAGAATAGAAATCTAATAAAAAAAGGAAGAGAATCAACTAGACACGTATTTGAGGTAATTTATGGATTTATATACATATTTATCTATTTTCTCTCCCAATCTCAAATCACTTCTCAGATATGTAATTCTAATATATGTATATACTTGTTTTATACATATTTCTTTTATTAAAAGGATTTGAAGATGAATCAAAGGTTCTTCTTTAGATCTAAAGATTTGGATCGTTTTTAAAAGGTTGGTGGGAAATTTTATAGATTGTTATAATATGAAAATTAACCCGTGGGCGTTTATTTGATTTTTATGCCTAACTGGGTAATTGTGTATGAGTTGTAGATAAAAAATTGAATATGATCTGAATATAATAAATATTGCCTACATATTCTTATTTACGAATTGATTTAAAAATTTTTACAACCAAATATGGAAATCAGCCCCAAAAGTATGAATTTGGAATAATGATTGGAATGAAATTTATTCCAGATCTAAAAATAGGTTGTATAATAATGTTATGAGTTTGGATTATTACCCTAATCTTGTCCGAATGTAAACTTTTCTATGTATGGAATTGTTGGAATTTAGATCCATTTAATATTTGTAAATTAATTTGATTTTTTTACTTTTATGAAAAATTTCACGTTTGATCTAACCAGAATAGATGCAAATAGAAAAAGAAACAGATGTATAAAGTATGAATTCATTGTAGTTTACACTGCCTATTTCAGTAATAAAAAGAAATGATTATTCCTTGTAATTTCAAAAAATGTAATCTTAAAGTGAAATCTTTTGTTTTATGCTAATTTATGGAAATTGTAGCGGATAATATTTTAGATATGATTCCAATAATTGAACATTGAATATAATATTATAGTGAATATATATAACTAGAATATATTTCATAAATGTGGATATCTTTAGGTAATTAATTGAGATTTTAATAATTAAATAAGAAGCTAATGACGACACTTACATGTACTATTCATGTTTGGGATAACTAATTAATGTGAAAGGAATTTAAAAGGATTGTAACTCCAATAAATGAGAAATAAATGGTTATAAACATGAGAGTTGCAATAATTTGATATGGTAAATTGATTAATGAGACTCATAGATAAAGAAGTTGAATTAATAACTATGGAATAGTTAAAAAGGTTACTAATTTGAAATTAGTAATCATACGTAAATATCTTAGGATTTGTCCTTTAGGATTTTATAGACAAATTAACTTTTGTGAGCATTAAAAGGGGAATTAGTAAGCTAAGTCCAATGTCTACCTTAGATAATATAAGTAAAGACCAAGGATGGTTAATTGGATTAGTAAGTCGGTGATGCAAGGTCAGCAGAGTCACTCGACAAAACATTGCCATTAACTTTGAGGCTACTAGCAGTCATATGCACTTATTACTGATGTGAGATATCATTAATCCTAGAACCCATGACGATATGAGAGATTGGGTCTGCTTTCTTAATTGAAAAGTATTAAATGGTCCAAATTTGGAATTAAGAGCGGAGAGGGATATCTCCATATGGGTTCACTTCTAGTTTGAGGTATCAAGTGGTTGTGGGGTTTGCTTCTCTTCTAAAAGGAAGTATTAAGTAACCTAGTGAGTTTTCAAATAAATAATGATGTCTTTAAAAGGGTTTACTTCAGTATCGAGGTATTAAGTGACTGTAGAGTTCGCCTCTTTCCTATAAAAGATGTATTAAGTATCCCAATGAGATTTTCAAGCAACGTCAGCTAGATAGTACTAGTGAAGAGTCCACCTTAGAGTTAGGTATTAAATGATGAAAGCCTACTTATAAATAGGTCTTAATGGTCAGAGGTCGGCCTTTTCCTTATTAATAAGTTATTAAATGGCTTGGGTATAGTCTCTCTATTGCTAAGGCCGTAAAAACGATAGTACTAGTGAGGAGTCTGCCTGGGGTTATGTATTAAGTGATGGGGACCTACCTAGAATATAGGTATTAAATGGTTAGAAGTTCGCCTAATCCTTTTTTAAAGGTATTAAGTGGCTTATGTACTTTTTATTACATGGCTACGATTTTATCGATGGTATATGCGGTAATAGTTGGACATTAAATGTCAAAAGCCATAAATAGTGGTTAGAAGTCTTTGTGGCTAGGACCTACCGACAATTAACAACATTATTAGGAATCCATCTTGAGAATAGGTCTTAAATGATTAGGTTCACCTTGATTTAGGTCTTAAATAACGAGGTCTACCTTAATTGAGGTCTTAAATGGCAAAGTCTGTCTATTTCTCATTTAAAAATATTATAGAAGCCCGCTTTATATTTAGAAGATTAAGTGGCAAATGGGTTTGGAAGTATTGGGTGGTTGATAGGGATTTATCGGTATTTTGTACCTTAGGAAGGGGTAAGTAAGTAATCGTGTGTGCAGTGCAAGGTTAAATTGGAATTGCTAACCTTAATGACCATAACAATTAAATGGAAACCAGTTGGTATAAATTTATGTTATGGACAGTTTATATATTTTCTAGTAACCAAAATGTTGTTCTAACCTTCTTCTTATTACAACCCGTAGGATGGATTTAGAAGAACAGGTCACTGCAGTTGGATGTGCTTTGTTGTTAGGAATTCTTCTTTTTCTCTCATGCTCGATGCTGATGTGACAATCTGCTATCCAAGAAATACTATTAATTTCAAGGTAGTAATCGTAGTCAGTATTCTTATCCTATTATTGTTTCCGTTGTGAGTTTTAATTTCTAATCAATCCCTGATTATGCTCAAGCTTATTCGCAGGTACTAAATCAACGATCCGTGCTTTGATGGACTTGGGTTTCAATTTTTGTTGAAATTTAGGCCTATTAAGGTATGGGTTGTTACATTTAGTATTAGAGCCCAGGCTAGTTGATCAGAGGAATTAGGAAAAATTGGAAGAACATTCCCGTACTTTCCTATCCAGTAATACTATATTTTTATGATAGATTTTCATAGTTTCGACTGTAGAAGTAGTTGGAGTTCCATTCCGAAGAAATGGACAAAGCAATTATGTGTTTGAAATATCTTAGAGTTATGATTTTCATGCCGACTCCGAAGTACCCCCATAGAAGGGCTAGTGATGTGTAAAGCGCTGTGATGAAGAGCAAGAATATGATATATGGCAGAATCCCGGAGACTAGAAGTGTTCGACTTGATGGTTGAGATTCTAGTTACCTTGCGATTTTGGATTTGGATGATGAGTTCCAGTTGGAGACACACATTTATTTCAAATGGGCAGGAAATTAGCATCTGTATGTCGCAATATTCCTAAAGCAAGTTTTTGCTAGGGTGCATTCACCGATCACCTCTATGGTGGTGATCGGACTTTTATTTGGATAATTAATGTAAAATTCTTAGTCTAAAACTTGTGAGAGAATTTATATAAAGTATATTTTTAAATACCTTAGACGTTGGAAAAAGGGTTTCAAAGGATTTCTTTTCCAAGTATTTAGTTTGGAAAATTTTTTTGGGAGAGTCTTGAAATTTTAATTTTCAAAGTAATATGTATACCACAAAGTTGATCGTGTTAATGGGTTCTTAGTTTATAAAAGATTAATTCTTTAAATCCTTAAATATTTACATTAGGAAAGGCTTGTTTTTTATTTTTTGCACGATATTAGTTTGCGAATTTGGGAAATTTGTATTTTTAAAAGAAGGTTTTGGAAACCTTGAAATATATATATATATATATATATATATATATATATATGTATAAATTTTATTTTCAAGGGAAGTTATGGTATGAAATAGTTTCTGTTATTTAGAAACAAGTACAAAGGAGCGTATACTTAGCCCTTTGATTTTTTGGTTTATAAAATCGAGGTTTTTATTTATTTTTTCTCCTTAAGGTACAACAAAATGGGAATGACATTCAATTTTATTGGGGTATGCGGTTTGAAGTGTGGTTGTACCCACCAGCTATTAGAAGAAATATTTCCATGCGAAGGAGGTAGGAAATAATAGCTGGAATATTTTTAGGTTTTTGGAATTGTTGTTCGCCGCAGCAGTTTTTTTGGGACTACTGTGAACTGCTAGAGTGTGACAACTCAAAATTTACCCATAATAATTAATTCTCTAAATGATAAAATAACTTTGTGAAATCATCAGAATTGAGCCATCGGAGTTGCACCATTGTGTCCGTGGTAATTTTCCGGTCAATTTTCATATATAGAACGTCAGAATCTGAGTAAATATGAGCGAGATACAAAGCAAACAAGAATCAACGAGAGAAAAAATATACAGGGAGGTCGACCTGGAGGTCGACCATCCCAAGGCCTAGGTCGACCAGCCGGTCGACCTAGCACTATGGGCAGTCGACCTGTAGGTCAACCCGCCTACGGGTTTAAGGCATAGGAATTCCTCCTTCGTCCTCTGCGATTTTAACACGTCAATTTCCCTATTTTGCTCAATCTGGTCCCTTCATGCTTCCTTCTTATGGCTCCTATTCAGCCTATGACGTGGTTGCATCCTATTCAATCCCCAAATTTAATGATCTGAGATTCACTTCTACCTCTATAAATAAGACCCTAGGCCTAACACTTTTTCTCATTCTAGATTTTCTCCGCTTGGGTTCACCTTTTCAGGAAGGACTCTAAAAGGAATAATTTTCCAAGAGGAGAATATTTTTAATAAAAATATTTCAATACCCTCAAGTGGATCTGGGAAGACCTAAAGGGAAGAGCTCAGGACCACACGTGCATGATCGTAATTATTTTAGATTTCTTTAAGTAATTTAAAATAATAGGGTTTTCAATAGTTGTAGTTTTTACTACGGTTTTTGGAATAACCTTTTTAGTAGTTTATTTACAGGTTTTCAAAATTATTTTCAGTCTATTTATTTTAGCTATTCTTTTCGGTTAATTTTAGTTTATTTCTGTTAATTATAGCATTTCCATTTATTTACAATATTTTAATTTATTTACTGTTTATTATGCGTTATTTACATCTTTTTCCGCCGCTTTGGATTTTCTTCTATTTTTGGTTTTCTTTTATTTCTCCTTCTTCGCGTATGGATTGGAATAGATCAAACATGAATATGGATTAAAATTATACGAGTACTAAAATAACGGAAGATAAGATGTAAATTGTAAAGATTATAATAAAAATGGAATTAAACTGAAATTGAGCCTAATTATGATAGTGATGTTAGAATTGGACTAATTAAAGATAATCTGGCTAGTTATAACTTAGAATTATAACTAAAAAGATCATAAGATGAGAGAAGCTTATTTTTACACTTAACATTGGGTTAATAATTAGCATGATTATAATGCAGGTTATAATAAAAAATAAAACATAGTGAGGCTTATTTTAAGACATAGGATAAATTAATAAGCACAGATAAACAGAAAAAAGTAAAGGCTTATGTAAATAATTTACCTAAGTTAATAAGCAAAGAATTAAAGTGGACATATACCAAATAACATTCCTCTATTTCTATGGACATGGTGTTTCATATAATCCTGAAGTGAGATGAGGGGCACTAACAGTAGAAAATGGTCAATAAGCAGAAGTCCAAGTCAAGGGGATTTGGACAAGGGGTGCAACTAGATATTATTTGGATTACGGGCCAATACCAAAAGTATTTCCCTAATTATTCTATGGACATGGTGTTTCACATAACCCTGAAGTGAAATTAAGTGCCTCACATAGCCCTGAAGTGAGACGAGGTGTCTTACATAATCCTAAAATGAGACGAGGGGCACGCTTATGCTGGAGCACGGGTAATAAGAAGACCCAATAGGTGGAGCAACAGGTAGCATGAGCATGGTGGCAGTTACGAGTGCGACTTCCATTTCAGTGCTCAATAATCGCTATGAGTTCCAAGCGCTTAAGTATATGTGTCTTTTGTAGGCATCATTGCCTTCCGTGAAGGGAGCTATATAACTCTAGTCCACAATAAATTCTTTGTGCGTCTTTCGTAGACACAGTTGTGATTTATGCGTCTTTCATAGATGCCATCACCTTATGTGTATGGAGTTATATAGCGTCTAGTTCGCAGTAAGGTCTATGGAGTAATGGGTCGATTAAAGGGTAGAATTAGGAATTCAGCCTAACTATAGGATTAGGAATTCAGCCTAATCAAAGAAGCTAACAAAGACAAGTGCAAACAATCAAAGTAATTCCACTGTGTTAGTAATTCGTGTTTATTTCCAACTTATTCCTTTTTCTTCCTATTCTCCTTGTTTCCTTTATATATACTAGAACTATTGTAAAGTCAATTACTATTACTTTGCTTAAAGATTCTAGTAATTACTATCGTTCACCAGACTTTTAGTCTGACTCACTCCTTTATTTTGCCCTTTTTCCCTTCATAGGCAATCGGGGGCAAGGAAGATAGACCACAGCATCTTGGAGACTTGGAGACCCAATCATGTATTCCATCTTTTTATTTCCAGCTTTTTGTTCTTTTATTGTACTGGCATTATATTAAGGGAAAGTTTGTGTTTGTACTCTGATTTTTCAAATGAGAATGAGATTTTGTTTTCAGAAGACAATTGCATTTGTTATTTGGAACATACGTGGTTTGTCTGAAGTATTTATGAAGTATTAATTTTTAAAATCACTCATTGTTTTTAATTAGTTCTGTTGTATTATTATCTATCTATTTTGTATTTTGAATCTTAGTCTCTACTAGCTTTAGTTATACCTACGACGCATCACGTCTTTTAGTGTGTCCTTTTGGGTATACTAAGGGTGTAGGGTGTTACATTTGGTATAAGAGCCTAAGGTTACAGGATTCCTTAAAATTTATTTTAAAAGTAAAGTATTTTTCCAAAATAAATTTTTTAAAAGAAAAGAACTCTTAATTGTGATTTTAAGTATAAAAGAGTTTTTATAAAAAAATCCCCTCAAAAGTCCAGTTCAATCCTCCTTTGACTCTTTCCTAAACTCTTTTCTTTGCGTAGAATGGCGAATGCCCCAAATCTTCCCGAGGGTATTCCAGTCTCGGGCTGGTTTCATAGTTATCTACAAGCCATGACTCTGGAGGTGCAAGGGCAAGCGCCCAATCCAGCACCAATGGGTGGGAATCCCATCAACCCACCAGCAACAGCTAATTTCTCTAAGATTTGTTAGGACTTTGCGAATTTGGGTGGAAAAACATTTTCTGGTATGGAGACTTTTGTGGAGGCTCGGGCTTGGCTACGTAACACGGAGAGGATATTCGGACTATTGAGATTGAATGATCAGCAGCGGGTTCAGCTAGCATCTTGGCAGCTGAAAGAGGAGGCTTCCTATTGGTGGGAGGTTATAGAGTTGGAAGGAAGGAAAGTCACTTGGGATGGATTTCGAGAGCGATTTGATAGGAAGTTTTTGTCTTAAGAAGAAGAGAGTGTTCAGTTCGATCGATTCATTAATTTAAAGCAAGGGAGTTTGGTTCTGAAGGAGTACATCAATTAGTTTAATGAGTTGTCGCGGTTTGGGATAGAGTTGGTTAATACACCACACAGGAAGGCTTTGAAGTTTGCGAAGGGATTGAATCTGCCCCTTCAGGGATTGTTGTTGACTCACATGCCGATGGGAGCTACTTATGAGTCTTTGGTGGAGATGGCGCTTATTTCTGATGCAATCAAGGAAGGAGAGTCAATGGAAGTTGTTAAGTCGAAAGGTCCGAGAAGAAACGGTGGAGGAATAATAAAGAGAAGAAGAAAGGTGATGGCCCTCAAAAGCAGATTAAGAAAGGATTAAAGTGTTGTAGCTGTGGAATTATGGGACATACTGCCTTGGATTGCAAGAGGGAGAAGATGAAAGGAAAGTGCTTTAATTACGGTCACCCCGGTCACTTGAGTAGGAATTGTCCCAGAAGACAAGACAGGGAGCAAGTACACCAGTCACGCAGATTCAGGCGTTAGACACAACACCTTCAGCAGCATTCCAGATAGAGGTAGGAAAGTCACGGTTGAAGGTTTGATTTCTATTTCTGACTTTCCCATTCAAACTCTATTCGATTCTAGAGCATCACACTCTTTTATCTCTAGTTCTCTTGTGGATTGTGTGCACTTAAACGTTTCTTTAGTAATATACCCCATTGTTGTTTCAAACCCCATAGGAGGATCGGCACACTTACCTATGGTTTGTAGGGGTTTGAAATTTTTTATCTAGGCGTAGAATTCGACTACGACACCTGTGTTTTGGAATTTTCGGGGTATGGGATGATTTTAGGAATGGACTGACTATTTATATATGGAGCAATATTAGACTGCGAGATGAGAGTCGTTAGACTAGAGACATGCAGCGGTAGGACTGTTGAGGTTTCTTACGACCCAAAAGGGTCCGTCATGTTAAGCCTCCTTGATTCCCTCGATTCATCATCATAAGAGTCGGATTTGGTTCCTGTCATCAGATATTTTCCAGACATCTTTGAGGAGGTTAGGTGACTACCCCCTGAGAGAGAGATCGACTTTAGGATTTATTTAACTTATAATGCTAAGCTAGTAGCATTACGCATGGCACCTAGGGAGAGGAAGGAATTGAGAAAGCAAGATCCGTGAGCTTTTGGAGAAAGGTTTCATAAGAAGAAGCATATCGGAATAGGGAGCACCAGTCGTCTTACTACTAAAGCGGATGGTTCCCTTCGACTTTGCATAGACTATAGGGAGTTGAAAAGGCTCAAGAAGAAGAATCGTTATCCCCTTCCTAGGATAGATGATCTTTCTAACTAGTTAGTTGGCTCTTGTGTATTCTCTCAGCTTGATTTAGCCACGGGATTCCATCAGCTTAGAGTGTTGATGACAGCATTGATAACACCACGTTTACGACTCTAGATGGATTTTATGAGTGGTATGCATTTTGGGCTAACCAATGCCCTAGCCTACTTTATAGATTTGATGAGCCACGTCTTTAGAGAAGTCCTAAATAAATTTGTGGTCGTATTCGTGGACGGCATTTTGGTGTTTTCGAAGAGTAAAGTGGATCATGCGATTCGTCTAGAGGAGGTTCTTCGTGCACTTCGCATTCTTCAGTTGAAAGCAAAGTTCTTGAAGTATCACTTTTGGCGTAAGGAAGTGCGTTTCTCGAGTCATAGAGAAGGTCTGCACATGGTAGGAGTTTGAGAAATGGTTTTGTACATTTAGGTTCAGATTAAACCAAAGAGAGGTAGGCAAAGATTGGAAATGTACAATGGATTCGGTTGATAAGAAAAAAAAGAAAGCCCATGTGTAGATAATTGCAGAAATTACGATTGTTTTAGATAAGTGGATTTGACGATAGTACTAAAAGACTTTAGTAAAGAATTGGGATTACCAAAATATAGGAAGGGTTCTTCTAGGGTAGTGAGAAGAAAATCCACCTTATGTTTAGCTCAAAAGAATATAATTGTTAGAATTGAAAATTTTCATTGTTAATATTTTCTTTTAGGAAATAAATATTGGGTTTTTGAAAAATGGTATGAAATTTAAAATTGTTTTTTATGTGATATAAATTTTGTTCAAAGTAATATTCTTTTTGAAGAATTATAGCTTTCTAGTTTCTTTGTAGATAAACAAAGATTTTAAGTATAAAAATCTAGAGGTTATTAAGTACCGAAAATGTAAGTTACAACATTTATTGTTGTAATAGATTTTTTCATTGAAAGTAAAGGGAGCATAGATTATAGCACTATTGTTATAGTAGGTGACTTCCAAAGGAAATGTTTCTACATAGTATATGAGGTTTATTATTAGTATTTATTTTAATTGAATCTATACACTAGTATTTTTGGATTGTAGTAACAGTATTTTAAGCAACATCTGTTTTGACCCACATAAAAATGTATTTTGAAGAAAATTTTCAAGTATAAAAATAAAGTGGTTTGTAAGTACACTAACTATTTAAATAAGTATGAGGAATTTTTTCTAGTTATGGATATATTAAAAATTGTTTTGAAAATGAGTTTTTCTGAAAAGAAAAGTGTAGGTTAAAATTAGGAAATTAGTAAATTTCACAGAAGTTGTCTACGGTAAGAGAATATAAATTAAAAATACTTTAATCTATTGGAACGAAATGAATAATGATAAAATTTTCTTTGAAACCAAATTATAAATAAAAATGTTTTGTGCAAGTTATAAGGAATACGTGAAAGAGATATACAAGGTATGGGAAGCACCATATTTTGTATTAGCCTATTTCGAAAAATAAAAAATACATTTCTTGTAATTTCATATAAACATAAAATCCTCTTTTAAAGGATTCATAGAAGGTTTTACCATTAATAGTTTGAAAACACATAAGGATATTTTAAAGATATTCTAAACGAAAATAGTTTGGTGAAAAAGTAAAAAAGTGCTTGGAAAACTTAATAAAAGAGAAATTTGAAATTTTTATAAAAAAACCAAAAAGCTCTTTAAAAGAAAACAAGGAATAAGTTTTGGACTTAAAAGTTTTTCTTTCTAGTTTTGGGAAGTAATGTAAATTCAAAAAGCTGAGAAGATGCAAGTCTAGAAAGATAAGATTTTAAGTAATCCGGTATTTTTGAATTTAATAGAAACTTAAAGATAACACTTTCAAAGGCAAAGGTTTTGGGATTTGATGTTATAAAAATTTAGAAACCTTAATTTTTAAAATGGAACCATAAACACTGAACCAAACTCCTAAATGTGAAGTAGATAGGAATCATTTCCTAGGTGTAATGAGAAGGTGTTAGGCTACAAAGGAGACAGCAATAATTACTTTTGTAAGTAATAATTGAGTTTCCATAGAGTGTATAGATACCTAGTGAGAACCTAGAAATATTGATTCATGTGAGCAGACTAAAGGAGAGCAGTAAAGTGAAATTAGTAAGATAGTAAGACACGCATGGTTGAGGATGAGTATTCTTGATTTTGAGAAACTTGGGAGAAGCATCCTCCTTTAGTGGAATTCCCATATGATAGTAGTTTTCAAGCTAGCATTGGAGTGGCATCTTTCGAAGCTCTTTATGGAGGACCGCGCAAGTCGCCTTTATGTTGCTTAGAGTCTATAGAGAGATGGCTACTGGGTCCCGACATGGTTAGAAAGACTTCGGAGAATATTGGTTTGATTAGGAGAAAATTCATATCTCATATCCTCATCTTCTCAATAATAAGTTTTATAATTTCCTACTTCCATTTTAGTTTTGAATAAGTTCTTCCCTTTATTATCATTTGGGTGGGTAGAACTTAGGATTTATCCTATGGATGGTAGGATTTGATGTAACATGTTATTAGAACATGTTATGTGTGATGTATGCTAGTGATTGCAAGTGTTTGCTAGTAGATGCTAATGGATGCATATACTTACACTAGGCACTATTATCTTTAAGGGATCGACCTAAATAGGACATTAGAGCATATGCATATGGACATGTGCGCGTTTGCATTTTATTTTATTCCATGGTTGCTATAAATGGATGATTATCATATGATTGTTGCATTTGGATGATGATTGTAGCACGCATATAGAACCATCAGTTAACATTAAGGAATTTTCGCATTGTTAAGATACATAGCACGGACATGATTGCATAAAAGGTGGTCAACTGAATCAGTGGACTGCCTAATCTTTTGCATAAGTTAGGGACGTAGACACTACATTAATCGCATAAATATCATAAATTGCATTAGAAAAAATCAAGGACAATGGATGATGGTTGAGTAGTTGGTTGTAGAACTTGGATGAAAACATTTAGTACATTCTTTTATCCTTAGATATTCCGGGGATGAAATCCCTTAAGGAGGGGAAAATGTAACAACCCGAAATTTAACCCATAATAATTAGTTCGTTAATTAATTAAATGATAAAATAACTTTGTGAAATTTTCAAAATTGAGCCACGGGAGTTGCACCAATGTGTCAGTGGTAATTTTCTGGTCAATTTCCATATATAAAATGTCAGAATCAGAGTTAATATGAGCAAGATACAATGCAAACAAGAATCAACGAGAGAAAAATATGCAAGGAGGTCGACATGGTTGCATCCTATTCAGCCTATGACGTGGTTGCATCCTATTCAATCCCTAAATTTAACGATCTGAGATCCACTTCTACTCCTATAAATAAGACTCTAGGCCTAACACTTTTCTCATTCTACATTTTCTCCGCTTGGGTTCACCTTTTCAGGAAGGACCCTAAAAGGAATAATTTTTCAAGGAGAGAATCTTTTTAATAAAAATATTTTAATACCCTCAAGTGGATCCGAGAAGATCTAAAGGGAAGAGCTTAGGACCATAGGTGAGTGATTGTAATTAATTTAGATTTCTTTAAGTAATTTAAAATAATAGGGTTTCCGATAGTCGTAATTTTACTACGATTTTTGAAATAACATTTTTAGTAGTTTATTTACAGTTTTTTGAATTATTTTCAGTCTACTTCTTTTAGCTATTCTTTTCAGTTAATTTTAGTTTATTTGTGTTAGTTATAGGTTTTTCATTTATTTACAGTTTATTTATAGTATTTTAATTTATTTACTGTTAATTATGAGTTGTTTACTTTTTTTATCTGACGCTTTGGATTTTATTCTATTTTTTAGTTTTCTTTTATTTCTCCTTCTTCTTCGCGTATGGATTAGAATAGATTAAACGCGAATATGGATTAAAATTATAAGAGTACTGAAATAAGGGAAGATGAGATGTAAATTGTAAAGACTGTAATAAAAATGGAATTAAGATTGAAATTAAGCCTAATTATGATATTAATGTTAGAATTAGACTAATTTAAGATAATTGGCCTAGTTATAACTTAGAATTATATCTAAAAAGAGTATAAGATGAGAGAAGATTATTTTTGCACTTAGACCTTGGATTAAGTAATAAGCATGATTATAACGTAGGTTATAATAAGAAATAAAACATAGTGAGGCTTATTTTAAGACTTAGGATAAATTAATTAGCACAGATAGTAAGAACAAAAGTAAAGGCTTATTTAAATAATTTACCTAAGTTAATAAGAAAAGAATTAAAGTAGGCCCTATACCAAATAACATTCCCCTATTTCTATGGAAACGGTGTTTCACATAATCCTGAAGTGAGACGATGGGCACGCTTATATTAATAACAACAGTAAATGGTCAATAAGTTGAAGTCCAAATCATGGGGATTTGGGCAAGGGGCACAACTAGATATTGTTTGAATGATGGGCCAATACCAACAGCATTTCCCCTATTATTCTATGGACATGGTGTTTCACATAACCCTGAAGTGAAACGAGGAGTCTCATATAACCCTGAAGTGAGATGAAGCGTCTCATATAATCCAGAAGTGAGACGAGGGGCATGCTTATGCTGGAGCACAGGTAAAAAGAAGACCTAATATGTGGAGCTACAGGTAGCACGAGCATGGTGGCAGTTACGCATGCGACTTCCATTTTGGTGCTCAGCAATCGCTATTAGTTCCAAGCTTTTAAGTATGTGTGCCTTTCGTAGGCACCATTGCCTTCTATGTTAGGAGCTATATAACGTCTAGTCCATAATATATATTTTGTGTGTCTTTCGTAGACACCATTGTACTTTGTGCGTCTTTCGTAGATGTCATTACCTTATGTGTAGGGAGCTATATAGCGTCTTGTCTGCAGTAAGGTCTATGGAGTAACAGGCCGATCAAAGGGTAGAATTAGGATTTTAGCCTAATTGTAGGATTAGCAATTCAGCCTAATCAAAGCATCTAACAAAGATAAGTGCAAACAATCAAAGTAATTCAATTGCATTAATTTAGTAATTCGTATTTATTTCCAGCTTATTCCATTTTCTTCCTATTCTCTTTGTTTCCTTTATATATACTAGAACTGTTGTAAGGTGCGTTACTTTTACTTTGCTTAAAGATTCTAGTAATTACTATCATTCACCAGACTTTTAGTCTGAACCACTCCTCTATTTTCCCCTTTTTCCCATCATAAGAAATCGAGGGCAAGGAAGATATACCGCAGCTTCTTGGAGACTTGGAGACCCTATCATATATTCCTTCTTTATATTTCTAGCGTTTTGTTCTTTTATTGTACTGGAACTATATTGAGGGAAAGTTTGTGTTTGTACTCTGGTTTTTCTAATGAGACTGAGATTTTAATTTCATAAGACAATTGTATTTGGTATTTTGGAACATATGTGGTTTGTCTGAAGTATTTATGAAGTATTAATTTTTAAAATCACTCATTGTTTTTATTTACTTTCATTGTGTTATTATCTATCTATTTTGCCTTGTGAATCTTAATCTCTGCTCGCTTTAGTTATACCTACAATGCACCACATCTCTTAATGTGTTCTTTTGGATATACTAAGGGGTGTTAGGTGTTACATAGAGTATGGCTCAGGACTAAATGGTAGGCTTTGACACCATCGTGGTGAGGACAGAAATTTTTTGGTTCGTGTCGAATTGAAGGAGACAGCGCAAAACGAATTTAATTCGAACCTAAATGGGTCCATGTTCAATTAGCTTCCAAAGCCTGTCTAGCAGTTGACCAGTTAGCGGTAAGCCTATAGTGGTCTAGCAGTTAACGTGTATTGGCACAACTTGAACATGGAATGTGAATATAAAAGTCACGTCTGAATTTCCCCTATTGCATTCTTTAGTTCCTCCTTCTTCAAAAAGCTGAGCCCCATCTCCATCCTCCTCCTCATCTAAGTATTAGCCTCTCTCTTCCTTTTCTTCCATAGGCGATGTCGTTTTCCCTAAAAGCAGCATCCTCGCCTTCCCCTCATGCTGGTTTTGCACATTAGATCTTGCCTTACCACCATTCCAAATCTAAACCTTTTTTCCTCCTTCCAAACATCTCTTAGCCCAAGACACCTTTCCAAACTACCGATTTTTCCTCGCACCATTATGTCTCAACCTTCAAGAGACTACTTGGTTAGACTGGAATGAGCAGAATGTTTCGCTACTTTTGGGCTAGGAGAGGTATTCGTAGTAGTAGAATTTGCACTGGTCCTATGCTTCGAGACTTTTGAGCGAGGATGTTGCATATGCTGCATCCGCCTTTTCTATGGCAATAATAGTTTGGTTCATTTAGAGGTGAAGGTTGTCTTGATTGAGCTGACTAATGATGATCTCACCGAGATTTTGGAGGCCTCCGCGAAAGACGCAAACTTGGATGACTTTGAAGAGACCGACTCAAAGATTTTTGTAGCAGATCTTTTTCCAGGATGTCGGTGTTTGAAAGATGGATAATCTACGTCCGACTTTCCTTCTAATTATATGCATCATTCGACACAACATCATCCCTAAGATAAGAAGTTACGACCGAATTTATCCCATGGTATGGAACACTACAAATGCTAGCATTGGTGGCATCACCATCAATTGGACCCCCACCGTTGTGATTCAATTTATTGATCAAGGATTGGCACTCCATAGGGTAACTTTCTATATTTTCACCCAGCTACTCTCATTTTCAAGTAATATGGGCGAGCCTTGATGGAGAGGCAGGATAATAGAAGATTCCTTTTGCATCATTAGATCCTTCTTTAGGAAGATGGCAATTCTGAAGCCATCAGCAATACCAGCAGCGCCAGCGCATAAGTTTGGGTGCATAGCCGCCATGCTATAACTATTCAAGAGTGGTAGCAATAGATCGAGCTTAAGGCATGGAGCAAGGCATCTCATAGTTTGTAGGCAATATTTTTGGGGGTTATGGTATTGTTGTTTCTTCCCTTCCAGCATTTGTTCTTTTTTTAGGTTGTTTGGGTTGTAACTGTTAGTTGTCTCTTTTAAAAGTCGCACAAAATATTATATGTTTCTATTTTTTTACTGTGTTATTATTTCTAGATATGCAAACCGCTTCTATATATGCATAGTAAAGAAGCAGTATAAATATAGAATCTCATAACGACACTTGACTAATAGTAAATGCAGTATAAGACTAGAAGTTTAGTATAGTTGGAATTTTTTTGCAAAGGATGTGATAAAGTTGTTTTGATATCACTGGTCGTCGCTTATGTTCCTTAAAAGCTAAATTTTTGGAATAATAGATGTGATGACATTTTTAAATAAAATGTCAAGTTTTATGGGTAAATGTTAGTTGTAGATTTTAGAATTTGTTTTACACATTTGGCACATAATCGATTTCCGACTACGCTGAGAATGCGGCTTGGTTTACCAAAATTTTTAAGAAGGAAAATATTTTGAAAAGTTTCTCCTTGATGTTGAAAATTTCTCTTTTTTAAAAAAAGTTTTTAAGTTTTACTTGTTTTTAGCTCTTAAATTATTTTTAGATTTTTTATCCAAAATTTTGCAAGAGAAAATGTGCATTTAAATATTTTGAGATTTTATTTTCCAAATAACGTACAAATTTGAAAAGTGAGAAAGATTTTTGTATAATCTTTGATTTTGAAGGCCGCATGTTAGGCGTAGGAAAGGAAAATAGAGTTAGAATTTACAAATTTAGCGGTGCATTAGGGTTGATGATGTGATAAATGCAAGCGATAACAAGGGAAAAGTTGTTTTAGCCTTGGAATTTCTATTTTCATACCTTGTAGATGGTGCACACAAGTCCATATTCAGACATAATTCCGTTTTAGAGCTTGGAATAAGCCTCCTTATGCTTTTTGTATGTAAAAAATTTGGAGTAAATCCGGGACAGCGAGGAAATTCCCACTGCACTACGGAAATAGAAAGATTATAGAATGGTAAGAATGTTAAATTTGCCTCCTAAAATCCTTTTTCCAGCATAGGAGCAAAGTTTAGGAAGCGATTTTTCATTGTGTTAGATTATTGGATTGTACGAAGTGGATGCAAACTGGTTGCTTCATATTTCTATTTGTAGGAGTATAGGGTTTTGGTTGCAAAGATTTTTCAAAAACCTACATGCATGTAGAACTGTCAGTAAATATATAGTTTGTTTGAATTATATTTTCCAAAAATGTTTTCAAAAGAAATGCATTCATGTTGGAGGATCCGATTTAGAATTTTTCTGCATACATTTTTTTGTGTGGTAATACAGTAATGCACTGTGCACTTGTGTGCGTTTGGTTGCAAAATTGGTTGTACACTCATTGGTTCTGCAGTTTAGAATAATTAGGAGCTAAAACCATGACTTAGTTATTAGTGTAATTTTGAGGACGAAATTTTTTTAAGAGGGAAGAATGTAACACCCCGTAATTTGACATTAGTTATTTAATTAGTTATTTTGTTAATTAATTAGCCTCTAAGAATGGTATTTGTGCAAATGATGGAATTTGTGCACTATTGCGTTCATGGTAAACTTCTGAGCAACCTTCATATTTGGAGTTTTGCGAACGGAGTCCAAACGAAGAAGTTTCGGACGAAAAAAGAATTCAGAACGAAAATAAATAAATAACAAAAATTAACGTTTATAATTATTTGTCCGGCCGACCATTCCTTATGATCGGTCGACGTGAAGAGATCGACTGATGCATATGAGGCGGCCTATCGGTTGGGTAACAACAGGTGTAATAAACCTAGGAAACAATGGCCCGGATTTAATATATTTCGATCTAACGGTTCTAGTTGATTCTAGCACCTATAAATTCAGGCCAAACCCTCCCTTCTCTTTTCTTACTTTTCTGGAGGTAGTAGCGTAGCTCGGTCATTTCTCCTTCTCCACTTTCTTTCTAAATTATAAAATATAATATATTTATATCTATATTACTATAAATATGAGAAGAATAGAAATCTAATAAAAAGGAGAAGAGAATCAACTATGCACGTATGTGAGAAAATTTATATATTTATATATATTTCTATCTATTTTCTTTCCCAATCCTAAGTTTCTTCTTAGATTTGTAATTCTGATGTATGTATATACCATTTTTATATATGTTTCTTCGATTAAAAAGGATTTGGAGATGAACCAGTGGTTCTACTTCAGGTTTGGAGGTTTAGATCGCTTTTAAAAGGTGAGTGAGAAATTTTTATAGATTGTTATAATATGAAAATTATCTCGTGGGCATTTATTTGATTTTTATGCCTAACTGTATGATTGTATATGAGTTATAGGAAAAAATTGAATATGATATGAATATAATAAATATTGCCTATATATTCTTATCTAAGAATTGATTTAGAATTGTTTACAACCTGATTTGGGAATCGGTCCCCAAAATATAAATTTAGAATATTGATTTGAATGAAATTTATTCTAGATTTGAAAATAGGTTTTATAATAATATAATGAATTTGGATTGTTACCATAATCTTGTTGGAATGTAAACTTTTCTATGTTTTGAATTGT
The DNA here is from genome assembly GCA_030765085.1 of Allium cepa. Classification (NCBI taxonomy): domain Eukaryota; kingdom Viridiplantae; phylum Streptophyta; class Magnoliopsida; order Asparagales; family Amaryllidaceae; genus Allium; species Allium cepa. The sequence goes on from CM060939.1 coordinate 252,908,252, forward strand.
GAGAATTTAGATCCATTTAATATTTGTAAATTAGTTTGATTTTTTCCCTTTTTGAAAAATACCACATTTGATCAAATAAGGAATATATGCAAAAAGAAAGAGAAAGAGACGTGTAACGATGAATTCATTGTAGTTTATATTGTCTATTTCGATAATAAAAAGAAATAATTATTCCTTGTAATTTCAAAAAACGTAATCTTTTAAAGTTAAATCTTTTGTTTTGGGCTAATTTAAGGAAATTATAGACGGATGATCTCTTTAGATATGATTCTGAAAATTGAACATTGAATGGAATATTCTATGAAGATATATAACCATAATATATTTGATAAAAGTAGATATATAACTACGCTTATAATAATTAAATAAGAAGCTAATGACGACGCTTACACTTAATATTCACGTTTAGGATAAATAATTAATGGGAAAGGAATTTAACTGGGTTGTAACTCCAATAAATGGGAAATAAATGGTAACAAATATGGGAGCTGGAATAATTTGACAGGGTAAATGGATTAATGAAATGACAAATAAAGAAGTGAATTAATAACTATGGAATAATTAAATAGGTTACTAATTTGAAATTAGTAATCATGCATAAATATCTTAAGTATTGTCCGTTAGGATTTTATGGACAAATTGACATTTATGAGCCTTTAAAAGAGAATTAGTACGCTAAGTCCAATGTCTACCTAAGATAATATAAGTAAAGACTTAGGATGGTTAATTGGACTGTGTAGGTTAGTGATGCGAGGTCAGTAGAGTCACTCTATGGAAGACCGCCCTTCACTTTGAGGCTACCAATAGTTAACTGCACTTACTACTGATGTGAGATATCACTAATCCTTGGACCCATGATGACGTGCGAGATTGGGCCTGTTTTCTTAGTTGAAAAGTATTAAATGGTCCAAATTTAGAATTAGGAGCGGTGAGGGATATGTCCATAGGGGTACGCTTCTAGTTTAAGGTATTAAGTACTATAGGGACCACCTCTCTCCTAAAATGAAGTATTAAGTAACCTAATGAGATTCCAAATAAATAAGGATGTCTCTAAAAGGGTTTGCTTCAGTGTTGAGGTATTAAGTGGGTATAAGGTTCGCCTCTCTTAAGAAGTAACCTAATGAGATTCCATATTTATAATTAAGAATGATAGTGGATATCCAGGAAGGGAAAGCTTCAGGGTTAAGGAATTAAGTGACGGTAGGGGCCGCAAAAAGAAGTATTAAGTAGCCCAATGAGATTTCCAAGTAATGTCAGCTAGATAGTACCAGTGAGGAGTCTGCCTTGGGGTTAGGTATTAAATGACAAAGGCCTACGTATAAATAGGTGTTAAATGGTCAGGGGTCTGCCTAGTCCTTATTATTGAGGTATTAAGTGGCTTGGTACAGTCTCTCATATTGCTAAGGCTGTAATGATGGAAGTACTAGTGAGGAGTCCACTTAAGGATAGGTATTAAGTTATGGGGACTTGCCTGGAATATAGGTATTGAATGGTTCAAACCCCACCTAATCCTTTTTTAAAAAAGTATTACGTGGCTTGGTTATTGTTTATTACATGGCTATGATTTTATCAGCGATAGATGCGGTAATAGTTGGACATTAAATGTCAAAAGCCTTAAATAGTAGTTAGAGGTCTTTGTAGCTAGGACTACCTACCATTGACAACATTATTAGGAAACCACCTTTGGAATAATTCATAAATGGCGGGGACTATATTGATTTAGGTCTTAAATAACGGGGTCTACCTTGATTGAGGTCTTAAGTAGCACAGTCTGCCTATTTCTCTTTTAAAAGTATTATAGAAACCCGCTTCATATTTAGAAGTATTAAGTTGTGATAACCCGGATTTTTGGACCTCCGGTAATTGGGTAATTAACTGATTTTTCTCTTTTGAGATACTGATTTTGTTTGATTGAACAAAAAAATTCTTAAGAAAATTAATTAATTAAATTTATATAGATGAATTTGAACTATAATAAATGCTGAATTATAAATGCTGAATTATAAATATCTGGATAGATATTCATTTGATAATCTCTTGATATAATTGTTGAAATTTGATGATATTTGTTTAACGATCTTCTTTATAATCATTCATTTTAGCAAAATTTATCTTTTATAAATAGATATATGCAAACCTTATCATATGATAGTTATTTTATTTTTTATACATACATTTATGGTTTATAAATGAAATTTGGATTTGAAAATTCAAATTAATACCTGGAGAATAAATTTAGTGTATATATATATATATATATTTGGTTATTATTTGATATATAATTAGGTTTCATATATATAAATATATATATATATATAATTTGTAAATACTTATTTATAAGTGAACAAATATATATGTGAGAAGGTTGTAAATAGAATTTGAATTAGAAATTAAAAATAAAAATCTTAAAATTAAATTGGATTTATATATATATATATATATATGTATGTATGTATGTATGTATGTATGTATATATGTATGAGAATGTGATTATTTATTAATGTATAAATTAGTTTCAAAATTATTTCTTAAAAGTTATATAAATACAAATAAAGGAGAAGTATAAATATAAATTTATAATATATATATATATTAAAATAAATATAATATAAGTAATATAAATTTATAATATATATACACATTATATAATAACAATTCTCATGTAAAAGACAAGTGTTAAGATTTTAACATACAAATTAACAAATGTAAGTCATTTAGCATAGAAATAGACAAGTGTAACAGTTATAATATACATTTGAAAATGTGTCATTTATTTTAATTATTTCTAATAAAAAGAAAATGAGATTTTATAATATCCTTGCTCTCATCTTTATCATTTTCTTTCACTTTCACATTTCAAAACATAAGCCTGTAAAACAAAATTCAAAACAGATCAGAAAAAAAAAAAAAAATCAAAAGCCTGAACAAACTCAAGATCTTCAAGCTCAGTTCAATTTATTTCAAACACAGAGCGTAGGTCTGATCATCTCGAAAACATCAACTACAAAACAGATCAAAATCAGGCTATTTTCCAGATTATCAGATTCAAAAGAAGTATTTCCAGATTTTAAAAACTTCAGGCTTCCCGATTACATTACAGGTGAGCAAACAATTCTATCTAAGGATTTTCAATCTGTTAAAATCTACAGGTATGCAGAAATTACATAAGTAAATTGTGATTGTGTTTGCATGATTATTTAAACATGAATTCATGTATATATTTATGTGAATAATGTGTGCATGTCTGGAATGAGTATTGTTTTCTCTGTTCATAGTCTCAAGTTCTAAAAAATGATTCAAAAATCATCTTCTCTTCCTCTAATCTGTTATTTGTTATGATGTATCAACAATAAATCTTAGGAGTAACTATATTTTGATTTAAAATAGTTTGAAGTAAGATTTTAAGGTAGATTCCACTGAAAGGATAAATTACAGTGATTTTTTTGAAAACACATCAAAATCTCGAACAAAATAATATGTCAATTCAGGTATTTAATATGTTTTGTTATTAAAAGATAGGATTTTTAAAAGTAAAATCTTGATATTTAAGTTGTTAAATTGTGAGATACTGCAAGATGAACGGGAATTGTGGTTTCGTTAAATTCTGGCGATTGGGGAAAGTAGGGTGTTCGAAGTCGTGCCTGGAGGTGGCTGGAAGAGCGGAGGTCTTGGCAAAAATGGTCGAAAGGGTTATCACTTGTCATGGTTGCGTGGCAAAGTGATAATAGGGTTTAAGGTTGGGTTTGATAATCGATCGGTTGAGTGGAATTCTCGTCGTCGTTGGTGGAATTGAGTGGATCAAACTAAAGGGTTTAGAAGAAGGATGGACTAGTGTGAATCTCCAGGTGCAGAGGCGTGAACTCTAGTAATCAGGTTGGTCGACGTGGGGTGATTGTTGATGATTGAGTGGTTCCAGGTGGGTTCTTTGTACTCGAATTCGATTTCGAGATCACACCTAAGTTCTGGGTGATGGGATGCTTGGAAAAGGTCACTGGTGACTTGCGAGTGCTCTCGGCGACGACTAGTGGTGATCGACGTGGCCGTGCATATGTACACATGCACAAACGTGTTAGATTTGGTTAAGGAGCGGAGGGGAAGTTTCAGCTTGGGTTCGTGCTCGTGTAATGCTAGGGAAGGCTCGAATTCAAGAATGAGAAGAGAAGCATGGGGATTGCCTTGGGATTTTTATTTGTTTGGCCCGGGTTTTTATAAAGATATACTAACCAGATTTAAGATTTTAAAATATACTAAGTTTCAAGCAATTTTACTTGGCCAAGTTTTTAAAGTGTACTTAAGTGATTAAGTTGGAGATATTTTGAAATAAATAAGGTTGCAAAGAAATATTAACCAAGTTTTCAAGGTTTCAAAGATTTGATTTTAAAAGTTAAAAATATGTTTAGAATTGTTTTGGGTTTTGAATAATTATATTGGAATGATTATTCAAAATATTCTTAAGTGTTTCAAAAAAAATTGATGATGTGATTAAGTATGTGATTAAGATAAGTGGTTTATCTTAAGAAAATTAAGGCCTTGAGTAATTAAGAGATAATTACTTATTGTAAGTAATTTAAGTATAATTAAGTAATTAATTAAGATAAATGATTTATCTTAAAATAAATTATGGTCTTGGATAATTAATGATTAAATTAACAAAGTAACTAAAGGGAAATTAATTAATTAATGATTAATGATTAATTAATAATTAAGGGCTATAAATTGATTAAAGATTAATTAATTGGAAATCAGGGATTAGTTAATGCAAATAATTAGTGATTAATTTCTTAAATGATAATTACTTAATTAAAGGATTATTTTGTTAAGGGTTGATTAGTTTAATTAATAATTAAAGGTTAATTAATTAAGGAAATTAACCAATGGGATAATTACTTAATGAAAGTAATTATGGACAATTAATTTAGATAGATAATTAAAGAATGATTAATTAATGGTTGTAATTAATTAACGTTAAGTAAGCAGGGTTTAAAAGCAATTAAATTAATTAGGAATGGTACAATTAATTTATCTTGCTTATCGATGATTAAGATATATTGAATGACTTAGATTATTTGATATCTCTAACATGTGATTTGTGATGCTTTGTGATATGAGATTCTTGGTTGAACTGTGATATTAGGGGTTATCTATCTGAGATGAATTGTTGTGTGGATATTAAATCCTGAATATAAATTGTATTGTTCAAACTTAAACAATTTGACTTAAAGAATAATATTGGATTCAAAGAGACCGGAGTCGGGTATCAGCAATACCCGGAACCACTTTGATTAGTAATCTAAATTCCTTATAATTTGGATATGTGAGATTAATCGGGATGGAATGGAATAAGTTAAGTAACCTGGACATCTAACCTGAGAACTGTTGTGTGTGAAAAATGATTGACTATAATAAGTAAGAACTCGTAAAAGGTATGAGTTACCCTAGTAATTGATAAGTTATATAGCTTGATATTTCATATTATATGGGTTTACTCAATTCCAGCCTGACCCAGGTGTTACTTGACTGTAATGCTCGGGTCAAACTGAAATATTACAGATTTTCTGGTAAGGACGTTCTGGAGCTCAGGTGGCAAGCTGGATGGAAGGGACGTATAGAGTGTTCCGTTGAAAGATATTATTGTTTATCTAGGACAAGTAATTTAAATGTCAAGTGTTTGTGTCATTGCTGTAACTCTGATGTATTTTATGTAATTTAATTGATACAGCTTTCTTTGTATAACTGCTATTATTTAATATTTTATTTTATCCGCTGCGATGTGAGAATCTGAGTTTTGTTTTCTGTATCTTCTTCTATCTCTTTCTTCTTTACCCTAACAATCCAGAATTTTCGGGATCGAAAATTCTAGGTCATTACATTTGGTATTAGAGCGGATGGTTAAGCGAGAACCTTTGCTCTGGTGGGTATACTCATTAAGGATAGGGTCAATGGTACCGTAGAATGAGTTGAGTATATATATACATACATACATATACATACACACACACACACACACACACACACACATATATATATGAAAGCTTACTTGTTATTTTCTTATATAAAGGTTTTAAAAATGGTTTTAATGAATGATTTTTATAAAAGCTTATATTTTATATATAAAGCAATAATTGGTTGTTGGATATTGAAACTAAATAAGAATTAAGTGATATATATATATATATATATATATATATATATATCAAAATGGGAATTGAATAGAATGAACTATACAAATAAGAAGAATTGGAATTGGTTTCAAACCAGAATATGGAATGGTTATTGTGTTTAATAATGGGATGTTGTTTTCTAGTAAACATTGATAAGGCAAAATGAAAAAGTTTTAGGGAAGTAAACTTTTAGATGAGTATAACTTATAAATTGAAGTGGGTTTAAAATTGTGAAGTTTTAAAACCTGAGTCTAGAAACATTTGAAATTATTTTCAAAATGTTAAAAGAAATGATATTATTCAGACTGTTTTGAACGTGATCTTATTTTAAAATAAGAGATGTTTGGAAAATTTAAAGAAATTTGTTTTGAATTAAAACCAAAGGTGGTTTAAAATTTAAAATATGACTTGTGGGCTAAGAAATAAATATGTATATATTTGAGGATGAATAAACTCTAAGTGTTGAGTTTTGATTTTCTCAGGAATGTGATGTAAAACCCCATAGTGAAATAAGTTTTTGAACTTATAAGTAAGAAAGAATATTGTTAGAAATTTGAAATGTAGAATTCAAATTTGAGTAAGGTTAACGGGGTTAAATTGAATTTACCTTGGAGGAAGTTAAATAAGTTTGAATGAACAACCTGATTTGGAAATTTCAAGATGAAATAGAGATTTAAGTTAGGGAAGTTAAATGAGTTGATTTAGAAGGGAGATATATAAGATCTCAAATGGGTTTGAGTTCTGGGAATGGGTAATAGATGCTATTGATGGATGTTTTAAATAAATCAGATGTTTATTTACTTTGACTTATCCTAATATCATCCTGTTGTTATAAATAATCTATGAAACTGTGAATTGGTTTGTTTAAAATGAATTAAGAAGTGGATTGTGATATTTTATATCCATTGCATAAATTAAATGGAAATAAAACTTTAATTTGAAAATTATTTAAGTAATTTTGATATTTGAAGATAAAAATTGAACTTGTGAAAGTGAAATCACTTTGAACTTAAGTTTGGATGTTTGAAGGGTAACTTACAAAGTTAATTGTTAAAAATTGGTTTCAAAATTGAATTTGGGTAATAAATTGGTTTTTAAAAAAAATTGTTTAAAAAGGATTTGAACTATGATTTGAACTTAGAAATAAGTTTATGAAGAAGTATAAGTAAATTTAAATGGAATTTTGAAATTTGGACTCAAAATTTAATTGTTTAAAAATTTTAATTGTTAAATTAAAGTAAAGATTAATTTGATTTGAAGGAATTAAATCAGCAATTGAAAATTTAACTCGAATTTATATAATTTGAGATGGTTTAAAGTGAGACTGAATTTGACATTTGTTCAAATTGTAAGTTGATTTGAATAATTTGGAATTTTGATTAAAGTTGATAGATTTAAATTCAAATGGAATTTGATTTGAATTTGGGAAAGAAATTGAGGTTAATTCAACTTGAATTGGGATTGAATCAATTTAATGGAATGGGAAAGTGATTGGAATGAAGATTGGGTAGTTGAACAGTTTGGCTCTGGACTATTTTCAAAATAAGTTGTTTTAATATAAACCTATTTTTCCAATCTACTTACTATACAATCTTTCTTTTTAAATCCAAACTATTTTTAGAACTATTTAACTATTTTACAACTGTTTTACAAACTAATTACTATTTTTCAACTACTATATAACTAGTTACTATTTTACAACTATTTTGCTATTATCTAACTATTTCATAACTATTTTATAAATACTTAACTATTTTACAGCTATTTTACAAACTAATAATTAATATTCAATTACTTATCTATTTTTAACTTTTCAAGCTATTTTCTAAATTTAAGCTGGTCAGAGTGCAAACTGTTTATGATTAAATATCCATTTGAGATAAGAATTAAGGTGATAATCCAAATGGGGATTGAGGCAATAGTGAATAAATGAATAAGAATCTAAGGGAATGTGAATAGAAAGGAGAAATCGATTTATCTAATAATCAATAAAGATAAATATGTAGGATATACGTATATTATTCTATTCGCATAACTATTCCAGATTCGAGTACAGAATTTCGAGATAGTATATCGATCTGAGTTGGGATTTTTCACTCGATTTTCGACGGTGAACCTGGATATGGATTTTTGATTGATTCTGAAAATTCTCTATCATAGTTATGACTATGCAAGGAGAATGATGGTTTCTGATCAAAAAACCAGATCTGAGTCCGCACTAGGAAGTCGGTGGATGATACTAGTTCGGAAGAGAAATTGTGCGATCGAGTAAGCGATCAGATTGATATTGCGTACGGATGATATGAGTACATCGTACGGGTTTGAATGAAACTGATATTGAAAATTTGTGGATAAGAACTGTAAATGATTTTTGAAATGGAAAGGAATATTTTGGAAAATGAATGATGAAGTAAAATGGAAACTGGATATTTCTATGATTAAAGGTTCACTTTATGAAGAAAAGTAATGTGGTTAATAACTTTATAAAAGAGTAATCAAAATTTGAATATTTGATTTGGAATAAACAAAGTTATGTATCTTTGTTATAGATATGATAAACTCCCCTTGTTGAATCTATAGCCAGAAGAAAAGGATTTTTGAAAGTATTTGAAGTATGAAAAGGGAATTTATACAAGTATTCAGTGATCCAAAGATTTTTCAAAGTTATATATACACACACACAGAAAGGATCTTAGGAGAATGATTTAGGAAAAGGTTTTGGAACCTATGGGTATTCAAAGGCTTTTGATTTTTGGGAAAAAATCAATTTTGAAAGGTTGGAAAGCCTAGTTTGAGAATTATCGATTTTGGGACAATCGATTTTGTGTAAAGGGGATTTATATGTGATTCATACAAGGGTATGATTTGGAAGATACCATATGTGCATAGTATAAAGTGTTTGAGAATGACTTTGGGGAAAAAGGCGCTTCCATGAATGAACTTCTTAGGAGTGCCACAGGGTGGTACTGCGTTGAGCCCCTAGGAGGAGGCTCTAAAGTGGATCCTGGGAGGAAGTTCGGACAAACTGAAGTTACTGAGGATTATTGGGCAGCGAAAGTCAAGGGCGCTGATACCTACAGAGGAATTTGGATTATGCTGTGACGATAGTGTAACTCGATGTCGTTGCGATCTACTGTGGACCATAGCGGAAATCGTGTGGAGGTGAGCTGTAACAACCTGAGATTTCGCAGTAATTAATTACTGTCGTTAGACGATTAAATTAGGTTGCTAATTTCTGTTGTTATTGGAATTTTTAAATCGGTTTGAAATTTGTTAATAATTCGTTAAAGAAATACGGGCTTTAAATTTATATTTACCCGTTCCTTTATTTTTATTGGGCTTGTTCCTTTTCGTTGAGATAATTTGCAAACCAATCCCTCCCTCTCGTTTGATCATTCCATTTGCAAACCCGAACCATTCAGTTTCGTTCGAAACCCTAAACGCGATAAAGAAAATAATGGCGGCTCGTTGCTTTTCTTCGTTCGTTCCTCTCCGCTCTGAAATTAGGGCTTTTGAAGCGTCGGCTTTAATGGATCGATCGAGTGGATATCGCGATCGTTGCTTTCTTCGGCTGCTTCAATTTGGTGAATCAAGGTGAGTGATTTTTCTATTTCACTCACATCTGATTCGACTTGGTATTATGCTTGGCGTATGATTATTTTCGTCGTTGATGTTTTATCTGTCTTAATCAAAATCTTATAATCCTTTGTTACTTGATTTCGTTTTGATTCTGATGATAGAACTTTGACCTCGGGTGCTTATTTTGTTTTTGTGGCCTTCGATCTCAACTGTTCGAGTTTGATGACGTTGTTTTTCTTTTGACTTCGACATTTCAGATTTTATGAATTTCTAATGGCTTCGGCCTCGACTTGAAAATACTACATACTGAACTGTTGTTGCATTGTACACCGTTTGTTTACTTTAATTCTGCGGTGTCTTTGATGTCGACATTGTGCTCGAGTTATTTGATTCATGTGTTATTTCATTACTTTTATGTTGTTACTGGGAGTTTTTTGTAGTCTGGTTTGCAGGGTGTTCATAAACACGGCTCACTTCCCAGGCTTTCGCACTATAACTGTAAAGACAGTGGCATTTATATTTGATCTTTATTTGGTCTTCAAGTCTATATGCGTTAGTGCTTTGACCCTGACTCGTTCATTGTCACTTGCTTATGATCTGTCCACTTGTTCGTTTTGGATAAAACACGGCTTTGAATTCTTTTGGCTTTGAGAAGAAAAATTGACTTGTTCATGCACGACTTCGACTTGATTTTGTATTACTGTAACTTGTACTTGTGCACTGGACTTGAGCATCTGATACCATTGGTTATCTTCATTAAATTTTGTTTTTTTTGTCTCTGGTTCCAGTTTGTTTATTCGAATTTGAGACCATCTGATAGTGGTCTCGAGCACAGTTCATGCCTTTACTTCAGTTCACTGAAGTTCATTCTCTCCTGTATGTTTGTTCCTTCCTGTACTTGTGCAGTTGAACTTGCATTATTGTGAACTTTGCACTGATTGTGTATGCCTCTTGAGTTCTGGACTCGTATGTGGTCTTGTACAAGTCTGGTTATACTGCACACCTGAGTTCAAATGCATTGAGCTCTAGTTTCATTTCTATGGTCATGTATACATTTCTCTTGTTTGCTGTTCATGTGCCTCTTTGTGGCTGCAGTCTATAACACTGCGTAGTTGTACTTCTTGCTCTTTGCTTAGAGTTCAGTAGCTTGTATCTCTTTTTGAGGCAGCTGCATGCCTTGCACTACTTGTGCCTGCACTGTTGCTTGTTGTTGCCTTGTGGTCATATTGACTTCATGTGCATAAATAAAATATTGCCTTTCACTTGAATCAGTTGTATCCCTACTTCATGTTTCTGTTGTTAAATTTGATGTCAAGGCTGAAGTATTAAAGTGTACATTTCCTGTTGTACTCCTGTGCATCTTCCCTGTTGCACCCATGTGCAGTTTCCTTTAAGTTACAATCTCTAGTTGTTGTTGACCTGAGTCTTGTTACTTGTTAGCACTTAGTCTCCTTTATGTTGCTTAATGTGTTCTTTGGTGTTGAGCATTGCGTCTGCAGTTTTCACTGCAACCTTTGTCTGCATATCGCGTTGTTTCACTGACGCATTCGTTTGTACTTCACTTGGTTGCCTCTTTTATTGTCTGTTTGTTGAGACATGTTGTCTTGTACACTGGTGATCTTGTGGTGACTGCAGTTTTAGTTGCAGTTGCCCTTGTTGTTATGCATTGCATAGATGCAAATGGATTGTTTTCTGACTACACTTGAGTTGAATCCAGCTAATAGCTCGGATTTGACCTTGTACTGATTTCCATTTTGATCGCTGTAGTGGCGAGGCAGTGCACGCGTGCGTGCACTACAGCCACATAGCATTGATTTCATTGATATTTCATTTACTTTGATTCACTGATCTTCTGTGTATTTCATAGACAGTATTGGCGAGGCAGTGCACGCGTGCGTGTACTGCAGCCAATCGGTTTTGATGTTTTTAAGCGATATTTCAATTGTTTGAATTGATTTAGTTCAAATTGATGATTCGGTGTTAATTGTCGATTAGACAATTCTAATATTTTCTAAATTATCTTCATTGATATTCTTTTCATTTATCTTTGTTGATGACTCTATTCTGTTGATTTGTTGTTTAGCACTGTTAAGTGTTATATTTACCGTTATCCGATTTCTTTATTAAAAAGGATCGGATAGACGAGAATTATTGTGACTGTCGTCTATTTGATTTTTTGATTATTATTGCTTCTATGCACTAATAATGAGTTTGAATTAGACTGACCTGTGTATTATTTTCTTTTGAATGTAATACTCGGGTCAGACCGAGTTATTTACAGGTTGTAGATATCTTACTTTGAGTTGCTGCTTGAGCTATGAAGTCTGTTCATATCTTTTGGGTGTAGTCGTTGTCATGTTTGGTAGTCAGTGTATCTGTATAGGATGTTGTATATCCATGTATATTATTCACGATAATGTACTTGTATATGTAACTTACAGAGTCGACAGTTGTAGTTGTATCATATATATTGTATCACATGTATATCAACTGACATTAGTTATATATATATGAGACTTTCTGTTATATCTGTGTTCCGCATTTACATTATCTGTGTTATTATTATATATATTGTCCTAAACTATTATGAACCATCGCAGTTCGTTTTATACTAGAATTGGGTATGTCGATGGGAGTATATAAATATGAGATGGAAAAAAATATATACCACTCCTATCGAGGTAACTAATACTAGTGTAAGGCCTAATTACGGATGGCCGCTCCTATCCAGCCTTATTCTTCATGACAACAGATAGTATTTCTTTTAATGCTCTTTGTTATTGCGAGCATAGAGGTGGGGCGTCACGGTTGGTATCAGAGCTTGGGGTTTATGGACATAATATAAAACATAACTTAGATGGAACATGTGTTACAACTAATTGTCGATGTTTTATATGTTCTTTGAGTCAAAACTAAAGTTTTGAAATTATGATGAAATTTTTTAAATAGCTTTATTTAAAAATAAAAGTGAAATTGTATTTTGATGATTCGATTGATTTGTTTATGCTTTGTTTATCAGAGTGCGCAGCGAAAACAGTGTGACTGCTTCGTTGAGTACAGACGATAATTATTTTGATTTAAAAATCAAAATATGAAATAGAAATAAATTTCATTTGTTGTTTACATAGCTGTGTTTATTTTGTTTTCTTTAAAAAACTTCGAATCCGATTTGAGGATTCGAAGCGATTGCAGCTATGTGGTTTTGTTGAAATTTTTGCTGGTTTCATTTGATGTTAATCACATGTTGATTCGATTTTTTTGCTGTTTTGAATTATCTTCATTGAAGATATATTCGAATGATTTCTTTGTTCATTTGGTAGTATGCGTGCAAATTTAAAGTTGCACGTTACTGCATTAATAGTATGTTGAACCGATGCTTGGTTATGAAACGTATTTATTACCGTTATTTTTATAACGGGATTTTTACATCGATGCTAGACTTTTGGAAGCGCGGTGTTTTGTTGACATTTTTAATGAATGAAAATTCGCTGATATTATATTTTGATGTGAATTATTTTGATGAGATTTTGACATTTAAAAATTACTGTCGCTTTGACGTCATTATCCGTCATATTTTAAAGTGGATTTTCAAGCGGTTATCCCGCAATGCTGATTTTGAGATCCGTTTCTACGGTGTTTTGAGAAGTACAATTTTCTTATTGAAATTGTCACTAATATTGCTGTTTTATCACGGATTTGCAAATTGTTTTAAAAATAAAATTTGTTTTTCAAAATTTTATAGTTTGCGCTTTCAAAAGAATGAGGAAGCGATTTAAACGATTCAGCAAAGTCGAGGACTATGAACCCTTTCTTTTACTGATTTGTTTAATTCCGGACTTGTTCGTTTGAGAATGTAAATTATTACTTTTATAAAATAAATAAAATTATTTTCAGAATTTTTACAGTTGCGTTTTCAAAAGAATGAGAAAGTGATTTAAACGTTTCAGCAAAATCGAGGATTATGACCCCTTTCTTTTACTGATTCGCTTAATTCTGGACTTGTCCGTTTGAGAATGTGAAATGTTATTTTTGGAATACACAATTTTTCACTTTCAAGGAAACGATGAAGAGATTTAAACAATTTAGTAAAACATGTGGTTATGGGACATATGCGTTTGCTATTTTGGTTAATTCCGGACTCGTTAATTGAAACATTTGCTGTTTGATGATTTTGATGATTTTACACGTTCAAGAAAACGATGAAGAGAATCAAACGATTTAGTAAAACACGTGGTATGGTACATGTGCGTTTGCTATTTCGGTTAATTTCGGAATCGTTAATTGAATATATGATGATTTTCGTGTGCTTTCGAGCCACTATGAGGACCTTCGGGTCATATGATGGACCTTCGGGTCAAATACCAGTACCAGACCTTCGGGTCATATGTTGGACATTCGGGTCATATGATGGGCGCCAAAATTATGATGGGTACTTGGTAGGCTTCGGCCATATGAGATGCACGTGCGGCGTAGCTAAAACTCGCCATTTGATGGGATCGATCCAACCTTTTATGTTGATTTTCTAGATCATCTTAATTGATTTCTAGATATTTGTTGTTTCCAATTATCTGCAGGTAATTGGATATTTGTTGATATGAGTTCTAATTATCGTTTTTGATAATTAGATATTTGTTGATTTGATTATCGCTTGCGATAATTAAATATTTGTTGATATGAGTTCTAATTATCGTTTTTGATAATTAGATATTTATTGATTTGATTATCGCTTGCGATAATTAAATATTTGTTGATATGAGTTCTGATTATCGTTTTTGATAATCGGATATTTGTTGATTTGATTATCGTTTTTGATAATCGAATATTTGCTGATATGAGTTCTGATTATCGTTTTTGATAATCGGATATTTGTTGATTTGATTATCGTTTTTGATAATCGAATATTTGTTGATATGAGTTCTGATTATCGTTTTTGATAATCGGATATTTGTTGATTTGATTATCGTTTTTGATAATCGAATATTTGTTGATATGAGTTCTAATTATCGTTTTTGATAATCGAATATTTGTTGATATGAGTTCTAATTATCGTTTTTGATAATTAGATATTTGTTGATTTGATTATCGCTTGCGATAATTAAATATTTGTTGATATGAGTTCTGATTATCATTTTTGATAATCGGATATTTGTTGATTTGATTATCGTTTTTGATAATCGAATATTTGCTGATATGAGTTCTGATTATCGTTTTTGATAATCGGATATTTGTTGATTTGATTATCGTTTTTGATAATCGAATATTTGTTGATATGAGTTCTGATTATCGTTTTTGATAATCGGATATTTGTTGATTTGATTATCGTTTTTGATAATCGAATATTTGTTGATATGAGTTCTGATTATCGTTTTTTATAATCCGATATTAGTTGATTTGTTGATTTGTTGATTTGATGGTCTGAGATTTCTGATTATCGCTTGTGATAATTAGATATTTGAAATTTAATTATCGATTGTGATAATTAAATATTTGCTGATTTGAGATTTAATTATCGCTTTTGATAATTAAATATTTGCTGATTTGAGATTTAATTATCGCTTTTGATAATTAAATATTTGCTGATTTGAGATCTAATTATCGCTTTTGATAATTAAATATTTGCTGATTTGAGATTTAATTATCGCTTAAGATAATTAAATATTTGTTGATTTGAAATTTGATTGTCGACTGAGATAATCAAATATTTGTTGATTTGAAATTTGATTATCGCCTTTGATAATTAAATATTTGTCGATTTGAGATTTCTAATTATCGTTTTTGATAATTAGGCCTTTGTTGTTTTCTGACTATCTATTGATAGTTAGATTTTGTTGAGAATTTTGAATTTCTTTTATTGAAATTAAAAGATTTCTTTGATGTTTGAATTCTCTGCCTTCATTTTCTAGCTTAACCAGTTTATGTTAGAAAATTATTGTTAGTGACGACCTTAATTATGAAAATTGCGGGGACGCAATTTTTTAACGAGGGGAGTCTGTAACAACCTGAGATTTCACAGTAATTAATTACTGTCGTTAGACGATTAAATTAGGTTGCTAATTTCTGTTGTTATTGGAATTTTTAAATCGGTTTGAAATTTGTTAATAATTCGTTAAAGAAATACGGGCTTTAAATTTATATTTACCCGTTCCATTATTTTTATTGGGCTTGTTCCTTCTCGTTGAGATAATTTGCAAACCTATCCCTCCCTCTCGTTTGATCATTCCATTTGCAAACCCGAACCATTCAGTTTCGTTCGTAACCCTAAACGCGATAAAGAAAATAATGGCGGCTCGTTGCTTTTCATCGTTCGTTCCTCTCCGCTCTGAAATTAGGGCTTTTGAAGCGCCGACTTTAATGGATCGATCGAGTGGATATCGCGATCGTTGCTTTCTTCGGCTGCTTCAATTTGGTGAATCAAGGTGAGTGATTTTTCTATTTCACTCACATCTGATTCGACTTGGTATTATACTTGGCGTATGATTATTTTCGTCGTTGATGTTTTATCTGTCTTAATAAAAATCTTATAATCCTTTGTTACTTGATTTCGTTTTGATACTGATGATAGAACTTTGACCTCGGGTGCTTATTTTGTTTTTGTGGCCTTCGATCTCAACTGTTCGAGTTTGATGACGTTGTTTTTCTTTTGACTTCGACATTTCAGATTTTATGAATTTCTAATGGCTTCGGCCTCGACTTGAAAATACTACATACTGAACTGTTGTTGCATTGTACACCGTTTGTTTACTTTAATTCTGCGGTGTCTTTGATGTCGACATTGTGCTCGAGTTATTTGATTCATGTGTTATTTCATTACTTTTATGTTGTTACTGGGAGTTTTTTGTAGTCTGGTTTGCAGGGTGTTCATAAACACGGCTCACTTCCCAGGCTTTTGCACTATAACTGTAGAGACAGTGGCATTTATATTTGATCTTTATTTGGTCTTCAAGTCTATATGCGTTAGTGCTTTGACCCTGACTCGTTCATTGTCACTTGCTTATGATCTGTCCACTTGTTCGTTTTGGATAAAACACGGCTTTGAATTCTTTTGGCTTTGAGAAGAAAAATTGACTTGTTCATGCACGACTTCAACTTGATTTTGTATTACAGTAACTTGTACTTGTGCACTGGACTTGAGCATCTGATACCATTGGTTATCTTCATTAAATTTTGTTTTTTTTGTCTCTGGTTCCAGTTTGTTTATTCGAATTTGAGACCATCTGATAGTGGTCTCAAGCACAGTTGATGCCTTTACTTCAGTTCACTGAAGTTCATTCTCTCCTGTATGTTTGTTCCTTCCTGTACTTGTGCAGTTGAACTTGCATTATTGTGAACTTTGGCACTGTCACTGATTGTGTATGCCTCTTGATTTCTGGACTCGTATGTGGTCTTGTACAAGTCTGGTTATACTGCACACCTGAGTTCAAATGCATTGAGCTCTAGTTTCATTTCTATGGTCATGTATACATTTCTCTTGTTTGCTGTTCATGTGCCTCTTTGTGGCTTCAGTCTATAACACTGCGTAGTTGTACTTCTTGTTCTTTGCTTAGAGTTCAGTAGCTTGTATCTCTTTTTGAGGCAGTTGCATGCCTTGTACTATTTGTGCATGCACTGTTGCTTGTTGTTGCCTTGTGGTCATATTGACTTCATGTGCATAAATAAAATATTGCCTTTCACTTGAATCAGTTGTATCCCTACTTCATGTTTCTGTTGTTAAATTTGATGTCAAGGCTGAAGTATTAAAGTGTACATTTCCTGTTGTACTCCTGTGCATCTTCCCTGTTGCACCCATGTGCAGTTTCCTTTATGTTACAATCTCTAGTTGCTGTTGACCTGAGTCTTGTTACTTTCTAGCACTTAGTATCCTTTATGTTGCTTAGTGTGTTCTTTGGTGTTGAGCATTGCGTCTGTAGTTTTCACTGTAACCTTTGTCTGCATATCGCGTTGTTTCACTGACGCATTCGTTTGTACTTCACTTGGTTGCCTCTTTTATTGTCTGTTCGTTGAGACATGTTGTCTTGTACACTGGTGATCTTGTGGTGACTGCAGTTTTAGTTGCAGTTGCCCTTGTTGTTATGCATTGCATAGATGCAAATGGATTGTTTTCTTACTACACATGAGTTGAATCCAGCTAATAGCTCGGATTTGACCTTGTACTGATTTCCATTTTGATCGCTGTAGTGGCGAGGCAGTGCACGCATGCGTGCACTACAGCCACATAGCATTGATTTCATTGATATTTCATTTACTTTGATTCACTGATCTTCTGCGTATTTCATAGACAGTATTGGCGAGGCAGTGCACGCGTGCGTGTACTGCAGCCAATCGGTTTTGATGTTTTTAAGCGATATTTCAATTGTTTGAATTGATTTAGTTCAAATTGATGATTCGGTGTTAATTGTCGATTAGACAATTCTAATATTTTCTAAATTATCTTCATTGATATTCTTTTCATTTATCTTTGTTGATGACTCTATTCTGTTGATTTGTTGTTTAGCACTGTTAAGTGTTATATTTACCGTTATCCGATTTCTTTATTAAAAAGGATCGGATAGACGAGAATTATTGTGACTGTCGTCTATTTGATTATTTGATTATTATTGCTTCTATGCACTAATAACTGAGTTTGAATTAGACTGACCTGTGTATTATTTTCTTTTGAATGTAATACTCGGGTCAGACCGAGTTATTTACAGGTTGTAGATATCTTACTTTGAGTTGCTGCTTGAGCTATGAAGTCTGTTCATATCTTTTGGGAGTAGTCGTTGTCATGTTTGGTGGTCAGTGTATCTGTATAGGATGTTGTATATTCATGTATATTATTCACGATAATGTACTTGTATATGTAACTTCCAGAGTCGACAGTTGTAGTTGTATCATATGTATTATATCACATGTATATCAACTGACATCAGTTATATATATATATATATATATATATATATATATATATATATATATATATATATATGAGACTTTCTGTTATATCTGTGTTCCGCATTTACATTATCTGTGTTATTATTATATATATTGTCCTAAACTATTATGAACCATCGTAGTTCGTTTTATACTAGAATTGGGTATGTCGATGGGAGTATATAAATATGAGATGGAAAAAAAAATATGCCACTCCTATCGAGGTAACTAATACTAGTGTAAGGCCTAATTACGGATGGCTGCTCCTATCCAGCCTTATTCTTCGTGACAACAGACATTATTTCTTTTAATACTCTTTGTTATTGCGAGCATAGAGGTGGGGCGTCACATGAGTGTCAACGGTCTACGTTTGATTTTGCTGGGATGGCAACGTAACATCTGTAATGACCCTGGATTTTTGGCCCCGTTTATTGTAATAAATGTGTAATCTAATTTAAATAAAATGTAATCTGATCATATTAAAATGAATATGATTTGGAATTTGTTGCTATTTATTTATATAAATTGTATTTTGAAAAGGAGATTGATTTGGGAATTTAAAATAAAATCTCCTAAAAATATTTAAAGTAAAATTTATCTTGTGTATTTAAGGAAATTATTTTTTCTTGTTATAAATATATAAATGCAATATATATAAAATAATGTTCAAAATAAAATCTAAGCTTGTTAATATAAAATATAAAATACGAATAGATGATAATGTTCAATATACAATATTAATATTAATATAAGTCAAAATTAAATATAAATAAATAAGTAAACACATCAATCTAAGTTTAGTATTAATAGTCAAATATAAAACACAAATCAAAATATAAATATAAATCAAAACAAGAAATAAGTAGTTAATACTTACAATATCATTTTAGATTTGCAAGACCATAGAAAAATATATAATATAATAAGTATAAAATGTAACTAAATCATATTGTACATAATTTAAATATTGATAGTTAAATATGAAATATAAATATAGATGTAAATAAATTATATAAACATTATGCAAGCTAGAAAATAACTTAAACATTTAAAGTTAGAATGAAAATATAAGAAAAACAAAGATTAAATAATTTTTTTAACATACAACATAACTTTAAAAATCAGTAAGCAAAATAAAGTGTAAACCCAACACATATGAGTATAAACTATTTCAACTAGAAGATACTAAAGCAAATATTTATAAGCATATGCCTTTAGGCAAAGTATCTTTCTGTACAAACCAGGTCTAACTGCAAAATAAAAATAAAAATAATACAACAGTTTTTATACCAAACTAATAACCTTATACATGATGTCTTCATCCACAAGCCTTTGACCTGAGATGTTTATGTCAGCGGAACACATAATAACTATGTAAACTGAGTTTGAAACCAAAGTACTGTATAATTTCTGCTCAAGGCAAACTTTGACCTGCAGGTATATGTTCATGTATAAATATAGTTGCACATGCAGGCCGTAAGTTAACTGCAAAATGATAGTAGTATAAACATAATTATAGTGTGTAAACTAATTGAGAAGCAAGACATGTGCTTGCTATCATTTCATCCACTCTTTTGTTTAAAACAAATATTACTAATCTTTTCTGTAATAAATGAAAATCTGTTTAAAACAGAACAAAGCTTGGTAAATACCTGATCCAGTTAAGCCTCCCTTATATCTCTTCTTATCTTCTATGTATACATATGAATACGTTTTCTTTTCAGTTCATTGGGTATAAAGAAACTTAGGAAAGCCTGAAACAAATAGTAAAGTAAGCAAAACTCGAAATTTAAACTCAATACAGAAATAGAGAAAATATACAGGCAGTTCAAAGCTTTAGGTGTTCAAAATTTCAAGTGCCTCTTTCTGTTCTGGGATTATACAGGGTGAGTAAACTTGTTTTAAATCTAACTCTTAGTATGTATGTCATGAGAATGGATATGTTGATGTTTAATGTTTACTGTAAGTTCTACACATAGTTGTTCTTCACATTTTCAAATCTTTGCTGAGGCAAAGGAAAACACAAAATTTATCAAACTTTTTATATACAATCCTTATCTTCAATTAGTAACTTAACTAAATAAATTAGTTTAAGGTTAAGATTAAGGTTTGGATCAATTTTTTTTAGTCGCTGTGAAAGATAAGTACTGTAAACACCAATTTACAGTAAAGTAAAATGAAAGTCGAAATACGAATAACTCGAATTGTAACTTGAATTAATATATTGTAGAAACATACAAAACTATGATTTTTAAGACAAACTTTATAATTTTTAGACAACTATGCATAGAGCAGTTGGTTAGTGAACCAAAAATGCATTTTCATGAAATTCTGACGATTCTAACAATTATAGTTGATGAAATTCAACATGAAGCTTGAATATGGATCCAAGAACATTAGAAAATTGTTAAAAAAATTAGAATGCATGATTTTTGAGAAATGATCAACTTTAGGGTTTATGGGTTCTATGTTTTGGGTTAAGTTCGTTGGTTGATTGCGTTGCCGTAGTACCACCGAGCGTTATGATATTGTGGGAAGTGGTTGAGGGTGTTGATGGCAAGATATGGCCGAAGCCTTGTCGTCTCTGGCGGTCAAGATAGTGAGGACGAGGTGGTTTTTGTCTACCGAGTTTGTGTAACTGCTCAACTTTTTAGGGCATTTTTGGATTCCCAGTCTTACATGTATTTTTGGGCTTCGTTTTCGGGTGAGGGGAAGGTGAGAGGTTTGTTGGTGGTGTCGTGGTGTGATGGCGCGGTGGTGAACCGGCGTGCACGTGCACGGCGGCGGGAAATTCGCGTCAGGGTGGACTCGAGTGAAACTCGAGCTTGATTACTTGATTCTTTGGGTTGTTCGTGGATCAGTGATTGAGTGCGTGGGTGAGTATTTGTAGTTTTTAACAGTTTTAACCTTAAGCTTTTTTTTTAAAAAAAAAAAGAGAAACAGAGAAAAGAACAGGTGAGGAAGAAGAGAGGCAGGGAGTGACGCGAGAGAGTTTCTGGGTGGTATCGAGTTCAACCCGAGTTACTCATGTTGTTGACTTCGGGATTTAATCCCAGGAATTAGTTAACTATAATATGAAAGTAAAGGTATATAAGCTAAGTATTAATCAAGTTAGTAATGTTTACAGATTGTTTTAAGCCTAGATGAACTGTAAGCTTTACTAATTCAAAGATGAGTAATTTATTTAAAATCAAAGTTAATTATGCATGTAATAAACTTAATAATTGTAATTTAAGAGTACTTCAAGTATAATCAAATTTGAAATTAAAGATTTTAATAATCTTGTGTAATCTTATTTGTATTTAAGAATTTCATTAATCATTGGAAGTTAATAATTTAACAAATCATAGTTAATAGATTAAATAACTAATTAATGATTAAACGGTTAAGTTAATTAATAATTAATGATTAATTAAGCAATTAGTAATAATTAATTGTGTAATTGAATTTTATAAATCAATAATTAAGATTATTGATTAATAATTAATTAATTAATTAAGAGAATGATTAATAAGTAATTAATGGATTTAAATAAGTTAATTAATTAATAATTAATTAAGCAAGAATAAAATATAGTTTACTCTTAAGTATGCAATTAAGTTTAAAATAAATCAAACTAAATGTCGATATGAATCAATGATTCTAATTGATTGCCTCTGATATGTATTTATATCCTATGATGTTCTGTGATATTCTGGATATATCTGTGATGATTGTATATGATTTATCTATGTTAAATTGCTATATGATTTATCTGATGTTATTTACCTGTGTTGAATTGCTATGTAAATTCAATTGTTGAATTTAAACTGTTTAAGTTAATTAGATAACTTGGCCCTTAAAATGGCGTTTGGATTTCGATGAGACCGGGATCGGAAGAATCAAATTTGATTCTCCGAAAACCACATCGATCCAAATTAAACGATAGGTCGTGACTTATCAAATGGTGGTCGAGATGGTGTTTCAGAATGCAAGGGTTATCGTCGTTGACTCTGAGGGTGATTCCAAAATGAGTGTGACGAGATAATGCCTTCGGTTTCGTTCGAACCCGGAACGAACTTGTATGGATTGAATGCTTTCAACACATCGTCAGGCGGACGATGAGCATTCTAAGTAATATGTTCTATAAAGGTAATCGTAGCCTCAAGCCTCATCAACCGGAAATGGCTAAAACAGGGGAGATGCAGCAAGGTTAGGTGGGTCATGCCCAAGCAGGACAAGATATTTCCCCTGTCTAGATGTCCCTTTTTATTTCGGCTGTGTGGGAGATTGCTAGCTACAACCGCGGGGTTTATCTTGTTCGGGACTGTTCAGTAAGGAATGGTTCCGGCCTTGTGTTGTAGGGGGTCGGGAGTGATCCTCGGTATGGTGATCTAGGCCCCGTACTGTGACGGGCGGTACCCCAGTAGCCCTGTCATTGTTGGAAATCCATTTTCCCTACGAGACCCTACGGTTTTGGTTTGTATTACCCACTTTTGTGGCTAGTAGCTGGAATTTAATGAATGTAACAATTTCGGCTATTTTCTATTTACTTGAAAACCCTAGACACTATTATAATATCACATGATTTCCTATGAAATGTTTTGGTTAGCGTAAGGTAAAAACTTACCCGTATTTATTTGTGGGGAGTCTTATGTGATACCTTTATTTTCAAATGTTTTTCAAAGTTAAATAACTTTAAACCGTTTACTCATACCAGACCCATGTCTGACCCGGAGTTTATATTTTGTTTTTCATAAACTCTTGGGTACTCAAATTTTTATGAGTAGCCAAGTGATAGGTTCGGACTTTGATTTCTGGAGGAGCTTGGAGCAGGAGTTTCCAGACGTATATAGCTATTTATATAGTCCCGCTGTGTTAGTTGATATGTACTGTACCTCTGATGTATATAGTGATAGATGTATGTATGGCTGTCATATGTATCGATATTGTATAACTCTGATATATGTAAAACTAAGAAATATTTATGTGATATATTATATTTTGTTCCGTTCCGCTGTGAGATTCTGATATTGTTGTTCTTTCTTTCTCTTTCTTTTCTATTTCTATCCCTTTCTTTCTTAATGATGATACGTCTTTCTGGTAGTAGAAGGGCGAGTCGTCACAGTTGGTATCAGAGCATAGGTTGTTAATAACCTTGGCTCTGGTAGGAATTACTCATAGGATAGAGTTTGTAAAACTCTAAAATGAGTTTGAGTGTATTAATAGATATGAGCGCGTATTTGTTAGTGAATATAAAATTGTTTTTATATTGTGTTGATTTATCTGTTGAGTGTTTATGAATTCTGGTCGATGTGTGGGACGCCATTTCATCGATAGGAATTTCTAAACTCTTAAAAAAGGTAGACCGACACAGTATTATTTTAAAGTAGGGTAAATGAAATAATTTTACCCAAAATTATATTTTGATATAAAAGAAATATTTTTTTGAAATTACTATATATTTGGATGATTGGTTGTTAAGACTATAATTGAATAAAAATTTAAAATTTGAGTGGCTTATAACTAGATAAAATTGTCTAATAAAAGGAATATAACTAAAATTTGATTAAACCAGAATTTAAGTCCCGGAAATTTGAAAGGTGTTTAAATGAATTTAAACAAAGGATTTGGGAATTTTAAAAAAAAATCTTGGGAATGTTTGAAATGTTTTTCCAGAGATTTGAAGGCAATAATGGAATATTGTTTTGGAAAATATTGTTGAATGGAAATTATTTTGGGAAGAATTTGTGAAAGTAAGGAAGCACTGAACTCACTTCAGTCGCTGGAAAATAATCCTGATGATGATGGCCACATCATCAGTATTCATTTTCGAGTTTCTAAAGTGATGGATTGCTACCTGGATAGTTGGTTAGGATATTGTTTGGGCTTGTTGGGTATACAAGTGGTTTTAGAAATTTTCAAAAAGAGAAAATTTGTTTGGGTGAAAACAAGTATTTGGAATTTGAAAATTTGATTTGACACCAGGTGGGTAAGTGTAGTTATCCTTACAAAATGGTTTTGGAAATGAAAACCGGGCAATTGAATTCTAAAAATTCTATTTAATAATGTGAAAAGTTTAAATGAATCAACTATGGGACTTAGAAAGTAGAGTTGATATTAATAAGAAGAAATCGGGAATTTTAATCCCGGAACTAAAATTTAACTTAAGTAAATGAAAATAAGGAAATATATTGGAGTTAACCTGAGATAAGTTAAATGGAATTGAAGTTCAAAACGAACTTAATTGGACATAAAATTTGAAGGTAAAATGATTGTAATTGTGAGGTGGAAATTTATGCCTTAAGATAGTAAGTGCTATATATATATATATATATATATATATATATATATATATATATAAAATCTGAAATTGTGGTTATAAGATGAAATGACTAAATGAGCAATATAAGCTTTGAAATAAATAAATAAATTTTGAGCTCATATATTGAGGAATAAATTTAAAGGAATGGTAAGTAGCTAATTTAACTGAAGTTGAGTTAAAGTAAAATTGAATTTAAATAAATTCAATTGAGTTACAGGTAATATTAAATAGAACAAAATTCTTAAGTAAATAAGTAAGTAATGAATTGAGTTAAATTTGGAGTAAGCTGTAAGCAAATCTAATTCAAGCATAAATTGAATAACCTTATTATGAATAAATTCAATAATGAATTGTTAATGTAAATTAAAATCTAAGAATGGATAAAAGAATAAACTAATCGAACAAATTAGTGAATAATTGGGATTTGATTTAAGAAAATCAAATCAAAGATTTAAATGGGAATTGGTGGAATAGAATAAACCTAAGTTGTTGGGTGGAACAGTTTGAAGAGAATAAATAACTTGAGTAAATTGTGAAATGATTATTTAAAATATTGGTTGTCAAGTTTAATAAAATGGTTTGGAATCAAACTTTTTGAAATGAAAGAAAATGCAGTGAAAGAATTGTGGATAAATTAATTGAGATGGAGTCAAGTGTAAATTGAGTTGGAATCAATTTAAGATTTGCTATAAAGCTTAAGTAATTATTTATTCACAATAATATTGTCAAATTGCATATAGAAATGAGTTGTTTTAAAGTAAACAAGATTAGATAAAATTCTATGAATTATTGGAAGCATAATAGGATGATTTTGAATATGAGTTTGTTTTGCTCAAATGGATTATAAATATAAGCAAGTAAGTTGTAAATCACTTTAATTGAAGGGAATGATTTGAGAATTGGATGGAAGTAATTGTAATAAGTGTTGAAACTATACATAGGTGCTTATGAAAATATGTAATGGAGACTCTGCCAAAACTTTTCAAGATTTTGAAAAAATCTAATTTAAAATTTAGCAACAAAACAATTTCAAATTGGAAATTGAAGGTAAACTAGTGGATGAAACTAATTTAAATAATAAAATCAGTTATAAATGAAAGATAGACAATAAAAATTCAATATTCAGAGTTAAGATAAATTGAATTCACATGGAATTAGAAATTCAAATGGGAAATAAGAAGATATAAAGGTTAAGGTGGTAGAGTAATAATGTGAGAGATATATAATGCTCATATTAAACTTAAGAAATGAATGGTGAAATTCTTAAGTAAAATTTGATATTGGGAAAATTATTACAAGTGGATAGAAATCAGAATAATGTGAATAAAAGAAAATTAATATAGTTGATAATCAATGGATATAAATACGTAGGATGAACGTATATTATTTTATTCGCATAACAAATTGATCCAGATTCGAGCACAGAATTTCGAGATAGTTATATCGATCCGAGTTAGGATTTTTCACTCGATTTTCGACGACGAACCATGGATATGGATTTTGATTGATGCTAGAAATTCTCTATCATAGTTGTGACTATGCAAGGAGAATGACAGTTTCCGATCAAGAAACCAGTTCTGTGTCCGTGCTAGGAAGTCGGGTGGACGATACTAGTTCGGAAGTGAAATTGTGTGATCGAGCGAGCGATCGGATTTGATTTTGCGTACGAATGATATATGTACATCGTACGGGCTTGATTGAATAGATATTGAAATTCTATAAAGAGGTCAATAAATTTTGGAAAGAATTAATACTGTAGGTTTTCAGAATTGAATTGCCAAAGTGGATATCTGGAATTTGTTGTGTATTCCATATATCTAAGAAAATTTGTTCATGATTCACCATTAGTTGTTAAATCAGTAGTTCAGGAATTTGGAAGTTGAATCAAATTTAACTATGGTCAGAAATCCAGTTCGGATCGATGATCATTGAGAGGCAACTCTGAGTAATTTTAGGGAAGCTTATCCGAATTTGTGTTCGGATAGCTAGTGATGTTTGTTAGAATAGACTGTTTAATTAGTTGTTTGTTAATATGTAAATTATATTTATGATTGGCATAACAGCTTTTAGATCATCTTTGTTTTAAATTTCGGGGACGAAATTCTTTTAAGGGGGGAGGAATGTAACGACCCTAGATTTTTGGCCCCGTTTATTGTAATAAATGTGTAATATAATTTAAATAAAATGTAATCTGATCATATTAAAATGAATATGATTTGTAATTTGTTGCTATTTATTTATATAAATTGTATTTTGAAAAGGAGATTGATTTGGGAATTTAAAATAAAATCTCCTAAGAATATTTAAAGTAAAATTTATCTTGTGTATTTAAGGAAATTATTTTTTCTTGTTATAAATATATAGATGCAATATATAGAAAATAATGTTCAAAATAAAATCTAAGCTTGTTAATATAAAATATAAAATACGAATAGATGATAATGTTCAATATACAATATTAGTATTAATATAAGTCAAAATTAAATATAAATAAATAAGTAAACACATCAATCTAAGTTTAATATTAATAGTCAAATATAAAACACAAATCAAAATATAAATATAAATCAAAACAAGAAATAAGTAGTTAATACTTACAATATCATTTTAGATTTGCAAGACCATAGAAAAATATATAATATAATAAGTATAAAATGTAACTAAATCATATTGTACATAATTTAAATATTGATAGTTAAATATGAAATATAAATATAGATGTAAATAAATTATATAAACATTATGCAAGCTAGAAAATAACTTAAACATTTAAAGTTAGAATGAAAATATAAGAAAAACAAAGATTAAATAATTTTTTTAACATACAACATAACTTTAAAAATCAGTAAGCAAAATAAAGTGTAAACCCAACACATATGAGTATAAACTATTTCAACTAGAAGATACTAAAGCAAATATTTATAAGCATATGCCTTTAGGCAAAGTATCTTTCTGTACAAACCAGGTCTAACTGCAAAATAAAAATAAAAATAATACAACAGTTTTTATACCAAACTAATAACCTTATACATGATGTCTTCATCCACAAGCCTTTGACCTGAGATGTTTATGTCAGCGGAACACATAATAACTATGTAAACTGAGTTTGAAACCAAAGTACTGTATAATTTCTGCTCAAGGCAAACTTTGACCTGCAGGTATATGTTCATGTATAAATATAGTTGCACATGCATGCCGTAAGTTAACTGCAAAATGATAGTAGTATAAACATAATTATAGTGTGTAAACTAATTGAGAAGCAAGACATGTGCTTGCTATCATTTCATCCACTCTTTTGTTTAAAACAAATATTACAAATCTTTTCTGTAATAAATGAAAATCTGTTTAAAACAGAACAAAGCTTGGTAAATACCTGATCCAGTTAAGCCTCCCTTATATCTCTTCTTATCTTCTATATATACATATGAATACGTTTTCTTTTCAGTTCATTGGGTATAAAGAAACTTAGGAAAGCCTGAAACAAATAGTAAAGTAAGCAAAACTCGAAATTTAAACTCAATACAGAAACAGAGAAAATATACAGGCAGTTCAAAGCTTCAGGTGTTCAAAATTTCAAGTGCCTCTTTCTGTTCTGGGATTATACAGGGTGAGTAAACTTGTTTTAAATCTAACTCTTAGTATGTATGTCATGAGAATGGATATGTTGATGTTTAATGTTTACTGTAAGTTCTACACATAGTTGTTCTTCAAAGTTTCAAATCTTTGCTGAGGCAAAGGAAAACACAGAATTTATCAAACTTTTTATATACAATCCTTATCTTCAATTAGTAACTTAACTAAATAAATTAGTTTAAGGTTAAGATTAAGGTTTGGATCAATTTCTTTTAGTCGCTGTGAAAGATAAGTACTGTAAACACCAATTTACAGTAAAATAAAATGAAATTCAAAATTCGAATAACTCGAATTGTAAACTTGAATTGATATATTGTAGCAACATACAAAACTATGATTTTTAAGACAAACTTTATAATTTTTAGACAACTATGCATAGAGCAGTTGGTTAGTGAACAAAAAATGCATTTTCATGAAATTCTGATGATTCAAACAATTATAGTTGATGAAATTCAACATGAAGCTTGAATATGGATCCAAGAACATTAGAAAATTGTTAAAAAAAATTCGAATGCATGATTTTTGAGAAATGATCAACTTTAGGGTTTATGGGTTCTGTGTTTTGGGTTCAGTTCGTTGGTTGATTGCGTTGCCGTAGTACCACCGAGCGTTATGATATTGTGGGAAGTGGTTGAGGGTGTTGATGGCAAGATACGGTCGAAGCCTTGTCGTCTCTGGCGGTCAAGATAGTGAGGACGAGGTGGTTTTTGTCTACCGAGTTTGTGTAACTGTTCGACTTTTTAGGGCATTTTTCGATTCCGAGTCTTACGTGTATTTTTGGGCTTCGTTTTCGGGTGAGGGGAAGGTGAGAGGTTTGTTGGTGGTGTCGTGGTGTGATGGCGCGGTGGTGAACCGCCGTGCACGTGCACGGCGGCGGGAAATTCGCGTCAGGGTGGACTCGAGTGAAACTCGAGTTTGATTGCTTGATTCTTTGGGTTGTTCCTGGGTCAGTGATTGAGTGCGTGGGTGAGTATTTGTAGTTTTTAACAGTTTTAACCTTAAGCTTTTTTTAAAAAAAAAAAAGGAGAACAGTGCAAAGAACAGGAGAGGAAGAAAAGAGGCAGAGAGTGACGCGAGAGAGTTTCTGGGTGGTATCGAGTTCAACCCGAGTTACTCATGTTGTTGACTTCGGGATTCAAAATATAATTAAGGTAAAATTATTCCATTTACCCAATTTAAAATCAATATTGTGTCGAATTGTTCTATTCAAGTGTTTAGAAACCCCTTCGGCTCAGTTTCGAGGCTGTGCTGACGAAAGTTCATATACCACTCAACAAACCAATCATCACAATATAAAACAATTTTTATATTCACTAACAAATACGCACTCATAGCTATTATTACACTCAAACTCATTCTAGAGTACTGCTGACTCTATCTCTAATGAGTAATACCCAACAGAACCATGGTTGTCGCTTAACCATCAGAGCTCTGATACCAAATGTAACAGTACCGTCAGCGGTCACAACCGGTAGGCTTTTCAACCATCCCAGCCCCACCGTGGCTTACACTGATATCCCAAACTTGCTTTTACGGCCAGCCTCTCGACTGTCACAGCTTACGCCTAACCAACCCCCTAAAAGAGGATGTGTGGGAGTAAGAGTCTCCCGTTCGCCACCAAACCGCGAAGCGAGAACCCCCCATCACATAGCCCAATAGCTTAACAAGACTGGTGTGAGAACTCAAAACAGTTTATTTATCTTTAAAATCAAAATAGAGAAATATTTTTAATCAATTCGCAATGCTTTTAAAAATGAGACTACCATAAGGCCTCCCGCACACACACACACATGCAAACGCAGAATCGGAGGAGATTTCTCCTTATGATAGCCAAAGATGCTTGATACGCATTTAAAATAACATTTGATATTATTATTAGTGCATAGTGTATAACAAATTCATTTCGAAAGTAGAATATAAATCTTAGCCAACATACGACCATTATCGTATGCCTACTATAGCTACTATCCAAACAGTGGTGACCACCATAAGTGAATAGCAGGTTCTACAACTAATACCGTACAAGTTTCGTATTGGGAATTGGATTTCCAACAAATGGTCAGGCCAAGGAACTTCCCATTGCCACTGAGAATGCCTCTGGATGGACATCCCCGAGAACCAAACCGGATCTCAACCAACACAAGGCCGGGTTACTCCTAACTGAGTAACAACTGACCGAATATGCCATCCCCCGGTCCTTTGGGACCTTTTTCCGAGAGCGCTCTCTAATCAATTCACACAATCATAACAAAGTGTTTTCAACATGAGTAAGTATCTGGGCTCCATACCATGATACCACCCTTTTCCAGAAGGAAATGGACACATCCTAAAGGGTGCTACCCCTCATAACCTTGCTGCTTCTTTCCTGTTTTGACCATTTCCGGGATGTGAGGCTCGACGAATTCACGTCCACAAAAACATACTTTATACAAAAGCCATGCTTTGGGTCAACAAATGATCACTAAGATAGACGATCAAATAAATGATCCTATCACAATAATCAACACAATGATCATTTCAGCATCACTCAGCATGTCACATTACCAAAATGGGATATATTGCTGATAACTTCAACTATATAACCTTTGAGCTCGTACGTCTCAAAGAAGGGTGTTAAGCAAAGAATAAATTCTCCGCCACCAACAGAAATATATTTGAATGAAATCGGCTTTATATCTCAAATTGTAATGTCAGGCATACAATCCATACAAGTCTGTTCCGGGATCGAACAGAACCGAAGGCACTTACAAAGAAGTCCTTGCAATCCGGATATTCACAATCCTGATCGGATTTCCCATCACTTAGGGAGTCTCTATACCGTTGCAACTCAGTGCAGAGACAATCGATAGGTCATCCTATCGCTTTCGCAAATACCGGGTCTTCAACACCGATCTTCAATGCAATTTACAACGACGTATCACATATTCGGAATGGGTTATACGACCCCATGGTCCTTTCCCGGTTAACCCGAATAGTGAGCGCTTATTCAAAAATAAGTGTGCATTCAAATTCAATCAATTCACATCAAATACCCATTCAAAGGGAAATATTGATAGTCGATTATTGGACTATCAATGGATATGCATACATCACCAGATTCCAAATAATTTTCCAAATTATTTATTTTCCAAAATATCTTTACTAGATATAAAATTTCAACACTTCAAAAATAAATCAACATTTATTTTCAAACAAATTCCCTTTTCACTTATAAATTCCATAATGAATTTATATTTCAAAATATTCGTGCATATACGATTTCAACTATCCATTTCCAATTTATCTTCAAAAAGATAAATTCTAAATATTCACTTCATATTTGAAAACATTTCCATACTTACTATTCATAAGTAATTCACAAATCTTTTTATTTTCAACCTTGGAAAATATTCAATATACTTAAATCGAATTAAGTATATATTTCATTCTTTAAGAAAATCATTCTCTTAAACATATTTATTTGGGTCAAAACGAATGTTGCGTAAAACATCGTTACAACAACCCAAAATCACTAGTATAGGGATTTGAATTTTAAATAGATATATATATCCCAATACTATACAAAACATTTCCTTTCGGAAATCATTTACTATAACAACAGTGTTATAGTCCACATTTCCTTTTATTTCTCGAAAACGTCTATTTCAACAATAAATGTTGAAATCTATGGTTTCGAATCTCAACACATTTAAAACATCGTTAGATCGTTTTAATTCTGTTTAAAACATCATATCTAAAACAATTTCTTTAACGTATTATTCACTATTCAAAAACGTGAATATACTACCTTAACAAATTTCATCATTTCTATTCACTTTAACTTAAAGGATTATTCACTGTTCAAAATGTGAATATAACTCTATCTCTAAGTTATAACAATTAACTTATCAAAATAAGTCATTTGCGGATTTATAAAACAACGTTTATAAATTCCGTTTCTATTTATTTATAAAAACTTCCTTTTTATAAATTCCTTTATTAACCTATTCCAGTTTATAACTCAATTATAAACTACAAGTTCATATTATAAGTTAATTACTTATAAAACGATTATTTTACAAAAATCGTTCCTTTAAACTTCAAAATTATAAATCTTATAACTTATAAGATTCATTTATTTAACCAAATCTATTCTTCAAATAATTTCACCAAATTTATAAATCTTACTATTTATAAATTTCATTTATAACTTCACAGTTTATAATTTCATAAATTTCATTCATTTAGGAAATTCATTTTCACTACATTCAAACACTTATAAAAACTCGTTTTATAATGTCCATAATTCAATTTATAAATATCCATTTATAAATCTCTTAATATAAATTAATTTATATTATTCTTTTAAACGTCTTTAAATTCCTTTAAAATTTCACCGTTCTCTTGATTTATAAAATAATCAAATTTTATAAATCTTATATTCAAACTTTTAATAATAAACTCAAAAATCCAGTTTAAACTATTTTATAAAATCATTGGTTCATATTTCTCAAAAATCGACTTTTAATCGTATTTCTAAAAATCAGCTTTTTAACTATATTTCACAAAAACCATAATTTTTATAACTTTAAAAATTATAACGTTTATTTATTTATAATGGATCAATTCCAAAAATATAGTATATTTTCAAAAATCACTTTAAAACCATTTTAAAATCCCAAAATCTGGGTCCAATGATGCTACACACCAAATAGTCAATCACGACTAACAACGATATCATATATCGATATGACAATTCATCAAATATCAAAATATCTGGAAAAAAATAAAAACTGTTGAGGAATCCAGTTGGATCCCTCCAACCTGTTTCCTACATCCAAAAACATTAGCACAATACCAATTTCGCTCCAGTACGAAATTATCGCGGTATATGTTCTTAATAAATATTATCCGCTTAATAACGGCGTAATAGGGTCTCATCCGCTAAACAAAAAATGCGGAAAATCAATCAACTGCAATATATACATATGCCAATATATATATATTGATATTATATATAATACCAATTTCACTGTTTATGAAATATTCGCGGTATATGTTTTTATAAATAACATCCGCTTACTAACGGCGCATAATGTCTATTTTAACAATCAATAATTTACAGTCATCATTCAAACATGCATTCAAATATTTTAAATCTAACTATTTAAAATAAAATCGAAATCTATTCGATTGAGTGAGAAATTCTCACCTTGATTTTAAATCCCGTTTTAGCTTTTATTTCGAATAAAATTAAACGCGCGTTTAATTTTACCCGAAATTCTCACTAACTCCAAACGACTCCAAACCAACTCCATCGCGTAGTGCTCGTCCATACGATTCCAACGCAACTGAGTTTGCATTTTTTCGACCTCGTATGAAAAAGATATGAATTTTACAAGTTTGTACACGTTTTATATAAACTAATTCAACATTTTCTTTTATAACTTAAACCTACATCTCACCACAACCCTTGGATCCAACCCCTGCTCATCCTAGCCGAACACTCCTTTTCCCCTTCCATCTTCATACGCACGTCCTCATCTCCAGGTGATTGCCGTTCACAACAACCCATCCTACTCAATTTAGGTTTAGACATTACAACCACAATACACAATGAAACTCGATCAAACCACATGCATTTTGAAGCCTCTCTCTCCCTCTAGGTTCGGCCATAATCTGGTGGAGCTCGGCTGTACAATGAGCCTTGGAATGCGTGCACAAGTCACTGACTTCTTCGTCATTTTGCCGTTGATCCGTGAGGTCTTTTCAGATCATGACCGTTGATATTAAAGATCTCATCGAGCTCTTCAAGATTGTAGTTGAGAGTTTCTGGAATCGATGAATGGATTTGGAGATTTGAGGGGAAGAAGTTGATGAACTGCTGGCCGTTCATACCTAGGTGGCGGCTAGGGTTTGTTTTTATTTTTTTTTTTATTTTCTAAATGAAGGGTTGGGGTTATTTATAAGGAACGAGCAAGCGTAAACACTATTCATCCCGGAAATTCCGAACTCCGATTTAGACGCCGTAACCAGCGTACCTAGGGTTTATCCCGCGTTCCGGACACAATGGAACAGGTTTCGGAAGCTAATTCGGAAGTATGTGCGAGTTATGGCTGAAAACGTTCAATTTGAATTAAACCGATTTAAGTCGATTTCTAGGCGTTTTAATTTGTACCGGACAAACGGTAAATCCAAACGACTTGAAATTTGAAACCTTACAATAATATCACATTACGGATCCGATGAAACTGGTTTCATCGAATTCCGAGACTTTTTGAAAAATGGCTATTTTGACTCGCCAAATTTAAATTAAAAACGATTCGATGCGTTTCGAGCTGCCACGATCAAACGATGACTCCGATTGACACGAAAATTGAAATCCGGCAATAACTAACTGTTACGGATCCAATGAAACTGGTTTCGTTCAATTCTGAGACTGTTCAAAAATTGACTATTTTACAGTCGATTATTAAATATTAAAATATTCAATTTTCACAAATTAATTTTTAATTCGATTTTAAAAGTCCTAAAATATCATTCTAACTCTAACATGATAAAATAAAATTTCCCAAATTATTTTCAATCATTTTTAACTCAATTTTTAATTATTTCCATAATTTAACGTATTAAATTATCGATTTAATTATTCAATTAAATCCAATAAATCAAATAAAAATTTATTTGACTTATAAATTCACTTATAAATATTTAAAATTAATTAAATATTCAAATTTTAATTAAATAAAATTCTGGGTCGTTACAATCTTTCCCCCTTAAAAGAATTTCGTCCTCGAAATTACAAGTAAGAAAGGTTACAGAATCTATTAATTTTCCCAAAATTTATAATTAAACTTATTACCATACTTTACTAAGTTTTCAAATCATACTTAGTTATCTTTTCAAAACAAACTATATCATTTAACTTTCAATTCCAAAATCAAAGTTAAAATTTTCAAAATTTTCCAATTTTCTCAAATTTTTTCTAACGCCTTAAATTTTCCGGAAAAATTCGCCATAGTCTCCTTTGCGCGGCTCGATCCGAAAAAAAAAATGACAGTATATATATCACAAATATACATCTCATCAAGTAATGAGGCATCCCGAAGGGAAAAAGTGTAAAAGTACGATATTTAATCCGAGATATGTACCTTATATTTTATTAGCGAGCATATACGGCTAATATAGCGCTAAAGCGAACTCCAAATGCGAAGCAAACGCGATCCGCTCCTACTAAACTCAACAAACAACATGAGAATCATGCATATATGAAAATAGTATCGATATACAACATATAGCAACATAATAACTATATAAGTCACATAGCACATGTAGTAAAACAACATATATTCAACCATCAACCAATTATCATTCATAATCAATAAATATTCATTTATATTCTTATTAATATTCAATGAATTGGGTTTTCAATTTAAATCACATTTGATTCATTAACATTGGATTTTGTAAACATTCCTTCTCAATTTTAATTAGTTTGCATTCACTAATTAAATCCAATTCACATTCAATTCTATTCAAATTTATTTACTTTCTAATTTGAATTCAATTACATAGCTTTAAATTTCACTAATTCAATTTCATTAACTCTTAATGAATTATATATAATCAATCAACAATCATATAACAACCAAAGTGTATTGATTACAACCAAATTTCTTCGCTTCACTTACATTCATTTTTTTATTCAACTTCTAATAACATTAGATTTTAATGAATCAACACTTATATTCATTATCCCATATCAATTTCATTCACATTTAATCGATTAACATTCAATTCATCCATTCAATTACAAAAGTTGAATTTCTATTCACATAACTTAAGTTCATATCCATCACTTAACTTAATTAATTTAGTTTGATACCAATATCAACTTCATTTACATTCCTTAAGTTATATTTCATTTAATCTTGAAATTCACCTTTATTTACAACTCATATTCATATAATTTTACTTCTTATATATGTAAGTTTATTTCACAATTGTAAATACTTTAATTATAATTTCAATTCTTATAATTCTTTTGCTTATACAATTATTCTTTTATTTAGATTATTCAAACATCTAAACAATCAACTTATATACACTTTAATAATTCTTGAAAAATTATTCCTTCATATATTCAAAATATAATTAAGGTAAAATTATTCCATTTACCCAATTTAAAATCAATATTGTGTCGAATTGTTCTATTCAAGTGTTTAGAAACCCCTTCGGCTCAGTTTCGAGGCTGTGCTGACGAAAGTTCATATACCACTCAACAAACCAATCATCACAATATAAAACAATTTTTATATTCACTAACAAATACGCACTCATAGCTATTATTACACTCAAACTCATTCTAGAGTACTGCTGACTCTATCTCTAATGAGTAATACCCAACAGAACCATGGTTGTCGCTTAACCATCAGAGCTCTGATACCAAATGTAACAGTACCGTCAGCGGTCACAACCGGTAGGCTTTTCAACCATCCCAGCCCCACCGTGGCTTACACTGATATCCCAAACTTGCTTTTACGGCCAGCCTCTCGACTGTCACAGCTTACGCCTAACCAACCCCCTAAAAGAGGATGTGTGGGAGTAAGAGTCTCCCGTTCGCCACCAAACCGCGAAGCGAGAACCCCCCATCACATAGCCCAATAGCTTAACAAGACTGGTGTGAGAACTCAAAACAGTTTATTTATCTTTAAAATCAAAATAGAGAAATATTTTTAATCAATTCGCAATGCTTTTAAAAATGAGACTACCATAAGGCCTCCCGCACACACACACATGCAAACGCAGAATCGGAGGAGATTTCTCCTTATGATAGCCAAAGATGCTTGATACGCATTTAAAATAACATTTGATATTATTATTAGTGCATAGTGTATAACAAATTCATTTCAAAAGTAGAATATAAATCTTAGCCAACATACGACCATTATCGTATGCCTACTATAGCTACTATCCAAACAGTGGTGACCACCATAAGTGAATAGCAGGTTCTACAACTAATACCGTACAAGTTTCGTATTGGGAATTGGATTTCCAACAAATGGTCAGGCCAAGGAACTTCCCATTGCCACTGAGAATGCCTCTAGATGGACATCCCCGAGAACCAAACCGGATCTCAACCAACACAAGGCCGGGTTACTCCTAACTGAGTAACAACTGACCGAATATGCCATCCCCCGGTCCTTTGGGACCTTTTTCCGAGAGCGCTCTCTAATCAATTCACACAATCATAACAAAGTGTTTTCAACATGAGTAAGTATCTGGGCTCCATACCATGATACCACCCTTTTCCAGAAGGAAATGGACACATCCTAAAGGGTGCTACCCCTCATAACCTTGCTGCTTCTTTCCTGTTTTGACCATTTCCGGGATGTGAGGCTCGACGAATTCACGTCCACAAAAACATACTTTATACAAAAGCCATGCTTTGGGTCAACAAATGATCAACACAATGATCACTAAGATAGACGATCAAATAAATGATCCTATCACAATAATCAACACAATGATCATTTCAGCATCACTCAGCATGTCACATTACCAAAATGGGATATATTGCTGATAACTTCAACTATATAACCTTTGAGCTCGTACGTCTCAAAGAAGGGTGTTAAGCAAAGAATAAATTCTCCGCCACCAACAGAAATATATTTGAATGAAATCGGCTTTATATCTCAAATTGTAATGTCAGGCATACAATCCATACAAGTCTGTTCCGGGATCGAACAGAACCGAAGGCACTTACAAAGAAGTCCTTGCAATCCGGATATTCACAATCCTGATCGGATTTCCCATCACTTAGGGAGTCTCTATACCGTTGCAACTCAGTGCAGAGACAATCGATAGGTCATCCTATCGCTTTCGCAAATACCGGGTCTTCAACACCGATCTTCAATGCAATTTACAACGACGTATCACATATTCGGAATGGGTTATACGACCCCATGGTCCTTTCCCGGTTAACCCGAATAGTGAGCGCTTATTCAAAAATAAGTGTGCATTCAAATTCAATCAATTCACATCAAATACCCATTCAAAGGGAAATATTGATAGTCGATTATTGGACTATCAATGGATATGCATACATCACCAGATTCCAAATAATTTTCCAAATTATTTATTTTCCAAAATATCTTTACTAGATATAAAATTTCAACACTTCAAAAATAAATCAACATTTATTTTCAAACAAATTCCCTTTTCACTTATAAATTCCATAATGAATTTATATTTCAAAATATTCGTGCATATACGATTTCAACTATCCATTTCCAATTTATCTTCAAAAAGATAAATTCTAAATATTCACTTCATATTTGAAAACATTTCCATACTTACTATTCATAAGTAATTCACAAATCTTTTTATTTTCAACCTTGGAAAATATTCAATATACTTAAATCGAATTAAGTATATATTTCATTCTTTAAGAAAATCATTCTCTTAAACATATTTATTTGGGTCAAAACGAATGTTGCGTAAAACATCGTTACAACAACCCAAAATCACTAGTATAGGGATTTGAATTTTAAATAGATATATATATCCCAATACTATACAAAACATTTCCTTTCGGAAATCATTTACTATAACAACAGTGTTATAGTCCACATTTCCTTTTATTTCTCGAAAACGTCTATTTCAACAATAAATGTTGAAATCTATGGTTTCGAATCTCAACACATTTAAAACATCGTTAGATCGTTTTAATTCTGTTTAAAACATCATATCTAAAACAATTTCTTTAACGTATTATTCACTATTCAAAAACGTGAATATACTACCTTAACAAATTTCATCATTTCTATTCACTTTAACTTAAAGGATTATTCACTGTTCAAAATGTGAATATAACTCTATCTCTAAGTTATAACAATTAACTTATCAAAATAAGTCATTTGCGGATTTATAAAACAACGTTTATAAATTCCGTTTCTATTTATTTATAAAAACTTCCTTTTTATAAATTCCTTTATTAACCTATTCCAGTTTATAACTCAATTATAAACTACAAGTTCATATTATAAGTTAATTACTTATAAAACGATTATTTTACAAAAATCGTTCCTTTAAACTTCAAAATTATAAATCTTATAACTTATAAGATTCATTTATTTAACCAAATCTATTCTTCAAATAATTTCACCAAATTTATAAATCTTACTATTTATAAATTTCATTTATAACTTCACAGTTTATAATTTCATAAATTTCATTCATTTAGGAAATTCATTTTCACTACATTCAAACACTTATAAAAACTCGTTTTATAATGTCCATAATTCAATTTATAAATATCCATTTATAAATCTCTTAATATAAATTAATTTATATTATTCTTTTAAACGTCTTTAAATTCCTTTAAAATTTCACCGTTCTCTTGATTTATAAAATAATCAAATTTTATAAATCTTATATTCAAACTTTTAATAATAAACTCAAAAATCCAGTTTAAACTATTTTATAAAATCATTGGTTCATATTTCTCAAAAATCGACTTTTAATCGTATTTCTAAAAATCAGCTTTTTAACTATATTTCACAAAAACCATAATTTTTATAACTTTAAAAATTATAACGTTTATTTATTTATAATGGATCAATTCCAAAAATATAGTATATTTTCAAAAATCACTTTAAAACCATTTTAAAATCCCAAAATCTGGGTCTAATGATGCTACACACCAAATAGTCAATCACGACTAACAACGATATCATATATCGATATGACAATTCATCAAATATCAAAATATCTGGAAAAAAATAAAAACTGTTGAGGAATCCAGTTGGATCCGTCCAACCTGTTTCCTGCATCCAAAAACATTAGCACAATACCAATTTCGCTCCAGTACGAAATTATCGCGGTATATGTTCTTAATAAATATTATCCGCTTAATAACGGCGTAATAGGGTCTCATCCGCTAAACAAAAAATGCGGAAAATCAATCAACTGCAATATATACATATGCCAATATATATATATTGATATTATATATAATACCAATTTCAC
Organism: Allium cepa; assembly: GCA_030765085.1. Lineage (NCBI taxonomy): Eukaryota > Viridiplantae > Streptophyta > Magnoliopsida > Asparagales > Amaryllidaceae > Allium > Allium cepa. Next base: position 252,948,848 of record CM060939.1, read on the forward strand.
TGTTTATGAAATATTCGCGGTATATGTTTTTATAAATAACATCCGCTTACTAACGGCGCATAATGTCTATTTTAACAATCAATAATTTACAGTCATCATTCAAACATGCATTCAAATATTTTAAATCTAACTATTTAAAATAAAATCGAAATCTATTCGATTGAGTGAGAAATTCTCACCTTGATTTTAAATCCCGTTTTAGCTTTTATTTCGAATAAAATTAAACGCGCGTTTAATTTTACCCGAAATTCTCACTAACTCCAAACGACTCCAAACCAACTCCATCGCGTAGTGCTCGTCCATACGATTCCAACGCAACTGAGTTTGCATTTTTTCGACCTCGTATGAAAAAGATATGAATTTTACAAGTTTGTACACGTTTTATATAAACTAATTCAACATTTTCTTTTATAACTTAAACCTACATCTCACCACAACCCTTGGATCCAACCCCTGCTCATCCTAGCCGAACACTCCTTTTCCCCTTCCATCTTCATACGCACGTCCTCATCTCCAGGTGATTGCCGTTCACAACAACCCATCCTACTCAATTTAGGTTTAGACATTACAACCACAATACACAATGAAACTCGATCAAACCACATGCATTTTGAAGCCTCTCTCTCCCTCTAGGTTCGGCCATAATCTGGTGGAGCTCGGCTGTACAATGAGCCTTGGAATGCGTGCGCAAGTCACTGACTTCTTCGTCATTTTACCGTTGATCCGTGAGGTCTTTTCAGATCATGACCGTTGATATTAAAGATCTCATCGAGCTCTTCAAGATTGTAGTTGAGAGTTTCTGGAATCGATGAATGGATTTGGAGATTTGAGGGGAAGAAGTTGATGAACTGCTGGCCGTTCATACCTAGGTGGCGGCTAGGGTTTGTTTTTATTTTTTATTTTTATTTTCTAAATGAAGGGTTGGGGTTATTTATAAGGAACGAGCAAGCGTAAACACTATTCATCCCGGAAATTCCGAACTCCGATTTAGACGCCGTAACCAGCGTACCTAGGGTTTATCCCGCGTTCCGGACACAATGGAATAGGTTTCGGAAGCTAATTCGGAAGTATGTGCGAGTTACGGCTGAAAACGTTCAATTTGAATTAAACCGATTTAAGTCGATTTCTAGGCGTTTTAATTTGTACCGGACAAACGGTAAATCCAAACGACTTGAAATTTGAAACCTTACAATAATATCACATTACGGATCCGATGAAACTGGTTTCGTCGAATTCCGAGACTTTTTGAAAAATGGCTATTTTGACTCGCCAAATTTAAATTAAAAACGATTCGATGCGTTTCGAGCTGCCACGATCAAACGATAACTCCGATTGACACGAAAATTGAAATCCGGCAATAACTAACTATTACGAATCCAATGAAACTAGTTTCGTTCAATTCTGAGACTGTTCAAAAATTGACTATTTTACAGTCGATTATTAAATATTAAAATATTCAATTTTCACAAATTAATTTTTAATTCGATTTTAAAAGTCCTAAAATATCATTCTAACTCTAACATGATAAAATAAAATTTCCCAAATTATTTTCAATCATTTTTAACTCAATTTTTAATTATTTCCATAATTTAACGTATTAAATTATCGATTTAATTATTCAATTAAATCCAATAAATCAAATAAAAATTTATTTGACTTATAAATTCACTTATAAATATTTAAAATTAATTAAATATTCAAATTTTAATTAAATAAAATTCTGGGTCGTTACAGATATTGTATAACTCTGATATATGTAAAAATATGAAATATTTATGTGATATATTATATTTTGTTCCGTTCCGCTGTGAGATTCTGATATTGTTGTTCTTTCTTTCTCTTTCTTTTCTATTTCTATCCCTTTCTTTCTTAATGATGATACGTCTTTCTGGTAGTAGAAGGGCGAGTCGTCACAGTTGGTATCAGAGCACAGGTTGTTAATAACCTTGGCTCTGGTAGGAATTACTCATAGGATAGAGTTTGTAAAACTCTAAAATGAGTTTGAGTGTATTAATAGATATGAGCGCGTATTTGTTAGTGAATATAAAATTGTTTTTATATTGTGTTGATTTATCTATTGAGTGTTTATGAATTCTGGTCGATGTGTGGGACGCCAGGACGCCATTTCATCGATAGGAATTTCTAAACTCTTAAACAAGGTAGACCGACACAGTATTATTTTAAAGTAGGGTAAATGAAATAATTTTACCCAAAATTATATTTTGATATAAAAGAAATATTTTTCTGAAATTATTATATATTTGGATGATTGGTTGTTAATACTATAATTGAATAAAAATTTAAAATTTGAGTGGCTTATAACTAGATAAAATTATCTAATAAAAGGAATATAACTAAAATTTGATTAAACCAGAATTTAAGTCCCGGAAATTTGAAAGGTGTTTAAATGAATTTAAACAAAGGATTTGGGAATTTTAAAAAAAATCTTGGGAATGTTTGAAATGTTTTTCCAGAGATTTGAAGGCTATAATGGAATATTGTTTTGGAAAATATTGTTGAATGGAAATTATTTTGGGAAGAATTTGTGAAAGTAAGGAAGCACTGAACTCACTTCAGTCGCTGAAAAATAATCCTGATGATGATGGCCACATCATCAGTATTCATTTTCGAGTTTCTAAAGTGATGGATTGCTACCTGGATAGTTGGTTAGGATATTGTTTGGGCTTGTTGGGTATACAAGTGGTTTTAGAAATTTTCAAAAAGAGAAAATTTGTTTGGGTGAAAACAAGTATTTGGAATTTGAAAATTTGATTTGACACCAGGTGGGTAAGTGTAGTTATCCTTACAAAATGGTTTTGGAAATGAAAACCGGGCAATTGAATTCTAAAAATTCTATTTAATAATGTGAAAAGTTTAAATGAATCAACTATGGGACTTAGAAAGTAGAGTTGATATTAATAAGAAGAAATCGGGAATTTTAATCCCGGAACTAAAATTTAACTTAAGTAAATGAAAATAAGGAAATATATTGGAGTTAACCTGAGATAAATTAAATGGAATTGAGGTTCAAAACGAACTTAATTGGACATAAAATTTGAAGGTAAAATGATTGTAATTGTGAGGTGGAAATTTATGCCTTAAGACAGTAAGTGCTATATATATATATATATAATCTAAAATTGTGGTTATAAGATGAAATGACTAAATGAGAAATATAAGCTTTGAAATAAATAAATAAATTTTGAGCTCATATATTGAGGAATAAATTTAAAGGAATGGTAAGTAGCTAATTTAACTGAAGTTGAGTTAAAGTAAAATTGAATTTAAATAAATTCAATTGAGTTACAGGTAATCTTAAATGGAACAAAATTCTTAAGTAAATAAGTAAGTAATGAATTGAGTTAAATTTGGAGTAAGCTGTAAGCAAATCTAATTCAAGCATAAATTGAATAACCTTATTATGAATAAATTCAATAATGAATTGTTAATGTAAATTAAAATTGAAGAATGGATAAAAGAATAAACTAATCGAACAAATTAGTGAATAATTGGGATTTGATTTAAGAAAATCAAATCAAAGATTTAAATGGGAATTGGTGGAATAGAATAAACCTAAGTTGTTGGGTGGAACAGTTTGAAGAGAATAAATAACTTGAGTAAATTGTGAAATGATTATTTAAAATATTGGTTGTCAAGTTTAATAAAATGGTTTGGAATCAAACTTTTTGAAATGAAAGAAAATGCAGTGAAAGAATTGTGAATAAATTAATTGAGATGGAGTCAAGTGTAAATTGAGTTGGAATCAATTTAAGATTTACTATAAAGCTTAAGTAATTATTTATTCACAATAATATTGTCAAATTGCATATAGAAATGAGTTGTTTTAAAGTAAACAAGATTAGATAAAATTCTATGAATTATTGGAAGCATAATAGGATGATTTTGAATATGAGTTTGTTTTGCTCAAATGGATTATAAATATAAGCAAGTAAGTTGTAAATCACTTTAATTGAAGGGAATGATTTGAGAATTGGATGGAAGTAATTGTAATAAGTGTTGAAACTATACATAGGTGCTTATGAAAATATGTAATGGAGACTCTGCCAAAACTTTTCAAGATTTTGAAAAAATCTAATTTAAAATTTAGCAACAAAACAATTTCAAATTGGAAATTGAAGGTAAACTAGTGGATGAAACTAATTTAAATAATAAAATCAGAATGAAAGATAGACAATAAAAATTCAATATTCAGAGTTAAGATAAATTGAATTCACATGGAATTAGAAATTCAAATGGGAAATAAGAAGATATAAAGGTTAAGGTGGTAGAGTAATAATGTGAGAGATATATAATGCTCATATTAAACTTAAGAAATGAATGGTGAAATTCTTAAGTAAAATTTGATATTGGGAAAATTATTACAAGTGGATAGAAATCAGAATAATGTGAATAAAAGAAAATTAATATAGTTGATAATCAATGGATATAAATACGTAGGATGAACGTATATTATTTTATTCGCATAACAAATTGATCCAGATTCGAGCACAGAATTTCGAGATAGTTATATCGATCCGAGTTAGGATTTTTCACTCGATTTTCGATGACGAACCATGGATATGGATTTTGATTGATGCTAGAAATTCTCTATCATAGTTGTGACTATGCAAGGAGAATGACAGTTTCCGATCAAGAAACCAGTTCTGTGTCCGTACTAGGAAGTCGGGTGGACGATACTAGTTCGGAAGTGAAATTGTGTGATCGAGCGAGCGATCGGATTTGATTTTGCGTACGAATGATATATGTACATTGTACGGGCTTGATTGAATAGATATTGAAATTCTATAAAGAGGTCAATAAATTTTGGAAAGAATTAATACTGTAGGTTTTCAGAATTGAATTGCCAAAGTGGATATCTGGAATTTGTTGTGTATTCCATATATCTAAGAAAATTTGTTCATGATTCACCATTAGTTGTTAAATCAGTAGTTCAGGAATTTGGAAGTTGAATCAAATTTAACTATGGTCAGAAATCCAGTTCGGATCGATGATCATTGAGAGGCAACTCTGAGTAATTTTAGGGAAGCTTATCCGAATTTGTGTTCGGATAGCTAGTGATGTTTGTTAGAATAGACTGTTTAATTAGTTGTTTGTTAATATGTAAATGATATTTATGATTGGCATAACAGCTTTTAGATCATCTTTGTTTTAAATTTCGGGGACGAAATTCTTTTAAGGGGGAAGGAATGTAACGACCCTAGATTTTTGGCCCCGTTTATTGTAATAAATGTGTAATCTAATTTAAATAAAATGTAATCTGATCATATTAAAATGAATATGATTTGGAATTTGTTGCTATTTATTTATATAAATTGTATTTTGAAAAGGAGATTGATTTGGGAATTTAAAATAAAATCTCCTAAGAATATTTAAAGTAAAATTTATCTTGTGTATTTAAGGAAATTATTTTTTCTTGTTATAAATATATAGATGCAATATATAGAAAATAATGTTCAAAATAAAATCTAAGCTTGTTAATATAAAATATAAAATACGAATAGATGATAATGTTCAATATACAATATTAATATTAATATAAGTCAAAATTAAATATAAATAAATAAGTAAACACATCAATCTAAGTTTAATATTAATAGTCAAATATAAAACACAAATCAAAATATAAATATAAATCAAAACAAAAAATAAGTAGTTAATACTTACAATATCATTTTAGATTTGCAAGACCATAGAAAAATATATAATATAATAAGTATAAAATGTAACTAAATCATATTGTACATAATTTAAATATTGATAGTTAAATATGAAATATAAATATAGATGTAAATAAATTATATAAACATTATGCAAGCTAGAAAATAACTTAAACATTTAAAGTTAGAATGAAAATATAAGAAAAACAAAGATTAAATAATTTTGTTAACATACAACATAACTTTAAAAATCAGTAAGCAAAATAAAGTGTAAACCCAACACATATGAGTATAAACTATTTCAACTAGAAGATACTAAAGCAAATATTTATAAACATATGCCTTTAGGCAAAGTATCTTTCTGTACAAACCAGGTCTAACTGCAAAATAAAAATAAAAATAAGACAACAGTTTTTATACCAAACTAATAACCTTATACATGATGTCTTCATCTACAAGCCTTTGACCTGAGATGTTTATGTCAGCGGAACACATAATAACTATGTAAACTGAGTTTGAAACCAAAGTACTGTATAATTTCTGCTCAAGGCAAACTTTGACCTGCAGGTATATGTTCATGTATAATTATAGTTGCACATGCAGGCCGTAAGTTAAATGCAAAATGATAGTAGTATAAACATAATTATAGTGTGTAAACTAATTGAGAAGCAAGACATGTGCTTGCTATCATTTCATCCACTCTTTTGTTTAAAACAAATATTACAAATCTTTTCTGTAATAAATGAAAATCTGTTTAAAATAGAACAAAGCTGGGTAAATACCTGATCCAGTTAAGCCTCCCTTATATCTCTTCTTATCTTCTATATATACATATGAATACGTTTTCTTTTCAGTTCATTGGGTATAAAGAAACTTAGGAAAGCCTGAAACAAATAGTAAAGTAAGCAAAACTCGAAATTTAAACTCAATACAGAAACAGAGAAAATATACAGGCAGTTCAAAGCTTCAGGTGTTCAAAATTTCAAGTGCCTCTTTCTGTTCTGGGATTATACAGGGTGAGTAAACTTGTTTTAAATCTAACTCTTAGTAGGTATGTCATGAGAATGGATATGTTGATGTTTAATGTTTACTGTAAGTTCTACACATAGTTGTTCTTCACAGTTTCAAATCTTTGCTGAGGCAAAGGAAAACACAGAATTTATCAAACTTTTTATATACAATCCTTATCTTCATTTAGTAACTTAACTAAATAAATTAGTTTAAGGTTAAGATTAAGGTTTGGATCAATTTTTTTTAGTCGCTGTGAAAGATAAGTACTGTAAACACCAATTTACAGTAAAATAAAATGAAAGTCAAAATTCGAATAACTCGAATTGTAAACTTGAATTGATATATTGTAGCAACATACAAAACTATGATTTTTAAGACAAACTTTATAATTTTTAGACAATTATGCATAGAGCAGTTGGTTAGTGAACAAAAAATGCATTTTCATGAAATTCTGATGATTCAAACAATTATAGTTGATGAAATTCAACATGAAGCTTGAATATGGATCCAAGAACATTAGAAAATTGTTAAAAAAAATTCGAATGCATGATTTTTGAGAAATGATCAACTTTAGGGTTTATGGGTTCTATGTTTTGGGTTCAGTTCGTTGGTTGATTGCGTTGCCGTAGTACCACCGAGCGTTATGATATTGTGGGAAGTGGTTGAGGGTGTTGATGGCAAGATACGGTCGAAGCCTTGTCATCTCTGGCGGTCAAGATAGTGAGGACGAGGTGGTTTTTGTCTACCGAGTTTGTGTAACTGTTCGACTTTTTAGGGCATTTTTCGATTCTGAGTCTTACGTGTATTTTTGGGCTTCGTTTTTGGGTGAGGGGAAGGTGAGAGGTTTGCTGGTGGTGTCGTGGTGTGATGGCGCGGTGGTGAACCGCCGTGCACGTGCACGGCGGCGGGAAATTCGCATCAGGGTGGACTCGAGTGAAACTCGAGTTTGATTGCTTGATTCTTTGGGTTGTTCCTGGGTCAGTGATTGAGTGCGTGGGTGAGTATTTGTAGTTTTTAACAGTTTTAACCTTAAGCTTTTTTTTAAAAAAAAAAGGAGAACAGAGCAAAGAACAGGAGAGGAAGAAGAGAGGCAGAGAGTGACGCGAGAGAGTTTCTGGGTGGTATCGAGTTCAACCCGAGTTACTCATGTTGTTGACTTCGGGATTTAATCATAGGAATTAGTTAACTGTAATATGAAAGTAAAGGTATATAAGCTAAGTATTAATCAAGTTAGTAATGTTTACAGATTGTTTTAAGCCTAGATGAACTGTAAGCTTTACTAATTCAAAGATGTGTAATTTATTTAAAATCAAAGTTAATTATGCATGTAATAAACTTTATAATTGTAATTTAAGAGTAGTTCAAGTATAATAAAATTTGAAATTAAATATTTTAATAATCTTGTGTAATCTTATTTGTAATTAAGAATTTTATTAATCATTGGAAGTTAATAATTTAACAAATCGTAGTTAATAGATTAAATAACTAATTAATGATTAAACGGTTAAGTTAATTAATAATTAATGATTAATTAAGTAATTAATTGTGTAATTGAGTTTTATAAATCAATAATTAAGATTATTGATTAATAATTAATTAATTAATTAAGAGAATGATTAATAAGTAATTAATGGATTTAAATAAGTTAATTAATTAATAATTAATTAAGCAAGAATAAAATATAGTTTACTCTTAAGTATGCAATTAAGTTTAAAATAAATCAAACTAAATGTCGATATGAATCAATGATTCTAATTGATTGCCTCTGATATGTATTTATATCCTGTGATGTTCTGTGATATTCTGGATATATCTGTGATGATTGTATATGATTTATCTATGTTAAATTGCTATATGATTTATCTGATGTTATTTACCTGCGTTGAATTGCTATGTAAATTCAATTGTTGAATTTAAACTGTTTAAGTTAATTAGACAACTTGGCCCTTAAAATGGCGTTTGGATTTCGATGAGACCGGGATCGGAAGAATCAAATTTGATTCTCCGAAAACCACATCGATCCAAATTAAACGATAGGTCATGACTTATCAAATGGTGGTCGAGATGGTGTTTCAGAATGCAAGGGTTATCGTCGTTGACTCTGAGGGTGATTCCAAAATGAGTGTGACGAGATGATGCCTTCGGTTTCGTTCGAACCCGGAACGAACTTGTATGGATTGAATGCTTTCAACACATCGTCAGGCGGACGATGAGCATTCTAAGTAATATGTTCTATAAAGGTAATCGTAGCCTTAAGCCTCATTAACCGGAAATGGCTAAAACAAGGGAGATGCAGCAAGGTTAGGTGGGTCATTCCCAAGCAGGACAAGATATTTCCCCTGTCTAGATGTCCCTTTTTATTTCGGCTGTGTGGGCGGTTGCTAGCTACAACCGCGGGGTTTATCTTGTTCGGGACTATTCAGTAAGGAATGGTTCCGGCCTTGTGTTGTAGGGGGTCGGGAGTGATCCTCGGTACGGTGATCTAGGCCCCATACTGTGACGGGCGGTACCCCAGTAGCCCTGCCATTATTGGAAATCCATTTTCCCTACGAGACCCTACGGTTTTGGTTTGTATTACCCACTTTTGTGGCTAGTAGCTGGAATTTAATGAATGTAGCAATTTCGGCTATTTTCTATTTACTTGAAAACCCTAGACACTATTATAATATCACATGATTTCCTATGAAATGTTTTGGTTAGCGTAAGGTAAAAACTTACCCGTATTTATTTGTGGGGAGTCTTACGTGATACCTTTATTTTCAAATGTTTTTCAAAGTTAAACAACTTTAAACCGTTTACTCATACCAGACCCATGTCTGACCCGGAGTTTATATTTTGTTTTTCATAAACTCTTGGGTACTCAAATTTTTATGAGTAGCCAAGTGATAGGTTTCGGACATTGATTTCTGGAGGAGCTTGCAGCGGGAGTTTCCAGACGTATATAGATATTTATGTAGTCCCGCTGTGTTAGTTGATATGTACTGTAGCTCTGATGTATATAGTGATAGATGTATGTATGGCTGTCATATGTATTGATATTGTATAACTCTGATATATGTAAAAATATGAAATATTTATGTGATATATTATATTTTGTTCCGTTCCGCTGTGAGATTCTGATATTGTTGTTCTTTCTTTCTCTTTCTTTTCTATTTCTATCCCTTTCTTTCTTAATGATGATACGTCTTTGTGGTAGTAGAAGGGCGGGTCGTCATAGTAACATCGGTAGACTGCGATCTAAGGTCTAGTGGAGAAGTTTCATTTTATTTGGCAGCGAAATTCGAGGGCGCTGATGCCTACAGTTACATGGGTTATTGTCGACGTAACCCCGGGTATAGCTGGGATCTGTAGCGGGTTTCGAGGTGTAATCGAGGGGCACGGAGGCCTATAGTTATCTATGGTTTTGCCAGGATGGCGACATAATCATCAGGTTAACTGCGACCATGGAGAGGGTGATGATTTCCGGAGCATTCTCACAAAAAGAAGTTTCCTCTATTTCAACAATGTTTCTATATTTTCAATAAATTATTTTCCAATTATTTTCACTGGGTGTTGAAATGGGTTTACCAAGTACTTATAGATTTCAGTCCTACGCCTGATCAACGTATGACCGAATTTCTGTGAGAATAAGGATGGACTTGTTGAAACATCAAGTTATAAAACGTATTTTTATAAAAATTATTTTAAGTAATATTATATAGATTTTTTAAAGTGTTTTAAAAACGATCAAAAAAAGTGATTTATCTAATTTTAAGTATTGAATAAATTCTGGCTTCGTTACTTTTCGGGGATGAAAAGATTCAAAGGGGAGAAATGTGATAACCTGGATTTTTGGACATCCGGTAATTGGGTTTTAACTGATTTTTCTCTTTTGAGATACTACTTTTGTTTGATTGAACAAAATAAATTCTAAAAAAAGTTAGTTAATTAAATATATATAGATGAATTTGAACTATAATAAATGCTAAATTATAAATGTCTGGACAGATATTCATTTGATAATCTCCTAATATAATTTTTGAAATTTGATGATAGTTGTTTAATGATCTTCTTTATAATCATTCATTTTAGCAGAATTTATCTTTTATAAATAGATATATGTAGAACTTATCATATGATAGTTATTTTATTTTTATACAAACATTTATGGTTTATAAATGAAACTTGGATTTGAAAATTCAAAATAATATCTTGAGAATAAATTTACAACTAGTATATATAGATATTTGGTTATTATTTGATATATAATTAGGTTTCATGTATACATACACACACACACATATATACATATATATAAATATATATAATTTGTAAATACTGATTTATAAGTGAACAAATATATATATGAGAAGGTTGTAAATAGAATTTGAATTAGAAATTCAAAATAAAAATCTTAAAATGAAATTGATTTTAAATATATATATATATATATATATGAGAATGTGATTATTTATTAATGTATAAATTATTTTCAAAATTATTTTCTTAAAGGTTATATAAATACAAATAAAGGAGAAGTATAAATATAAATTTATAACATATATATGTAAACATAAATAAAATATAAGTAATATAAAAGATATATACATTATATAATAACAACTCTCATGTAAAAGACAAGTGTTAAGATTTTAACACACAAATTAACAAATGTAAGTCATTAAGCATAGAAATAGACAAGTGTAACAATTATAATATACGTTTGAACAAGTGTAACAATTATAATGTAAGTCATCTCTATCATTTTCTTTCACTTTCACATTTCAAAACATAAGCCTGTAAAACAAAATTCAAAACAGATCAGAAAAAAAAGAAATAGAATCAAAAGCCTGACAAACTCAAGATCATCAAGCTCGGTTAGATTTATTTCTAACACAGAGCATAGGTCTGATCATCTCGAAAACATCAACTACAAAACAGATTAAAATCAAGCTATTTTCCTGATTATTAGATTCAAAAGAAGTATTTCCAGATTTTAAAAACTTCAGGCTTCTCTGATTACATTACAGGTGAGCAAATAATTCTATCTAAGGATTTTCAATCTGTTAAAATCAACAGGTATGCAGAAATTACTTAAGTAAATTGTGATTGTGTTTGCATGATTGTTTAAACAGGAATTCATGTACATATGTATGTGAATAATGTGTGCATGTCTGGAATGAGTATTATTTGCTCTGTTCATGGTCTCAGGTTCTAAAATGATTCAAAAATCATTTCCTCTTCCTCTAATCTGTTATTTGTTATGAGGTATCAACAATAAATCTTAGGAATAACTATATTTTGATTTAAAACAGTTTCAAGTAAGATTTAAGGTAGATTCCATTGAAAGGACAAATTACAGTGATTTTTTTAAAACACATCAAAATCTCGAACAAAATAATATGTTAATTCAGGTATTTAATCTGTTTTGTTATTGAAAGATAGGATTTTAAAAGTAAAATCTTGATATTTAAGTTGTTAAATTGTGAGCTACTACAAGATGAACAGGAATTGTGGTTTTGTTAAATTCTATCGATTGGGGAAAATGGATTGTTCGAGATCGTGCCTGGAGGTAGCTGAAAAAGCGGAGATCTTGGCAAAAATGGTCGGAAGGGTTATCACTTGTCGTGGTGGCACGTCGAAGTGATAATAGGGTTTATGGTTGGGTTTGATAGTTGATCGGTTCAGTGGAATTCTCGTCGTCGTTGATGGAATTGAGTGGATCGGACCAAAGGGTTTAGGAGAAGGATGGACTGGCGAGTCTCCAGGTGCGGAGGCGTGAATTCTGGTGATCAGGTTGGTCGACGTAGGGTGATTGTCGACGATTGAGTAGTTCCACGTGGGTTTTTTGTACTCGAATTCAATTTCGAGATCACACCTAAGTTTTGGGTGATGGGATGCATGGGAAAGGTCACCAGCAACTTGCGAGTGCTCTCGGCGATGACAAGTGGTGATCGGCGTGGCCGTGCATATGCATACGTGCATGAACGTGTTAGATTTGGTTAAGGAGCAGAGTGGAAGTTTCAGCTCGTGTTCGTGCTCGTGTAATGCTAGGGTAGGCTCGAAGTCAAGAACGTGAAGAAAAGCATGGGGATTGGTTTGGGATTTTTATTTGTTTGGCCCGGGTTTTTATAAAGATGTAGTTACTAAATTTAAGATTTGAAACTATACTAAGTTTCAAGCAATTTTACTTAGCCGAGTTTTTAAAGTATACTTGAGGGATTAAGTTGGGAAGAAATAAATAAGGTTGCAAAGAAATATGAACCAAGTTTTCAAGTTTTCAGAGATTTGATTTTAAAAGTTAAAAATATGTTTAAAATTGTTTTGGGTTTCGAATAATTATATTGGAATGATTAAATATTCTTAAGTGTTTCAAAAAAAATTGATGATGTGATTAAGTTTGTGATTAAGATAAGTGGTTTATCTTAAGCAAATTAAGGCTTTGAGTAATTAAGAGATAATTACTTATTGTAAGTAATTTAAGAATGATTAAGTAATTAATTAAGATAAATGGTTTATCTTAAACTAAATTATGGTCTTGGATAATTAATGATTAAATTAATGAAGTAATTAAACGAAAATTAATTAATTAATTAATGATTGATTATTAATTATTAATTAAGGGCTATAAATTAATTAGAGATTAATTAATTGGAAATTAGGGATTAATTAATGCAAGTAAATGGAAATTAATTTCTTAAATGATAATTACTTAATTAAAGTATTATTATGTTAAGGGTTAATTAATTTAATTAATAGTTAAAGGTTAATTAATTGAGGATAATTAACCAATTGGATAATTACTTAATGAAAGTAATTATGGGCAACTAATTTAGATAGATGATTAAAGGATGATTAATTAATGGTTGTAATTAATTAATGTTAAGTAAGCAGGGTTTAAAAGAAATTAATATAATTAGGAATGATACAATTAATTTATCTTGCTTATAGATGAGTAAGATATATTGAATGACTTAGATTATTTGATATTTCTAATATGTGATTTGTGATGCTTAGTGATATGAGATTCTTAGTTGAACTGTGATATTGGGAGTTATCTATCTGAGATGAATTGTTGTGTGGATATAAAATCCTAAATATAAATTGTATTGTTCAAACTTAAACAATTTGACTTAAAGAATAATATTGGATTCGAAGAGACTGGGGTCGGGTATCAGCAATACCCGAAGCCACTTTGATTAGTAATCTAAATTCCTTATACTTGGATATGCGAGATTAATCGGGCTGGAATGGGATAAGTTAAGTAACCTGGACATCTAACCTGAGAACTGTTGTGTGTGAAAAATGATTGACTATAATAGGTAAGAACTCGTAAAAGGTACGAGTTACCCTGGTAATTGATATTTTATATAACTTGATATTTCATATTATGGGTTTACTCACGCTGGTCTCCACCCTGACCTGGGTGCTACTTGACTATAATGCTCAGGTCAGACCGAGTATTACAGATTTTCAGGTAAGGACGTTCTGGAGCTCAGGTGGCGAGCTGGATGGCAGGGACGTATACAGTATTCCGTTGAGAGATATTATTGTTTATCTGGGACAAGTTAATTTTAACTATTCAGTGTTTGTGTCATTGTTGTATCTCTGATGTATTGTATTCAATTGATACAGCTTTCTTTGTATAACTGCTATTATTTGACATTATATTTTATCCGCGACGAATGTGAGAATCTGAGTTTTGTTTTCTGTATCTTCTTCTATCTCTTTCTTCTTTACCCTAACAATCTGGAATTTTTGGGATCAAAAATTACAGGTCGTTACATAAGTGGCAAATGGATTTGGAAGTATTGGATGGTTGATAAGGCTTCATCAGCATTTTATACCTTGGGAAGGGGTAAGTAAGTAATCGTGTGTGCAATGTAAGATTAGATTAGAATTTCTAACTTTAATGGACATAACAATTAAATGGAAACCAATCGATTTAAATTTATATCATGAACAGTTTAGAGATTTTCCAGTCACTAGAAAGTTATTTTGACCCCCTCCTCTTTACAACCCGTATGATAGATTTAGAGGAACAGGTCACTAGAGATGGATGTGCTTTGTTGTTGGAGAAGTCTTCTTTTTCTCTCATGCTCGAAGCTAATGTGACGATATGCTATCCAAGGAATACATTAATTTTGAGGTAGTAGTCATAGTCAGTATTCTTATCCTATTATTGTTTCCGTTGTGAGTTTATTTTTCTATCAACTCTGATAATGCTCATACTTATTTGTAGGTACCAAATCCAACGATCTGTACTCTTATGAACTTGGGTTTCGATATTTTTTGAAATTTAGGTCCATTAAGTTGTGAGTTGTTATAGCAAAGGTCAAAGGTATCTCCATAATACTGGTTGGATATTAATTCTTTTCAAATAAGGTTGTTACTACTTGCACAAAACTTCCATAACCATTTACTTAGGAATGATATGTTAAGGTTATGTAAGTTTATTACTCATAACTCTCCTTTTTCTTTAGATTTGCAAGCCATTTCCTGGACAACAAGATAATTTAAACCACCACATTGGTTGTCTCCCTCATTGGAATTGTCTTCTAATATTGTCTATTTTATAAGTTGCCCATTTCTGAAATAGGTATAAGGACTTCCATCATATGGGTAAAACCAATAAAACTGAATTGACCATCACATTCCTACTACCCCTAGAAAGGAATTTACCATTCCACATTGTTAACTTTTTGTTAATTTTATCTATTATTGTTACCCATTCATCATGCTTAAGTTTCATTGGTCTAATAAGGAACCTAAGCAGCTTATAGTAAATTTTATGATAAAGTAGTTTATGGTATTAACAACTTGGTTTTCCACATTATATATGTCATTTAAGACTAAAACAGAACTTTCATCGAATTTGATTTTTAAACCAAATAAAAGTTCGAAACTATATAAAATAAGTATGTCAAGGTAGGTGAGATAAGAATATCATAGTGTCATTTGCAATCTAAAGGACAAAAGGTCCGCTATGCAAAATTTTGCTACCCTTCCCTCGATTAACCTATTCGTAGTTGCTAGAGAATAATTTTAGCAAACACATTGGCCGCTAGATTAAGCATAGGAGGCGATATAGGGCTACGTGGACTAAGTCCTCTTTTCAATTATATCTTATTACCTAACATTCCATTAACTATGATACTAGAATTACTTGTTTTGGGAAACATTTAGGTCCAATTTACTTGTCTAATTCTAAGGCTCGTAGATAATAAAAATTCGAGAAGAAAGATGCTTTTTATAAAGTCGAGTTTTAGAAGAGTGCAAGTAACATTGTTTTTACAACAAATATGTATATTTCTACCTTTGATAAAAGCATTTTGGATGTTGTTTGATAACGGTGGAATTTTCTATCAGTTAGAAAACGGTCGTTAAAAATATAATCATTAAATACCGCAAGCGCATGACGTGCAATTGTAGTACGTATGCGAGAATGGGTCGATCCGTAGGGAAATGAATTTATTTTAAATTATACTCAATCAAATTAACCCAAGTTTGTTTTAAACTAAGAAAAATAGCAAAAATTAAACTAGAGCAAAAGTGAATAAAAATATAAGATTAAGAAACAATTTAGAGGCAAAATTCACTCTCATACTCTCACATAAATCAACACAAAATTTAATCTATGATCTCTCATTTTAATCTAGTAGTATTAATGATATATTTATCATATTTATGATCTATTTGTGTTATTAATTAACACAACTTAAATCATCAAACTTTAATACAGCACTAAAAATCACTTTGTTAAATGTCATAGAAATGAATATGAAACCAAAACAAAATCTATTGTAAGCATCATCTATTTACTATTTTTTATCAGTAACATAGATCATCAAATTTTTATTCTATTTTAATTCCATGATCAAAATCGCTTAGTTAGATCATGATGTAAATTGTGCTTATGTTGGATTAAGCATAGCCCATTTGTGATTAGAAACACAACATATGTTATCAAATTCTTTAATAAACTTACATCATAATCCAACTTTTCAAAGAGATCATATAATAAAATATATTGAATCTACACAATTTGAGAGAGCTTCATTACCCTAAATTGAAGGGATTTTGCTTCTTACTTGTGTTATCATTTCAACACATGTAAATTTCAATATAGAACTATAAAGGAAAGTGCAAGCTAATTAAAATAAAAAGAACCAACTACTTGCATAAAAATAAAACTAAACTAAGTACATAAATGGAAGTCTAATCTACTAACATAGGAGGAAAGAGAGCATGTAAATAAAAATGAGATAAAATAAAATAAAAGCATCAAAAGAACAAAGAAGAAGAAGAGGGTTAGGAAACCATGTTATTTATCATTAATTTTATGGCCACAACTTTGCGTAATATGATAAGATCATAAAAAACTCCATTACATGAACATAAGATGGTTATTTATACACAACTAGAACTTTAATCCATTTTCAGGAAACTCCCTAAAGTGCCCTTGAGGTAGTGTGGCCTCCAAGTTATCATTAGCATGAAATTAATTCTCCATTAAATGTGCATATGCCTTTAATCCCCACTAACATGTGCATTAGCTTTTAATTGTGGTTCATTAGTTAGTGGGTAGGTAGGGCCCTACATGATTACATGAATTCTTTTTTGTCTTCAATTCTTTAGCTTCCAACTCTTGTATATGCATATCTCCATGAAGCCACTTCCAAGTTGAATCCAATTCCTACGAAATAAATTAAAATGTGCAAGTAATTATTTTTTTCAAATTAATTCACAAACAAAAATTACCATTTTACCCCATGTAGATGCATGAATAATGACTTGAAAGCATTTTTGAAATCTGGTTTTAAACATGTAAAATCACACAATTATTACATTTATTTTACTAAAATGAGATTAAGTGTGTGAGTAAAAGTATACATTTTTACGTGCACATCAAATAACCTCACATTTATGTTTTTATTCATCCTCGAATAAAGAAAAACCAAGATAAATCCACTTTCGTAGGGAGCATGATTGCATTGAGTGTATGCAACAAGCCATTAAACCTCTAGGTGTCCTTAGTAGGACGAGTTTCTCATAAGGATTTTCACGGGATACTACCCACAAAATCAAAATGCAACATGAAAAATTCCTAAATGCAAGATTTATTTACAAAGATATGAATGCAAGTATTTGAAAATATTTAAAAATGAAGAATTTACTTTTAAATTGACACAAACAAGTTAAATATAAGTTCTGCTCATTATCGAGAAATTTAGGCCCTTTTACTCGTCAAAACTTCCAGCAAATATTAAGTTATCATCACAATTAGACTCTAGTTTGGCAAGTTATTTTGGTTGATAACATAGTGCAACTATGAAATGGGTGCTTAGTTGACTATCAAAAAATTTCAAAGTGGTGTCTTTATTTATTTTGAATAACAAATCAAATTGAATAAGGAAAAGTAGTGCTTGGATTTCAATTGCTTGCCCTCTCTATTTTTGAAAGGCATTAACATTATTATTATTTACTCACTTAGCTCAGATAAACTGAGGCCAGATATACATTCACGCACTGCCTTTCTAACTTACATAAGAAGAGTACAGAGTGTGGCGAGTGTACACACTTGTGTATGAACACATGACTCTAAGTGGTTATTTTAATTAAATCTATTTACATACACTTAACTCAGATAAACCGATGCCAGATATATCGATCGTGCACTGCCTTTAGGGTTTACGTAAGAAGGATACAGAGCACGAAGAGTGTGCACACATGAATTTGAACACCTAACTCTAGGTGTTTCTCATAAAAAAAATTATGGAGAGAGAGTTTTGTAAAATCATCTTAGCACCACTTAACATAGAAGATAAAAAATGTTATCGCCTTTACATTAAATCAACCACTCTTTTAAACAAAGATTAACAATTAGGATATACCTCATAATTATCACCCATAAACCTTCCTATATACTAGCTAAACCATAGTTACTTGTAGTCAAAATTTATTTTTATTTTTGTTGAGACAAATAAATTTTCAGAAGTTTGAATTTAATAACTAAGAACATATACTTATCCTATAGTGTTTCTTCAAAAGTAAATCAATATGCCTGAAAGAAAAAAAAATTGATATTTTTTGTTTTTTTTAAGTCTTGTTTTTTGAAAATAAAATGCAAAAAAAAAGTAAACCATGAAAAAACAAAAACAAACATGAGAATCCCCCCATACTTGATTTGGACTATGTCCCCATAGTCAATGCATGATATAGTGAGTGTAACGGGGAAAAATATGTACATATTTACAAAAGAGTGTTAACATTTCTTATTAGACATAGTATGGGTCATGAAGAATCATGAGCTCCTCCTCTCGATTACTTAGCAATTCCAAGTATGGTTTCGAGCGATGACCATTGACTTTAAAAATCGAACCATCCCTAGGGTTTTCTATTTCAATGGCACCGTATAGAAAAACAGTTCGTACGCTATACAATCCTGTCCATCTTGATTTTAATTTCCCAGGGAATAAGTGAAGTCTAGAGTCATACAAAATAAATTTTTCGTTTGGCAAAAATGTTTTCCTTAGGATAGATTTGTCATGAAAAACTTTTGTTCTTTCTTTGTAAATTTTCTCGTTTTTATACGCGTCGTTCCTATTTGCAACTTTCTGTTCTCGCTAGCTTTTTCAAGATCAAAGTTTGTGTTCTTAACTGCCCACAATGCTTTATGTTCGACTTCAAATGGTAAATGGCACGCTTTCCCATAAACTAAACGAAATGGGGACATCCTACGGTTGGTTTTAAAAGCGGTATGGTAAGCCTACAGTGCATCCGTTAATTTTTAAGACTAATTTTTTTGATTTTTATTCACAGTTTTCTACAAGAATTGTTTAGTTTGACGATTTGAAATTTCAATATGACCACAAGTATGAGGATAGTAAGGAGTAGATATCTTATGGGTTATTGAGTATTTCTTCATTAGATTTTCAAATGATCGATTATACAAATGGATTCCTTTATCGCTTATTATTGCATGACGTGTTCCAAACCTCGAAAAGATGTTTTCTTTTATGGATTTCACAACAACTTTATTGTCTTTTATTTTACAAGGAATAGTTTCAACCCATTTGGAGACGTAGTAAACGGCAAGAAGAATGTATAAATTTTCGAAAGCATTGGAAAATGGTCCCATATAATCGATACCCCAAACATCAAAGGTTTCGAACGTAAGAAGGGGTTCAAATGCATCATATTTCGTCGAGAGATTCTTCCTAACATTTGGCAGCGATGAAAAGTTTTACAAAACTCAAATGCATCTTTAAAAGTGTAGGCCAATAAAAACAACATTGAAGCACATTTTCCATAGTTTTCTTCGGATCGAAGTAACCACCACAAGCTTGTTCATGACAAAGCAAAAGAACACTTTTTATTTCGCAATTCGAGATGCAACATCGAATGCTTTGGTCGAACAGTACTTAAACAAGCATGGATCATCCCAATAGAAGTACTTGACTTGGGAAAGAAATTTATATTTATCTTATTTCAACCAGAATTAAGGAGTTTCCTTAGTGACTAAATAGTTCACTATATCGACATATCATGGGTCGATAGAAATGGAAAGGAGTTTGTTCACCGGGAAAGTTCTCGTTGATAGGTAAAGAAGATGGTGTGTTTGAAAGATGTGACAAATGATCAACAATGACATTATTGGCACCTTTTTGTCTTTGATTGTAAGGTCAAATTCTTGAAGTAAGGATCCAACAAATCAAATTTATACTTAGCATCCTTTTAGCAAAATGGTACCTAAGAGCGAAGTGGTTAGTGTAAACCGTAATGTGTGAGCTAATCAAATAAGTTGGAATTTTTGAGCACAAATACCACTATTAGAAGCTCTTTTTCAATGGCCGTGTAATTGAGTTGAGCATCGCTAAGAGTCATACTAGCATAATAGATGACATGAAGAATTTTTTTGATGCTTTTTCCTAAAGAAGCACCAACCGCGAAGTTTGAAGCATCGCACATTATTTTGAAAGGAAGATCCCAATTAGGTGAGCAAATGATGGGAGTAGAAATTAGTTCATTTTTGAGAAGTTCGAAAGTAGAAACACAGTTAAAATTGAAGTCAAATGGAACGACTTTTCCAAAAAGAGTCATAATAGGTTGAGTAATTTTACCGAAGTCTTTCACAAAGCGTCGATAGAAACCAGCTTGTCGAAGAAATGAACGAATGTCTTTGACAGATTTACGAATGGGTAAATTTGCAATTACGTTAACTTTCACTTTATCTACCTCAATGCCTTTATTTGAAATGACATGGCCAAGGATAATGCCGTGTCTGACCATAAAATGACATATTTCCCAATTTATCGTTAAGTGTTTGTCCTGGCATCACTTAAGAACCAACTAAAGATGGTGAAAGCACTTGGAAAAAGAGTTTCCAAAGATAGAAAAATCGTCCATAAACACTTTAAGAAAACGTTCGATCATCGAAAAAGATGCCAACCATGTAACTTTGAAAAATAGCAGGAGTGTTGCAAAGGTCAAAAGACATACGTCGATACACAAAAGTGCCAAAGGGACGCGTGAAAGTCTTTTTCTCTTGATCTTCGAGAGCGATTGGAATTTGGTTATAGCGAAATAACCATCAAGAAAGTAATAGAATTCGTGGTCGGTTAAACATTCAAACATTTAGTCGGTGAAAGGAAGAGGAATGTGATATTTACATGTTACGGCATTTAGTTTTCAATAATCAATGCAAACACGCCATCACATTTGAGTACGAGTTGGAATAAGTTCGTTTGAATCATTCTTGATAACGGTGAGTTTATAATTTTTACATGAATTGGTCTAACACACGAACTATCAAAGATTGGGTATATGATTTCGTTATCGAGGATTTTAAGAATTTCATATATAACTGCATCCTTCATTTTTGGGTTAAGCCTTCATTGCGCATCACGAATAGGCTTGGAATCTTCAGCTAACTGGATACAATGTCGAACAAGAGCAGGACTAATTCCCTTTATATCGGTGATCAACCATCCAATTGCTTATTTATTTTTCGATGGAATAAAAAGTAAGGAAGCTTCTTGATCAAGAGAGAAAATTGAAGAGATTATGATGAGAAACATTTTGTTGTCACTTGAGTATGTGTACTTAAGGTGATCGGGAAGGGGTTTAAGGTCCAACCTCGGGAGTTGTGAATTAACGAATTTGATTGAAGTTATAAATCAATGATAATGGGTTCAAACGAAAGCGCAATTTCAATTTTGTTAGGCTCATCATAAAATAGTTGTTCATATTCAGTCTCGCGTTCATTGTTAAGTTGAATTTTTTCATTATCAAAATTTCTTGAATGGAGCTAAATTTCGACCTTTGGCCATGTGGTTCATTCGATTGATTTTCAAGATTGAAAATGAAAAGATCCAAAGTCATGTTTCTAAAAGAAATTTTCGTCAAATCGTTTCGACAATTGATTAAAGCATTTGAAGTAGCCAAGAAGGGTCGGCCTAATCTTAATGGAATTTGACTTATTGGATTATTCATGGGTTGAGTCTCCAAAATGATGAAATCGACTGGGAATATAAATTGACCAATTTTGATGAGTATGTTCTCGATTTATCACATCTTAATCGGATGATCTGCAAATCGAAGAGTTAATTTTGTCGGTTTTAGTTCACCTAAGCCAAGTTGCTGGTAAACTGAATAAGGAATCAAATTGACATTCGCGTCTAAGTCTAGTAAGCACTTGTTAATGGTTTTGTTTCCTATCGTGCACGAGATTGTTGGACATCTAGGTTCTTCGTATTTGATGGGAATTGATTAGGATGGGACTTCGCTAAGTCCGGCAGCTAAGAATACTTTCTTGGGTACATTGTGTTGTTTTTTAGTACACAAGTCCTTGAGAAATTTAGCGTAAGTTGGGACTTATTGAACGATATCAAGGAGCAGGATGTTAACTTTGGCTTGCTTAAAAAATTTCAACATCTTTTCCAGTTGGTCAGATTGTTTCTTGGGTCGAAGACGATGTGGAATGGAACACGATACTCAGTAGATGGGTCTACTTGAGTAGAAGAAAAATTTGGATTGGAGTTTGGTTTGATGTTTGGATCAAAATTTTGTTCGGAATCGCTTTTTGTTTTAGAAGTGTCAATAGGAATTTCTAGTAAATCATTTGGATTAACGAGTTGATTATGATTTATTTGCCAGAACGTGAAGTTTTGAAAATTCATTTGGGTTACGTGGCTACCTTGAACAACATGAGCTTGATTTGAATTCTTGTTGTGATTTCTGCTATTCGAAACTGGCTGACTTACAAACGTGCCTAGTTCACGTTCACTCATAGTCTTGGCTAATTGACTCATTTGCATTTCAAGGTTAGTAATCGATTGACTCGTATTCTGCATGTAGAGGTTAACAAATTTTGCAAATTGCTATTTGATTGGAGGCTTTGAGTGGTTGCTTTAGCCAAAGTTTCAAGACTTTTCTCAAGTGAACTTAGTCATTTATTGTCTTGGAGAGCATAAGATTGTTGCGGTTGATTTTTAGAAAGACCGGTAGAATTTTGTTAAAAATGATTGGGTTGAAAGGGAGGATTCGAAGTATTGTTCGAAAATGCTTGAAAATTGGGACGAATCAAATTCGTGTCGGAATTATTTTGGTTCCAAGCGAAGTTAGGATGATTCATCCATCCAGGATTGTACGTTGGAAAAATGGGTCATTCTTAACCTTATTGAAAGCATTAAGTTATTCGATCGAATTAGGGCACTGATCGACTATGTGGTTCGGATCGTTACATTTATAACACACGGGACGGAAAGCTTGGTTCATTTGGTTTGATGAGAAACGTTGTCTAATTTATTGATCATTTCATCGATTTTAACTTCCAAAGCCAAAGATGATCCTATCGAGTGTGCACTCGATCATGAGTAGATGGATTTTTCATTAGAACGTTCCCATTGGGATGATTTTCCAGCTAGATATTCAAGAAATTGCCGAGCATCGTCACGATGTTGGGCAAGAAAATTGCGTTGGACATTGATTCAAGCATGGCTCGTGAACTATTTTCAAGTCCATTGTATATGATTTGGCAAAGAGTCCATTTTTCAAAATTATGGTGTGGGCATTTTATCAAAAGCCCTTCAAATCCTTCAAAATATTTTTCGAAGGGTTCACCCCTGAGTAGATGAAAATTGATAATTTTGTTTTGGAATTTAGTTGTTTTTTTCCAAGGGGTAGAACTTTTTTAAGAAAACGTTAACAAAAATTTTCCAAGTTTTGACCGAGTTCGATGGTAAGTTATAAAACCATTTTTCCATGAAATTGGTAAGGGCGAATGGAATTAACCGAAGTTCTATTCCGTCATCACAAAATTGTTGGAGCTTAATGGTTGCGCAAACGTGTTTGAATTTTGTTAAGAAAATGTAAGGGTCGTTGTGTTCAAAATTGCCAAATTTTAGGAGCGCGGCAATATGGTTTGAATGAATTTCGAAGTGATTACCCGCTGGGGCAGGTAGTGTGATACAAGAAGGAATAGAAACTCTAACGGGAAAGATTCTATGCACGAGAGTTCAAGGGGCATTTTTGTTCGCCATCGTTGGAGGATCGTTTGTTCGAGTTCTTGTTATTGTGCCATGAGTCCAAGTACTCATGAACAAGAAAAAGTCGAGAAGATAAAGAAGTGAGAATTGAGTTGAAGAGAAAGAAGCAAGGTTTAGAAAATAAAGTGAAATTTTATTTTATTTTATGTTTTTTAAAAAGGAAATTTTTTTTACCAAAAAGGATTTGTTTTTCAAAAGGGAGATTTATGACAACCCACAATTCCGTACCCTTTGAGCTGATAATAAACCACACATGTCTAACCCAAATTGCACGAAAGAATGGATTATCAAGGGTAATAAAGAGAGATAAGACAGAATAGAATCTCACACGAATGAAATAACATATAATATTGAACAATATCTTTATAGTGTAAAACTTCAAAATACATATATCAGAGTCTAACCTACATTCAACTTGGATAGTTATAAACATCTATCCTTACAATTGCTGATAAACATCAAACAAAAACAAACAAACAAACAGCAGCGGATAATAAAATTTGTCCGTACGTATATCTCCAGCTCTCCTCTAGAAACTCCAACTATCTTCAACTAAACCTGAAATAACTCAGATCTGATCTGAGTATTGTAAATACCTAGATCAGGCTTGATAAATCAGCATGAGAAAAACTTTATAATAAATGACACTGTCATATATCTGTCTTCAGAATAAAATCCTTTGAAAAGAAAGAGTATCTCATAAGACCACGCCCACGCATAAACACAGATGGGTTTTTACCTTATGATAGCTAAAACACTTTTATATCAAAACATTTGATATTATTTTTAATGACATTCTTTCAAAACATTTGCAAATAAACTTTTTAATCTTAGCCAAAATTGTTACCATTATTAAATTCCGAGCCTAATCTTTTAAGGCTATACAAACAAAACTGCAAGTTCTTACTGAAGAATGGATTTCCATACAAATAACCAGGTGAAGAGACTACCTTCCAATGGGTACACCTCTTGATGTATGTCTTGAGGAACCATCACAAAGCTCCTCTACCAAAACAAGACCGGCCTACCTTTATAACTAGATAGTACCGAATGTGTCATCCCCCCGTCGTTATCGACCTTTATCCGAGCGCTCGATTTCCATACACCACATTAATTTAGATCCCAAACGTCATAGCAGGAAGAAATATATCTAGAAGGGAATGACCATACCCTAATTGGGAATGACCCACTTAGCCTTGCTACATATAACCTTATTTCGATCATTTTCGGTTGATGAGACTTGAGGCAACGATTACCTTTTCACATATCACATCATCTATGAATGCCACATTGCCATCCTATCGATCACTTGTTGACTTTCACAAACATACAACCTCTGAGCTCGTACGTCACAGAGAAGGGTGTTAAGCTAATAGAGGTTACCTTCTCCACCATCAAGCAGATGTACGTTTATAGAAATCAACGATGTAAATCTCAAGAATGTAATGTTAGACATCCATCCATACAAGTTCGTTCTAGGACTAACAAAATTGAAGGTACTCTCTTGCCACATCCTGTGGGGAATTGACCCTAGGATTAGTATCGAGTAGTCCTTGCAACCCGAAGAATTTTAGAAATGGAAGGACCACTGCTACTTAGTATTTGGGAGCTAACCAGAATTATCAAAAAATGGTCCTTTCATCCCAAAATCCATGTTCTTCATTATTCATTCTCTCTATCAGGTCTTTATTTTTCGAATGCGTAAATTGGCTCGAAGTGGTTTTCAGATAGGAATCACCCAAAATTCATCTTCGGTTCCTTCGAAATCCAATTATCGCTAACAAGTGAATATGAGTATACAGGATTTATTAAGTTTCTTTTCACTTTCAATTCTCTTTATTAAATCCCTTTTTTATCTCAGAGGTATTCTAAGTTCATTCACTTATTAATTGGAAAAACATTTATTATTTTCTTACTTATCATCGATCCAGAATTTCTTAACTTTTAATTGGGTCAAAATAATGTTATTTAAGACATCGTTACTATAAACCCTAAAATCAATCTTGGCAAACATTATTGAGTAAATAGGATCATAGAAATCATTCTAATTTTACTCAATATCAATTTTCTTATTAACAAGTGTTATGGGCGTAATAATGATGAGATCACCTTTCAAATTCCACGAATAGGATGAGTTTCCTCTTCGAAAATTAATACCAAGTACAAGAAGGTTATCTCTATGCAATCCAAGTTGTAGTTTATTTATTTTGGAGATTATTCTTTTTATACTTAAATTGCTTAACTTCTGGGAAATAGTAGTTCTCTTTTATTTTGGAAAAACTTAATATAATCTTTTAAAGAATCCGGACTTTCCTCTTGATCTGCTCCACTCTTTGCCTAAGAAGAGAAAACATAGCCAGGTAAGTTTAGGGCACTGGTTGCTCCATTCCTAATCTTAGTTAAACACCTTGTTTTATCTTCTCAGATCTCACAGGCGGGACAAATGTACTAGTCGTTTCCGCATACCCAGTTGTTAGTTTATTTATTTATTTTGGAATTGATTATAAAGTTTCCAAACTATCTTTTAAACGCTTAATTTTCCTTTAATGATTTATTATTTTCTTACAAATCATTTTAACTAAATATTTTCACTTTTAAAATAATTTAAAGTGTATTTTCACTATTTCCATATTATAATATTATCATATTCCTATTATTTTAATACTAAAATTTAAAATCCAAATTCAATTAAATTTCAATTCTAAAATTAAACTATATTAAAACTTAGATTTCAAATTTGATTTCAAATCCATCTTTAATTTCAACTCAAATTTCAATTTCAATTTCATTTTCAAATTCAATTTCATATTTCATTTTCAATTTCATTTTACTTTTAATTCCAATTTTGAAAAGAGACTTATTTATTCCAATATATCTCATATGAAAAATGGGTCTAATTTAACAAAGGGGTTACTTCATCGATAATGATAGTAATTGATGTCCATATTAACATAAAACCATACAACCAATCTTATTATATCAACATAAACAATAATAGATACAATACGATAAGTGTCATAACATTAAAATGGATCATCCAACATATTCAAACAATCAATCAAACATCTATATCATCAAATGGTGATTATCTAACATAATAATTAAACTTGATAATCAATATAAATCAAATAGCGATGAGAATTTCTCACCTTTATATCCACTTCGTCAATCTTTTTTGCAACTAGCGTGCTTCACAAACTAACGCGTTTGTTCCCGAACGTCTCGAATTCCCGCTTTCCTTTCCTTTACTCTTATCTTTCTCATCCTTTTCCTTTTTATGTGTGGTCGTGGGCTATTGAGGAGGGTGTATGGCCTTGAGTAGCTCGGGTAGGTAGGGAGCATGAATTTTGGTGGTGGGTTGGGTGGTTTAGAGAGGTGTATGTGGGGGTAGCGGCGTGTAGGGGTGTGTGTGCTTGGTTTGGTATGTGTGGGCTCAGGTAGGCTGGGATGTGGGTGGATGTGTGAGTTTTGGGCCATGTACGGTGGTTTGGCCGAGGATAGGTGATGTTTGGTGGCATGCATGGTGGTGTAGGCTCCTGTAGAAGGGTTTAGGTTTAGGGTACAGCCAAATGGAGGTGGGTGGAACCTGGGTTAGGGTGACATTGAGGTAAAGGAAGAAAATGGGGAGAGAGAAGGAGTTTGTAATTTGCAGAATGAAATGAAGTGAAGAATGAAGGGGTTTGGGCTTGTATTTATAGGTGGAGTTTGAGTGATTAATGACATAAATATCCTTGCCTACTTTTGGACTTTGATTAGCATTGATATGAAGTGCATTAATGGATGGAATGATGTTTTAGGAAGAGTGAGTAAGAGGTAAAGAGTGGTGTCACCATTTTAAGGTTTATTAATATTTTAACATATAAATTTGCTCCATTCCTATGTACATACATAACATCTCATTCATGAGATGATATATATAAGTAATGATGTTGTTTATAAAGATTTAAATTAAATTTTATTTAGTCAAATCATATTCTTTTAATATGTGTGTGTGTGTGTATATTAAAAAAAAACTTTCCAAATATAACGTTTTGTCTTATATGCTAAATGTATAAGTGTTTAAAGTTTGTAAAGTTGTAAATATGCATATGTGTATGTTAGGAAATGTACCATGTTGCAACAATGTGGCGAAAACTTGTTTTGGTTGAAAACGATGTTTTTGTTGACATATTTTACAGTCAAAATTTGACTTTTTGTTAAGCTGTATATTAAAGTAAATCAAAATTAAAAATGAAATTCTTACTTCCTTAAATAAATTTAAACACGTCTGTTCATATTTTAAATCCAATATTTAAATAATATCAAAATCACCATTTTACAGTGTATGTAAAACTGACAAAATGTGATAAAATCTGAACATTTTTGTAAAACGATTTTAAACATATTTTTAAACCCTTTAATATACTTTTAATATCTTTATCAAGTGATTTTAATAAGATTTAACTTTTCAAATAAATATTTATTTAAGCATGTTTTTATTTTTAACAAAACTTAACTTTTGCCGATTTATTCTAAAATCCAAATTTATACTTTTTTTATTAGCTATAAGAATAAATACTTTCTCTATTATTATTTTTAATATATAGCTTAATTAAGTTTTAAACCATTTAAAATAAACAAAAATATCTCATTTTCAAAGGAGCGAAATTACGGATCGTTACATTCTCTCCTACTTAAAAGCATTTCGTCGTCGAAATGAAGTCAAAGATACTGAACTATAAAGGTCAAACAATATATGCAACGGAAATTCTACTAAACATTGATAATGTGTATCTTAACATCAGTATGTACATACAGACATAGCTCCCATACCCCTAACCTGAGTGCGTAATACACACTTTTGGTAAAAACATAATCATAAGTCATCTATCATCATCAATCAACCGTCATATATCCAAAATATCATACAAGAAAACTAACCCCATATCTTAGCGCGTACTACGTGCTTACGATATTAACAACGATTGCTATAACTTAATCCAAAATATCCCAAAATATCGCTGACTGGATAACACTACTCATCGGAAAAATCCAACGGTGGCGCCTCTAGGTCTATCTCTACTGGCTGATCCACTACCTCTCTGTCCTTCTCTGAATCCTCATCATCTATCACCATCTCTGGAGCTAAATCCCAAGTAGGTGGCTGCCATTGTGGTCCCTCTATAATCCATGGAAAATGCTCACCTGAAACATAAACCTCAATCTCCTCTAAACCGAGATCCTCGACTGACTCTAGAATGGGATATCCTATCTCCTGAATAGGAGTACCCATCTCCAAATGACATCCTTATCACTATAAAAAGCACTATCATACAACCATGCATCATATATCCCTGAGTCCTTTCACTCTACGACCATGGAATCCTCTATCATGGGCTTAACCTCCTCAGGCTCCTTCATGGACTCCTCATCCTTAGGCTTCTTTATAGGCTCCTCATCCTCACTCAATGGATCTAACATCCAATCATGTTCCTTTGTCAATCTCGGCTCCCTCATCAATATGTGCATCAACGGGTATAATGTCCTCACTTATGTCTGCCACATCCTCATCATCCGAAATGACCATCAAATCCTCGTTCCTCCGAGATATATATCGAATCCTCAAGTGATCCTGCTGCTATTCCAGAGGGCTCTCTTACTTGAACATCATCGTCATTACTGGAAATTGGGGTGTCCAATACCTCTAAGTCTTCATACTTAGATAACGCTTCCTTGAATTTTTCCCTTATTGCTAGTCTATCTGTCTTGGTTATTTTCTACAATTTATAAGAGAACTTAAAATCAGTTAGTATTTCCTATTACCAAAGGTTCTATCTTAACTTTGTTTATTTATATCTCATTTTATTAAGTAATTTTACTTTATTATTATATTTATTATTTTATTTTCATACCTTTTAATGGAATTAAATCTTAGTTTTTCTAAAAGGAGTAAGTTCTAATAAATTTGGTATTGACAAAGGAACAAATAGGAGCGATAATTTATACATATTGATTCCAACCGATACATTGATACTAAGTGACCTCTAAGAAGTACACTTAAAAAGTTTACAAAAAGTCATAAGGTTATAAAAACTTAGAATATATTTTCTAATACATGCTTAAACTATCTTATTCTTCCATAATTCCTTTTCCCTTCTCTTCAACAGTAAAAGGTTTGACGACAGCAAAAGGCCCAGGCTGAACTCCCATTTGGCTTAGTGGGCAATTTTTGATTTCTTGACCTTTCTGGTGGTAGTAGTAACAAGTCCTTTGTGTCGTTCCTTTCTTCTTGAAAGCTTTGGTCGTAAAATTACAGTCTTTA
Organism: Allium cepa; assembly: GCA_030765085.1. NCBI lineage: Eukaryota > Viridiplantae > Streptophyta > Magnoliopsida > Asparagales > Amaryllidaceae > Allium > Allium cepa. The sequence continues at coordinate 252,979,366 of CM060939.1, forward strand.
ATGAAGGAATCAATTCTTCCATATCTGAAACAAGTTTTGAGTTTGTTCTCCCTGGTTGGCTTATAAGGAATGACATCTTCAAACTTGAGAGTCTCGCTTATCATTCCTTGGAATGCTCCATCCACACATGCTACTATAAGATTCCTAAGAAGTACACTGAATTAACCAATTCCTAACTTCCACTATCGATTCTGAACCTAAAAACTTCCATTGTCCTAAGATTTCAAATTCGGGGCCTAACAAAGCAAAGTTTGATTGTTCTTCTGGTCCTTGAATTTAAATTTAAATTTGGTTATACTACCAAAAGCATTTTATTAAAATATCTTTCAGTCAAATCATGAAATTCTAATTTCAAGATGTTTATAATTAGATTTCTTTCATTAACTTGTTTTAATTAATTCAAGTTGCTTATTTATTAATCTATATTTCAAACAACCATTTATTTTTGTAACTTGATTTTTTTCAAAGATATTCCTTTTCATTTTCAAAATATAAACCTAGGTAAAATCATTTCATTTACCAATTTTCAAATAAAAATTATTTTATATATAACATTAACAAATATTTGCTTATATATAATACTCTCATATATCATTCTAGGGTGTTACTAACCCTATCATTGATGAGTTACTCATCCTAGGACATTACTAATTCTATCCCTGATGAGACTTACCCCTATCAAGCTTCGATGTTCGCTCAATCAAAAGCTCTAATACCAAATGTGATGACCCTTAATTCTGTACCCTTTAAGCCGACAATAAACCATGTGACTCAAATTTCACGAAAGAATGGATTACCAATGGTAATAAAGAAAGATAAGACAAAATAGAATCTCACACAAATGGAATAATATATAATATTGGACAATATCTTTACAGCGGAAAATTTTAAAATATATATATCATAGTCTGACCTAAATTCAACTTAGACAATTATAAACATTCGTCCTTACAATTGCTGATAAACATCAAACAAAAAAAAACAAATCGAATAATTGAATACGTTCGTATGTAGATGAATATCTCCAGCTCTCCTCTAGAAACTCCAACCGTCTTGACCTAAACCTAAAAATACTCGGATCTGACCAGAGTATTGAAAATACCCAAACCAGGCTTGATAAATCAGCGTTAGAAAAACTCAATAATAAATGACAGTGTCATATATTAGTCTTGGAAATAAAATCCTTTGAAAAGAAAGAGTATCTCATAAGAACATGCCCTCATATAAACACGGAAGGGTTTTTACCATATGATAACTAAAACACTTTTATATCAAAATATTTGATATTATTTTTAATGACATTCTTTAAAATATTTGCAAATAAACTTATTAATCTTAGCCGAAATTGTTACCATTATTAAATTCCAGGCCTAACCATTTAAGGCTATAAAAACAAAACCGCAAGTTCTTATTGGAGAATGGATTTTCAAACAAATGACCGGGTGAAGAGACTACCTTCCGATGGGTACACCTCTAGATGGATGTCCCGAGGAACCATCACAAAGCTCCTCTACCAATACAAGACCGGCCTACCTCTATAACTAGATAGTACCGAATATGTCATCTCCTGGTTGTTACCGACCTTTACCCGAGCGCTCAATTTCCATGCACCACATTAATTTACATCCTGAATGTTATAGCAGGAAGAAATATATCTAGAAGGGGTTAATCATACCCTAATTAGGAATGACCCACTTAGCCTTGTTGCATCTAACCATATTTCGGACATTCTCGATTGATGAGGCTTGAGGCAACGATTACCATTTCACATATTACAACATCTTTGGATGTCGCATTACCATTCTATCGATCACTTGTTGACTTTCACAAACATCCAACCTCCGAGATCGTATGTAGAGAAGTTTCCTTCTCCACCACCAAGCGGATGTACGTTTATAAAAATCAATAATGTAAATCTCATGAATGTAATGTCAAACATCTATCCATACAAGTTGTTCTAGGACTGAAAGAAACCAAAGGTACTCTGCTACCATACCCTATCGGGAATTAACCCTAGGATTAGTAGTGAGAAGTCCTTGCAACTTAAAGGATTTCAGAAATGAAAGGACCACTACTACTTAGTATTGGGGAGCTAACAAGAATTATCAACAAGCAATTCTTTCATCTTGAAAATCTCTATTCTTCATTCTCCCCATCAGGTCTTCATTTTTCGAATATGTATATTGGTTCGAAGTGGTTTTCGGATAGGAATCACCCAAATCCGACCCCGGTTCCTTCAAAATATAATTATCGATAAAAAGTGCATATGAGTATACAAGATTTATTAAGTCTTTTTCACTTTCAATTCTCTTTATCAAATACCTTATTTTTATCTCAGAGTAATTATAAGTTCGTTCACTTATTAATTAGGAAAACATTTCCTATCTAGAATTTCTTAACTTTTAATTAGATCAAAAACGATGTTATTTAAGACATTGTTTACTATAAACCCTAAAATCAATCTTAGCAAACATTATTGAGTAAATAGGATCATAGAAATCATTCTAATTTTACTCAATATCAATTTCCCTATTCAACAAGTGCTATGGACGGAATAACGGTGAGATCACCTTTTAAATTCCACGAATAGGACGCGAACCCTCTTCGGAATTTAATACCAAGTATAAGAAGATTATCTCATGCAATCCAAGTTGTAGTTTATTCATTTTAGAGATTAATCCTTTTATACTTAAATTGCTTAACTTTTGGGAAATAGTAGTTCTCTTTTATTTTGGAAAACTTTGTATAATCTTTTAGAGCATCAAGACTTTCATTTCGATCTGTTCCACCCCTCGCCTAAGAAGAGAAAATATAGGCCAGGTATATTCAGGGTACTGATTGCTCCATTCCTAATCTTAGTTAAACACCTTGTTTTATCTTCCCAGATGTCACAGGCGGAACAAATGTGCTGGTCGTTTCTGCGTACTCGGTTATTAGTTTATTTATTTATTTTGGAATTGATTATAAAGTTTCCAAATTATATTTTAAACGCTTAATTTTCTTTCAAAAACAATCATAATCGAGTCTAGAAAGAATCGTTGAGTTTAAACTCATATTTCAAAAGTTGAAGAACTCGTGGTGGAAAAGTGCTGGAGAAAGTGCTATGTATGGCTTATCTGATTTAATCAAAGTTTAATATTTAAAATTCATATTTTCTAATTAAAATCTCTTTTAAATTATTTAAATAGATTTATCAAATTTATTTCATATTTTTTCATAATTAAAAATGTCCATTTAAACAGATTTTATGTTATGGTCACTTAACTGCACAAGCGCGATTTTTTTAGAAAATTAGTTTTGACAAAATTCAAAATTCACTTAATGCAATCTCAATTTTCTTTTTTAGTTTAGAAGATATGGATATAATAGTTCGGAGTTTTCTTATCTCGAAGAATTTCGAGCCATATTACTTTTGTAAACCTGTTTGAACTTTTCGACGCGAAATCGCGAACTACTATTGCGCGACGCGTCTAGTTTTAACTTATTTTTTTATACTTGAAAAAATTTATTCAATTTGAATTGTATTACATATAAAATTATTACAAATCATTTCAAATCAATATTTTTACTTTTTAAAGTATTTAAAGTGTATTTTCACTATTTTCATATTATCATATTATTTTATTCCTATTATTTTAATATTAAATTTTAAAATCCAATTTCAATTAAATTTCAATTCTAACTTCAAATTAAACTCAATTAAAACTTTGATTTCAAATTTTATTTAAAATCCATCTTTAATTTCAACACAAATTTCAATTTCATTTCCAATTTCAGTTTCATTTTCAAATTCAATTTCATATTTCAATTTCAATATCATAAGGGGTTACTTAATCAATAATGACAGTAATTGATGTCCATATTAAATAACAACCATGCAACCAATCATATCACATTAACATATACAATAATGGGTATAGTACAATAAGTATCATAACATTAAAATGAATCATCCAACATATTCAAACAATCAATCAAACATCTATATCATCAAATGGTGATTATCTAACATTATAATTAAACTTGATAATCAACATAATTCAAATAGCGATGAGAATTTCTCACCTTCATATCTACTCCGTCAATCTTTTTCGCAAATAGCGTGCTCTACGAACTAACACCTCTTTTCCTGAACGTCTCGACTTCTCACTTTCCTTTCCTTCTCTCTTATCTTTCTCTTCTTTTTTCTTTTTGTGTGTGGCCTTGGGCTATAAGGGAGGGTGTATGACATTTGGTAGCTTGGGTAGGTTGGGTGCATGAGTTTTGGTAGTGGATAGGGTGGTTTAGAGGGGTGTACATGGGGGGTAGCGGCGTGTAGGGGTGTGTGCGTGCTTGGTTTGGTGCATTTGGGCTCGAGAAGGTTGGGACGTGGGTGGGTGTGTGAGTTTTGGGCCATGTAGGGTGGTTTGGCCAAGGGTAGGTGGTGTGCACGGTGGTCTAGGCTCGGGTAGAGGGGTTTAGGTCGAGGGTACGGCCAAATGGAGATTGGTGGAGCTCGCGTTAGGGTGATGTTGAGCTGGAGGGAAAAAATGGAGAGAGGGAAGGAGTTTGTAATTTGTAGAACGAAAATGAAGTGAAGAATGAAGGGGTTTGGGCTTGTATTCATAGGTGGAGTCTGAGTGATTAATGACACTAATATCCTTGCCTACTTTTGGACTTTGATTAGCATTGATATGAAGTGCATTAATGGATGGAATGGTGTTTTAGGAAGAGTGAGTAAGAGGTAAAGAGAGGTGTCACCATTTTAAGGTTTATTAATATCTTAACATATAAATTTGCTACATTCCTATGTATATACATAACATCTCATTAATGAGATGAGATATATAAGTTATGATGTTGTTTATAAAGATTTAAATTAAATTTTAATTAGTCAAATCATATTTGTAACGACCCGTTAAATTAATAATATTAAATGAGTTAAATTAATATAATTTCTAACCTGATTTAGAAAAAAAAGGCTTTAAGATTTATTTGAGAAAATGTAGCAATTTGTTATAGTAATTGGAATTTAATGTAACAATTTAATTTTTATGACAATAGTTTTGGATAATGTAATTGTCACACTTTGTTAAAAGTTAATGTTAAGAAACCAATAAATGTTGAATTAGTGCATATTAATAAAATATTTACTAGAATGGGATTCATTTAATATTAAAATAAATAGTAGGATTGTTTCATTTGGTGACCGTTGAATAAACCAATGCAATAAGTGTAGATAAATTTTTTTATGAATATTGTTCGATAATGAATGTACTTAAAAACGGTAATAAACTTAAAATAAGAAAACAAAGGCAAATTGTGTATTAATTAATGAATTCATGAATCAGTGTATGGACTTAGTGTAACTATACGTAAATGTACGCAATAAGGTTGTGAAATACCAATGATTTGGATTTCCAATTTATATTAAACATAATGTTGGTAGAAATTGGAATTCACTGTTGTGTGAAATATATGAGAAATCAGGTCAAATGTAAATTATACCGTAGATGATATACTCTTTTAAACAGTAGGATTTTTAAATAAATAAACGTTTCACTTAGGTTTCAATTGGATAACTTATGTAGTTTAATGGAGAATCAATTGCAATTAATTGCCATAAATTAGTGATGATAGGGTAGTTTGATTTGGCCTTTAAGAAGCAAAGAAAAAGAAAGCCAAGATTTATGAATTCGTTTGCAATGTGAAATGCAAATCTTGTGGATTGTTTTTTTTTCCAAATGGAATTAATATTTAACCATTACGTTAGTGGAGTCTGATAAGTTAAGGTAGATAATCAATGGTAATTTACCTAATTCAAAGGATATATTAATATAAATATGGGTAAAATGAGGTTAGACCAAGGATATAATATTAATTGATTTTTAAGGCTTAATTAATACGTGAAATAGACAAGATTCTACATTCAAACATTTATACAAAGCTAAGTTGTAAATAGAAGTACCAATGTAATATAATATAAATAGATGGGAATCAACATTTATTTATTTATTTAATGGAATTTAATTTCTATAGTATGATAATCGCAATTAAATGAAATTGAAATAGCTAATTTATACGTTAGTTGAAATTTAGCTGGAATATGAGGATTTTTAATGAAATAGTGAAATCAAATGGAAATAAGGTTTCAATTATACATTGGAATTTATATTCACCATAAAAGGTTAATTGAAAACCAAAGGAGTTAATAAAGGAATCAAGCTTTATCTATTAATTTGGATTTAAGATATGGTAAATTGGATTTATTGCAATAATTAATTCTATAAGATGAGGTTAATACTTATTCTATTTATAATTAGACCAAATTGTTGATATAGATTTTTTGAAAGCAGAATCTATAAATCAATTTGAGTATCAAATTCAATAATTGCGCTTATTGCATAAATAGAGGGAATTTAACGTTAAATATTACGTTACTGAAATTTAAAATGAACTTTAAGAATAATATTGTGAATCATGAACCAAAGTATGTGGCATCCCTATTTGGATAAAAAATGAGTATATAAAAGTTAAAATCTAATATACGGGGTTTTGAGCATTTAATTTTATAATTCTTAAATATAGGAAAGTGTAGAAATTAACACTGCAAATTGATATACTTATAATTTTAATTCACATCCAAGCTTGTTAAATCATTTGAAATTGATTAAATTATATAAGTAATAAAATTTGGACAATTTTAGAATATAATATAAAATTTGGATTTTTGTAATTTATTTTGATTTATTTAATGAATATAAAAATAGCCTTTTTTTTGTCACGGACTCGGATTTCGATGAAACCAGTTTCATCGGATCCGTATCGGTGAATTATTATAGGGTTTCAAGTTTCGTATCGATCGGACTTGTCGTTTGATCGTACGGGCGTGAAACGCCTTGAAATCAAATTTAATTAAAATCAATCTGAATCAATTTGGAAATTTTGTTTTCAGCATAACTTCTTCATACGATCAAATTTGGACGTGAAACTTTTTCCATCGCGTTCAGAATATTCTAAATTACCTATTTGGATATATAGATTTAATAAATTCGGTTCCGGAGGCATAGCGGGCTTTTTGGGCCATAGTTTGTTCCGCACGTTCATTCTACGGTCCATCTACTCTATCTCTAACCCCTCTATATAAACCTAGCTACAAGCCCTAGCCTCCACCTAATTTCTTTTCATCTGAGCGTATACTTTCTTCAAGCTCCTCTTTTTCTTCAATGGGTGCTAACCCTAGATCCAGTCAGTTCAAAAAAAAAAAATTCGGATCTGCAGCAGCTTCTGGTCGCGCTTCGGGTTTCAGGGGAGAAAATCCTAGAGCAACTTCGGGTCAGGAAGAAAATGACTCGGGTCGCTCCGGGTCGTTTTGGCGAAAACGCCAAGCAAGCACCGGGGAATTGAGGCGGCGCACCGAAGTCGAACCCGAAGTCGACCCAGGACCAGAATTTTTCCATTTTTCAAATTTCCATAACTTTTGCATACGAGCTCGGATTCACGCGCGGTTTGTTTTGCTGGGATCGTATCGGAATTTCTGACGTTTTGACACTGGTTTGGATGGATTTGGAGACCTTCAAAATTTTGAGTTTAAATTGAATTTAAATTCGATTTAAATTCCAAAGGTGAGTGTTTAAAACCCACTCACAACTACTAGAAGCTTTTATGTTTGTTAAATTAATTTTAGAAATGAATAGCAATTTATTTATGAGTATTTGGCATGTTTATTTCACTCATATTTGTTGAATTGCATTTATTAAGTTTAACTGTTAATTTAATTTATTTATTGCGTATTAATTGATAGTTAGAATTTATTTGTTTGCCTATAAACTGCTAGTTAACAGTTATATAGATTATTACTGAATATAAACTATTAGATTAATAGTTGTTAAATTTAATCTGAATAAAATTGCCAGTTATTACCTGTTATCTATTATCAAATATAAATTGTTATTGATTGATATTGCTTGATGATTTTGATTGGATGATGGATGATGTTGATGGATGTTTATTGAATATCATAAAATTGCGAATTATCATGCATATTTCATTTCATTCGGGATTGTGGTTTGAAATGATATACAACCGCAAAATTTTATATCTTTTAAATTGCGGATTGAAATGATAAATATCCGTATCACTTGACCATAGGATAGAAAATTTTATACAGGCACCGCGGTCTATATATAACTATTTTAATGTGATTTCTATGGTTTGGATGGAATACGGTTTCTAAAAATCTTAAATTTTATATTGTATAAATATTATTCTTCCATATATATACATATGAAGTTAAAAATTTTGAAATTAAAAGGTGTATAAAAATCTTTATTTAAAATGGAAAAAAATTAAGAAAATGGAGTTTATTAATTTATATCATATGTTTAAATGTTAAGTTTGGAAATTTTAAGATATGATATTTATAATTGGATATTTCCCAAAATAAATTGAAATGAATATTCTAGTATAATTTGAATTGGGAAAATATATATATTTTATTACTAGAAATTGAAGTCTTATTATTTATGGATTTTATGTGAATATTCAAGACTAATTAATAGAACAATTGATTTGTTGAAAGAATAAAATCCAATTTTAGTTTGAAATATTGTTACTCAAAATGGATATACGTATATATAAATAAATTGAAGTGGTTTTGGAACTTGAGAGAGATAATATAAATTTTGGTTTAGACTTTAATAAAGAAATGTATTTGTAAAGCCATGAGAACTATTTTCTTTACAAAGTAACATTTAAGTTAAACCATTTAATTCATATACCGTTGAATGTCCAAACCATTCAAGTTTTTTTTATAGAAGTTATGGTTTTAAATTATGATTTTCAAAATACTATGCTTTGAAAATATTTGATTTTCAGACGATATGAAGTTAAAGCATTTTGATTTTGGAAAAGAATTATATTTGGGATAAGTGATAAAATATGGTTTTGGGTTTTGAAATGATATCGTATTCATGGTTATGAAATGGAATGTTTATTCTGATTTTTAAAGTATAACCTATTTTTAAATGACCGCGGTGTTATAATAACGATGGGTTGGCAAAGAGACCGGGATCGGATATCTGACATACTCTCTGTCGATACCGAAAACCACTTTGACTAACCGTGTACGCGGTGGAGATTCCAGAATGAAGTAGGTGGTGGCGGCGTTTCCTGTAAGGTAAATACGTGGACCCGACTCCCGTGAGTTGGCATAAGGTGGCTAAAACAGGAGCGATTCTCAGGCCAATGAGGTCATTCCTCTGATCGGACCCTCCTCTTCGATATTATACTTTGATTTTGGATTGATTCAGTGGCCACTTCTATATTTTGATTTTGGGGAGTTAGTCCGAGGTGGGCGGTAACTGCGGCTACGCGTTTCCACCAGCCTGGATAGCAATTGGTATATCTACCCTGGCATTGCCTAGTTGTGCCGTGTCACCTACCATACCGAGCCTTTACTACGAGTTTCTATTTGTGTCGTACCTATGGAGTATCCTCTGGTAGCTTCCCGATCAGGAGGTATTACGGTACTGTATAGACTATTGGCATTATTTGTGTTAAGGGCTATATGGGTAACCCCTTAACGCTATTTAAAAGTAAGTTTATTTTATAAATAGACACTATTATAATAGCGCAATATACTACATAGTAAATAGTTTAACGGATCCTTAGGAGATGTAAATCCCGAACATCTCTTGAGTTACTGTACTCATATTTATTTCTGTTAATTTAACTCACATAAGATCTTTTAGTCTGACTCGAGTGTTTTTGTCTTTTCAAATTCGCTCGGGTCAGTCCGAGCGTTTCAGGATCGAAGACTTTAGCTTTGAAGGACGAAGACGAAGGAGTCGTATTATTATTATCTATAGTATTGCACCACACTCTAAATTTCCGCTGCATTGATTGTATTGGTATGTGTAACTCTGATATTCATTGTATAAGTAAAATAAATATTTTGTAAACAGTTATCATGAACTGTATATTGATTATTATATTTTATCCTTCCGCTGTGAGATTCTATTTTGTTTTATTTCTTCTCTGTTTTTCTTATTTACCCCATAACAATCCGCCCTTGCGTATGCTTTGAATTGGCACGTGTGTCGGTTTAAAGTGTGCGAAAAGGCGGGATGTTACAGTTGGTATCAGAGCTTTGGTTTAGCGATAAACCTTGGTTTTGTGGGGTTTGACTCTTTGTTAATAGGGTAGTACTACGCTATGGGAGTCGCTGAGTGTATATATATGAGAGAGCGTATTTGTTAGTGTTAATAAAGATTTTGATATTGTGTTAATCTGTTCCGCTTTGTATTTATAAATTCTGGTTGATGCATGGGACGCTATGACATCAATAGGGATTTCTAAACACTTAATAGGACAGACCGACATAATATTTGTTTTTAATATAGGTGAATGAAATAATTTTGCCTATTATATTTTCTATATATAAAAATATTTTTATAAAAATATATATATATATATTTGGTTGCTATAGATTGGGTGTTAGGAAATAAAAATATTTATAACAATTGAAGCTAAGTTGAAATTATAATAAATCAAATTGGAGATTTTAGAACTTAAGTCCGGGATTTTTGAAAATCTTCTTTCAAAGGATTTGTGAAATATAATGATTTGGTTTATAGGTAATTTCTTATATAAATGTTTAGTATAATTCGGAAGAATTGTTTTAAAAGAGGATTTTGGAGAAAATAAATTTTGTACTTTCCTCTCCGTCGCTAGAAAATAATTTCGGTGATGGCGGCCGCATCATCGACTTTCATTTTCGAGTTTCGTAGGGGAAAGGCCACTGTAGTAAATTCTACTGCAGATTTATTTTGAAATTATCTAAAATTTTAAATTGTTTTAAATATAAATTGAGATATAAGTTGTAAGAACTCATTTATCTATTATTTTTAAAATAAAATTGAAATTTGACCCGGTATTTAATTCTAAAATTTTCCACTAATTAATGGTTTAAATTATTTTTAGGGAAATATAAAGTAAGTAATAAATGGATTGAAACCTCTAATTTAAGTAAGAAAATTAATGCTAGGTAGAATTATATTTGATGCTAGGTAAAATTAATGCTAGGTAGAAAATAAATGGAAGTTAAAATTTTAACTGATAAATAATGGTAAAGATTTATTGAAAATCAACGAATTAAAAGGGTTGAGATTAAACTTGTATAAGTTCTTTTGCTTTTTCTTTAACATAAATAACTTACCAAGTATAAAAAGTTGAAATGTGAATTAAGAGTGGAATAGAATATTATGCAAGTAGAATTTTTGGAAATAATGAAGTATTCAATAAATTACTGTTATAAATAAGAATTTAATGGTATTAACTTAAGTGATGATTGGAATTTTACTAAAATTAAAGGTTGTATTATTAATAGGTGATTTTAACCTTAAGAAAGTAAAAATGAAATTCCTTAATTTATAAAGTTTGATTGTAGGGTTATTAACTTAAGTACGCCTTAATTTCCCCCTATTCTAATATAATAGAAAGTAAGTAATATATAAATGACTGTAAACCCTAAGTAATTAATTAATAAAATTCCTTATTTTTAAGAATGAAGGTTAAAGGGTTAATAATTTAAGTGTAATTAAAAAGGGTTACTGTAATTAAATATAATAGAAAGTGGGTATTAAATTGTTACTACTATTAAATATAATAGAAACTTCAACATTAAATAAATGAATGAAATTAAAGGTAAGTTGAAATTGTAATTTATAAAACAAATATATATTAATTTAAGGAATTGAGAAGAAACTTGTAAATTTTCACTTACATTCTTAAAACATGCATAACTTACCATATAATAAAAGTTGCAATGTTAGTAAGAAAATGTAAGGGGAAATCTTACAAGTGAAGCTTGAGGTAATAAAGGTATTCAATAAATTTGCTGTTATTAATGAGAATTAATTGTATAAACTTAAGTTAAATTGGAAATTTTACTATATAAGTAAAGGTAAGTAGTATAAATAGATGATATAAACTTTAGTCAATAAATTGGAATGCAAATATAATGAATTTTGTAATAAATGGAAAACGAAAATTGTAAGAAATAAAGAAATCCCTCCATAAATGAAAGAAAGAAAATCAAACCACTGAAGCATGAAATAAAGGTATAATAAGTTAATTTGGTTGTTGGTTTGAATTGTATTGTTTGATTTATGATTGTGGGGTAAGGAACTTGAAGTTGTTGGATGAATAAATAATCTATCTTTGTTCCATCTAAGACTGTTGAGTAAAGGATGCACTTGATAGTTAATTTCATTTCATACAAATTTCAAGTTTGAACCCAAACAACTATTTGTTTGATGGATTAAATGATTGCTTTGTGTGTGTATGTATGTTGTTTGTAAGGTTGATGGTTGTTGAATTGTTTGGTTGATTAATGATTGAATCCACTTGAATAGTTCACTTTAAAATAAATATTTAACCTTTTAGATTTTATAAGTGAAATGCAGGCTATGGAAGCCACTGCTACTGCTCTGGTTCCCTAATAATAAGCGTATTGCCCGACAAATAGGTACGTTTTCGGATTACGTTTAAAGCGCTATTTTATAATTTTGCCCGTGTTGGGATAATATTTTGATAATATATGTAATATATTTGTATATTTTGATATTATATTTTCTCCAGAGTCTCTCCGTACAAAGGAGACTCTGCCAAAAAATTTCGTAAATTTTGGACTTAGAATTTTGTTGAATATTTTCCAAACTTTAATGATTTAAGTATAAAAGGTTATAATGACTATAAAACGGGCATATCTCATTTAAGGAAATTAATTTAGTAAATTATTGTTTATAAGTTAATATTTAAAATAAGATGTAATGTTTTATTCTTCCTTCTCCCTTCTTTTTCCTTTTCGGGGACGAAAAGTTTTGAGTGGGGGAGATTGTAACGACCCGTTAAATTAATAATATTAAATGAGTTAAATTAATATAATTTCTAACCTGATTTAGAAAAAAAAAAGGCTTTAAGATTTATTTGAGAAAATGTAGTAATTTGTTATAGTAATTGGAATTTAATGTAACAATTTAATTTTTATGACAATAGTTTTGGATAATGTAATTGTCACACTTTGTTAAAAGTTAATGTTAAGAAACCAATAAATGTTGAATTAGTGCATATTAATAAAATATTTACTAGAATGGGATTCATTTAATATTAAAATAAATAGTAGGATTGTTTCATTTGGTGACCGTTGAATAAACCAATGCAATAAGTGTAGATAAAAATTTTTATGAATATTGTTCGATAATGAATGTACTTAAAAACGGTAATAAACTTAATATAAGAAAACAAAGGCAAATTGTGTATTAATTAATGAATTCATGAATCAGTGTATGGACTTAGTGTAACTATACGTAAATGTACGCAATAAGGTTGTGAAATACCAATGATTTGGATTTCCAATTTATATTAAACATAATGTTGGTAGAAATTGGAATTCACTGTTGTGTGAAATATATGAGAAATCAGGTCAAATGTAAATTATACCGTAGATGATATACTCTTTTAAACAGTAGGATTTTTAAATAAATAAACGTTTCACTTAGGTTTCAATTAGATAACTTATGTAGTTTAATGGAGAATCAATTGCAATTAATTGCTATAAATTAGTGATGATAGGGTAGTTTGATTTGGCCTTTAAGAAGCAAAGAAAAAGAAAGCCAAGATTTATGAATTCGTTTGCAATGTGAAATGCAAATCTTGTGGATTGTTTTTTTTTTTTTTCAAATGGAATTAATATTTAACCATTACGTTAGTGGAGTCTGATAAGTTAAGGTAGATAATCAATGGTAATTTACCTAATTCAAAGGATATATTAATATAAATATGGATAAAATGAGGTTAGACCAAGGATATAATATTAATTGATTTTTAAGGCTTAATTAATACGTGAAATAGACAAGATTCTACATTCAAACATTTATACAAAGCTAAGTTGTAAATAGAAGTACCAATGTAATATAATGTAAATAGATGGGAATCAACATTTATTTATTTATTTAATGGAATTTAATTTCTATAGTATGATAATCGCAATTAAATGAAATTGAAATAGCTAATTTATACGTTAGTTGAAATTTAGCTGGAATATGAGGATTTTTAATGAAATAGTGAAATCAAATGGAAATAAGGTTTCAATTATACATTGGAATTTATATTCACCATAAAAGGTTAATTGAAAACCAAAGGAGTTAATAAAGGAATCAAGCTTTATCTATTAATTTGGATTTAAGATATGGTAAATTGGATTTATTGCAATAATTAATTCTATAAGATGAGGTTAATACTTATTCTATTTATAATTAGACCAAATTGTTAATATAGATTTTTTGAAAGCAGAATCTATAAATCAATTTGAGTATCAAATTCAATAATTGCGCTTATTGCATAAATAGAGGGAATTTAACGTTAAATATTACGTTACTGAAATTTAAAATGAACTTTAAGAATAATATTGTGAATCATGAACCAAAGTATGTGGCATCCCTATTTGGATAAAGAATGAGTATATAAAAGTTAAAATCTAATATACGGGGTTTTGAGCATTTAATTTTATAATTCTTAAATATAGGAAAGTGTAGAAATTAACACTGCAAATTGATATACTTATAATTTTAATTCACATCCAAGCTTGTTAAATCATTTGAAATTGATTAAATTATATAAGTAATAAAATTTGGTGAATTTTAGAATATAATATAAAATTTTGATTTTTGTAATTTATTTTGATTTATTTAATGAATATAAAAATAGCCTTTTTTTGTCACGGACTCGGATTTCGATGAAACCAGTTTCATCGGATCCGTATCGGTGAATTATTATAGGGTTTCAAGTTTCGTATCGATCGGACTTGTCGTTTGATCGTACGGGCGTGAAACGCCTTGAAATCAAATTTAATTAAAATCAATCTGAATCAATTTGGAAATTTTGTTTTCAGCATATTTTCTTCTTACGATCAAATTTGGACGTGAAACTTTTTCCATCGCGTTCAGAATATTTTAAATTACCTATTTGGATATATAGATTTAATAAATTCGGTTCCGGAGGCATAGCGGGCTTTTTGGGCCATAGTTTGTTCCGCACGTTCATTCTACGGTCTATCTACTCTATCTCTAACCCCTCTATATAAACCTAGCTACAAGCCCTAGCCTCCACCTAATTTCTTTTCATCTGAGCGTATACTTTCTTCAAGCTCCTCTTCTTCTTCAATGGGTGCTAACCCTAGATCCAGTCAGTTCAAAAAAAAAAAATCGGATCTGCAGCAGCTTCTGGTCGCGCTTCGGGTTTCAGGGGAGAAAACCCTAGAGCAACTTCGGGTCAGGAAGAAAATGACTCGGGTCGCTCCGGGTCGTTTTGGCGAAAACTCCAAGGAAGCACCGGGGAATTGAGGCGGCGCACCGAAGTCGAACCCGAAGTCGACCCAGGACTAGAATTTTTTCATTTTTCAAATTTCCATAACTTTTGCATACGAGCTCGGATTCACGCGCGGTTTGTTTTGCTGGGATCGTATCGGAATTTCTGACGTTTTGACGCTGGTTTGGATGGATTTGGAGACTGTCAAAATTTTGAGTTTAAATTGAATTTAAATTCGATTTAAATTCCAAAGGTGAGTGTTTAAAACCCACTCACAACTACTAGAAGCTTTTATGTTTGTTAAATTAATTTTAGAAATGAATAACAATTTATTTATGAGTATTTGGCATGTTTATTTCACTCATATTTGTTGAATTGCATTTATTAAGTTTAACTGTTAATTTAATTTATTTATTGCGTATTAATTGATAGTTAGAATTTATTTGTTTGCCTATAAACTGCTAGTTAACAGTTATATAGATTATTACTGAATATAAACTATTAGATTAATAGTTGTTAAATTTAATCTGAATAAAATTGCCAGTTATTACCTGTTATCTATTATCAAATATAAATTGTTATTGATTGATATTGCTTGATGATTTTGATTGGATGATGGATGATGTTGATGGATGTTTATTGAATATCATAAAATTGCGAATTATCATGCATATTTCATTTCATTCGGGATTGTGGTTTGAAATGATATACAACCGCAAAATTTTATATCTTTTAAATTGCGGATTGAAATGATAAATATCCGTATCACTTGACCATAGGATAGAAAATTTTATACAGGCACCGCGGTCTATATATAACTATTTTAATGTGATTTCTATGGTTTGGATGGAATACGGTTTCTAAAAATCTTAAATTTATATTGTATAAATATTATTCTTCCATATATATACATATGAAGTTGAAAATTTTGAAATTAAAAGGTGTATAAAAATCTTTATTTAAAAATGGAAAAAAAATTAAGAAAATGGAGTTTAATAATTTATATCATATGTTTAAATGTTAAGTTTGGAAATTTTAAGATATGATATTTATAATTGGATTTTTGCCAAAATAAATTGAAATGAATATTCTAGTATAATTTGAATTGGGAAAATATATATATTTTATTACTAGAAATTGAAGTCTTATTATTTATGGATTTTATGTTAATATTCAAGACTAATTAATAGAACAATTGATCTGTTGAAAGAATAAAATCCAATTTTAGTTTGAAATATTGTTACTCAAAATGGATATACGTATATATAAATAAATTGAAGTGGTTTTGGAACTTGAGAGAGATAATATAAATTTTGGTTTAGACTTTAATAAAGAAATGTATTTGTAAAGCCATGAGAACTATTTTCTTTACAAAGTAACATTTAAGTTAAACCATTTAATTCATATACCGTTGAATGTCCAAACCATTCAAGTTTTTTTTATAGAAGTTATGGTTTTAAATTATGATTTTCAAAATACTATGCTTTGAAAATATTTGATTTTCAGACGATATGAAGTTAAAGCATTTTGATTTTGGAAAAGAATTATATTTGGGATAAGTGATAAAATATGGTTTTGGGTTTTGAAATGATATCGTATTCATGGTTATGAAATGGAATGTTTATTCTGATTTTTAAAGTATAACCTATTTTTAAATGACCGCAGTGTTATAATAACGATGGGTTGGCAAAGAGACCGGGATCGGATATCTGACATACTCTCTGTCGATACCGAAAACCACTTTGACTAACCGTGTACGCGGTGGAGATTCCAGAATGAAGTAGGTGGTGGCGGCGTTTCCTGTAAGGTAAATACGTGGACCCGACTCCCGTGAGTTGGCATAAGGTGGCTAAAACAGGAGCGATTCTCAGGCCAATGAGGTCATTCCTCTGATCGGACCCTCCTCTTCGATATTATACTTTGATTTTGGATTGATTCAGTGGCCACTTCTATATTTTGATTTTGGGGAGTTAGTCCGAGGTGGGCGGTAACTGCGGCTACGCGTTTCCACCAGCCTGGATAGCAATTGGTATATCTACCCTGGCATTGCCTAGTTGTGCCATGTCACCTACCATACCGAGCATTTACTACGAGTTTCTATTTGTGTCGTACCTATGGAGTATCCTCTGGTAGCTTCCCGATCAGGAGGTATTACGGTACTGTATAGACTATTGGCATTATTTGTGTTAAGGGCTATATGGGTAACCCCTTAACGCTATTTAAAAGTAAGTTTATTTTATAAATAGACACTATTATAATAGCGCAATATACTACATAGTAAATAGTTTAACGGATCCTTAGGAGATGTAAATCCCGAACATCTCTTGAGTTACTGTACTCATATTTATTTCTGTTAATTTAACTCACATAAGATCTTTTAGTCTGACTCGAGTGTTTTTGTCTTTTCAAATTCGCTCGGGTCAGTCCGAGCGTTTCAGGATCGAAGACTTTAGCTTTGAAGGACGAAGACGAAGGAGTCGTATTATTATTATCTATAGTATTGCACCACACTCTAAATTTCCGCTGCATTGATTGTATTGGTATGTGTAACTCTGATATTCATTGTATAAGTAAAATAAATATTTTGTAAACAGTTATCATGAACTGTATATTGATTATTATATTTTATCCTTCCGCTGTGAGATTCTATTTTGTTTTATTTCTTCTCTGTTTTTCTTATTTACCCCATAACAATCCGCCCTTGCGTATGCTTTGAATTGGCACGTGTGTCGGTTTAAAGTGTGCGAAAAGGCGGGATGTTACAATATTTTTTTAATATATATATTTAAACTTTCCTACTATATCTTTTCGTATTATATGCAAAATGTATAAGTGTTTAAAGTTTGTAAAGTTGTAAATATGCATATGTGTATGTTAGGAAATGTATCATATTCCAACAATGTGGCGACAACTTGTTTTGGTTGAAAACAGTGTTTTTGTTGGCATATTTTACGCTCAAAATTTGAAGTTTTTGTTAAGCTATATATTAAAGTAAACCAAACTTAAAAATAAACTTCTTACTTCCTTCAATAAATTTAAACACATCTATTCGTATTTTAAATCCATATTTAAATGATATCAAAATCTCCATTTTACAGTGTATGTAAAACTGACAAAATGTTACAAAAACTGAACTTTTTTGTAAAACGATTTTAAACATATTTTTAAACCCTTAAATATACTTATATTATCTTTATTAAGTGATTTAATAAGATTTAACTTTTCAAATAAATTTTTAAACATATTTATTTAAGCATTTATTTATTTCTAACAAAACTTGATTTGTAATCCAAATTTATACTCTTTTGATTAACTATAAGAATAAATAATTTCTCTTTTATTATTTATTATATAAACTTATTTAAGTTTAAAACCTTTTAAACTAAATAAAAATCTCTCATTTTCGAAGTAGCGAAATTATGGGTCGTTACAGGATTGATTTTTGTTTTGTTTTTTACTTGGATTTCCAAAAAAAATTATATGTTTTTGCTTTTTTTCATTTTTCTTTGTTTTCATTTTTTTTTTTTTAAAAACTTAAGTAAAATGCTTGTTTTCTTTTTGGATTTTTTATTTTGATTTGAATTTTTTTCCTTTTTTCAAAGGAAAAGATTTAAAAATATATATATTTTGGATTTTTTTAAAAAAACTAAGTTAAGCAAAATGTATAATTTTATAGTTTTGGATTTTGTTGTTTTTTCCTTTTGTTTAAAAATGCATGAACTAATGTAACTAAATGAATGCAAGGACTTAATTAAAAATTTTATATCCTTAGTAGCTCCTAACCCAAAATTGTATAATCACATTTTGTCTTCGTCTAACAAGATAGTTCTTAGCCAGGTAACGGACATGAGTTACCAGTGCAACACGAACCACCGTAGCAATGCAACCGAAGGTTTAAGTAACTTCAGAGAAACAATCAGTATAATGTTTACAAATCATCGTAATATTTATATATGATTATTGCTCTATCGTAGCCTAGACGCCAATAAAATAAATTATCGGAAGAAAACAACTTATCAAGATACAATTAAGCCGTAGGCAAGCTCGTGACACCCTTAAGTCCAACATCTAACTATTATTATTAGCCAAATTCAATTATGAAATGCAATTTGTGGGTCAAGGAAGGGGTGATGAAATCCTCCATCTTATGTGGATTTGGACGTTGCCCTTAAAAATAAAATAAGATGATATAAATGCGAAACAAAAATTAAACATGTTTTAACTATGCAACTACGCATAAAAATTTATTTTGTTTTTGAATTTTTTTAAAATGCAAGCAACCAACAATGCAAAAAAAAAACAACTGATTAGAGCACGATACCCGAACATGCAGAATTATTAGCAATTTTATTTTTTAAGCGGTAATTTTTTTTCGTATAAGTAAGCAAACAGAGCAGCGTTGTTATTTAGCAAGCAAAATCATTTTCTTCCGAGTTCCTGCAAATTTCAGCCTGCAAAATTGTTGAACACGAATATTAATAAGACTAAAACGAAAACAACTTCCGTGTTGTTTTCATGGATAAAATGAATTTAAAAGAAAATATATACAAACCAAAACAAAATAACATAAAACGAATCTCAAAAAAGTTTAAAAGGCAATAAAATTCCTTTTTGGTTTTTTTATATCGAGGAAAAACTAAAACCATGAAACTACGACAATTTGTTTTTTTATCACTTCACTAGGGCCCGGCGCAAATGAAACCTATCTGTTAAAAGAAAAGATCCCAAAGAAATTCTTCAACAAAATTCTGCTAATACCAATCTCGCCTTTCACAATTCTGTAAAACTAAAATTTCGCAACTAAATTCCCAAATTAAAATACAAAACGAAATCACGCCCGTCTCAAATTCCAAGTCGAAATCGAATTGCGACGGAGGAGTTAGTGCTGGGTTGCGGCGTGGTGGGTCACGGTCGAGGTTGGAGCAATTTGGGTATTGGGTTGCGATTGTGTTGATTTCAGGTGGGATATTGGAATTGGTTGTGGAGTGCGATGTTCGATGGAGTGTGTTTAGATTATTGAGGGAGGACGTGAGTACAAGTTTACATCTGAGGAAACTTCAATCAAATGAAGGTGCAGGTAGAGTCAGAAGGTAAAGTGGTTGTTGTCGTTTTGGATGATGGTGGTTACTGGTGCAGTGGTGAAGATGTCGTGAGTGCTACAATGGAGGGAATCGCAGTTGAGTGTTGTAGAGGTGGTTAATGATGGTCTTGTTGACAGAGGTAAGGAGATGGAATTATGCAGTTGAAGTATGAAAGATGGTTCTGGTTATAGTAGTTAGGCAGTGAATGATGATGAAAGCATTGGCAGCGAATGGTTATAGTAGCAGGCAGAAGTGTGGAGAGGCAAGCATTGGCAGTGAATGATGATGATGAAAGGAGTGAGTTTGTAGCAAAGGCGGTGAAGTGGTGAAGGCTGCTGGGTGAAGTAGCGAGCAGTAAATGATGGTACAGGTTTTTATTGTCTTTGTTTGGTTGTTGAGGGAATGGTTGCTGGAAGTTGTAGTGATTTGATGTGCATAGAAATGCACAGAGGCAGGGGAATGTGGTTAGAGGAAGAGGGAAGGCACTAATGTGCAGGGGATGTTGAAACAGCAGTTTTTGTGATATGCAGTAGTTTTTGTGTGATATGCAGCAGTTAGGGGAAGATGGAAGTGTTTTGTTGTGATGATCAGGTGATAGTGTGATGATCAAGTGATGGAGGATGGAGGTGGGTTTGCTGTGTGTAGATGGGTGATGGCAGAGGATAGGCTTTGGCAGTTTGATGAGGCAGTGGTTATGTGGTTTATGGCATGAAGAAAAACAGTTGTATATGGCAATTATTGATGAAGTGATGAAGAAGGCAATGTGATGAAGAAGGCAATGGGGGGTTTGGCAGTGATGTTTGTTGGTTGATGTGGGTTGAATGTGCACTGTTGTTGTTAGAAGTGTGCAGGTGGAGGTTGTGGCAGCAAGGAGGGGAGATGTATGAAGTGATGTTATTTGGCTAAGGATGTTGGTTTGCTGAAGAAGAGTTATGTAGTGGTGATGGTTGGTGAAGGAATTGCTGCTTATGTGGACAAAGATGCACAGAGATGCGTAGAGAAGGAATTGCTAATTTTGGTTGATGCTGATTATGAAGGAATGGGGGCAGTTGCTGTTAATGATGACAGTGAATAGAGAAAATTGAGAAAACAGAGAATGGAGATGTGAACATGATAGTTTCTTTTGATTTTTTTTTTATTTTATTTTTTTGATTTTGGTAGATTTTTGAACAGAAATGAAATTTCTATTTTTGTTGATGCGGAAATGAAATGTGAACAAAGAGAAATGTATTTTTTTTTTTTTGAAATGAAATGGTGTCTATATTTTTTATTTTATTTTACTAAAAATGCAAATGCAAATAGAAAAACAAAAGACGCACAAATCAAATGCAAGCAAAAATAACACAACAAAAACACAAATCAAAACATTCTTCTTTTAATGCAAATTAAAGAATAAAATGAACACGCAATAAATTCAAACAAAAAATAATCCGAAGATTAGAATTAAAATCAATTTGCAATTCCCCGGAATGACGCCAAAAACTTGTTTGATAACGGCGGAATTTTCTATCGGTTAGAAAACTACCGTTAAAAATATAATCGTTAAAATACCGCAAACGTACGGCGTACAATTATAGTACGTATGCGAGTACAGATCGATCTGCAGGGAAATGAATTAATTTTAAATTCTACTCAATCAAATTAACCCAAGTTTGCAAGTTTATTTTAAACTAAGAAAAATAGCAAAAATTAAACTATAACAAATGTGAATAAAAATATGATAATAAGAGACAAATTAGAGGCAAATCCACTCTCATACTCACACATAAATCAACATTAAATTTAATCTATAATCTCTCATTTTAATCTACTAGTATTAGTGATATATTTGTCATAAATATGATCTATTTGTGTTATTAATTAACACAACTTAAATCATCAAACTTTAATACAATACTAAAACCACTTTGTTAAAAATCATGAAAATGAATATGAAACTAAAACAAAATCTATTTTAAGCATAATCTATTTATTATTTTTGATTAGTAATATAGATCATCAAATTTTGATTCTATTTCAATTCCATGATAAACACAGCCCGTTTGTGATTAGAAACACAACATAGGCTATCAAATTCCCTAATAAAATTATATCATGATCCAATTTTCATTAAGCACTAAAAAGAGATCATAAATAATAAAATATGTTAAATCTACACAATTTGAGATAGCTTCATTACCCCTAAATTGAAGGGATTTAGCTTCTCATTTGTGTTATCATTTCAACACATGTAAATTTCAACATAGAACTAAAAAGGAAAGTGCAAGCTAATTAAAATAAAAAGAACCAACTACTTGCATAAAAATAAAACTAAACTAAGTGCATAAATGGATATCTAGTCTACTAACATAAGAGGAAAGAGGGCATAAATAAAAATAAGCATAAAACAAAACAAAAGCATGTAAAGAACAAAACAAAAAAAGAGGCTTAGGAAACCATTTTAGTTCTTATTAATTTTATAGCTACAACTTGCATAATATGATAAGATCGTTAAAAAGAAATCAATTATATGAACATAAGAATGTTATTTATACATGACTAAAACCCTAATCCATTTTTAGGGAACTACCTAAATGCTCTTAATGTAGTATTGCCTTCAAGTTATCATTAGCATAAAATTAATCCTCCATTAAATGTGCATGCGTCTTTAATCCCTACTTAGTCTGCCGTGATTACGTAAATTCTTTTATTTCTTCATTTCTTTGGTTTTCAACTCTTGTATATGCATATTTCCATGAAGCCACTTTCAAGTTGAATCTAAATTCCTACAAAACAAATTAAAATGTGTAAGTAATTTTTTTTCAAATTAATTCACTAACGAAAATTACTGTTTTGCTCCCATGTAGATGCATGAATAATGAATTGAAAGTATTTTTGAAATTTTTTTTGAACATGTAAAAACACCCAACTATGACATTTATTTTACTAAAATGAGATTAATTCTGCGTAAAAATATACATTTTTACGTGCGCATCGGATGTTATCTAATAAATCATTCATTTTAAAGCTTTGTATGTTGGCTAAAACCTTTGAAATTTTTTTTGTATGAACAGTTAAGTAGTGATATAAGCCTAAAATCTTTTGGCTCATGAGCCCTTATTTTTTTATGGAGTAGAACAGCATTGGTATAATTAAATATACTTAATTGTAAGGAACCATCATAGAATTCATTAAAAACATTAATTAAACCATGATTTAAATGTTGCAAACTTTCTTTTAGAATAATGTGGGAAACCTATATGGTCCTTGCGATTAGTCAACGACATACTGTTAATAGCATCAGAAACTTCAGTTTCAGTTTCCGTGAATGGAATATCCAAATCGAGAAGGTCTATTCAAGTGCTAGGAGGATACAACGCCTCCTAATTTGCTCTAATTCTATGTTCTTTTTTAATGTCGAATATGTCTTTGTAGTAGTTAGTAAATGCCTTATTAAGTTCTTTTTGATCATAAAT
Source organism: Allium cepa (assembly GCA_030765085.1). Classification (NCBI taxonomy): domain Eukaryota; kingdom Viridiplantae; phylum Streptophyta; class Magnoliopsida; order Asparagales; family Amaryllidaceae; genus Allium; species Allium cepa. The sequence goes on from CM060939.1 coordinate 253,003,250, forward strand.
CTCGATATAATTAACTATGATTGAACTAATAGAATTACTATGTTTTCTACCATTAGTGACGATGCAGAAATTTTTTGTGTCTTTATCACCTTCGTCCATTCATTGGACCATAGCTTTTTGTTTCCACAGAACTTATTGCATTAGAATGTTATTAAGATCTTCCCTTAGGTTTAAAAGAATATTTTTCTTCAAAGTGCTTAACAATCTTATTTCCTTTAACTTATTTAATTTTAGAATTTCATTAAGTAAGTTTTCTTTTTAGTTCCAATATTACAAAAAAACGTCTTTATTCTATTTTTTAAGAAAATTTCTTGAAGTTCTAAGTTTATAGACAAAAATTTTATCTACGTTATTCGAAAATTTACTATTGTGGTGGTACATAGGCAACTATTTATTCAAAATTGATTCCATAGAGTTATTCTCTAGAAGCTATATTTTTCAAATCTAAATATTTTGTGGATGTTACGGTGGTTATCACAAGAAAAAATAATAAGGAAATGATAAAAAAAAACAGGCGATAGGGCAAAAACTTTACAACTAGGGTATTTGTCTTCCAATTCATCGACAACTAAGAAAACGATCAAGAAGCACCATGGAGGTGACCTCTTGGATATTCGACCAGGTGAATCGAGTGATCGTTATATAAATTTGTAAAATCTTGACGCTAGAATTCCACCAACCTACCATTGAACCTCCTAAACTACCCCTATCTAAAGATAGGCCCAGTGTCAAAAATGGAATCCATCAAGATTTCTAATTAACTGGTAGAAGCGAACTTCAATTTTGGTCTATTGTAATAAATAAATATCCATATTTTATAATTAAAGTGGGATCTAATTTTACTATATTTATTTGAGTTATGTGAACCTCTAGCATTCCAGCTAATAACTTTCATAAACTAAGAGTACCGACCTTTTCTTTTTCAATATTTTCAGAATCTAGTTGAATATCATCGAAAATAAATCTTGAATCAAGAGCTAGGTGATGCATGATAGTAGGGATAGGTTAGATAAGGCGCAAGGACTACAAGCACATCCAAGCACCTCGGTTATGCATGAGTCAGAGCATGAGTCTGCCCTAGAGGCTAAACATCGGACTCTAGCACCTCTTCCAGTAGAATTACGACGGGATTGTGAATCCAACTTTTTACCTCTGGGTTTCGCACTAATAAGCCCATATTTTGTTGTTGCATTAACCATCGTGACATCATTATTTTTTCAAGCAGCCCCTGCTAGTAGACTAGAAAATATAACCAATTCCTGAAAGTAAGGAACATCTGCATTTGTTAAAGTTGCAGTATCATTAATTTCAGCAGCAATCATAACCGGCCCAGAATAAGGACCAAGAAATGGCCTAATAAAACAAGATTGGTACTTCGGCTCTAGCCTAGAAAAATACAATGGAGAGATTAGTACAGGCAAATAAGATCACAAGCCCAAATCGAAGCGGAAAAGAGAAGAAACACGAAGCCCGCTTCTAATAAATGCACAAGGGACATGTACAGAGGTACTGTTGCTACTATCCTCAATCACCTTTACTAAATCCAAGCCCAGTTCAACACCATTCAGCATATTAACCAAACATATATCCTCGTGTGATTCATTATCTGAATATTCATTACTTAGAAGAATGATCTTAACATGATCGAATGAATAAAAATTAGTCATCCCCATGCAATCCTCGATGTTAGTAGCATTGAGAAGATATAAGAGGATATAACCAATATCAAACAACATAGGATGTTAGCTACAGATAATAGAATCATCAAGCAACTCATCACCAATATCAACCAAGGCCTTAAATGGGTTATATATGACAATATCAAGATCCGTAGACGGATTAAACACCACAGAGTTAGGCATTCCCTTTATGAATCTCAAGGGGATATTTAACTCTACTAGAAGAAACATAAGAAACAGAAGAACCGTCTTTTGAATCACCAAGGCTCGACTAGACGTTGCTATTGGGCTTTTACCGAGAGGAAACACAGTCAAGTCCATAGCTATCGCATAAAATCTATCAAGATTATCATCCACCTTAATAGAATGAAACATCCAATTTTCAAAACAAAAGGTGCAAGCCCGATGGTTGTTGCTTGGGGTGCAAACATATATTTTTACAGGGAAAGTTAAATGCAGCTTATCTTGAGAGCTTACGACAACTATGGCCACAACTTCAATATTGTTGTAATGCCAGAGCAATTTGCTAAATAAATAAGAGATCTCTTCATTTTTGCTCAATCACTCGGGTTTCAGCCTGCTTCAGATTGATAAAATCCAGAGTAAAGCAGGAGCAGTGGTCACTGAAGCTCGATGGTTATGGAAGTGGAGGTTGGTTAGAAGATGCTTTACAACTGGATTCGAGGTGAACGAACGAACCACAAAGGAAACATCGACGAGGCTCATGACAACTTTTTGTCAAGTGATCTGAATCCTCGCATCGAAAACTAAACTTCCCTAATTTTCGATTAATCCATGATTTAGTTGGTTTAGGCTTAGGAGGGGCAGACAAATTAGATTTTCCTTAGCCACATCAGCATAAGATGGGAAGAAGGGACACGAGAAACGATCTCCTGATGAAGAGCGCATAGAAAAGGAGGGTAGAGGAGGAATTGGTAGCTGAAAAGAAGAGATCTGTGAGTTGTGATTTTGGATAAGACTAAGGGAGAAGAGAGCAACCGTTTTTACTGTTGGATAGAGATGCAGATGTTGTATGGAGGATGTACTAAGAAGAAGGCTAATTCCCTCATATGACTCATTTTGGATTGTTGGTCGTTATTTTAGAGAATTGTAGTTTAGTTTTTCATTAGTTGAACCAAAATAATACCACCTACAAAATTGTATTAATTGGATATCATTGTCATTTCTTTTAACAAAGAGTAAAGAACCAAAATAATACCACCTACAAAATTGTATTAATTGGATATCATTGTTATTTCTTTTAACAAAGAGTGTTGTATTTACTCTACCTATTTCAAAACCGGATAGAATTAAATAAGATTTCATTTTTTTATACCAAGCTGGTGTTATTTGTTTTAAACCATGTATGCTTTTTTCTACTTATAGACATGATTAGGAAATTTTCCATTCTCAAACAATTGAGGGTTGCTCAATGTGTACTTCTTCTTTTATTATACGATTAAAGATGCACTCTTAACATCCTTTGATATAATTTAAAACTATTATAGTTTGTGAAAGCTAATAATATATGTATGGCTTCTAAACGTACTACGCTAGCAAAAGATTCATCATAATCTATTCCATCTTCTTAATTATATCATAGGGCTTTTAGTCATGCTTTAATTCTTACCACCTCTCCAAGTTCATTCCATTTATTCTTATGAACCCATTTAGTTCCAATAACCAATTGATTTTTGGGTTATGGTATAAGTTTCCAAACACATTTCTTATAGATGAATTTGTTTCTTCTTGTATAGCAAGAATCTATGAGTCTTTAGTATATGGTTCTTTAGGATTTTTTTGGTTCACTTACTATTATAAACGCTACATTACTCATTTTATTTAGTTGATCCTTGTCTTTACTAATAATTCTATATTTCCTAACATATATTGTTTAGGTGATCTTTTAAGATACGAGTTATAGGTATCTTGTTTTCATTTGTATGATTATTGTTATTATTTTCATTATTAGTATTTTCAATGTTTATAGTTTGTTTCGAAATTTCATGTTTATCCTTTTCTATACTTGTTTCTTTAAAAAAAATTAACAAAAGGAACATTTAGAATTTTTTCAATAGTGTTGGTTCTATTACTGTAAATTATGTATGTTTTACTTCTATTTGGATATCTACTAAATATTACATTATCTGCTTTAGCATCGACTTTATGTAAATTGTATTTTGTGTTTAATATAAAATATTTACTCCCAAAAACTTTAAAACATGATACTTTTTTCCATTTAATCGAAAAATAAATCATTTGATGTTTTCATTGTCAGAGGTCTAATCAAAATTCTGTTTAGAATGTAACAAACTGTTGCTATTACTTCGACCCAAACATTTTCTGATAAATTACTATCATTTAATGTTGTCTTGGCACATTCTTGAATTTTCCTACTTTTACATTTTACTACTTCATTATGTTGTGGTGTTCGTGGAGACGAAAATTTATGTGTAATCCCTTTCTTATTACAATTTTTTAAAATTTTCATTTTTGAATTCTCCTCCATGATCACTTCTTATGGAATTAATTATAAGTGAGTTTAAATTTTGAAATTTTTTTACAATTGTTTTAAACATTTCAAATGTATTACTTTTGTTCTTCAAGAAAATTGTCCATATATATCTTGAGAAATCATCTACTATTACAAAAACATATCTATTATGATTAATGGATTGTATATGATATGGTCCAAAGAGATCTAAATGAAGAAGTTCTAGTGGCTTAGAAATGGATATTGTTTAGGGAATTTTTCATCCTTCAACTCCTCGAATTGGTGCTAAGTAGTTTGTTTATTAACTACCTCGCTCATTTGAAATTAGCAACATTTAGTGATTTTAATTTTTGCCGCTAAGTGGGGATTATGATGCTGAATGCTTACACAATCCTATAGCTGCACTTTAACTGCTTGTTAAAGTGTCAGATCTAAGCCATCATGTTATTCAAATAAGAAAAGACATGAATATTGAGTTAATAACGTAAACAGTAAAAGGACATCGAATATACATGGTTCGGATTTTAAGAAATCTTACGTCTATGCGGAAGGTTCTCTTTTCTCCTCTTTTATTTGATTTGGTACAGAATTCCATGGCGAATGGTATAAAAGAACCTTTAAAAGTTTCTAAAAAGGGGAACAAATTTCAAAAGAGAAGTGCCTTTCATGTACAATGTTTTTCCCTATTTATAGGAGTAGATTTCACTCGAATCGTTGGATCTTCTTTCTGTTATTGCACCATAACCTTTGGGTTTCTCTACTTACCTTTTATCCATCTTACTTATCTTATGTGACCGGATCGCTAACGTATTTTTGGTGGGAATTTTGAAATAAGCCGAGAATCCCCCAAATTATGGCGGGAATATTCAAATTTGAATTGGTCTTGTTCTTGGGTTTTGGGTTTTGAATTCTTTGTTGTTTGTGATGGGCAATAGGTGTTGCTGTGGGGTGAAGTCTATAGAGAGAGGTGGATGTGGACATTGCTTGGCATTCAAATTAGATTGCTTTACTGGTGTGCGTATGATTTTTTACCATGTGGAGTCAAAATAGAGTAGCTTTTCTTATTCTATGCTAAAAGCTTTTATTTTTGTCTATAAGATTGAGCCTGTATCAATGCATATTTCGGGTGACCCTATATACAATACTTAGTGGAGTGCATTAGGCTATGTAAAGTACTGTCTTGGTTGCCCCCGGTGTATGCTTGTGTAGACCTACTCCTAGGCTTTGTACTTCAGTTGGTCTCTTCTTCTAGAGATGACCGATGCATTCTACATTGTCTTCTTTTGTCTACATCTGTTTCTTTGTGTTGCGGCTATTGGGAAGAACAGTTGTAACACATGCCCCCTAAGTCTGCAGTGATCCTAGGTCGTGGTGGATTGTCAATGTAGACACTCAATCTGTATCTTTGACTTTTCTTTTAGACGCTCGATGTTTATGCTCCAAACTGTTGTGACCTACCCTTTGTTTCAAGAGCAAAACGGCCTTGACCGCAAGTTTGGCCGAATATTGGACCTATCGTGTTTAATGACCCTAATTTAGACTAACATTATTTAGGATATTTAATTAGATAAATTAAATGAAATAATGTAAATGGTTAAGGAATTGATATTTGAATAATTTAAGGTAGTCGTGCCTTAATTAACCTATAAGCCAAAGAGAATTAAAATGAAATAAGGAAGAGGAATAAGATAAGGGCAAAATAGGAATAAACTAAGTTCTTACCCTAAACCTTTCTTACTTTCACTTCTTATCCATTCTAAACATTTGTAAACAAAACTAAGAATGTTCAAAGCTTAGCCAGCAACCATTAAGGGAAAACAAAGGGGTAGATAAGCAGGAATTCAAGTAGGAAGCTTAATCAAATCAATTCAAAAGCAAATCTCAACCTCCTTAACAACAAGCTAAGATGAATAATAAATTACATCTCATTTTTATTATTTTCAGTTTCCAGAAGAGATTTGAATTTATTTTGGAAGTAAAATGCCATTATTTGATTGTTTAAATGGATATATAATCTTGTTGATGATTTATGTTGCTTCATATAGATTTTATGATAAGTTTTAATTTGAAAAACCTATTAAATGACATCCTAATGACTTAAGTTTTTGATATATGGTCAAGAACATTATTTTAGAGATGGGTTTCAAGTTTCATAATTTTCTAAGTTAATGTGGATTTATTATGAATTTTCTAGGAAAGAAAATGGTTGAATTGAGTTTAAATTATTTTGGCATATTTATGATAGCCTTGGGTCTAAATATGTTAGAAAACGTATTAAAAAATTATTTTTGGGAATTTCGGAGAATTTTCCTAAGTATTTTATTATGAATATAAAATTATTTAAGGTATGAGACTAAAATATTTTATAAGCTTCTAAATTAGAAGGGGCTAATTTGCTAGATATTTTTAATTGTTAATTACTGAATTCAGCAGCACTTTTAGAAAAAGATTTTTAAAAAGGAATGGAAACCAATTATATGTTGACAAATAAGGTAAGTTAGTTGGAAAGATATCACTAAAAAAGGCTAATAACCATTTTTGCAAAGAGTTACTGCTTCGCCACTTACAACAGCTACCTTTTAACCCCATACTTCCATCCCAACCAAGTCGAAACCAATATACATGTTATCAATGCCTTGATACGTAGTGGATTGGAGCCAGGTGGAAGGTATAGAGTCAAAACATGCTTTCGAAGGGGTAGAAGCTACTATTTTTTGACTATGAATCACTTATGTTTATAAAGGAGGCTTTCGAAGGAGTTATATTAGCTTTCGACTTAGTCAAATGTGCCTTTGTTTTGTCAAAAGGACTTTCGAAAGGGGTTGCCACCATTTAATTTTAAAATGAAGCTTTCGAAAGGGTTCGAAACCCATGCTACCACATTTAACCCTTCGAATCAATGCTTTCGAAAGGGTACTTTTGCCTTTAAACTCTGAAGCCGCTTCTCCATGCTTTCAAAAGGGTTGGTTTCGAAACCATCCACTTTCTTTTACTTAGGAATAATGTTTTTGAAAGCAACGCTTTCGCCCCAGTTCTTTTAAGGCCCCTTTGTTCAATTAGAAGATAAACCCATAGATTTCTAGAGGAATGGTTTTAAATGGTTTCTAAGCTATGTTTCAAAAACTTTTACTTGGACCCAATGTTTTTGAAAGATTTTTTTTAAGTAAGAAATTTTAATACTTTCAAAAAGTATAAAATGTAGGTTTTAAAGGGGAGATACCCTAATCTCTTCAAAAGGTTTACTTGAGTCTTTAAATGGAAGGTTTGCAATGCTTTCGAAAGGCAAGTTTAAAGTATTTTAAAAAGAGGACGACTAAGGTTTTATAAATCTTTCGAAGGGATAATTTCAATGATTTCGAAAGCTCTATTTTTGAAGGTTTCGAAATGTATGTTTTGGCCTTTCGGCCTAATGTTTCAAGTAAAGTAGTTAACCTATTTTAAAAGGGGTACTTTCAATGGATTTGAAAGCGACTGTTTAAGGTTTTTAAACAAGGTTTCGAAGGTGATATCTTGGATTTAATACCTAGCGTTTTCTAAGTTAAAGAAGGGCTTTGACTTGTTTTAAAGGGATGGATCACCCTACCGATTTAGGTTTTCATCAACATTGTTTTGTGTAAAACATATATCATGGCAAAGATATTTGAGTAAAGTAAAGAGTATATTTTTCTTGTTTAAGTATGATTTAAAGGGATAAATCAATTAACCAAAATGTTTCCAAAGAAAATTTAATGGGGTAGTTAACCCTAAGTAAATGACTCGGATATTAGAATACCAGATGGGATTGATATAAGGTCGTGCCCTATACTTTAGATAATAGCCCCTAGCTCATATAAGTCCAAAATTCTAGCATGTAAGGCTTTGTCACAGGTAAGACTAAATTGATGTTACACATAGAAAGGAATATATAGAGAAAGATAAGTTATTGGTGAGCCCGCAAAGCCATTAGGATCAGTTGACCTTGGAAGAAGTATGTTAAGCACAGACCGTCGTGTCTAAAAGTAGTTAGATTATTTATTTTTATGTTATTTTTTGGTATGCCCGAGTTAGCCAATGGTTAGTAGTTAGCTAAAAAAATATTGTTCAGATAAATAGTCCATTAATTACATGATTTATATGCATATGTGATATTGCTACTATTGCTTTAATCAGTTTGATTGCAGGATTTTGATTTGCAAAAGATATGTCTTAAAATGGGATATTATTAAGGGAAAACCCGTTTCGCTAAGTGGCGTGGTCTCACTTAATATCAGAAACTCGAGATGTAATAATATTATTCACACTAGGTTTTCTATCTAATTCGAAGTTTATGTTTTCTCCTTAAACTCTCGGGTGCTCAAAAGTAATTTGACTAGATTGAGAGTTGAGGTTTTACAGGTTTAGTAGTTGAACGACTAAGCTTCCTAGGACATGCTGGAGGCAAAGTTAGCTATATAGGAGTAATTAGTTTTATTTTTGATGTGATGTATTTAAGACTGACATGTCCATTGAGTACCCTGATCATCCAATGTGGCATCTTCATATGTCGCCCTTGGCGTAAATTATAATAATTGTATTTGATCGAAACCTAGGAATCGTTGGGATTGTGTAATAGAATATGAAACATGGATTTGAAATGAAATCAATAATTTTTTTTTTTGAAATTTGTGATTTTGTTTCATATTCATGTGCTTCTGATATTATGATTACCATTTACATTACCATATTTTGTCATCGGAAGTTAATACTACAGATGACTCCAACATCTGTAGAGCTTAGCTTCAGGCCTCAAGATAGAGGATGTTACAACTTGTATAAGAGCATAGATTTATGAAAAATTTAAAAGAAATTTCAAACTTAAAATGATTTGGAAAACATAATCCTAAGGAATTAGAGAAAAGATTAGGATATGGAATAACGCAATAGTAACATATTTGTATTTGACATATATAATATTTGACATATATAATAGTTGATATATATAATTATATGCTTTATCTCTATTTCTCCATCTCCTTTAAGCTATTCCTCTTTATCTTACAACGAATGAAGTTTTTACGGATGTAAGATATGGATGCTAGAAGTGGAAGAGTTAACATTGGTGGGGGAAGCACCACAACTAATGGCCGGACCAAACACTAGGAGGAATCTAGGTCGGGCATAAGCTGCTAACGTGGGTGCTGGAATATAGCAAGTAGATATGGGAGCTATGTATCAGTTCTTCGTTAACATGATGCAGGCTAGAGTTTCTGTGGGTTTAGATGGAGGAAATGCTGTAGGAGGAAATCGAGAGCTCTAATTGTCAATAATTATGTTGTGTTGAGTAGAGCTTATACCATGCAGGGAGGAAAACCATTTATCAGGACTGAGGACATAATTGAAGTAGAGAAATAGTTACTTCATTATGAGAGGATTTTTGTTGATTTGGGGCTCAATGATGAGCAGAAAAGAAGGCTTACTTCTAGGCAATTATAAAAAGCAATACTGTACTGGTGGACCACTGTTACGGTAGGAGTTAATGAGAAGACCATGACTTGGGCTGAGTTCAGAAGAAGGCATGAGGAGAAGTTTATGTCAGAGATTGCGAAATCAACTTTGCTCGTGAAGTTCGTTGAGTTGGAATAGGGAGACATGATAGTGCTTGAGTATACAACAGATTTGAGGAGCTATCAAGATACGGACATGCTATGGTTGATACAGTTATTAAAAGGAATGAGAACTTCATTCGAGGGTTGAACGCTGATCTTGTTAAGGCCACATTACCATATATTAGAGATCTATGCGATGTAGTTGTTAAGGTGGTTTTGAGGTAGGAAGAGATGCTCGCTTTTCTTGAAGGTAACAAATTAGGGGGAGCTCAAGAGGGCAGAACCAGAAGAGGAAGTTTTTTCATAAGAAGGGAGCTCAGAAGGGTGGAGCTGCTAAGAAGGGAAAGGCAGAAGTTATTTGCTATAAATTTGATAAGAACAGATACTAAGAAAGCTACTGACAAGAAAGGAGTGAGATGTTTCAACTGCGATCAAATTGGACATTATAAGAACTAGTGCAAGGAGCCAGCCAAGGATGGAAAAGGCAAGATGTTTACATTGGAGCCAGTTACCTCGAGACCAATAGTATAGGAAAAGGGAAAAGGTATGTTGGGATGTACACTTTTGATTCATGGTGTATCAGTTAGAGTTCAATTTGACACTAGTGCATTGCATTCTTTTATATCTCATTGTTTGGAAGATAAGCTTAACCTAGAATGCTCATCCTTAGTTACTTCCTGAAGGGTTGCAAATCCGATAGGAGGATATGCGACACTTGGGATGACATGTGATCAGTTAGTTTGAATTGTTAGGTTATGTATTTTCTTGTAGTTTGCATGTGTTGGATTTCGTAGGGTTCGGAATTATTTTGGGTATGGATTGGTTAAGTAAATACGATGAGTATGGATTGGTTAAGTAAATACGATGCTAGGATATTTTGTTATAATAGGAAAATATCATTTAGACACCCTGATTATAGTGATCGGATTATATACTCTGTTGAAAACCGTATTTTGAGGTTGATGCTTTGTTGGGTGTTGTGGAGGCAAAAGATAAGTTAAATCGAGTTTCCGTTGTTAGATAATTCGCAGATGTCTTTAAGCCTATAGTAGCACTGCCACCGAAACGAGCTACTGAGTTTGGTAGAGATTTAGTACCAGGAGCAGAACCGGTGAGTAGATCGTCAAGCAGAATGACACCTACCGAGACGAGGGAGCTAAATGTGCAATTGGTGGATTTGGAAAATAAGAACTTTATCAGACCAAGCAGTTCGTTATAAGGAGCAGCCGCAGTGTTTGCAAGGAAACCAGATGGATCGTTAAGGTTATGTATCGATTATCATAAGTTGAATGAGAAGACAAAAAAGAATCAATATCGTTAAGGTTATGTATCGATTATCATAAGTTGAATGAGAAGTATTCCTTTGACAGCGTTTAGATCCAGGTATGGATCATACGAATGGTTAGTATTGATGTTTGGACTGACTAACGCGCCGACATTCATTGTGGATTTAATGAGCCGAGTTTTCCAAGAGTACTTGGATAGGTTCGTATTGATATTCATTGACGACATTTTTGTGTACTCTAAGGATAAAAGAGAGCATGAAGATCATCTTAGAGTAGTGCTTGAGACACTAAGGCAACGTCAACTGAAAGCGAAGTTTTTCAAGTGTCATTTCTATAAGAAAGAGGTTAGATTTTTGGTCACGTTGCTTTAGACAAGGGTTTGTCAGTCGATCTAGATAAGATCAAAGCTGTTAATAACTGGAAGAGACTAGATATGGTGACTGAGATTAGAAGTTTTCTTGGACTTGGTGGCTATTACCGAAGATTCATTAAGGATTTCTCACATATAATAGCGCTTTGACTAAGTTAACTAGGAAGTACGTGAAGTTTACTTGGTCTGACAAATGTGAGGAAGCATTCCGTAAGTTAAAGCATTTATTGCCCAACACGATTGTGCTAGTGGTTCCATTTATTGCTCAACGTGCTTGTATTAGTGGTTCTAGACAGAAACTAAGGATTGGTGATGTATACCAATGCATGTGAAATAGGATTAGGAGCTGTGTTAATGCGAAGGGGTAAAGTTGTTGCCTATGCTTCTCAACAGCTTAGAACACATGAGGTTAGATATCTGACTCACAATTTGGAATTAGCTACAGTAATTTTTCCATTGAAGATGTGGAGGCATTACCTTTTGGAAGAAAGATTCAATTTGTATATGGATCATAAGTTATTGAAGTATACATTCTCTTAGAAGGACTTGAATATGAGGCAACAAAGGTGGTTAGAGTTTTTAGCCGCTTATGACTTTGGTATTGAGTACACACCTGGGGTGGGGAATAAAATTGCAGATGCACTTAGCAAGAAACAACATATTGCAGTATTGGTAATGATAGCTGAGTGGAAAGATTTAGAAGCATTGACTACGTGTAGAATATAGTGGAGATCCGAGGCTATGTCTAATAAGGAAACTGCTATGTTGTCATGTTTAGAGATTTGACCGGTGATGATCGAAAAGATCGCTTCTAAGAAAGGAAAGGACCCATCATTAGTTGAACAGGTCAAAAAGTTAAGGGGTGGAACAGAGAGCGACGGCTTGAAAGATTTCAGCCTTGACCAAATTAGATGGTTAAGAAAGAAAAGAAGACCATGTGTTTCGAATGTGAAAAACATTAGGAAGGAAGTTCTTGAAGAATGCCATCGTTCAAAGTTCACTATTCGTCTAGGAGGAACTAAGATGTACCAAAATATGAAAAGAAGTTTCTTTTAGGAGGGTCTGAAGAGAGATGTAGGCTTATAGGTGAAGCAGTGTTTGAACTGTAAATAGATAAAAGCTGAACATCAGAATCCAAGTTGGTTACTTTAGCTTTTGGATGTTCCGGTATGGAAATGAGATTCTATCTCAATGGATTTTATCGATAGGTTGCCAAGGTTGAGTCGAGGGAATGAAAGCATATGGGATATAGTGGACAGATTGACCAAGAGTGCCCATTTTATTCTAGTTAAGTCAACCAGGAGGACACCTATTTTGGCAAAATTGTTTATGAAGAATATAGTTAGACTGCATGGAATTCCTAGTAGTATAGTAAGTGATAGAGATTCCTTATTCACTAGCGAGTTCTGGAGGAGTCTACCAGAGACTTTGGATACCAAGCTCAAAATGACTACCCCTTACCATTCGTAGATAGGTGGACAAATGGAAAGATTAACAAAATATTAGAAGATTTATTATGAACTTGTGTATTAGATTTTGGAGAATCATGAGAAGACCGTCTACACATAGTCGAGTTTTCGTATAACAACAGTTATTAGACTAGAATAGGGATGGCACCTTTTGTAGCTTTGCATGGAAGGCCATGCAAATCTCCCATTTGTTAGTTAGAGACTAGGGATAGGTCAGTTCTTGGTCCAGATTTATTAGGGAGGATACAGAAAAGATTGAGTTCATTTGAGCCAGAATGAAGGAAGCTCAGTCTAGGTAGAAGAGCTATGCTGATAGAATACGGATAGACTTAGAGTTCTCAATTGGAGATATGTTTTCATCAAGGTATCAACGATGGAAGGTGTAATCGAGATTGGAAAATCAGGAAAATTGGTGCCGAGGTTTGTTTGGACCATTTCCTATTATAGAAATGATTGGGAAACTCGCGTATAGTGTGGAGTTACCAAGTTTTTGGGCAGTTGTCCACAATGGAATTTATATTTCTCATCTAAGTAAGTGTATTCGAGATCTAGAGACTACTATAGTACCGACTGTATTTGATGAATTAGTAGTGGAACTGAATTTTACTATTGTTAGAAAACCAGTTCATATAGTCATGAGGGATGAGAAGAGGTTAAGGATCAAGATAGTCAGATTACTCAAAGTCCAGTGGATTGACGATGAGAGAGACTATACTTGGGAAACTAGAGCAAGATTATAGATTCTTATCCTAACTTATTTTACGGAATGATTTACCTTTATGCTTGATTTTTATGAGTACCTTATCATAATTTCGAGGACGAATTTCTTTAATGGTGGGAGTTTGTAATGACCCTAATTTTGACTAACATTATTTAGGACATTTAATTGGATAAATTAAATGAAATAATGTAAATGGTTATGGGATTGAGATTTGAATAATTTAAGATAGTCGTGTCTTAATTAACCTATAAGCCAAAGATTATTAAAATGAAACAAGTAGGAGGAATAAGATAAGAGCAAAATAGGAATAAACTATGTTCCTATACCCTAAACCCTTCTTACTTTCACTCCTTATCTATTCTAAACATTTACAAACAAAACTAAGAACGTTTAAAGCTTAGTCAGCTACCATTAAGGGAAAACGAAAGGGAAGATAAGCAAGAATTTAAGTAGTAAGCTTAATCAAATCAATTCAAGAAAAAAATCTCAACCTCCTTAACAACAAGCTAAGGTGAATAATATATTACATCTCATTTTGTTGTTTTCGGTTTCTAGATGAGATCCGAATTTATTTTGCATGTAAAATGCCATTATTTGATTGTTTGAATGGATATATAAGCTTGTTGATGATTTATGTTGCTTCATATAGATTTTATGATAAGTTTGGATTTGAAAAATCTATTAAATAACATCCTAATGACTTGCTTTTTTGATATAAGGTCAAAAACATTATTTTAGAGATAAGTTTCAAGTTTCATAGTTTTCTAAGTTAATGTGGAGTTATTATGAATTTTTTAGGAAAGGAAATGGTTAAATTGGGCTTAACTTATTTTGGCAAATATATGATAGCCTTAGGTCCGGAAATTAAATATGTTAGAAAAAATACTTAAAATGATTTATAGGAATTTTGGGAGAATTTTCCTAATTATTATATTATGGATATAAAATCATATAAGGTATAGGACTTAAATGTTTTATATGCTTCTAAAAGGATAAGAGGCTAATTTGGTGATTGTTTTTAATTATTAATTACTGAATTCGGAAGCACTTTTAGAAAAAGATTTGGAAAAAGAATTGGTAACCAATTATATGTTGACAAATAAGGTAAGTTAGTTGGAAAGATATTACTTTAAAAGGCTAATAATCAGTTTTGCAAAGAATTACTGCTCCGCCATTTACATCAGCTACCTTTCGACCCCATACTTCCGCCCCAACCAAGTCGAAACCAATACAAAGATATCTATGCCTTAGTATGTAGTGGATTGGAGTTAGGCGGAAGGTATAGAGTCGAAACATGCTTTCAAAGCGGTAGGAGCTACTATTTTTTGACTACAAATCACTTATGTTTATAAAGGAGGCTTTCAAAGGAGTTATATTAGCTTTCGACTTAGTCAAATGTTCCTTTGTTTTATCAAAAGGACATTCGAAAGGTGTTGTGGCCTTTTTATTTTAAAATGAAGCTTTGGAAGGGGTTCGAAACCCATGCTGCCATACTCAACCCTTCGAATCAATGCTTTCAAACGGGTACTTTTGCCTTTAAACTTTGAAGCTGCTTCTCCGTGCTTTCGAAAGGGTTGGTTTTGAAACCATCCAATTTCTTTCACTTAGGAATAATTTTTCGAAAGCAATGCTTTCGCCCTAGTTCTTTTAAGGCCCTTTGTTCAATTAGAAGATAAACCCATAGGTTTCGAAAGGAATGGTTTTAAACAGTTTCTAAGCTATATTCCAAAAACTTTTACTTGGACCCAATGCTTTCGAAAGGTTTGTTTTAAGTAAGGGATTTTATGCTCTTGAAAAGTATATAATGTAGGTTTCGAAGGGGAGATACCGCAATGTTTTAGAAAGGTTTGCTTGAGTCTTTAAATGGAAGGTTTCCAATGCTTTCGAAAGGCAAGTTTAAAGTATTTTGAAACGAGGATGTCTAAGGTTTTATAAAGCTTTCGAAGGGATACTTTCAATGATTTTGAAAGGTCTATTTTAAAAGGTTTTGAAGTATATGTTTTGGCCTTTCGGCCTAGTGTTTCAAGGTAAAGTAGTAAACCTATTTTGAAAGGGGTACTTTCAATGAATTCGAAAGGGACCATTTAAAGTTTTAAACAAGGGTTTCGAAGGTGATATCTTGGATTTAAAACCTAATGTTTTCTAAGTTAATGAAGGGCTTTAACTTGTTCTAAAGGGATGGATAACCATACTGACTTAGGTTTTCATCAACATTAGTTTATGTAAAGCATTTATCATGGCAAAGATATTTGAGTAAAGCAAAGAATATATTTTTCTTGTTTAAGTATGATTTAAAGGGATAAATCAATTTGAAAGAAATGTTTTCAAGAAAAATTTGATGGTTTAGTTAACCCTAAGTATATGAATCAGATATTTGAATACCAGATAGGATCGGTTTAAGGTCATACCCTATACTTTGGCTAGTAGCCCCTAGCTAATTTAAGTCCAAAATTCTAGTTTGTAGGGCTTTGTCATAGGTATGACTAAATTGATGTTACACACAGAAAGGTATATACAAATAAAGATAGGTTATTAGTGACCCCACAAAAATATTATAATCGGTTGATCTTGTAAGAAGTAAGTTAAGGACAGACCATCCTGGAGTGTCTCTAACTGAAGTTAGATTATTTATTTTGTCTAGTAGGTCTAAGTCAGCCAATGGTTAGTAGTTTGCCAAACAAAACTATATTTTTCGGATAGATAGTCCAATTGATTACCTGATTTATATGCATATATGATATTGCTTCTGTTGCCTTAATCAGTTTGATTGTTGGATTTTGATTTTAAAAGGTATCAGAAAACTGAGTGTAATAGTATTATTCCCACCAGGCTTTATGTCTGACTCGAAGTTTATGTTTTCCCCTTAAACTCTCGAGTGGCCAAAATTAGTTTGAGTAGATTGAGAGTTGAGGTAGGTTTAGTAGACGGACGAATAAGCTTCCGAAGACGTGCTTGGGGCAAAGTTAGCTATATAGGAGTAATTAGTTTTCTTTCCTCTATGATGTATTTAAGATTGAAGTGTCTAATGAGTACTCTGATCATCCAAGGGGTTATCTTCATATGTCGCTTTTGACATAAATAGTAATGATTATATTTGATCAAAACCTGAGAATCATTTGGGATTGTGTAATTGTATATGAAATGTGGATTTGAAATGTAATTGGTAATTTTTTTTAAATCTATGATTTTGTTTCATATTCTTGTGCTTTTGATATTATGATTATCATTAATATTACCGTATTTTGTCGTCAAAAATTAATGCTATATATGACTACAACATCTATAGCGCTTAGCTTTGGGCCTTAAGATAGGGGATGTTTCACCATTGTTTTGGGGAGAAACGTCTATTGACCTTCCCCATTTTCTAGGGAAAAACATCTATTTTGATCTACCCCATGTTCTGAGGCGAAATGTCCTTGGCCACAAGCTTTGTATTACTTGCCCCTTATTCTAGTGCGAAATATCACGTGCACGCTGAGCCTAATTATTCTCCAACGTCACCGTTCTCAATTTTGAGATTGCTACTATTGTTCTTAGGTGAAATCATTCCTTTAGAACAATGGCGGTGGGCCAGGAAGAGTGAATCGTCATGCTCTGGGCATGGTCATTTCCATTGCGAGAGTAGATCGACTGAGAAGTCAGGTCGTGATACAACCTACGATTGCATGCGCATTTTTTCTTGAACCAGTTTAGGCAGTCTTATATTCATACGTCCAGTGTCATATGCCGAAATAACTGACATAAGTGTTTTTTTATACTAGTTCACACAGTCTAATATCCCTACGACTAGTCTTTATGATTTGTCATCACAGAAAAGTTCATACTAGAGCAGGAGAATTTGTCATCCTATCTAGCGAATTTTTTTGGCTAAAGAGTCAGACTCACGTTGATGCAAGTCTAAGTTGTAGGGCTAGGATCATCGTTCTCAGTGTTGTGATTACCGTTTCCGCCAATTGATCAAGTGTTTTTCTGAGTTAGTGACTGGTGGCAGTGACCTGTGATGGTGCAAAGAGATTTTGTTAAGTGCAATAAAAAGATTTTTTATACTGGCTCGGGCTATATAATGTCCCTACATCTACTTTATGATATTGTTACTTCTTTGCAATATTACAATGTACATCATGTAAGCGACGTTACACAAAATAAGGTCAGAGATACTCTAAATTCCACGCTCTTGGGACTAGGTTACCATCTAGTCTGGACAATCGGTATGCTCCGTTTGTATTAGCCATTACACGCCGTAACATCAAATCCCCCTTGCAAAAAAAATTCTCCTTGAGTCTTGCATTGTAACTCTTTGTTATTCTTTGCCGATATGTTGCCACTACAACTGCTGCTTCATCCTGTCTTTCTTGGAGGAGGTCTAGAGCAGCCTCTTTCAATTTCTTATTCTTTTCCATGGTGTATGACACCCTTCTATGTGATGGGATTTCTACTTCAATGGGTAACATGTCCTCGTATGCATATGTTAGTGAGAAAGGTGTATGACCTGTTGGGGATCTGGTTGACATTCAATAAGCCTATAGATTAAGGATAATTCTTGTGCCCACCTTCCTTTGGCCTTTTGTAAAAATTTCAAGAGCAATTTTTTGATAGCCTTACTTCAACTTCAACCTATTCATTTGCTTGTGGGTGAGCGGTTGAGGAAAACTTTTTATTATTCCATTCTTTTCGCAGAATTTTGTGAATCCTTGCTTTCAAACAGGGTACGTTGTTGGAAATGATTTTGTAAGGTATCTCGTATTTAGTGATTATATTCCTAACTACAAATGTGATTATATTCTTTACAGTAATTGTGGCTAGAGGTTCCACCTCTACCTATTTGGTGAAGTAATCTATAGCCACTATAGAATATTTGGCTCCATCCTTTGATATTAGAAGAGACCCTATCAGATCAATTCCTCATATGTCATACGACCATGAGCTTGCTAGTGGAATAAGTTAATGGGATGGCAGTCCAGGAATATTAGCGAATCGCTGGCATCTATTGCATTTTCTTACAAATTCCTTTGCATCTTGAAGTGCAGTTGGCCAATAGTAGCCATGCCTTAGCACCATTTTTTCCAATTTGTTTTCCCCAGAGTGATCATCGCATTGTCCTTCATGTACTTCCCTCATGACCTGTAGCCCCTCTTCCTTGGAAATTCACTTACGATAAGGAGTAGAATATCCTCTTCTGTATAACGTGCCATCAAAGAGGGAGTAGTACAAGGATAGATATCTTATTTTATGGGCCTCGTTCATATTTGAGGGTAAGACCCCACTTAGAAGATATCATTTGATTGGAGTCATCCAGTTGTTCTCTTTAGTTGGTTGAAGTGAGGATTATGCAACGAGTTGATCTTTATTTTCCGCTATTCCTTGAATATATGCACCCTTTACGATGGCCTGTTGGGCTCAGATCAGAACCGGTATTTTATTTGGCTCGGTTATGCTTGGCACTGCTTGATACCCAATTGGCACTACCTTTATTTCACGCGCCATTTTAGTAATGGCTAGTTTTGCTAAAGAGTCAGCATATGAGTTGCTTCACGAGGGATTTGTTCTATCTCGACATGCTCGAATAGTTCGAGCAATTTCTTGGACAACTTTGTGTATTTAGCTAAGTTGGGTTCCTTTGCTTGATAATTGGCCTGCACTTGATTGACAATTAGTGAGAATCATTATGAACTTTGACATGCGTTACCTTCATTACTTGGGTCATTTGCAGGTTTGCTAGGAGAACTTCATACTCTGCTACATTGTTGGTTGCACTAAAACCGAGCTACATTGCCCCATATAACTTTTGAACTATCTGGCGTGATCAATACATAACCAATTCTCGTTCCATGTTCGTTTGATGCTCTATCCACGAACAGGTGCCAAAACTATAGGGTGCTTGCTTTTTATCTACCTGAGGCTCGATCAGCAACATGCATTTTGCAATGAATTGGCAAGTGCCTGACCTTTTACGACCTTCTTGGGACAATACGTTATGTCATACTGGTTGAATTCCATTGCCCACTTTAGTAGATGACCCGATGTCTTGGATTTTGTAGTATTTTTCCAAGAGGTTTATTTTGTAAGGACTTTAATTAGATGCCTTGAAAGTAGGCCTTAACATTTTGGCTGTAAGAAGCAGATTGTATGCAAGCTTTTTGACAATTGAGTAGTTTAGCTATGCCCTTGATAATAGCTTGCTTTAAAATAGATAGGCATATGTATCCCTTCATCCTCTCACACCACAACAGCACTAATAGCCTAATCTGTTATAGCCAAACAGATATACAAATCCTCTCCTATTATTGGTTCGAAAATACAGGAGTGTTGACCAAATAGTCTTTTAGATTCTAGAACGCTACTTCACAGTCCTCGGTCCATACAAAATTACGTCCCTTCTTTACTTAGTTGAATAACATGATGCATTTGTCCGTAGCTTTAGATATGAATCTACTAAGGGCTACTATTCTACCATTTAGGCTCATTAGATCTTTCCGTTTCTCTAGGATTTTCACCTTTCTTATAGCATCGATCTTCTTAGGGTTTGCTTCGAATCCTATGTGCTCACTATATATCCAAGAAACCCGCCCAACTGGATAGTGAAAGTGAATTTCAAAGGATTCAGTTTCATGCGATACTGCCTTAAAACCACGAAGATCTGTTCGAAGTCTTTGAAGTGATCTTAGGATGCCTTTGACTTAACTAACATATCATCGACGTACACCTCCATATTATTTTCGATCTTTTTAGCAAACATATGTTTACTAACCTCTTATTGGTATCCCCTGCATTCTTAAGTCCAAATGACATGACTTTGTAGGAGTACAACCCTTTTTCATTACAAATCTAGTGGGTTCCTGATTTGGTTCAAACATAGCCATTTGATTATACCATAAATAGCCATCCACGAACATTAATAGCTCATGCCCACTAGTCTCATCTACTAACTAGTCGATTCTTGGTGGGGGAAACTATCCTATGGGTAGGCCTTGTTTAGATCAGTGAAGTCTATGCAAGTTCTCCACTTCCCATTGGTCTTTTTAACCAATACTTGGTTGGTGATCCACTTGGGATAGTATACTTCATGTCTATGCAATTCTACGCATTTCTGTCCGACTGCGTGTAGGTGTGGGTCGATATTCAGTGCATGACAAATGACGGCTGGGTCTATTCCCACCATGTCTGAATGGGTCCAAGCAAATACATCTATATATCATTTTAGGAATTTTATTAGCTCGTTTCGGGGTTCCAAACT
Organism: Allium cepa; assembly: GCA_030765085.1. NCBI lineage: Eukaryota > Viridiplantae > Streptophyta > Magnoliopsida > Asparagales > Amaryllidaceae > Allium > Allium cepa. The sequence goes on from CM060939.1 coordinate 253,024,067, forward strand.
AAGGTTCTTTCCTATTTTTAACACCTTTGTGGGATATTCTAGATCATCTGTACGCCCTCAGTATCATCTACTGGTTTCATTTCCTTTTTTGTTGCTCCTAATCTGGGATCTATTTCGCTTTCTGGCTTTACTTCCAGGGGTGAGTTTACGATGCCTTCCTCTATGCCTCTTTAGAGAAATATTGCACGTAAACTGAATTATACTCATCAGTGCCAATCATGCGCATATACGTTCTCTTTTTCCTTCTATTAGGTTTTAGAGGTACATAGCTACTTGTTGTGGTGTCAGCTTGTGTGTTTGATACTTCCACGATTTTATGTTTAGGTTTAACCTCAGTTGTACTACTACCATGATTAGAAGAAACAATAGGATATTCGAAGCACTTTTATTGCTAGGGTCAAGAGTTACATGATATAATTTCCTAGCTAACAATTATTCTCCTCTGACAGATCCTATCCCCACTAGGGTACTAAATTTCACGAGTAAGTCTTTTTGGTAAATGATTGCCCACGTATCAACCAGAGCAAGTCTTCCCAGAAAGGCATTATAGGGTAAAAGCTGAACAATGATTAAGAAACTTACATTGAGCGACTTGTTTAATGGCGGTTTTCCAACTGTGACTAGTAGATGTGCTGAGCCCACAGGAATAGTCACAATGTTATTAGAGCCAAAGATTGCTTCAGGGTTGGATTTTAGGATCTCGGACGACAACTTCATCTGATCATAAGTAGATTTGAAAATGGCATTCATTAAACTTCCCATATAAACAAATACCTTTTTCATGATATGATTTGATATTTGTACCGTGATGATGAGTGGGTCCTGGTATAGGAACACAACCCCTACTACATGTGCTGCTGTGAAGGTTATCTTATGGGAAGGTCGTTGTCTGACATGGAAGAGTGTCCTTTGGGTTTTGGCTTCATTCATGTACCTTCTTGTGCCTTCTTACTTACCCTAGCAAGGAGTGGTCCTCCATGAATTAAAGCTAACAGATTTGACAGGTATCCAGCTTGATGTTCGCTTGGGTTTGCAATTAGATTGTTGGTTCTATTCTCTCCATTCTCCTTTTGGAAACTACTCAAATAGCCTTTCTTAATTTGTCTTTCAATCTCATTCTTTAGGTGTCTACAATTATTAGTGTGATGGCGATATGCTCTATGAAATCAACAATATGCTCTGCCTTTGTTCTACTCAGGTTTCTTCCTTTTTTTGGCATGTCATATTCTAGTTGATCTTTGGTCATTTCGAATATCTATCCAGGGGATTTAGTGAGGGAAATTCTTATTGTGAGGTTCAACTCCTTTTGTCCATTTGTCGATGGGCGATATCCAGCTACCTCCCTTTTTCGGTCATAGCTGGGAGCAGAGATTCCCTGGGACTATGACATGAATCTAGCTTCCTCCATTCTGATGTAGCCAACTACTCTCTCATAGAAATCTTTCATGCTTCGATAAGACTTCCTGCTATTTTTCTCTCACATGGAAGTTCCTTGCCCTTATTCTAGCGCAAGCCGCCATTAATAATGCCTCCTCGCTAGTCACCCCTTTTTCAAAGGGCCTCTGCCTTGAAGCGCTTGATGAAACTGCATAAGCTCTAGTTCTCCCCTTGTTTCACACAGGACATAATATGAACATCATGGGAGGCTTCCCTTCTCGCAGTGAACCGTTTTACCAAATCATTGGACAACTGCCTCCAAGATCTTATCTCTCCTAATCTGCATCATTGGAATCAATGTGCCACAACTTCAGATAAGTGGACAGGGAATAATTTGCATCGGGCTATCCTTTCGACCTTCAGGATATCCATGAAATACTCAAAACTGCTCAGGAGGTCCTCAAGATTGGTAGTCCTGTCGAAGTTGTCAATCATCGGGGTTTGAAATTGTTTGGAAAATCAGCTTCGACCATCATTTTAGAGAATGGAACATAAATTCCCTCTTCTATTCTTTCCCCGGTATTTTGCCGACGGATTTTTGCCAATTCGTCTACCTATGATTTGACTTGTTGGATTTTGTATTCCTTCGAGTTAAATTGATATGAATTACCATCTTACATGGTTTCCTCATCACTTCTAGTGGATTGGGTTTTCCTTTCCAATCTCTGAGAGTTTATGCTGGTAGACTTGGTTTAAACCTGGGATCAGCCTGGGTTTTGCCTTTCAGTCTGGTGTCAACTTTCAATCCAACATCACTATTTCCATTACAAGGAGTGCCATTATCATTCCCCAACTGAACATTCCAACAACTGTAGAACGATAGCAGTGAGCTATGGAATGATGAGGTGAATGTAACTTGTGAAAAGCATGTTGGACTACAGTCTTTTCAATTCCTTTCATGCATTTGTTCATTTTTTTTCTAAGAAGGATTGGAATGCTACCATGATGGAATCTACAAGGGCCTCAATTGAAGCTCCCCCTCATCCTGGGTTTTTGAGATTATCAGTGATTTAGAGATAGCCTTTGTTTCCGCATGTAGAGCTTCCTGGATCAAGGGAATAGAGGAATCTGTAGGAATCATAGCATGGGACGTAGTGTCTTACTAGATCTAATCAAAGAGGACAATGATCTGGAAATTTGGGCACTCCTTTTGAGATTAAAAGATGTTGACGGAATTTTCAGCCTTTATCTCCTCAAATTAATGCTATGTACTTTAATTTTTAACTATGTCGCTAATTTGGAATTAGCAAAATTAAGTGATCCAAAATTTCCAGTTAAGTAGGGATTATGATGTTAAATGCTTACATAGTCCTATAGCTGCACTCTAACTACTTGCTAAAGTGTCAGACTAAGCCACCATGTTATTCAAATATGACAAAACATGAATATTGAGTTAATAACGTAAATAGTAAATGGAAACACGATTCACGTGGTTCAGATTTTAAGAAATCCTACTCTATGCGAAAAGTTCTCTTCTCTCCTCTTTTATTTTAATTAGTACAGAATTCCATGGCTACTAGTACAAAAGAACCTTAAAAGTTTCTAAAAAGAGAAAAATGTTAAAAGAGAAGTCCCTTTCATTTACATTGATTTTCCTATTTATAGTGATAGATTTCATTCAAGTCATTAGATCTTCTTTCTGGTTATTACACCTCAATCCTCGGATTTCGCTATGTGCATTTTATCCATCTTACTTGTTTTATGTGACTGGATCGCTGATGTTTTCTTGGTGGGAATTTTGAACTGAGGCGGGAATCCCCTCAAAATTATGGCGGGAGTAATTAAATTTGTTTTGGTCTTGTTATTAGGTTTTGGGCATGGTATTCTTTTCGATTTGTGATGTGCAGTATGCATTGCTGTGGGGTGAAGTCTATGGAGAGTAGTGGATGCCAACATCACCTGGCATTTAGATTATATTGCTCTACTAGTGTCTTTGCTTTCTTTCCATTATTTGACGCTATATTGGTTCATAACAAAGTAGCTCTTCTTATTCTAAGCATAAAGATTTGTTATTTGTCTGTAGGATTGATCCAGCATTGAAGCATATTTCCGATGACCTTGTACACAGCCCCTGGTGAAGTACTTTAGGCTCTGTATAGCACTTTAGTTGGCCCCGGTGTATGCTTATGCAGACCTACTCCTAGGCTTTGTACTTCAGTCTGGTCTCTTTTTCTAGAGATAACCGACGCATTCTTCTTTGTCTTCCTACATCTACATCTGTTTTTTATGTTGCGGCTTCTAGTAAAAATGGTTGTAACAGGTATCATATCTTTTCATTTAAAAGATTTCTTATAAAGTTTGCCTATTTGGCAGGCATCACAATGATTATTTGCCTTTAGATTTGTAACGACCCGTATTTTTAACTACTTTAAATTGTTAAATTTATTGTGATTATTGATAAATATGGTTAGAAATAAATATCTAATGATTTATTAATATTGATTTTATTGGGTAATTAAATTGTTTAAATTTAGTATTGGAAATTATTTGAATACTTGAATTCTGAATTTTATGTGAATGAAAATGATGTTAAAAGTTGATTTAAATTTTATTTAAATATGAATGAAGATGGTTAACATTTAAAATTGGATTTAAATATGAATAATTAGAAAATCGAAAATTTTATATTATAATTAACGAGTAAAATAGCAATTTTGGTCGCTGCCTTGGATTTTGACGAAACAAGTATTATCGGACCCGTAATAGTAAATTATTATAGGATTTCAAGTTTCTTAGCAATCGGGCTTGCCGTTTGGCCGTGCGAGCTTGAAGCACGTAGAAATCAATTTAAGGATTTCAATTAAAATTTATTGATTTTGAAAGCTATCTTCCATATACGATTGAATTAGGCCTAGAGACTAGTTCCATTATATTCGAAATATGGGTAAAACATTAGAACACCAGACGGCATGCTTCGTTTGGAGTCTGAGTTGTTTTGGACCTAACTATATAAATAAGGCATGCGTAAAAAAAAAATTATTATTGTAATATTCTAGAAACCCTAGTACATATGCCCGCCATAGCTTCAATGGCCAAAATTGATCGATTTTACCTCCTTAATTTCTCTCAATTCGTTTAACAAAATTAAAAACTTCCAATATGAAAGTTGTAGATCTCAATATCCTCTTCAAATCCATATGGTTGATTTGTGCTATTATATCAGGAAATTGTCAAAATCTAGCTTTGATGCTTGCGCACGTTTTGGGTTCATTCTTGCTAACGGTGGCGACGGAAGGCTCGTGACGCCTGGCGTTGGTAGCTCTCAGGGAGGCGCGCCCGTAGGTACATCCAGATTGTGGTCCGGCCATCTTTTATGTTGCATGTTTGTAAATCATGGTTTGCGTATATGGTTCCCGATTGCGTGATGTACGTAAGGGAAGAAGTTGGGTAAACGTTAATTAGTTTATTTTATTTAATTTTGTTAATTAACGTTTTAAAATTTTATCGTACATTAACTTCCCCGTACGAGGTCCGATTCGGACGAAAGAAGTGGCGTGAAATCGTATCAACGAAGGCTACGCTATGGAGTTGGTTTGAAATATATTTGAAGTTGAATTTCAAATAAAAGATGAGTGTTTTATACGCTCACGATTGACAATATTATTTTTACGTTATTTAAACTTGAATTTATGTTGTGATTTAAATTTATTTATTATTGTTTGATAAATTTAATTGGTATTTAAATCGATATTGGAATTAACTGATAGAATTTGAATTGATAGTTAAATTGAATTGACAGTTAAATTGAATTAGAAATAACTGCTAGTAAATACTCTCGATTATTGATAATTGGTTAATTGTGGTGATTATTGACTGTTTGGATGTTGGTTATGATGGATGAAAATTGATTGATATTTTGGATGATATGGACGTCTATTTATTTTGATATGTCATACTATCATACTGTATATTATTTATAGTATAAGAAACTGTAAATCAAATTATTTCGAATAAATTAAGAAATGGGTTGAAATGATATATACCTATGGAATTTATTTTGGATTAAAATTATATATATCCATCCTTGGAATTAAATTAAAATAATTGATTCACTTGGCCATAGGATAGAGAATTTTATACGGACGTCGGATTGGTTAAATTAAATGATTTTAAAATTTTTAATTTGAAATTATTTAAATGATTTGACTTAAAGAAATAAAAACCGGTTTTATGGAAATTGAATTATTTTTGAACTTGAGCTCAAAATGCTGAAATCTAAATTTGATAACACGAATTGCTTAAATAATTGAAGTTGAGATTTTAAAGTTAAAATTGAAAAATGATTTGAATTTCAAAAATTGATTTGTTTTAAAAGATTGGACTTTTATTCGAACTTTAAATATTGCTAAGTAAAAGTAATATAAAACGATATTTCAAAATTGAGCTCGAAATTGAGTTATATTTGAAGATTTGGATTTTAAGTTGAATATTGGAAGTCAATTTGATTTAAGTGATTTAAATCGATATTTTAAAAATCGAATGCGAAAGTGATATAAATCAAAATGGTTTAAATTTGAGAATTGAATTGAAATTAAATCATTGAATTAGATAGTTGAAATTAAACTTGAAATTAATTTGGAATTGAAATTAAATTAGGATTGGATTGAAATTTATTCAAGTTCGAATTGAAATTGAAATCAATTGGAATTGAAAGCGAAATTGAACTAATTCAAAACCAAAATTTTGAATTTATTTGAATTGAAATTGGAATCGAAGTAAAATTCGACTTGAAATCGAAATTGAATCGATTAAATCGAAATGAAAATTGAAATGGATTTGAATTGGAAAATTTGAAATTGAATCAGTTTGACTTTGAAACTATTTTTAAATAAATTATTGTATTATAAACTATTTAAAATCTTTCTTCTTAAATTTTCAAATTATTTTGATTTTTCAAACTATTTTACTGTATAAACCATTTTCAATACTCAAACTATTTTCTATTAAACTATTTTTACTATTTAAGCTATTTTAAAATGATTCAAGCTATTTTCTTAAAATTCAAACTGGCCCAGGATGGAATGTTTATGTTTAAATCTTGGATTTAAATGCGAATGAGGTTAAAATTAAGTTATAATCTAAATTGAAATTTGAAACAATTTTGGAAGCAAAATCGAGATATTGAGGCAAAAATGATGTGGCATATTTGAGTAAATATGACGATTTCAAAATGAATTTAATTTCGAAGTGAATATAATACTTTGATATCAAATATGAATCGTTTTCGAAATGTAAAAGAACCAACCAGTGTGTAAAACAATGTTTGATTGTTAAAGAGACTGTGGCCTCTTATTGGCATACTCTTTGTCAGTATTAAAACTATTTTGACAACCATGTACGCGGCGGATGATATCCAGAATGTAGTGGTTGAATTGGCGAACGTTTACTGAAATGAAGTAAGAGAACGATGATGGATTGCATTGACACTTGTGTCATAATTAAGGTGACTAAAATAGGAGCCTATATTTGGCCATTTAGGTTATCTACCTTTAGCGATGGTTATCCCTCGTATTACTATTGTGATTTTGACTCGACGAGTGCGCCTTTTTTTGCTCGGATCGATTGTCGTGGTCGGCCACTGATGGGTTACGACTAGCCAGAAAGGGTAAACCAGTAGAATCCTACCTTGGGCACTGCCTCACGTGCCTTTTCATATTTATCCTTATATGAGCCCATTATGACTTTGGTTTAGTATTATACCTATAGGGGACTCACTGACTAATGACGTTACTAGTTGTGTTACAGGACCTGCATAGACTACATGCTATAAAATGTGTTAAAGTGGATCAATGTAAAGCCTTAATGCTATTTTGATATTTATTTTAGTGATAGACATTACCTACTATAGCGTACACTATTATATATAAATAGTTTAACAGATCATTAGGAGATGTAAAATCCCATAACATCTCTTAATCTATTGCACGCACGTTATACACTAGATACGAGATGTAAAATCCCATAAACATCTCTGACGCCTCGCTACTCATGTTTTATGCGATATCGATTTGACTTACATAAGAGTATTTTAGTCCTGACTCAAGTGTTTTCTCTTTTCATTACGCTCGGGTCAGTCCTGAGTTTTCAATGTATTGAAGATTATTCTCTAGAGGACGAAGACAAAGATTTGGTATTTTATTACTATTATTATTCTCTACATCATGCTATTCTGCTGCATTTTGTTTATCCCTGATGTATATATATAACTCTGATAAATATTGTATAGATTATAGTCAAATGTATAGTAAACAACTTCATGAACTGTTTTATTTGATTATTATATTTTCTCATTTCGTTGCAAGATTCTATGTTTGTTTTCTTCTTCTTTTCTTAATTTTCTTAAATATCTCCATTGACTTTTTATGTTTCAGATTGTTTAAGTTGGTCATGTGCGGATTATTGTCGATTTAAACCTTCCGAAATGTAAGTCATCACAAGATTCATCTTTGGTAATCCTTTTTGCTAATTTAAGTTTTGAAATCGTTGTCAGGTGTTTGAAGTATCAGTGACCGAGACGTTTATGCCAAATCCAAGGGTTGCCACAAGACAAAAGTTATTATTTGAAACTTTCATGCTTAAAATATTGATATTTCCTTTTATAATTCCTTCAAATAAAGTCTTAGAATCCCGATCTAGGTCGTAGCAAGTGTCCTCTACAAAATTTGTCTTAAAGTCTTTATCACGTAACACTAAGATTTTGTTTCAAATTTTTAGCTAATGAAACATTTAAAACGGTACGAGTTTTAGAGTTACCAACATCGTCGATGTCGATTACATATCCTTTTGAGTTTTCACCAGAGTTTACTTCTTCACCATACTTTTAAATGATGTCCTACAATAATTTTGAGTTCTCAATCATGTATCTTAATCGTCAACTATCCAATATCCATTTATCCTTTTTGAATTTAGGTACCTGTTCATTGTTAGCTATAAAACATACCTTATTATCTTCGTCTTATGAATTGGTAATGAAATTTAAGGAGTTTTTCTTTCTTTTATTTGCCCAGCTTTCCTTTCTTCCCTACTACCAAATACTAACTATTTATCAACACTTCTATAGCAATGTTAAACAGTGTATTTGTGTCACTAGTTATTTAAAAAAGTTCGAAACTTAGATTTTGAAATTTTATACACCAAAATGCTTTGATACACTACGCCATAGATGGCCTTCTGCAACATTTTTGCAAGGTGTTGCCAGGTAAAATATTGCGATAGCTATACAATTTTGGTCCTACTGCAACGTTGAATTTTTGATGTTGCCTTAGCCATAAAAATGTGTTGCTCTAGCTAAACAAGTGTAATTGATGCAACATTTTTTTATAGTGTTGCTATAGAAGACCTTTGCATATCCTTCGCATCGATCCACGTCCATCTACCAAGGCAAATCCTACATTGGAGAACGTGACACCTCATCAATCCGAAGAACACCCCTCCTTGATCTTTTAGAGCTGCGAAGAAAAAAAGTCTCCGCAAGTAACTTTTTATTTTCATTCTTCTTTGTCGATTTCGGTTAGGGCTTCGATTTGGGGGTTCCCGATTTCGCTTCGATCCAGGCTCCGGCTCGCTCCAGTGCTCCACCGCAAGTCATCCTCCTTCTCAAATCACCCTCCACTGCAACCGCAAGTCAGACTCTTTTCCTCCACCGCTCGATGTAGTCTCCTCCTCAACTGATTCGATTGCAAGCTGGGTTTCACGAATTCAAAGCACGAAATCGATTTTGCCTGGAAGGAATTTCGAACAGAAACGTGATGTCTGGAAGCTCGAACTGGGAACGAAGAATCGCGATTCGATTTTGCCTAGAAATCGTACTAACTTCTCTAAGGTATTTTCATTCCCTACTTTTGCTGTTCCTATTTCTCCTTTTAATTTTATTTGTTATAAGGCGCTGATTGTGAGTTATTGATTAAGTAATTCGGATATTATTTCAAAAGAAAGAATTTAAATGTTATTTAATGATTTCATTGTGATTGAATAATATTCACAGTTTGTGCCTTGCCTGATTTCATGTACGAACAGAAGCAATGTAAAAATGTTCACAAATAAACCCGAAACCAAAGGCTTCTCCAATATGATCACCCCAAATCTTGTGTACGAACAGAAGCAATGTAAAAATGTTCACAAACCACCTGCAGCTCCACCCTAAAAGATGAACCGGGAGCTTCATGTCTTTTCGATGATCCGGGATTATACGGGAGATGAATGCTAACAAAGGATTCAGTCTCCTGAAAAACCCGCAACAGTATGGTAATTTAATTACACGAATTTTTCAGGCTATGTGGTTTACATCTTCTTCTAGTATGGTTTATCATATATTTATGCTTGCCCATGTAAAGAGCATGACCTATACATGTATTGATTATTTATTAATTTGTAATGGTCTTTCATTTGCTTTACTTATAAAGATACAAGAAGTTGCTCTATCCCTAGTCACGATGGGATGTACATTAGTCTTCATGGTGAGTTATGAAGAAGGTATATACCACTGTTCTTGCATCATATTTAGTCGTTTGATTATCTTTTTTTTAATTAGCATTATTAACATTGTTTAACGTATATGTTTTTTCTTTTTATGTCTAATCATAGGTTCAACTGGTGGAGACATGTTACTGGACTGTACTTATCAAGCTATTACAGCAACTATGTCCTACGAGGATTTGTTGTAAGCTTATTTTAATGTTTATGAAAATCAAATTTGTTGATTACTATCATGGTTTTAAATCTAGGATTACCATGTGCTACTGCTTGGTGCTTTTGTAGGCCGGCTGTGTTTTTGAAACCCATATCTTTGGCCATGAATCATTTGTCCACTACAGCTGATACAGTAACAAAAGAAGGTTGCATGTGTAACATTGTCAAAAATGAAGGACAGTTTACAAGTATGAATACTCTGTTGTTTTCCGTCAAATATTTCCACTAAAAGTAAAGATAACTGATGAATTGAATGATAAAGTTTTATCTACTGCTATTTGATTTATTTCTCAAAACACTTGTTAAGATGATAAAAAATAGTTCTAACACACCATTTTGTTTGAAAACTTGTTATAAAACCCATCTTGTTTTTTATTATATCACTATTGTACAATTGCACTATTGTTAAAAAATATGTATACTAACATCAAAAATCTTTACATTGCTATTCAGTTTACTATACAGTTGAGTAATAAAAAATATGTTTTTTCTATAGTGTGTTTGCTGTGCTCAAGTGGCTTGGACTGTGGAGACTGAACCTATGATATTTTTGGTGAATGAATATAGATGTTAACACAGGTGCGTTTACAACAAATAATCCCAATTTGGTAAAATCTGAATTATAAGTTTTAACACAGGTGCGTTTACATCAATCATAGATGTTGTCACTATGGTATAAGGTCTAAATGATATTGATGAGGCATAGTTGAATAGCATAAAAATTGGGAAGATTCCTAAATTTTATGCTATTTAACTCTTGCCTTATCAATATCATAGGTAATCTGAAGATTGTGGACTTTGGTTAAGTGCCTTTACTGGGCTGGATGTGTTGCTTCACCCTACGTGTGGGACTCCGGCTCATGATGTGATGGCGCAAAGGTAACCTAAATTCTCATCACGCAAAGGTAACTAATAATATTATTTAGTTATTTTTAGCAAGTAATTTCCTTTATGTTATATACCTGATTATTTCAGTAAGCAATCCAATTTGGTCTTTGAAGTATTATGCTTCATAGAATTTTTTTAATTAATAAATGCTTCAACTTGGGTTTTAAATACAGAATTAGAAATAACATCTATAATTTATAAATGCTTCAACTCCAGTACATTTCTAAAACTTCTTTTGCTATATGTTGTCTCAATAAATGTTGGAATAAGAGTGTCTTGATTGCATATATGCTTAATTGATGCACTTGGTGATAAATTTAGTCAAGATTTTCCACTAGAATTATTGTTCGTTAAAGAATTTCATTATTATTTGTAACAACAGGTGACATTGTTTGATTAAGTTACATTATTGTTTGGTTGGCTGGACTTATCTGAGTGGATGAGCGACAGAACACAAAATCTTATTAAGAAGAGGAACATCAGGAGCGGTGCTGTTATGTCATAAAGAAGCTCCTAAGGGTAAATTTTAGATAACATCAATGTAGAGGATCTAACTTCCACAATCATGTCCAGTGAGACTGATAGTCTGACTTTGGGGTAACTCACATGAATTGTGATGTGTACTGCTGTATGAATTGTTTTATGTACTGTGTATTATGCTGTGTATTATGCAAGTGTTTTATGTGATATTGTACTGTGTATTATGCAAGTGTTCTATGTGATATTGTACTGTTCCATGTGCTCTTAGTGTCTCTTCAGTATAGTATTGCAGTAGCTTTAGAATAGTGTTGTGTAGCTTCAGAATAGTGTTGCAGTAGCTTCATAATAGTGTTGCCCCCGGGTTATAAATGTTGCTTAAAATAATGTTGCAATAGTCATTCAAGGTGTTTCCATAGGGATGGGCCCAGTTAGGTCGTGGGCCCCACATTGTGGGCCCCACAAGATGTGGTCCCCACAACTTCAGAAAGTTAATATTTATAACAACATTTTTGGAATGTTGCTACAGATACCTATGGGTGTTGCCATAGACCCAAATAGGGTTCTATTGCAACAATATTACTTATGTTGCCTTAGATAGTCAAAATGTTGCCTTTGAGGTCTAAGGCAACGGCAAAAATTACATCACCCTAAAAGTGTTGCCATAGACCTATGGCAACATTTTTTGGGCCCGAGCCAACATTTTTTTTGTGTTGCAGAAGGCCATTTATGGCGTAGTGATACCAAAAGAGAGTTATGTTGATACGTTACCCTAATACTGTTGGAATGGACCTAAAGGTTGACGTATCTCTAGAGGTGTAACAACCCGCCATTTCCAAACCCCGTAACTGTGCCAAAAAATTCTTGAAATGATACATATTGATATACAGAGAGAGATGAAAAAAACTATATTGGCTATTAACTTTTACAGTCTCATAGCGAATGGTCACACAAAATATCATATTACACCAATACATATATGCTTAATTACACATCAAATGCCACAACATAAGTTTGTATGAACCAAACCCAACTAACTCTACAAACGGTCACATCATGTCTTTAGGATACAAATTATTTATAAAAATTTACATATAATATTTACAATATACAGAGTTCGCACCTCCTAGTACATCATGTCTCCAGAAGCCGTTAACCTAAACAATATAGATAGAAAAATATAGGAGTGGGTCAGACATACATCCGAGTAAGCGAAACAAATTCAATATAGGTATACTACTTTGATAATGATATGACATAATTTAAGTCTAAAATATAATACCTTTTGGTCTCGCCCCACACACTGTAGAATGATATTATTCTATCTAAAGATGATCCAGTCCCAAACACCTATAGTAAAGGATCTCCTATACAAAATCCGATCTCGCTACTTACATTATAGGATGTCATGCTACATAATCAGGACTTGCCACCTACAGTAAAGGATTACATGGCTACAGCTACTATCTGATCTCGCCACCTATGGTAAAGGATAGTAATACACATTGGACTCACCCCTGGCCTCGTTATATGCACTATAGGTCGAATTTTGTCAACATCAAAATTCTCTTGGACCAGCCTTATTGTTCTACTAGAGGCCGCTCTCCAGTACCGTTAATCAAGAACTCACCGTATGCGCTACAAGATTCATGTATCCGTTTATCGTCCTAAAACCATATACACCACATTGTCAAACTAAAAAAATCCAAAGTTATACATACTACATATCTCACCGTTATCATCGAGGTTCTACACACACATCTATTTGGCCAAATCTGAATACACTATATCCATACATTATCCTTATCAAGCTACATGTCCATACATGACTCGAGTATTCGCCTATCATTCCAAAGCATCATTCCTAACATCCATACTTCATCACTATCATCTCTAAACAATAGCCATACGTATCAATTCATCACTATCACTAGAGAACACCACACAAATGATCGAAACAACGTGCAATGATTTAGGTATTCAAAAGCCCAAATTACCCAAAACTGGGTTGTACACTTGTGGATCAATGTGCACAACCAGTGCACTTCCCAAATACATGGTTTCCTTACTATTTTATGTATTTTGATTTCCATATTCGATCATGTACTTCATTTCTTGTTTCCAAAGGGTTCCATATCACATATTTACATTATCTAACATGATTCTAGGGTAATAATTATTAATAAGCATCAAATTTAGTTTCAACATAGTTTGATTTTGAACCGGTGATAAACAGGGTTTCTAGCGGTTTCATATAAACAGAATACGTATTTTTATATTTTATAGTTTCAGATTCATCACCTAGGAAAATTTTGCAACATAGTTTAATCCTAGATTAGTCTTAAAGCTAACTATATCACTATCAAGCATTATCAAGAATCGTAGAAGCCACACTCACCAAATAAAGCCAAAATCCATATTTGGCGGCTGTTTAGAACTTCCGAAAATCCAAATCTGCGAATTAGCCTTCGATTCTTACTCTAGATGATAGAGAATCTCTCTGTGGTTCAAGCACACTTTGTCCCATCAAATTTCATTGAGAAATAATGATTTTGTGTTAAGATGAAGGGAGGAGGATGAAGATGGATTCAGTAGTTTTAGGATTGAGAAAGAAATGAATTTCCAGATTTATGTACTTTCAAAATTGACTTTGGAGGGAAAACTGAAATGACATCTGATTTGAATTTGAATTACGAATCTAGCCCAAATCTGCCTAGTTGGCCTTGTACCCCCTCACGAATCCGACCCTCTTCATTCAGTCAATGATATCTCAGTCATACGAAATGAATACTCCATCTCAACCAGAAGAATGAGTGCTACACAGTTGCGTGACTTCCATCAGCAAATTCAAGTGTTTGTAAAAATTCCAATTTGCCCCTCTAATCGAAATTTACGAAAGTACCCTCCAATTAAATTTCAAAATTATTTGTTATTATTTATTACTACTTAAGTTATGTATAAAAATTTAGGATATTACATTCTTCCCCTTTAATAGAATTTCATCCCTGAAATTCCAATAGAACAAAAAATTGTAATAGTTGTTCACACTTTCATTTACACACCTATTCCACTCATGTACGCATAAAATATTCAAACAAAGCAACTGTTTATATTAAAGTCATTCCAAACACACAAATATATAGGTCTTAGTCAAAGCATTAGCAATCCAAACATGGCATATAATAAACATGATCGTGATAACTTATGAAAATCTAGCATAATGCAATATATGTGATAAAAACAACCTATATGATTGCAAGAGTATAACATAGTATGTCTAATCCATGGCAATCCAAATATAAAAACGGGCAGTTCTACATGCATGCCACTGCAGTGACATACAAGGTAGTATATAATATGACATCCAATAAACATTGCGTACAAGTCCTACCATCCAGTCTAAGCAACTAAAACCTAATTTATAATGAATCATATCAACCAAAAGAACATACTAGTAGAGAGTTCGGGATGGGAAGCCCGTATCCTCCCCCACAGACTCCCATATATTCTCTACCAGTGATGTGCATGTAAATGTGCATATTTTTACCACCATATTGAATCTATTTAAATTAAATAAATGATCATATTGGGTATTTAAACTTGTTTTAACCAAAATCCTTATTAATTCCAAATTGTCACATATCCATCTTCATATAGGGGCAAAACGGTCATTTGTGTGCATATACTTCTTTGAGAAAAATCAACTGGAAATGTATATATATTTTTGTAGGAATTTAATCTCAAATATGGGTGGTTTCATGAAGGAATATGCACGCACAAAGAAGATACAAAAGAATGAAGATGTAAATAATTCAAAATGAAGAACATGGAGGACCCCACCTACCCACCACCTTAATGTATAAACTAGAGGCTAATGCACATGCTTATGGAATTAATGGCTTCATGTACACTTAACGGTTATTATGACATGCTAATGATAACTTGGTGGCCACTATCTCATGGGCATTTTGGGCATTCCCTAAAAATATGAATTAGGGTTTCATACATGTATAAATACCTATATGTTTCATGTAATCTCTCCTTTTACCGAGTCTCTCTTAGGCCTCCTTCTCTTTAGATTAGTTTTAGCCTCAAAATAAAAGAAAGCTTCTCTTTTCTTTTCATGGCTACTTAGCCATTTCTTTTATGTAATTCTTTTTTTTATGCAACTTTAATACATTGCTTTTTTCTTCTCTTGTTTGTTTTCCTTTCATTTTGTAGTGTAGATTTATTTTCTTTTATGCAAGTAGAATAATTCTCCTTTCCATTAGCTTTCATTTTCCTTTCTTTTTTTCTTTCATGTTTTTAGCTACATTTATTAATCAAATGAAAAATATGAGAGGCTAAACCCCTTCAATTTAGGGGTAATGAAGCTCTCTAGTTATGTAGCTTCAACTATTTGTTAATTCATGTTCTCTTTTTATGTTTAATGATGATGATAGAAATGGTTTACTAGTTGTTTTTTATTTGAATTTGATAGCCTATATTGTTGACACCAAATAGGCTATGCTTAAACAATTGCTAACACTAATTACCTCTTCATCTAAATATGATTATGGCAAAAGAAAGTGATTTGAAATTAAAATTTGATGGTCTATATTTCTAATCAATAGTTAATAGGCCATACTTAAAATAGATTTCATTTTCATTTTCTTTGTCAAGTTTCATGAAAGTTAGTAAGTGCTTTAAGGGATGTGTTATAGTTTGATGGCTTATGTTGGCTAATCAATAGCACAAATATGCCATACTTATGATAAAGACATCAATTAAAGCATTAATGATCATAAAAAAGAGATCATGATTTCATATATGTTGAACGACTTGATCTAGAGAGTGGATTTATTCTCTAAATTGTCATTTAACTCTTATATTTGCTTCTCTTTTCTGTTAATTAGTTAGCTAATTTTTTTAATTCTCTAGCTTAACTTTCACTCGACTTTGGTATAATTTGATTGAATAGATTTCAAAATCATTAATTCCCTACGGATCGATCCGTATTCGCCACGTACTACAAGTGTACGTTGTGCGCTTGCGGTTATTTTTAATTTAAATTCGTTCGACGGTTTTCTAAACCGATAGAATTTCCGTCGACGAACAAGTTTTTGGCGCCGTTGCCGGGGAATTGTTTTGATTTTGATTTTCTATTCTTCGAACTATTTTTGTTTGATTTTTGTGTGTTTTAATTTTTGTGTGCTTTTTGTGTGTTTTAATTTTTGTGTGCTTTTTGTTTGTGTGTTGTTTTTGTTTTTTTTTTAGTTGTTAGTCTATTTCCATTTACATTCAAAAAAAAAAACACTTCACAATTTCATTTCAAAAGATAAAACGATTTTTATTTCATTTCTTTTACAAATATTTACAAGCATCAATTTCTTTTTTTTACATTGCATTCGAAAAAAAAAATTGCCTTTACTGTTGCATTTATTTCTCTGTTCATTTCTACTTCTCTATTCCTTCAATTCACTTCAATCCTCTCTGCTTTTTCAATACCTCATCTCTGTCATCCCTCTCTGCAGTAGATCAAATCCACCACACCATTCAATACACATAGCCTGCCAACTCACCCATTCATCTACCACTGTCCATTATACAAGCCATATCTCTCCACATACAAACATCTCTGCCTGTAGCACTGAAACAACTCTACCACATCACAAACCCCAAACTGCTTTCTTCAACTATCAACCAGTCACTCCACTTCCATATTCAACATCACTACCCTGTGCACATTCCACTTCCAACTCACAACTAGCCCCACAAACAACATCACTGCAAATAGACATAAGTCAACTACACTCCTTCCAGTCATATCCACCTGCTCTTCTACTAAATCTTCATACAACCCTGTCATTCATCTCCTCTTACCCCACTGCCAACATACAATTCTGTCATTACCCCAAATCCACAATCACCTCCTATCGGATTTGCACGCAACTACTGACCATCATCAACTTCCACAAACTTCATTCACCACTAACAACAAACAACTGAGCCAACCCCCTTCGTACAGCCCATCTACATCATTAACAAATCATCGCACTTCACCAATTGTAGAAACCACCCATCTGTAGGCCCTACCTCTGTCTAATCGAACCATCTTCCACTGCCTTAACACCCTTCACTGAAACACTCACGTAGAAAACCCAAAACTCAATCTCCACAAACTCACCTCAAATTTTGCCTGAACTACGTGCCTCAACCACCTCTGCAAAACCAATTTCATCGCCTCGAGCAACTGTAGATCGAACTGCTATACCCTTCGACAACCCAAACCTCTGCCTTAACAGTCGACATCACCATCGCAACTTCCACCAATCACCTCAACCACAAGTTCAATCGCCGGACCCACCGTGAATTACCTCATCTCACTCGAACCTAAACGCGTCCAATCCCCTTAAATCTGAATTCGACTTTGATTTTGATTGCGACTTGAAATTGTACTTTTGTGAATTCAAATTGAAGAAGTAATTTTTTTTGTTTTGGAATCGAAATCGTGGGAGACGTTTTTATTTGTAAATTTTTTTCCTCTGAAGTAGCCATTTGTTTTTGTTTTAGGTACTGGATCGGGTTTATCATTCTTGTGGGGTGGGCTTGAGTTAACATTTTCCTTTCTTTTGTTTTGTTTTAAGTGTGTTTTTTCTAACTTAGTTCAACCTTTTTACAATTTTTTTTAAGTAAAACTTCACTTTTAAAAAATTTTCCTTTTCAACAAAAAAAAACATTTGTTTAGAGTAGTTTTCTTTCCAAAACTTTTCCTTTAAAAAAGAAAAAAAAACAACCAAAAAATAATAATAATAACAATAATTGTATATATCTTATTTTTAATTTTCAGGTTGCCAAAGCATGAAATAAAGGAAGAATAACTTGCTGAAAATTGCTTGCTTCGCTAGCCAAAATAAATTACTTTGCTTGCTAAAAAAAAATTCTGCTTTCATTTCTAGTTTTATTTGAATTGCATTGTTGGTTGCTTGCATTTGCATTTTGTAAAAAAAAAATTAAAAAAATTCCATTTGTAGTTGCATTGTTAAACACGTTTATTTTCTACTTTGCATTTCATCCTAGATTTTGATTAATAAAAACGGTTAGACATCAGCAACACTTAATTGTATATCGACAATTTGTCTTCTTTGAACAATTTAATTTTTTGGTGTCTAGGCTACGACAGAGTAATAACCATTTATAAATATTAAGGTGATTCATAAATATTATAGTGGTTGTTCCTCTGAAGGTACTTAAACCTTCGGCTACATTGATACGGTGATTTGTGGTGCACCGATAAATCCTGTCCGTTACCTGGCCGAGAACTATCTTGTTGATTTAAGACAATTTGGGTTAACTTAGGATAAATCATCTGTAATTAACCCTTGCATTCATTTAGTTGCATTAATTCATGCATATTTAAAAAAAATTCAAAATACAAAACTAAAAAAAACTGTAAATATTTCTTTTCCTTTGAAATTTTTAAATCATTTTTCCTTTGAAATTTCAAAAATCCAAAAAAATAAATTAAAAACCAAAATCCAAAAAAAAATTATTATAAAACATTTTTAATAAAGAAGAAAAAATTTGAAAAAAATACAAAAATCAATTTCCCTTTTGAAAAATAAATTTTATTTGTAAATATTTTTTCTTATATAAAAAAAACCAAACATATTCTTGAAAATATCCGAATTTCCATATTCACTTGAATTTTATAATAGTCGCGAATATCAATATAATCCATATGATTTCACTTCGAATTCGTATGGATATTTTATCGACAACTATTCTTTAAACGATTCGAATTTTAGACAACAAACTTTTCAAAACGATGAGCAACCCTCAAATCTTGAAAATAGCATTTTATCTTTACTTGAACTCTCTACACAGCAAAATCAAAGTATAAACGATTTGTGTAACTCATATTTGTGCAAAAGTTCAAGTCAAAATAATCAAAATTTGAATTCGCTTCAAAATTCAAATGATTTCGAGTACAATTCATGCCAATTCAATTTTGAGCTTCAAAATGAATTTCGAAATCAAGATGAAAATGTGAACCAATTTTCAAATAATTTTGGCAATGGAAATAGTTTCAATAAAGATAGGATTGAAAACTTTGGTTATCAACAAATTCAAAATGAATATTTTCAAATTAACAATCATGAATTTGATTTGTTGACCAAATGGAAAAAGATAACGGAGATTTATTACTTGAAAAATACAAAACTTATCGTGAAAATCATAATCAAATCTCAAATTGCGAAGAATCAAATAATAATCTACCGTTTATCGAAATTGACAATTCTTGTTCTCAACGAGTCCAAATCGAAAGTTAATAATTACAAATTTGACTTTGTTGAGCAAAAGAATGAAATTTACGATGGTCATACAAATTTGTTGTTTGAAACATATATGAAACAACATGAAAAACAAAATCAAATTCCAACATGCGATGAGTCAAATAATAATCCATCTTTTGCCCAAATCGACGATTTTCAAATAATAACTTTTGAAATTAAAAATAACAATCTTAATGAAGTTGTTGAAAACATGGTAATTGAGTTGGATTTCAATTCTTTTAAGGGTATGGAACCAAATTTAAAATTCGATCTTCCTTTTCTCAATTTCGAAAATTTGAATACAACACCTTTTAAATTTGAACTTGTGACATGTAATAAAGTTGTTGTTAATCCAATAAAGGAAGATGAATTTAATGAACACGAATTTTTTGGACTTTTGGACGACAAGTTGTTAAATTCCGATGGGAAAGATGAAAATCACCATTTTGATTTTGAAATCAGTAACTCTAAAAATGTTTTCAATGATAAGCTTGAATTTCGAGTTGGTGAAAATAAACTTGAACTTCAATCTATTGTTTTATCTACCCCAAAAATAATCGAAAATAAAACAACTCGTACGATTTTTAATAACACGACATTCTTTTCTTTAAATCCACATTCGACTTTGAAATTTTTTATGGTTTGGTTTTTCGAGCTTAAGTTGTGTCTCGTATACTTGACGAGACAAATGAATCGATCTTTGGATGACCTGTCTCATTTACTTGAAAAAACGTTTCTATCATCATCATTAAAACAATTCCCCGGCAACTGCGCCAAAACAATTCCCCGACAACGGCGTCAAAAACATGTTAATTGATGGAAATTCTATCGGTTTAGAAAACCGTCGAACGAATTTAAATTAAAAATAACCGCAAGCGCACAACGTACACTTGTAGTACGTGGCGAATACGAGTCGATCCACAGGGAATTGATGATTTTAAAAATCTATTCAATCAAATTATACCATAGTCGAGTGAAAGTTAAGCTAGAGAATTAAAAAGATTAGATAACTAATTAACAGAAAAGAGATGCAAATATAAGAGTTAAATGACAATTTAGAGAATAAATCCACTCTCTAGATCAAGTTGTTCAACATATATGAAATCATGATCTCTCTTTTATGGTCATTAATGCTTTAATTGATGTGCTTGTCATAAGTATGACATATTTGTGCTATTGATTAGCCAACATAAGCCATCAAACTATAACACATCCCTTAAAGCACTTACTAACTTTCATGAAACTTGACAAAGAAAATGAAAATGAAATCTATTTTAAGTATGGCCCATTAACTATTGATTAGAAATATACACCATCAAATTTTAATTTCAAATCACTTTCTTTTGCCATAATCATATTTTGATGAAGAGGCATTTGTGTTAGTGATTGTTTAAGCATATCCTATTTGATTTCAACAATATAGGCTATCAAATTCAAAGCAAAAACAACAAATAAAACACTTCATTGATCATCATTAAGCACAAAAAGAGAGCATGAATTAACAAATAGTTGAAGCTACATAATTATACCCCCTAAATTGAAGGGGTTTAGCCTCTCATATTTGTTATTTGATTAACAAATATAGCTTGCAACATGAAAGAAAAAGAAAAGGAAAAAGAGAGAAAAGTAAAGAAAAAAAACTATTCTACTTGTTTGAAAAATAAATCTACACTACTAACATGAAAGTAAATAAACAAAAGAAGCATGTAAAAGAAAGAGAGCACTAGTTAACATTGCATAGAAAAAATAAAAGTTACATGAAAAATAAAAATGGCTAAGTAGCCAGGGTAAAGAGAAAGAGAACTTGTCTTTTATTTTGAGCCTAAACTAATGAAGAGGAAGAGGCTAAGGAAGAGGGATTAAATGAAACATATGGGTATTTATACATGTATGAAACCCTAATTCATATTTTTGGGGAATGCCCAAAATGCCCATGAGGTAGTGTGGCCACCAAGTAATCATTAGCATGTCATAATCTCCATTTAAGTGTACATAAAGCCATTAATTCCATAAGCATGTGCATTAGCCTCTAGTTTGTACATTAAGGTGGTGGGTAGGTGGGGTCCTCCATGTTCTTCACTTTGAATTGTTTACATCTTCATTCTTTTATATCTTCTTTGTGCATGCATATTCCTTCATGAAACCACTCATATTTGAGATCAAATTCCTACAAATATATATATATATATATATATATATATATATATATATATATAAATTTTTAATTAATTTTTCTCAAAGAAATATATGCACACAAATGACCGCTTTGCCCTAATATGAAGATGGATATGTGACAATTTGGAATTAACATGGATTTGGGTTAAAATAAGTTAAAATACCCAATATGATCATTTATTTAATTTAAATGGATTCAATATGATGGTAAAAATATGCACATTTACGTGCACATCAACCAGATTATCTCCCCATTGCACTTTCATTAGTTTGATCATCTTGTTCATTAGCCTTCGAACTCCATGCTCGACTACCCTTGAAGGTCCTTTAGATGAACTGCTTCAGCTTCTAACTCTACTTCCTCCAGTTGACTAGGTTCTAGTACTAGAGTCATTTACACATTTTCGAAAATGTAACACAATGAATACATCATGAACTCCATCCATTCTTTCTAGTAACTCCACCCTATAAGCTAATCCTCTAATATGATCTAACACCTTAAACGGTCTAATACATCATGACGCCAACTTTTTTGAGCTTCCAAACCTCATCACATGCTTAAGAGGTTACACCTTCATGAAACACGATCACTTACTTTGAACTCCAACTCCTTTCGCCTTTTATCGGCATACAATTTCTGTAACGCAATACATTTTGGAGGTCCCGTAATATGGGAAAATGAATTAAATAAATTAAATCAAATTAATAATATGGAGACATTATTGAAAAAATTATTAAAGTGATTTAATTGCATGAATTGTCTAAGGGAAATTTAATTAATTAAGTGTGGAGCACTTTAAAAAGTTAATTAGATTGACCATGGGTAATTAGAGATATTTTGTTAGTATTGACTAATGAAAAAAAATTTAAATTTTAATGCAAAGGATTTGGTTAAGGAGATTAATTTAGTAAGGCCCAAACCCATTATTCCATATTCCTTAGCTACATCTCCTCACTACATCTTCATTTCATTCTTTCACAAAAACAACCTAAGAACAAAAGGCCAAGGCTGACTACTTCTCTAATAAGGAAGAAGAAGAAAATTTTCAAGAGAAGAAGAAGAAGAGAAAGATCCATGATTTCAACTCTAAAAAGAAGAGATTAAACTATATTTTTTCAAGGGTTAAAGGTGAGTAAAATCTTTCTATAAAACATATCCCTACCTATCTTGGTTTATACTTGATTGTATATAATTGTATTTATGTTGTTAAACATGTTTTGATAACTTAAAACTAATTGGTTTTGTTTAGAAATTTAAATAAAATAAAATTGTTTATGTTTAGGGTACGTTATGATTAGATCATATGTCAATGCCATGAAAATTTAAGACGATGTTTATAATGGTAAAATAGAGACGGGTTTTTTAATTCATAATTTTTGAAATCAATTTGGATTTAGTATGGATTTTCTAAGTTGAGAAAAGAGGTTTAATTTTGGCAAATTTATTACTAAAGGTAAAAAATTAATTATTTTGTCCTAAATTTTGGAAAGAGAAAGATAAGATAAAACTGATTTTTGTGAGTTTTTGGGGTTTTTCCTATCAATTTTTGATTTTCTACGAATTAATTGGCTTAAAAATTAATTATTTAGTGATGATTGATTAGCTAATGGAAGATGAAGTTAACTCATCTTTGAAAAGAGAACTACCAAGAAAAATACTAGCCAATGAAAACTTGACACTAAATGGGATTTGGTGAAAAGGTAACACTTAACAAAGCAATGAATCGGTTTTCAATGTAATTATGTAAGTGACACTGAACTAAAGGAGGCCCTTGCAGAATACTCACGAAGTCATATGAAAACCAATGATGACCCTAAATGGGTTTATACGCAATGACAATTGAAGCTATCTACCCACAAATGCTAAGTATGGGACTTAGCACTCGATAGCTAGAATAGAGATAGCGTGTGATTGCTATGAGGAGCATAGCTCGCAATGGCTATTAGAGATAGCATGCGATGATCATTATGAACATAAGGCACAATGACCATATATAGATAAGGCGTAATGACCTTAAGAGAGATATTACATTATGGCTATAGATGGAACAAGGCACGATTACTATAGGAGAAATAAGGCACAATGACTTTGATGGGATAGTGCATGATAGCTTTAGTGGGATGCTCATGATGACTCAATAAAAATAGCATGCGATGGCTATTTGGAAGATTCCCCAGGACCACTCTTTGGAGTATAATATGATATAGCTTAGGAAGCTATTAACCTAGGGTAAATATATAGTTATACTATAAGATGGCCTAGGATAAATCTCATGATGACAATGGGATGGTCATTGCATGATAGCTAGGCTAAAAAGTTCGAAGGCTATGGAATAGCCGATATGCGATGACCAAGAGTAACTCATGATAGCATGGGATGCTATATTTTTCTAAGTAAAGAATACTTAATGCACTTTAAAAGATAGTTTTCAAGTGTTATTGAACTAATTCATAGTGATGAAATAAAGGGAAGATTTTATAAGCTAAAATTGTGTTAACTTATTTTTGAAATAAAGAAAGCATTGATAAGCTAATAAATGATAGTGTAATGTTAAAATAAAAGTTGAAAACATTTTATCCAAAGAATAGGTAGTGTGTACAATTAATGAATGAAAACATTTGTAAGTATATAAAGATAAATGAAAGGCATTTGTGGCAATAAGAAGGGCAGACCCAATTTTTTATCAAATGATGATTGATGTAAGGCCTTTTGGCGATCACTATCTAAAAATGACATTACAGTTGAAGAAAGGCCAGGGTGGCAAACAAAGGCCTGTGTAGCTGCCAAGTGTCAAATCCATGATATTACAATTGGTATCGTTGATCGAAGACCAATGTGGCTACCAAATGTCAAGCGCACGACATTATAATTGGTATTGTAGATTGAAGAATTGTGTAGCATCTAGTTTTGTATTTACGGTAGTTAAGCAAGTACGGTGGAGTAAGACTTGTGAAATGTCCAATTATCTATTCGTGCTAAATAAACAAGAATGAGGGAGTGAGGCTAGAGTAGTATCAAATGGTCTATTCACGACAAAACTTGGGAATCATGACTAAGGCCTTTGTGGCAACCATGTAATCTGTTGGTACTAAAATAAAGTTAAAACATCTATGAATAAACCATAAGTGTTGTGGACTGGAAGTTAAGTTAGGCCTATGTGGCATTATAAAGTAAGACTACAATGCTTAGTCCTGGATGTGTTAAATAAATCATCTACTTATGATGAATTGATGACTACGCTTGTTCATATGATATGAAGTATATTGTTATGATGTTGAAGTAAGGGGAAAACTCAATCCATGTTAGCGGTGTGGTCTCACAATGGATGCTTAGGGTAAATTTTTTACTCATCTCAGACTTAATGTCTGACCCGTATTTTTATTATTTCCTATAAACTTACGGATACTCATTCAAGTAAGCCGGGTTTATGGTTTAGATAGGTATCTCTTTTATAAGGACGAATAAAACTTTTGAAGGCGAAACAGGAGGCTTGCTTTATAAATAAAGATACTTTGAATTCCGCTATGTAAAACTAGGATTTATAACTGGTTATGTATGATGTTGGCAACTTTATATGTCTGACACATACTACTCTATTTTTTATTATATTTACCTTGCGTGGGAATTATTTGGTTTTAGTGATGTAATGGATTATGTAAATAACTTAATGTGATGAAAAAGATATTTAGCTTCTATGTTTACATATGTTGTAAAAAATATCGAACTCGCTCTGTTATTGGAAAATGATACTGGTAATGATTGTAGCATCATCAGCATTTATTTTTGAGTCTCGAAGTAGATGATGCTACAACTTTGTATCATAGATTAGGTTAGGAAACATCTAAGTTAAACAAAGCTAAGTAGAAGTTAAATGTACAAATAAAAACCTTGGAAAGGGTATGTGCTATATATATAACGTATTTGTTACATAACATCATCTTCATTCTATTTTAAAAACTTTGTTTTCTCTTTGTATTTGAAAACTTAGCTTTACATTTTCATTTACTCCCAAAACTGGTACAAAATATATTTTTAAATTAAAACTTTAAAAACACCTTATCTTTAAAAATCTGGAAATCTGTTACACGGTATTAAACCCGGGCTGATTCAAATTTCTCCCGAGGCCGACTTCGAGTCACCAACGTCTCCCTTCGCTTTGAGTTTCTTTTTCGAATTCCTCGAGACAACCCCGAGAATCCTCTTCTTCCCAAACCATGCTCATTTTCCAGATGCACAAATTCTTACGCGTGCACGATGCACACAAATCTGGCCACCTCCGATCGATCTCACCACCACCTACAAGTCGACAATGACCATCCCAAGCTAGCCGACCATCCAGAACCCACTACATCGCCATGGTTCGCAATTGAGCATTACACTCAAACTGGAAACAAATCTGATCATCAGTAATCACCTTGTAATGCCACCACTGACCACCTGAACCCACGTGCTCTCGACCAAAGATACCTCGACCCTCCACGAATCATCGCCCTTTGTCCGATCATTTGAAACGCGGTGACGACGGCTGTGACGACCCGTCCTCCTCGACCCTCCAAAATCGACACAAAATACTCCACAATATAATATGCCGACAATCAAGTGCCGCAAAAGACAGACTGTTGAGGAAAAAGAAAGAAGATAGAAGAAAGAAGGGACTAAACAATATCAAAATCTAACCATCGCGGTGGAATAAAATATAATAGTCGATAACAGATCTTTACACAAAATGAAAACTATAACTGTTATATACAATACTTCATCAGAGTATCACAAACAAACAATATTTACCAGTCTGACAAACTCAAATAATCACAGCAGCGGATACAAACAAGTATGGATAATACATCTCGGACTCCAGCGCCTCTCCTGAGCTCCATAGCATCCTATCTTATATATAGATAATACCCGGTCTGACCCGAGCATTATAATGAAATAACACCCGAGTCAGTCTGGAATACCAGCTGATAAAAATACACCCAAATTTATTATTAATGTTTCAAAAATCCTTTTGAAAACAAAAGCATCTCGTAAGACCACGCCACAAATAAACATGTCGGGTTTTTACCTAACGATAGCTAAAACACTTTTTATAAAAATCCTCTGATATTATAATAGGGTCTATATACAAATACTTATAAAATAGCTGAAATTGTTACATGATTAAATTCCAGCTACTAGCCACAATCGTGGGTAATACAAACATAACTCGTAAAAGGCTCGTAGGGAGAATGGATTTCCAACTAATGACTAGGCACTGGGGTACCACCTGTCACAGTACCTGGGCTAGATCAGTGTACTGAGGACCACGCCCGGTCCCCTGCAACACAAGGCCGGGACTACCCCTTACTAGATAATCCCGAGTAAGATCACCCCACGATTGGGATCAGCAACCGCACCACTAAGCCGAAATAAAGGGACATCTAGACAGGGATGACCTCACCCTGAAATGGGTGCTACCCACCTAGCCTTGCTACATAAGCCCTGATTTTCAGTCATTCCCAATTGATGAGGCTTGAGGCTAAGCGTAACCTTTTTAGAACGTTTCACTCAGAATGCCCATCGTCCACCTGACGATGTTTCGAAAGCATTCATCCATACAAGTCCGTCCAGGGTTCGAACAGAACCGAAGGCACTATTCCTATTACATCCATTTTGGAAATATCCTCAGGATTAGTGGCGACTAGCCCTTGCACTTCACTGCTTCATCTTCGAATCTGAACTTGTTTTTCCTATGAAAACGTACAAACCGGATCGAAGTGGTTTTCGAGAAATTAATCCCGATCCCGGCCTCTTCGAAACGATCAACGCATTGGCCAATATTGGTAGTCAGTGATTTAACTATCAATTAACATCCATGAGCATCCATCACACAATAAATAATTTCCCACATTATTTATTTTCCTCAAAAATATCTTTGCAAGATATATTTCCATTTTCATATTCCATTGAAAACACTTTTCAAACCCAACTCTTCTCATGGAATAAATCCTCCAAATCTGTACTTCCCTTGAAAACATCCAAGCACCTATACTTAAGATTTATAAATAATTTAAATTCTTTATTCTTGAAAATACATTAAAATATTTATATTAAAACTTCTTACATACTTAATTTAATATATATATATATATTAAAATATTTTGAATCAAACTGCTTTATAAAATATGAACTATTTTCTTTAAAATAAATTTAAGTCATAATAGATTTTAAAACAAAGCTATGAAATCCTATACAATTTTCAAATAAAACTTTAATTAATTATCTTTAAAATAAAACCATTTTATAAAGTATAAATATTAATAATATTCTTTAAAACATAATATGAATTACCCCTTTAAAATGATTACTTCTATAACAAATTTGATAAATGTTCACTTTTAAAATTCTTACAACTTAAATAATTTCTTGAAACCATTCTTTAATACAACTTCTAACCTTTCAAAAACTTGCTTTAAAAACGTACTTGGCTCTTTAGGGTAATACACTTCCAATTTAGGATAACCCAAAGAATTTTTTTTATCAATCCAACGCGATTTACCTCAATTCAATTTTACGTTTATCTCGTAAATTCCTTTCCATACTTTAAAAATAAAATGCCTTTATTTTTAAACACGTTGCTATTTTCAGGAAATCACTTCCAAAGTACGCTTAAAATATTTAGAATATGATTACTAAATTCTTTACTTAAATTATACTTTTGAAAATCTATAAAAATTTCTTGAGTAACTTAAATTAAAAAATTTCCTTTTATTTAAAGTTATTATATCCAATAATATATTAAAATTACCTTTGGAAAACATTATACTAATTTTCCTTTAAAATAATTTAATACCATAATTACTTAATTAAATATTTACTTTCACTTTAAACAATTAAATTAATATTTCTTTCCAAAATATTGTAAACACATTTTAAACTTCCCATTTAAAATTTGAAAGCTTTTCTTTAAAACATACTAAAGTTTCCAGGAAAAAGCACGCTTCTCATCCTTTAAAAAAGATAAATCTCGCTATTATTTTAAAACAATTCACATTTCCTTTTAACATAACAATTTCAAACACTTCAAATTTTCAACCATTTTCTTGAATTTAATTCCTTTTAAAAATTTTACTTGAGAATTTCTTTTATTTTTCTTTAAACCCAATTTATTTTATTTATATTTAAATTCCCAGATTGTATTCATCCAATCATAGCTCAACACAATTTAATTTTCAATTTAATCTATCCTAGTATATAAATAAAACATAGCATAACAAGATCTAAAACAATTTATCACATGATATGAATGAGATATATCACAGAATATAAATAAAATTTCTATTTGTGAGGAATCCAATTGGATCCCTCTAACCTTTTCCCTGCATCCATAGATATTATCACAACCAATAAATATCGATTCAATCTGATAATACTTATCATATTCTGCTAAATAACCAATCAAACATTTAAATATTAGCTATTTAAATTAACTGGTATTCAAATGTGAGTGAGATTAACTCACCTTGGGTTTTCGACGAGCGTTCAAATTTAAATTAAATCGAACGGCATTCGATTTAACCTAAATTTTTACTTGCTTTGAATGATCCCAGAATTTCTCCACTGCGTAGTACTTGTCGCTGCGATTCCGGCGCCACCAATTTCGTCGAAATCTGATAACGTATGCAAAAGTTATGAATTTTTATAGTTTGACTAAAATTTAAAACAATTTCTTTTTTATTTATTTTACCAAACAAGATCCTGGCCATTCGTTCAATCCAGATCAAAGCCGCTATTCCTTCTTCCTCACGCATGCGTTTGCTCCAGATAGCCGAACCCAAAGTCGCGATATAGGGTTAGGAACCGCACCTTCGTCGCTCGCCGATAGGTCGATCGAGCACCACCATCCCGTAGCCCTTCGCCGCTTCTTCCTCCACCACAACCCCCATGAAGCTCGGCGCCTTGGATATCTCGGATTGCATGCACGAACTCGTGGCCCTCGTGGCGCAATCTCTGACAAACCGCTCAATGATTTTTGATCACCACCGTACGAATCGAAGTGCTCAACGAGCTCTCCATCTTTCCAGTTGAACGAATTAACAAAAACTCGATGGATCGTTCGAAAAATTGGGTTGAAAGCGATGTTTGTCGGCCATTGATATAAGAGAAGTGTCGGCCGAGAATAATAGATTAGGGTTTTCTCTGATTGAGTGTATATATATGTTAATAAATATTATTTTATTATTAAATTCACTTTAAAGCAACTTTTTCACACGATCTCCAAACGACGCGTGCCGACAGGCGTTTATAAGGTTTTACCCACATTCCGAACATAATGGAACGTGTTTCAGAGGCTAATTCGATCATATGCATGAGTTATGGAAATAAATACTCAATTTTAAATTAAATCGATTAAAATAGTTTCTACGCGTTTCGATCTGCCAGGGTTAAACGACAACCCCGATTGCTACGAAAATTGAAACCCGATAATAACTAACTAGTACGGATCTAATGTAACTAGTTTCGTTGAATTCCAAGACTGTGCCCTGGAAGGCTATTTTAACTTGTTGATAAATTCGAACGATTTTCAAAATCGTCGAAATCACTTAAAATCTCACTTTTAAAATTTTACTGACTTAATAATAAATCATATGCAATTTATGTTCACATCAAAAATCATTCTGATTCATTTCGGACCAAAATCTGATTATTTGCATTATTATATTATTAAATTCCATTAATAAATTAATATAAAATCCCAAATTTAACCTATCGACTTTTAATTCCATCCAACAGTCCAATATTATAATTCAAATCCAAATAGACTTAAAATAAATTTTAGAAACCAATTTTGTACCTATTTATCTCCAAATTCACAAATTGTCCCAATTTTCAAATATTAAATTATTATTCAAACTTCAATTAAATTTCCATATTTGAAATTTAACTAATTCTATTATAACCAAAATCTTTTACTTCAAAATCAATTCAAAATTCACATTTAACATTTAAAATGAATAAAATGTTCAAAATTAACGACTAGAATTTCTGGGTCGTTACATTCCTCCCCCCTTATAAAAATTTCGGCCCCGAAATTTGCTAAGGTAGAAAGAATGCTCCAAACTCAATAGCAAAACCCATTTAGTGAAAATCTCAATTTCACTTTGCCTAAATTTTTAGTTTCAAATCAAAACTACTAGTTTCGATTCCTATTCCAGAATCCTTTTTATTTTTATTTTAATTTGAAATCGATTTGTCGTTAACGAAACGTTTCAAAAATTTCAAAATTTTCTAACTCCCAAAATTTTTGAAAAATGTTGGCAGAGTCTTCTTGTACGGAGGAGCTTTTGCAATATCACAATAGATATAAATATATACACATCGACCCACACGGTCGGAAAACCAAATATATCACAATATATATACCATTTTTTCAATTTTATTGCGTAGGCGTACTTTATTAGCATTCTAAAAGCAAGCGGCTAAATAATATTGCATATACGCGCTCCAACTCTATCGACCGCCTCCCGTACCTATACTTACTTAAACAAACACATGAGTTTCCAATAATATGAAAATTTATTAACTTCTATTCATTAAACTAGCCAAACACATCAATTTCATAGTTTAAACAAATAAACCTCATAATTTAACATGTTAACCATATTTTATCAGCAATCCAAAGATTTCAATCCCCATTTAATTTCCCGACCAATCCAAACTTCATTTTTAATCTTCTCGAATGATTTAAATTCAAGTTTACTTTTTACAATTCATATTTACTACAACCTATTCACTCTCTCTTCAATATGATTAACATATGCTTTACTTACATCAATTTATTCCAATCCAATTCCAAATTGATTCACAATCAAATTCTTATTTTCAATTTGATACCTTTTCATTTCTATTATGATCTACTTACATTTTCATGTAAAATCACTTAATTATATTACGCTTATTCCAATTGATTCAAAACCAACTTTATTTACTTCTTCAAATCAATCCACTTTCGTTTACAACAAACGACCAATTTCTATGCAAATTTAAAGTTATCCAAGCAAGTAACCATCACTTAAGCTTATAATCGTTTAAAATTAATTCCAACTTAGATTATTAATTTTATTTCATTTGGAGCTTTTCACAATCCTAAATATTCTTATTTCCCTGCAATTTTTAAATCAAATCTTTATTCTCACTTCCAGTTCATCATCCAACTTAAGTTTATATTAATATCATTCCATTCTAATTATTTACAATCCATACATCCTTATTTTATCGCACTATTTAACTAAAACCATCTCACTCGCATTTCAACTTTATTATCTAAACAATTTTATTCAAGACCACTTATAAAGCTCGACCACAATCATTTTCCAAATTGCTCAAGTTATTTCAATTTCACAATATTCCATTTCTTCTTATATCAATTTTATTTTATTTTCATTTGATTCTCATCCAAATCAAATTCCAATTCATTTACAAATTTTAATTCAATTTGTTTACTTACTCCATCCATTTTAAATTTTAATTCATCTCCTCGATTCATTCTGAATTTTATTAATAATATGACCATTTTCAATTATCTTACACCCAAACTGAATTTTACTTGCATTTTGGACCATATCCATATTAAATTGATTTTTTTATTCAATCCAATACAATTTCCATTTGATTTAGCTTACATAAATTCACTTCTAAATAATCCTTTTTGAATTTAGTTGAGTGAGAATTTAATTCATTCAATATCATTGTTACTTAATTTAAATTCCATTTAATTCAATTCTTTTCCCAAATTTAATTCAAGTTTAACTAAATTTTATTTAGCCAACTTAAATTCTTACCATTCCCTTTACTATTTTAAATAAGAATTTAATTCCATTTAATGTTGTTTATAATGCAACTGAATTTTGAATTTCAATTCAATCCAAATTTAACTCAATTTCTTTAATTTCAATGAAATCCAGTTCGATCCAATTTTAATTCTCCATTCAATTTAGTTTTTTACTCTCTAATATATAAGTTCAAAAACTTATTTATTAACCTAAGTCCATTCACCTTTTATCTTTTATATTTCCTTCACCTTATTTTAGTTTACATTTCATTTAGGATTTAAATTTTGAATTTCCCATAAAGTATCAACCATTTTATCTTGATTTTATAATTTCCATTTCCTAATCTTAAGTTCACCAACTCATTTATTTAAAAGCTTATATTGCTCATTTTAATCCATTTATATCTTATAATCACCAAATTTTATATATATGTATCACTGAATTCTTAAGGATACAAATTTTCTTTCAATTTAATTCTTTGCACAATTTTAAATCCATAATTTCAGATTATAAGTATAACACTTAATAGCTTATGGGTACAATTCATTACACAATGACCCACAATTACGAAGTCATTTTACATTTCAATTTAATCCAAATCGATTTAATTCTATGTCCAATTTATTTAACTTATCCCAAGTTAAATTCAAATTTTCTATTCACTTCCATATACTCAAATTAAATTTCAATTCCAGGATTAAAATTTTCATTTCCTTCTTATTAATATCAACTTAACTTAATAAGTCCAATAGTTGATTCATCTTAACCTTTCACATTATTAAATAGAGTTCCCAAAATTCAATTACCCGATTTTATTTCAAAACCATTTGAAATGATAATTAACACATACCCACTTGGTATATCAAATCAAATCTCCGGATTCTAAAACAATCTGTTTTTACCAAAACAAATTTCCCGTTTTGAAATTTCTAAAACACCTTGTATATCAAACAAGTCTAAACAGATATCATACCCAATTACTATGGAAGCAATCCATCACTTTAGAAACTCGAAAATGAATCCTGATGATGTGGCCATCATCATTAGGATTATTTTCCAGCGACTGAAGTGAGTTCAGTGCTTCCTTACTTTCACAAATTCATTTCAAAACAATTCTCATTCAAAAATACTTCCCAAAATAATATTCCGTCATTGCCTTCAAACACTTTGGAAAACATTTCAAACATTCCCAAGACTTTAAATTTCCAAACTTTTGTTTTCATTACATTTAAAACACTTTTCAAAATTTTCAAGATTTAAATTCTGGTTTAATTCAAATTTAGTTATCCTTCTTTTGTATAATTTATACTCATAGAATTTTATTTGATTATAACCATTTCAAATTTTAGATCAAATTTTAGATTCTTATTAGATTAAGATATCCACATCCAAACAATCCAATATATATAATAATTTTCAGAAAATTATTTCTTTTATATCAAAATATAACTTTGGGTAAAATTATTTCATTTACCCACTTTAAAAACAATACTATGTCGGTTTATCTTGTTTAAGAGTTTAAAAACCCATATCGATATGGTTGTACTTCCCGTACCGACCAGAATTCATAAACACTCAACCGATAAATCAACATAGTATAAAAAAAAATTTATATTCACTAACAAGTACGCTCTCATAGCTATTACTACACTCAACTCATTATAGAGTACTATTGACTCTATATCTAATGAGTAATTTTCCCCGCAAAAGCTTAGGTTATCGCTAACCTAAGCTCTGATACCAAGTGTGATGACCCGCCCTCCTCGACCCTTGAAAATCGACACAAATACTCCACAGTATAATATGCCAATGATCAAGTGCCGGAAAAGACAGATTTTTGAGGAAAAAGAAAGAAGATAGAAGAAAGAAGGGACTAAACAATATCAGAATCTAACCATCGCAGTGGAATAAAATATAATAGTCAATAACAGATCTTTACACAAAATGAAAACTATAACTGTTATATACAATATATCATCAGAATATCACAAAAAAACAACATTTACCAGTCTGACAAACTCAAACAATCAAAGCAGCGGATACAAACAAGTACGGATAATACGTGTCGGACTCCAGCTTCTCTCCTGAGCTCCATAGCATCCTATCCTGTATATAGATAATACTCGGTCTGACCCGAGCATTATAATGAAATAACACCCGAGTCAGTCCGGAATACCAGCTGATAAAAATACATCCAAATTTATTATTAAAGTTTCAAAAATCCTTTTGAAAACAAAAGCATCTCGTAAGACCACGCCACAAATAAACATGTTGGATTTTTACCTTACGATAGCTAAAACACTTTTTATAAAAATCCTCTGATATTATAATAGGGTCTATATACAAATACTTATAAAATAGCCGAAATTGTTACATGATTAAATTCCAGCTACTAGCCACAATCGTGGGTAATACAAACAAAACTCATAAAAGGCTCACAGGGAGAATGGATTTCCAACTAATGACTAGGCACTGGGGTACCACCTGTCACAGTACCTGGTCTAGTTCAGTGTACTAAGGAGCACGACCGGTCCCCTGAAACACAAGGCTGGGACTACCCCTTACTGGATAATCCTGAGTAAGATCATCCCATGGTTGGGATCAACAACCACACCACTAAGCCGAAATAAAGGGACATCTTGACAGGGATGACCTCACCCTGAAATAGGTGCAACCCACCTAGCCTTGCTGCATAACCCCTAATTTTCAGTAATTCCCGGTTGATGAGGCTTGAGGCTAAGCATTACCTTTTTAGAATGTTTCACTTAGAATGTCCATCGTCCACCTGACGATGTTCCGAAAGCATTCATCCATACAAGTCCGTCCCGGGTTCGGACGGAATCGAAGGCACTACTCCAACTACATCCATTTTGGAAATATCCTCAGGATTAGTAGCGACTAGCCTTTGCACTTCACTGCTCCATCTTCGACACCGAACTCGTTTTTTCCATGAGAACGTACAAACCAGATCGAAGTGGTTTTCGAGAAATTAATCCCGATCCCGGTCTCTTTGAAACAATCAACGCATTGGCCAATATTGATAGTCGGTGATTTAACTATCAATTAACATCCATAAGCATCCATCACACAATAAATAATTTCCCACATTATTTATTTTCCTCAAAAATATCTTTGCAAGATACATTTCCATTTTCAAATTCCATTGAAAACACTTTTCAAACCCAACTCTTCTCGTGGAATTAATCCCCCAAACCTGTACTTCCCTTGAAAACATCCGAGCACCCATACTTCAAATTTATAAGTAATTTAAATTCTTTATTCTTGAAAATACATTAAAACATTTATATTAAAACTTCTTACATACTTAATTTAAAATATATATATATATTTTAAAAATATTTCGAATCAAACTGCTTTATAAAATATAAACTATTTTCTTTAAAATAAAGTTAAGTCATACTAGATTTTAAAATAAAGATATGAAATCCTACACAAGTTTCAAATAAAACTTTAATTAATTATCTTTAAAATAAAACCATTTTATAAAGTATAAATATTAATAATATTCTTTAAAACATAATACTAATTACCCCTTTAAAATAATTACTTCTATAACAAATTTGATAAACGTTCACTTTTAAAATTCTTACAACTTAAATAATTTCTTGAAACCATACTTTAATACAACTTCTAACCTTTCAAAAACCTGCTTTAAAAACGTACTTGGCTTTTCAGGGAAATACACTTCCATTTTAGGATAACACAAAGAATTTTTTTTATCAATCCAACACGATTTACCCCAATTCAATTTTACGTTTATCCCGTAAATTCCTCTCCATACTTTAAGAATAAACTCCCTTTATTTTTAAACACATTGCTATTTCCTGAAAATCACTTCCAAAGTATGCTTAAAATATTTAGCATATGATTACTAAATTCTTTACTCAAATTATACTTTTTAAAATCAATAAAAATTTCTTGAGTAACTTAAATTAAAAAATTTCCTTTTATTTAAAGTTATTATATCCAATATTATATTAAAATTTCCTTTGGAAAACATAATAGTTATTTCCCTTTAAAATAATTTAATACCATAATTACTTAATTAAATATTTACTTTCACTTTAAACAATTAAAATAATATTGCTTTCCAAAATATTCTAAACACATTATAAACTGCCCATTTATATTTTGAAAGCTTTTCTTTAAAACATACTAAAGTTTCCAAGAAAAAGCACACTTCCCATCCTTTAAAAAAAATCTCGCTATTGTTTAAAAACAATTCACATTTCCTTTTAACATCACAATTTCAAACACTTCAAATTTCCAACCATTTTCTTGAATTTAATTGCTTTTAAATTCTTTACTTAAGAATTTCTTTTATTTTTCTTTAAACCCAATTTATTTTATTTATATTTAAATTCCCATATTGTATTCATCCAATATTAGCTCAACATAATTTAATTTTCAATTTATTCTGTCCCAGTATATAAATAAAACACAGCATAACAAGATCTAAAACAATTTATCACAGGATATCAATGAGATATATCACAGAATATAAATAAAATTTCTATTTGTGAGGAATCCAGTTGGATCCCTCTAACCTGTTTCCCTGCATCCACAGATATTAGTACATCCAATAAATATCAATTCAATCTGATAATAATTATCATATTCAGGTAAACTACCAATCAAACATTTAAATATTAGCTATTTAAATTAACTGGTATCCAGATGTGAGTGAGATTAACTCACCTTGGGTTTCCGACGAGCGTTCATATTTAAAATAAATCGAACGGCGTTCGATTTAACCTAAATTTTTACTTGCTCCAAATGATCCCAGAATTGCTCCACTGCGTAGTACTCGTCGCTGCGATTCCGGTGTCACTAATTTCGTCGAAATCTGATAACGTATGCAAAAGTTATGAATTTTTATAGTTTGACTAAAATTTAAAACAATTTCTTTTTATTTTTTTATTTTTTTATTTTACTAAACAAGATCCTGGCCATTCGTTCAATCCAGATCAAAGCCGCTACTCCTTCCTCACGCACGCGTTCGCTCTAGATAGCCGAACCCAAAGTCGCGATAAGGGTTAGGAACCGCACCTTCGTCGCTCGCCGATAGGTCGATCGAGCACCACCATCCCGTAGCCCTTCCCTGCCTCTTCCTCCACCACAACCCCCTTGAAGCTTGGCGCCCTGGATATCTTGGATTGTGTGCATGAAATCGCGGCCTTCGTGGCGCAATCTCTGACAAACCGCTCAATGATTTTTGATCACCACCGTACGAATCGAAGTGCTCAGCGAGCTCTCCATCTTTCCAGTTGAACGAATTAACTAAAACTCGGTGGATCTTTCGAAAAATTGGGTTGAAAAGCGATGTTTGTCGGCCATTGATATAAGAGAAGTGGCGACCGAGAATAATAGATGAGGGTTTTCTCTGATTGAGTGTATATATATGTTAATACATATTATTTTATTATTAAATTCACTTTAAAGCAACTTTTTCACACGATCTCCAAACGACGCGTGCTGAAAGGCGTTTACAAGGTTTTACCCACATTCCGAACACAATGGAACGTGTTTTGGAGGCTAATTCGATCATATGCGTGAGTTACGTAAATAAACACTCAATTTTAAATTAAATCGATTAAAATAGTTTCTATGCGTTTCGAGCTGCCAGGGTCAAACGACAACTTCGATTGCAACGAAAATTGAAACTCGATAATAACTAACTAGTACCGATCCAATGGAACTGTTTCGTCGAATTCCGAGACTGTGCCCCGAAAGGCTATTTTAACTCGTCGATAAATTCGAACGATTTTCAAAATTGTCGAAATTACTTAAAATTTCACTTTTAAATTTTTACCGACTTAATAATAAATCATATAGAATTTATATTCACCTTAGAAATCATTCTGATTCATTTCAGACCAAAATCTGATTATTTGCATTATTATATTATTAAATTCCATTATTAATTTAATATAAATCTCCCAAATTTAACCTGTCGACTTTTAATTCCATCCAACAGTCCAATATTATAATTCAAATCTAAATAGACTTAAAATGAATTTTAGAAATCAATTTTGTACCTATTTACCTCCAACTTCACAATTTGTCGCAATTTCCAAATATTAAATAATTATTCAAACTTCAATTAAATTCTCGAATTTGAAATTTAACTAATTCTATTAATTTAACCAAAATCTTTTACTTCAAAATCAATTCAAAATTCACATTTAACATTTAAAATGAATAAAATGTTCAAAATCAACGACTAGAAATTCTGGGTCGTTACAACGGCGACATTTCCTCGCGACTACAACCATCCAAACACAGGGCTTAAACCCTAGTTCATCAATATTACACCGCATCGATCATCAGGAATTTTTTTTGCTATTTTTCCCCCAATCTACAACACCCAAGCCTCCATCACCATTAATCCCGATCCACAATTCATTGTTGATCATTGGAATTTGATGAAATTGTCAATTCTGTTCAACTATAGATTTCACAACCAATACTAATAAAAAAAATTGATTTTATTATCAAAATTTAGCATTTTCGAATATGATTCAATTTATATAATCAAATCTAAGAAATATGATAATCAAATTTTGGGATGTTCTGAGTTTGTTCTGTATTTCCAAATTTCCAGGTGAATTACTCAATATCTCTACTTGTTTTTATTTTTAAAAATAACATTACACCATTACAATCCTTTTTCATTCAAGAATCATAATCTAATAATGTCTATTTAAGGAGATATAGATTTTTTTTCATGCCGTTCTTTAGCCTATAAAAGTTTAACAGAGATAAAGATGCCTGTAAACAAATATGTACATAATATTTATAGACATATTCATGCACACAAACATGCAAGCATCTTAACATTCATATAAACAGTGACATCCAGATATTATAGCAAGTTCAAGGTTAGTTTGCTCACCAATTTCATGATAGAACAGAGGCCAAACACTTTTTTTTTCCTAGAACCTGATGCTTTTAAACTTGCATGCTTTCAGGTTGAAAACTTGAACAGATTTTGATCTTTATTTGACCTGGTCTAGCTTGAGTTTCTTGTTTCCAAATTTTGATTTTATTTCTTTGAATTGCCTGAAGCTATTTCTTGTTCTAGATTTGAAATGAATTGCCTTAATCTTTGTTCTTGATGTTGTTAGCTTGCTTGATCTCTGAGTTGCTTGTGAATCAGGCTTTCATTTCTTTCTTTGATCTGGTCTCAGGTTGAAGTTTGATTCAATTTTTCTTTTCAGGTTTTGTTTTGTTTTGAATTGCTGGTTTTGAATTTGAGAATGCAGATGAATGCAAGAAAAACATGCAGCCTGGTTTTACTATCCTGGATTCTTAATGTTTTATCTATTTCAAATTAAAAAGATAAATGCCACTTGTCTAAATTAAGTCATATTAATTTAACACTTGTTAATAACTTCTCTTATTGTTTTACAAATGTCAAAATGGAAAAAAAATATATGCTTAAACCCCTGCTTCATTTTAATTTACAAATCATGTTTTAAACCCCTTATTTGAATTATTTATATTTTGTGTTTCAAACCTTATTTTATTTCAATTTATAAAACATGTTATATCTATTTTATACTTATATTTCCAAAAGATATGCATGTTATAAAACTTTTATTAAATCTTGTTTCAAATCATTATACATACATTTCAATTATTTTTACTTACATTTGCATTCATACATTTTATTTTGTACTTATACAATTTTAAAGACAAATGATTTAAAATCAAATTATTCATTACTAATAAATAATTATACATATATCCACATATATATTAGTTCCTTGGAAATATAAAATTAATAAATCCAATTTTATTTCTAAAATATTCATTCTTGAATTCCAAATCAAATTTATTTTCAATACATTTATATTCAGACTTCGAATCAAATTTCAAATGATAACCCATTTATATAAATAAGTAAACACACTTCTAATTAAATTTGGAAATCCAAACACAATTTGGATTTTTATTCCCCAGTCTTCAAATTAATTTTCAATTAAATTTAAAAACAATATCTATAAACAACTAATATTTTATTTTACTTTGAAAAAAACCTCTATTTAATTCACAGTTTAATTTCAAAAATTAATTCAATTATCAAATCAGACTGGGCTAAAATCCGGGGATGTTACACTAGTTATATATTCCCGAATCGGTAATGTGGCATACGAAGTGCTGCCGATCATTTGTTGATCGAAGCATGGCTTTGTGAAAAGTGTAGCATTGTGGATGAGACTTCATCGGACCTCACACCCCGAAAATGGTCGAAACAGGAAGGATGTGGCAAGGTTATTTGGGAGTAGCGCCCCTTGAGGGTATGTCATTTCCTTTTGAAAAAGGGTGGTATCATGGTATGGAGCCCAGATACTTAACTTTGTGGTTTCTGCAAATTTATTACTTTGTGGTTGTTGCTATGTGGTTGAGGATCCTCGGATAAAGGTCGTAAACGACTGGGGGATGGCATACTCGTGTAGTAGTTACCTAGTTGCAGAGGTAACTCGGCCTTGTGTTGGCAGAGAGCTGGTTAAGTTCTCGGGACATCCCTCCAGAGGCGTACCTATGTTGTAATAGGAAGTTTCTTAGCCTGACCATTTGTTGGAAATCCGATCTCCAATACACACCTTGTACGGTTTTTGTTGTATAACCTACCATTTACTTATGGTGGTCACCGCTGTTTAGATGGTAGCTATAGTAGGCATACAATAATGGTTGTATGCTGGCTAAGATTAATATTATACTTTCGAAATGTTTTCCACACTATGCACTAATCATAATACTAAAAAGAATTTGCGTATCAAGCATGTTTATGACTATCATAAGGAGAAATCTCCTCCAATTCTGCGTTTGCATTGTGTGTGTAGTGGGAGGTCTTATGTTAACTTCATTTTCCAAAAGCATAGCGGATTTCTTTTTATTTCTTTGTGAAAATAACTTTTTTTAAGATCTCACACCAGTCCCATGAATGACTTAGAGTTTATTGTTCCCTTTCTAAACTCTGGGTGCCCATAATTTTCCACACGGACAGCCTGGAGTCAAGTTATCATTATTTTGGAGCGAAATCGAAAAAGATGTCCTGTGGAAATCTGAAGGCAAGCTGGATGCCGAAGCGTATCACCTATTTTATGTATTATCCATTGCGTATTGGTTGGAGTTTAGTTCCATGTAGTTTGGATATGATAACTGCCAGTATTGTATTGTGTCTTTGTAAACTCTGATGATGTATGTATAAATTGATATAGTTCTTTGTTTTAAAGATTATTCATTTATCTATTATATTTTTTCTGCTGCGATATGTGAGATTGTATTATTTTTTTCTGTTTCTTCTTTTATCTTCTTCTTCTTTAACCCTAATGGTTCGGTTTTCGGCATTCGACTATGCAACATTTATTACAGTGGGCGTATCAATGTCGACTTTCCAAAGTTGAAAAATCGGGTCGTTATAATTTTGGTATCAGAGCATTTGGTTAAGCGACAACCTTGGCTCTGCTGGGGATTACTCATTAGAGATAGAGTTAGTAGTACTCTAGAATGAGTTTGAGTGTAATAATAAATATGAGCGCGTATTTGTTAGTGAATATAAAATTCTTTTATATTGTGGTGATTGGTTTGTTGAGTGGTA
Organism: Allium cepa; assembly: GCA_030765085.1. Classification (NCBI taxonomy): domain Eukaryota; kingdom Viridiplantae; phylum Streptophyta; class Magnoliopsida; order Asparagales; family Amaryllidaceae; genus Allium; species Allium cepa. The sequence goes on from CM060939.1 coordinate 253,066,487, forward strand.
TATGGATTTTGGTCGGTAAAATCTATACAACTCTATCGATAGGGATCTCTAAACACTTGTATAGAACAATTCGACACGATATTGTTTTAAAATATGGTAAATGAAATAATTTTACCCAAATTATCTTTTTATATAAAAGAAATAATTTTCCGTAAATTACTATAGTAATATATGGTTGCTTGTTTGTTAGGAAGTGATAATATAGAAGTATTATCATTATTGTTGAATAAGAAATTGAAATGATGACAAACAGCTAAGAAATAAATTCATATATAAATGAAACTTGTAAATATAAATCGTAAATGTGATTTATAATTTGAAATAGAATTCCAGAGAAATATTTGAAAGTGGATTGAAAAGATTTGAAATTGGAAATTTTGGTGAAAATTTTATATCTCTTTTGATTTGAAAATGATTTTCAAAGATTTGGAATTTTTTTTTAAAAGGATAAAAGCACTAAACTCTTTTCGGTCGCTAGAAAATAACTTCGGTGATGACTGCAGCATCATCGATGTTCATTTTCGAGTTTCCAAGAGAGGAATTGCTATCGAATTATTTTTAAATGAAAGTTGTTTGCAAAAATTTGGGTTTGGCTTTGGAAATCCAAAAGATAACTTGAATTGATCTAAAAAAATGATTTTGAAACATTGAGAAATTGTTCAAAACTCTGGAAGATTTATTAAAAGTGTTTATGAGTTGATAACTTACATAATTTGAATTTTGATAGAATGAATTTAACTTAAAGAAATTGAGTTAAATTAAAATGAATATGAAAACAAAATAAGTGAGAAAACTTATGGAAGTTTAAAAAAGAAATTGAATTGTGTTTGGGAATGAATAAAAGAATAAAACCGAAATTGAAGTTGAATATTGAAAACCAATTTGAATTGTGTGAAATAAAATGAAGTTGTAAAAATTAGTTCGAAGTGAACTAAAGATAATAAAGGTGGAAATAAAAAATGGTTTGAGATAAAATGAATTGGAATTTGTAATGAATTAGTAAATGAAACTAATTTAAAATAGTGGTATGAATCAGTTGTGAATGAAAGATAGTTGATAAAATTCAATATTCAGAAGGTAAGTTGAATCCAAATTAAATTGAAAGTGTAAATTGAATTCAAATGAAATTGGTCATGTAAGATTGAATGAAAATGAATATATAACTTCAATAGTGAAGCAAAAATGGTATAAGAAGTAAGTATTCAAACTTTTGTAATGGAATGTGCAAAATAATTTTTGAATGTAGAAACTGATATGGTTGTTAAATAACGTACATGTGATATAAAGAAAAAAGGAATTGGGATTTTGATTTCGAAGATAAGTTTGAATTGCTCGAAAAGGTATGTATTTAAATTTCTATATGAAATTTGATGACTTTCTTGTCTAGCCGCTTGGCTTTTTGTTTTCTTTTTGAATCTGGGGGGCCTATGGTGGCATTTTGTAGTCGTACCGAGCTAGCCGCACAAAGAAGACGCTGGCGAAATTTTTCGAAAATTTAAGGAGTTAGAAAATTTTTGAGAAAATTTTAAAAATTTGTTTGGAATCTATGGAAGATTTTGGAAAGACAGATGAAGTGATAATGGATCTTTAATAAAAAGATTTTTTTTAGCGAATTGATAAAACTATTGGGTTTTAGGAAAATTATAAATGGGTTAAGGATCATTCTTCTTAACTAGTAATTTCGGGACGAAATTATTTAAAGGGGGGAAGAATGTGATGACCTAGAATTTTGAACATTTGAAAATGAAATATTTAATAGATTTTAAATATTGGGAGTTATTTTTAACTTGAATTTCAAATTTAAATATGAATTTGGCAACTAAATTATTGAATTTAATTTATTGAAGTTGGGTAAAATATGGGATCTTGATTTTTAAGTTAATTAAAAATAATTTAAAGGCTTGAAAAATTTATATTGATGATACTGAAGATAATAGAAGCTTCATAGTTTAATTTGAAACTATTTTGTTCAATATTGAAATTTATATCATTTGAATCGATATTTAAAATAGCCTTCCGAGGAACAGTCTCGGAATTCGACGGAAGCTGTTCCATTGGATCGGTAATAGTGTTTTATTATCGAATTTCAATTTTCGTAGTATTTGGAGTTGTCATGTGATCGTACGATAAAAAAACGCGCTGAAATTATATCGAAATTTAATTAAATAACTGGGTTCAAAAAGCTATCTTCTACTTATGATCAAATTTGGACTCGGAATCTTTTCCATTGCGTTCGGAATAGGGGTTTAACATTATGAACGCTTAGCGGCACGCCTCGATAGGAGATTAAAATTTTAGGCTTCGTTTTCTAAACGATTTAAATTTAAATTTAAAATTTAAAAATATATAATGTTTTCACAAGGCGAAGGAAATACGTTTTCTTCCTTCACACACTTGGCACCCTTCCCCTCTTGTCTATAGCCACTCGTTCGTTTGGTTTAAGACGCGTTGATTTAAGGAAAAAAATACAATAAAAGAGAATGCAAGTTCCCTCGGTCCCAAATTTAAACACTCGAACTCAAAGAATTTTTTTTCGCAAGTTTAAATGAATGGTCGAATAAAACCAAGTCGATTCGTTCGAGCCAGAATTTGAAAATCGAGATAACAAACTGAATAGAAAAAACAATCGAAGTCAATTTCGACTTCGACCAAGGAATTCTCGAATCACTTCGGCGACCTGTTGAGAAATCGCGATCGCATCGCAAATGGCACGTCGTGAAAGTAACTAATAATGCAAGTTATTACTTAGGATCGACTAATATGGAATATAACCAAATCTAAATGCGGAAACAGATGATAATAGCAAAGTAAATAAAAAATAAAAAAAGCACACCAGGAATTTTTATACCGGTTCGAACTTCCCGTTCTACGTCCAGTCCCAGGCTCCTTCTGGAATTTCAACTACAACAACCCTCACTTAACCCGGAGGAACACGTTTACACTGCCAGAGCAACCGAACAGGACTTCACCCGCCTAAGCAACCGAATAGGACTTCAATACAAATAACAAAGATATCGGACCGTAGTGTGTTCTTAAATAACACGGATAAGTCAATTGAGTACAATCTTCCTATAATCTTCTCCTTAATGATATGTAGTGATGTGCTTTGAGAATTATGGAAGATAAAGTAATCAAAAGATCAAAGTATGTAAGTAATTTGAGTGCAATTTGAAAGTTTGAGGATATATGAGAATTCAAGAGTGCTAAAAGTAAACTCGGTGATTTGTTTGTTGAATTCTATAATCTATTTATAGTATATAAAGAGTTTCATGTTTAAAGAAAAGTTATGTTGAAAAGAACGGATGCATCTGTTGATTTAAAAGAATGTTTCTCTTGGTGAAGAGAAGTGACTTTTCAAGAAAATAGCAGTTGGAGATATTCAGATGCTTGAATAAAAAAATTCAGACTTCTGAATTAGATTGAAACGCAAACAGCAAAGAAATAGTTCATTTTGACCTCATTTAGACGTCTGAATATTTTAGTTCAGACATCTGGATACTGTGAAAACAATATTCTTATTTCAGTACTCAAACGTCTGAATGAATGGTTTCAGACGTCTGAGTTTGCTACTTTTTACATGTATGAGCCTGTGTGTGCATGTGTGTATATATATTTATATATATATCTTGTAAGGAGAGATTTTAACAAATTTTTTAAGTAATATACAGACTCTAGACACAAAATATACAGTTATAAACATCTGTAGTTGAATCTGCAATAAATCTCCTGCAAAGATGGTTTAATATACACATAACATTTTATATAGGTTGTTATAATCAAAATCGAGAGTCTAACATTCTCCCCCTTTTGATGATGACAACTATATAAAATTAATAGATAGATACTCCCCCTGTCAATGTGCACAATTTAAATTTCTCCCCCTTTGTCATCGAAAAAAAGAAAGAATATGAATGATAATAGATAAAACATTTCATTAAGGCAAACATAGGAAATAACACATAATGAAAGTAACGTTTTAGACATTTCTCATACGACTAACCAATAAAAGCGACAAGTAAACATAAAAATAAACCAAGATAATTTAAAATTGACTTGAAAGAGATGGATCATTGTGATTAGAGCTAGAGCTTGAGGAAGACCATTCAAATGGAGATGGATTGTAAGCTTGAGTAGATGTAGAGCCGGAACAAGAAATTCGATCCCATATCTTATTGAGAAAGCCTTTGATAGAATTGAATTTTCTTTCCGTCTTCTTCTCAAGTGCTTTTATGTCTCGATGTATATTGGATTGATTTCGGGAGAGAGTGACGATGGCTTGTCTTGAATAAGTATCCGGGCCAATTTCTTGAATGGTGTCATCGTCCTCTTCTTCTTCTTCATGTTGGGTTCAGGAAGAAGAAGCAATACTTGTGTCTCGAGGTTGTGGAATACCTTGTTGATTATTTTGTGACCATTTTTGGAAGGAAATGATTTGTTGAGAAGGAGGCCGTATAGGAAGACCCATCAACCCTAAAGTTTTAGCGCCTAACTCACTAATACTTGTAAAATTGGAGTCAAGCATTGGTACACCAATATTTAGGAGAATGCGCATAATATAGGCACCATAATGAATAGTTCTATACTTCCTTCGGATTGTGATATCTTGGAATTCATCCAAAAAAAATTCCCTCAATTTACTTGTTGATAAGAGTAGACAGAATAAAGTGCTTGAAAGTTTTCTTTATACACTTTTTCATAGCTACCCGTTCTTGGTTGGAGAGAACGAATAAAAGCACGGTGAATTAGCCTAGCTTGTGGCCTTATGAAGGTAGATTTTAAATTGTCCATATTTATAAGTTCATCGGATAAAAATTGATGTGAAACTTCATCACTGTAACGACCCGTATTTTACGTGTCGATAAATCGTAGAATTTGCAGGTTGTTAGTGTTGTTTGTGTTGTCTCTAACCTGAGTCGTTTAGAAAGTTAACTCGTGACCTAAGTTATAAGTCGTGAACGACTTAAGGAGTTAGGTCGTTAGAGAGTTAGGCCGTGAGTAGGGGTGAGCGACCTAGTGGTATGAGCGAGCTAACATGTTAAGGGGATAAGTCGTTTTTGAGTTATAGGAACTGGCCGACTTAAGGGGATAGTGACTTAAGGAGTTGACCGGTCTAATAGTTAGTGAGTTAGTGGGTTGGACCGACTCATAGTGTGAACGACTCATAGGGGTGACCGAGATAAGGATGTAGCGACTTAACGGGTTAGTGTGTTAGTGTTATGCCGAGTTATAGCTTAAGTCGTAGGTCGGCTCAGTGATGAGTCGTAGGCAAGATAGGTTGAGTCGTTACCGGGATGAGTCGTGTTCAACCTATAAAGAGTTCGACCTAGAGTTAGCTTGTGTGGAGTTAGGTCGATGGACCGACTTAGTGTTGAGTCGTTGGTCAGTTGGGTCGTTAAGTCGGCTGTGTGTTAGGATGGTTATGCTGTTGAGTCGATAAGGGTTAGGTCGGCACTTGTAGTTGAGTCGGCAGGATAGTTAGCTCGTATGGCCTGTGTATGGTTAGGTCGTAGGGTCGGCAGAGTGTTAGGTCGGCTGAGGATTAGGTCGGTGGCGACTTAGGGACGGCCGAGTTAAGGGTGGTTCCAGCCTATAAATAGAGGGGTTTGGCTCACTTTTTGGCACCGGATTTCGAAGCGACGAAGTGCTGCCATTTTGGAAACTCGACTACAGTATTTTCTTCACTTCTTTCTCTACTTCTATCAAGTGCTAACATCCATTGAAGATTGAAGATCAAGATCAAAGATCGAAGATCCAAAGTTGAAGATTTTCATCCGAAGAAGCTAGATTTCACCGTTTCAAGTGAAATTTCTCCGGATCAAGCTCAAGTCCTTGCTGTCCAGATCTGAAGTTGATTGATTTTAGGTTGTTTTGGTGATTTGGTGAGTGGTAGTTATCTCTCACGCGGATCCAAAGGAGTATATTGGATTGGTGGCATGTTTGGGTGTTAAAGTTAGAGATTTCATGCATTTTTCTTAGATCTAAGTCTAGATCCATGGTTTTTGAAGATGTTTACTTATGCAAGTTTGTTTAATAAGTATTAGAGACAAAACCCATGTTTTATAATTGATAGATCCATGCTAAAAACCATGATTTCACATATGTTGGACTTTTGCTCGTTTATTTACGAAATTGCCATTATAGTTGATATTGCTTAAATTGCTTAATAGATCTTGTTTGAATGATTGATTATTTGAATGTATGATTGATTTGATTGTTTCCAAGTTAGCTAGTAGTTGATTTGGAACAAGATGATGGAAGAGGATTCAAAAGCTATGGAAGAAGGCTCTTGAATGGTGAAAGCTGCTTAAGGCATATGTAGCGGATGTTGAAGCTCATATGTATAGATTGGATGATGTTGAGATGGGACTTTGCCATGATTTGATGAGGCAAACCATGTTGTTGAGTTGAGACTTTGCTTTGATGCGATGAAGCGAAGTATGATGTGAGTCTTGGCTTAATCCAAGAAGGGATCATTCCAAGCATGTTGATAACTTGAAGGGTAGTTCAAGTTGGTTGATAATGGATTGTTCAAGAGGTAGCTTGAGCTTGTATGAGGATAGTCGTCAAGAAGGATGGCTAGGAGGCTTGGATCTCGTCGTTGTTGAAGGTTCTAGCATGCTCAAAAGCAAGAGTACATGGGGCGCCCATAACGACTACAGGTAGGTAGTCGGGACACCCAAAAGACTACAGGTAGGTAGTTGAGTACTCTGGGCAAAGTAGATAAGTCCTAGGCACAAGGCAGTGTGCGGAGTTATGGTTAGAACCGGGGTTACCATTAGCCCTTGACAGATGGTCATTCAACTAACGATGAAATCGAGGCAAGGATAACAGTGATAGCCAGAGTCATGGATGTTTGGTTGTATTATCATTCGGCTTCAAGAGTGGTGTTTTCTGGGTGCTTATCTGATCTTGGTTTAGGCCTTGGGGGTTTGTATTTGGAAAACATCGTCCTTGACTCGAGTGGTATTTGCTTTACCTTAATTTCCTATGTTGTTATGCTTGCTTCTCCTTAGTGTAAGTCTGGGGCTATCACTGTAGAAAGAGGTGGAGTGGGATGGTTTGGTTCCTATTCCTTTTATCCCTTATGCTCTTTTGGTATGTTTGATTGTTAATTTACTGCTCACCAAGACTTTGTCTGACTCAAGGTTTTATGTCTCCTCTTATTACCTTGGGCTGTTCATCCATGTTTGGGATGGGCAGACTAGGTAGCAGGTGACAGGTGCTGTGCTAGGAGTTCTACGCTGAAGATTACGAAGACGAGCAGAAGGCTTTGCATATTAGTTTTCTTACTATATGTACTGGGTATCCGCTGCTATATTTGGTTGAGCGATTTGTAGTGAGGCTTTCATGTATAGATTTGTGTGGATGATTGTATAAAACTACTATGATGCTTATATGATGATGTTCTGTTCTATGGAGCTTCACTATATTATATTTCTCTATTGTATTTTATCCATGCGCTGTGAGTTATGCGATAGAGATTCTTTTGTTTTGTTTTACCCTGACTATCGTCCATGGCTGCCTGGCACACCTTTCAGCGCATTATTTCCTTGTTTTGGTGCGGGAGTCATGGGCGGTCGTCACATTTGGTATCAGAGCCAGGTTAATCGATTTTAGCCAACGCTCGCTAACGTAACTACGTATGAGAGACGTAATTGTATTTTGATGGATGATTACTATATATAATATAGTAGTTTAGAAGGATTTGAACTCCTTATGCAGTTGTTTCTTAAGGTGTTCTAATCATTCTTATTACAGATATTAAGGATGAGTCGAAGAGGGAGACCAGCTGCAAGGGAAGGCCGTACTACTGAAGGGGCTGTTGATTATGGAACTATGTTCGAAGCGATGATGACTTCGATCATGAGAAGGATACCAGCTCCAGGGCCATCTGTAGATGTTGGAGTTCAAGTCCAAGCTCCAAGACCGGTGGATTTTGCTAAGCTTTGCAAGGATTATACTTCTCTTGGAGGAAAAGCTTTCTTGGGGACGGAGTCAACTATTGAGGTGCAGAGATGGATTGATGCATGTCGAAGGATCTTTGGTGACTTAGGGATTGAGGATGCAACTAAGAGAAAGCTTGCATCGAGACAGCTTCAGGGAAGAGCTTCGGATTGGTGGAATTCTATCATCATTGATACTCCGGAGGAGGAGATTACTTGGGAGAAATTCCAAGCTAGATTTGAAGCTAAGTTCATCTCTACAGCTCAGAAATCTGTTTTGTTCAAGAAGTTTGTAGAGCTCAAGCAAGGTGGGAGATCGGTCCTTGAGTATGTTTCTGAGTTTGAGGCTTTGTCTAAGTATGCCAGATCATATATTGATTCTCCCTACCAGAAGAATGAAAAGTTTGTGACTGGTCTGGATGCTTATCTTGGGAGGCAGTTAGTGGATCATCTGGACGATCCATTTGAGAAGCTTGTGGAAAAAGCTCTTAGGCATGAGAGTTTGTTTCCTAGGGAAAGTTCCGTCGTTGCTGTAACCAGGGAAGGATCTAAACCACAGCAGAGTGGAAATAGGAAGAGGAGGCAGCAGCAACAGAAAGGTAAGGATGGCCAGAAGAAGCCGAAGGGCGAAGTGACTTGCTATAACTGCCAGCAGAGGGGCCATCTTTCCAAAGATTGTAAGAATCCCAAAGTGCCGGGAAAGTGTTACAACCGTGATAAGTTGGGACATATCAAGAAGGATTGTCCAGAGCCAAGGAAGGATAGGCAGGTTGTGCAAGCCTATGCTTTGGGGGCTGTTCCATCGTCTTCGAAAGCTCCTACAGCTGAAGAGAAGGGGAAGAGTGTGGTGGTTCAAGGTACTCTTTCTATTTGTGGTGTTCCAGTTAGAGTGTTGTTTGATACTGGAGCGTCGCATTCTTTTGTTTGTGATGAATTGGTAAGCCGGTTAGGTATGAAACCGGATATTGTTGATAGGCCATTGGTTGTGACTAATCCGGTAGGGGGTTCGTCATGTTTGTGTATGTTATGCCGTGGTCTAGTTGTGTCGAGTCATGATTGCTCGTTTGTTTGTGATTGCTTTGTTCTGAACTTTGCGGGGTTCGGAATTATTTTGGGTATGGACTGGCTTAGGAAGTATGCGGCAAGGATTGATTGTGAGAGGCTTGAGGTGACAGTCGGGAATGTGGAAGGGCGAAAGGTTGTGATACGATGTAAGCATGAGGAAGGTGTCTTCATGAGCTTCATGTATTCGCTGGTTGTTCCACGGGATGGACTGTCATCGGTGCCTATTGTGAATGAGTTTGAGAATGTCTTTGAGGAAGTCAAAGGGTTGCCGCCGCATAGGGAGATCGAGTTTCGTATCAATCTAGTTGAGGGAGCCAGACCTGTTGTGATGCCTCTTAGGCGGATGGCACCGAGGGAGCAGCAAGAGCTGAAGGTGCAAGTTGATGACCTTTTGCGGAAAGAATTCATTCGGAGAAGTGTGTCCGAATGGGGTGCGCCCGTTGTGTTCGCAACCAAAACGGATGGATCGTTGAGGTTGTGTGTTGATTATCGTGAGCTGAATAAGGTGACTAGGAAGAACAAGTATCCATTGCCGAGAATAGATGACTTGTTTGATCAGCTTCACGAGGCTAAGGTGTTTTCTCAGATGGATTTGGCAACGGGATTTCACCAGTTGAGAGTGGCAAAGGATAGTGTACCGAAGACTGCTTTCAGGACACCATCCGGGTTTTATGAGTGGCTGGTAATGCCATTTGGGTTGACTAACGCGCCAGCATATTTTGTGGATCTTATGAATAGAGTGTTCAGAGATCAGTTGAATAAGTTCGTGCTTGTGTTCGTGGATGATATTTTGGTTTATTCCAGAACTGAGGAAGAGCACAAGACGCACTTGAGGATTGTTTTAGAAATCTTACGGAAACATCAGCTGAAGGCTAAGTTCTCGAAGTGTCACTTCTGGAAGAATGAAGTGAGGTTCTTAGGTCATGTTATTTCTGGAAATGGAATAGCGGTTGATCCCGCTAAGGTGGCAGCGATCCAGGATTGGGTTAGGCCTAAGAATGCATCTGATGTGAGAAGTTTTCTTGGATTAGCAGGATATTATCGTCGGTTTATCAAAGACTTTTCCAAGATAGCTGCACCGTTGACAGGATTGACGAAGAAGAACCAAGTGTTCAGATGGGATGATAAGTGTGAGCAAGCTTTCGTAATCCTGAAAGAGCGACTGACGAGCGCTCCTGTTTTGACTATTCCAAGTGGGAATGATGAGATGGTGGTTTACACCGATGCATGTGGCACTGGACTAGGAGCGGTGCTAATGCAGAAGGATAAAGTTGTTGCGTATGCTAGTCGACAACTGAAGCCGCATGAAAGGAATTATCCGACTCATGATTTGGAGTTAGCGGCGATTGTGTTTGCTTTGAAGATGTGGAGACACTATCTATTGGGAGTTAGATTCGAGCTGTTTACAGATCATAAGTCGTTGAAGTATCTGTTTTCCCAAAAGGATTTGAATCTTCGACAGCAAAGGTGGCTAGAGTTCTTAGCATCTTATGATTTTGGTATAGCCTATACTCCGGGAAAAGGTAACGCAGTGGCTGATGCGTTAAGTCGAAGACATGCAGGATTAGGAGTCATGTTTTCAGAGTGGAAGAGTCTCGAGTATTTGGCTGAGTTTGACTTCAGGCCAAGGTGTGAATTGGAACCTGAAATGTTGGCAAACTTATCGATAAGGCCTACTCTTGTGGAAAGAATTGGCGAGAGCCAAAGGAGAGATGATAAGCTTGTCAAGATTATCCGTGATTTGGAATCCGGATTGGACCCGGAGAAGGATAAAGGATTCGAGGTCGATCGAGAGGGTTGGCTTCGAAAGCAAGGACGACTAGTTGTTCCCGATGTAGATGGATTGAGAGATGAAGTTCTAAGGGAGAGTCATCACTCGAAGTTGACAATTCATCCAGGTGGAAATAAGATGTATCGGGATATGAAGAGAACCTACTACTGGGAAGGTATGAAGAAGGATGTTGGAAATTTTATTTCCAAGTGTATGAATTGCCAGTTGGTGAAAGCTGAGCAGAAGAAGCCCAGTGGATTGCTTCAGCCATTGGAGGTTCCTACATGGAAGTGGGAGCAAGTGTCGATGGATTTTATTGATGGTCTACCTAGGACAAGAGCAGGGAATGAAGGGATTTGGGTCATTGTAGATCGTTTGACCAAGAGTGTAAGGTTCATTCCTGTTCGATCAACTAGGACTGCATCGAAGTTGGCTGAACTGTATGTGAAGTGGATAGTTCGTTTCCATGGTGTTCCGAAGAGTATAGTGAGCGATCGAGACCCATTGTTCACTAGTAGATTTTGGAAGAGCTTCCAGGAAGTTTTGGGAACTGAGTTGTGTTTGAGTACAGCTTATCACCCTCAAACAGATGGTCAGACTGAGAGAGTCAACCGAGTTTTGGAAGATCTTCTTAGGGCATGTGTTTTGGACTTCGGGGGATCATGGGAGGATCACCTTCATTTGGTGGAGTTTGCTTATAATAACAGTTATCAGTCGAGTATTGGTATGGCACCTTATGAAGCATTATATGGAAGACCGTGTAACTCTCCGACATGTTGGTTGGAAACTGGAGAAAAGCTGATACTTGGGCCAGAGATGATTCGTCAAACTACGGAATGTATAGATATCATTCGGCAACGAATGAAGGCAGCCCAAGATCGTCAGAAAAGTTATGCCGATAATCGTCGTAAGGATTTGGAATTCGACGTAGGTGATATGGTTTTTGTGAAGATTTCTCCTCTGAAGAGTGTCATTAGATTCGGGAAGAAAGGAAAGTTAACTCCAAGATTTGTTGGACCATTCCCGATTATCGAGCGTATTGGAAAGCTCGCTTATAGATTGGAGTTACCGGAAAAGATGGCGGGTGTGCACAATGTTTTTCACGTATCCTATCTACGGAAGTATGTGCATGACCCGAGTACGGTGGTTTCTGCTGATAGCTGTGAAGACTTAGAGGTTGATCCCGTGGGTACGAGACCTCGTGAGCCGCTTCGTATTGTTGAAACCGATACGAAACAGCTTAGGAGGAAAACGATTACGTTGCTCAAGGTACAATGGAGTGATGATGTTAACGACTGTACATGGGAGGAGGAAGAGAGGATGAAGGCAGCTCATCCCGGACTCTTTGAGGTATGGCCCTAAAGTGTCGTGACATCTCATGAATTTGTAGCTTGTTCTAAGTCTTAGAATTCTGCATGCTAGGTTAGAATTGGTTGCATGGATTGTTGATTGCTATGGATGATAGGCATGCGGAATAATTTTGATTGCTGTTGTTTGCTTGGAATTTCGGGGGCGAAATTCCTAAGGGGGAGAGAATGTAACGACCCGTATTTTACGTGTCGATAAATCGTAGAATTTGCAGGTTGTTAGTGTTGTTTGTGTTGTCTCTAACCTGAGTCGTTTAGAAAGTTAACTCGTAACCTAAGTTATAAGTCGTGAACGACTTAAGGAGTTAGGTCGTTAGAGAGTTAGGCCGTGAGTAGGGGTGAGCGACCTAGTGGTATGAGCGAGCTAACATGTTAAGGGGATAAGTCGTTTTTGAGTTATAGGAACTGGCCGACTTAAGGGGATAGTGACTTAAGGAGTTGACCGGTCTAATAGTTAGTGAGTTAGTGGGTTGGACCGACTCATAGTGTGAACGACTCATAGGGGTGACCGAGATAAGGATGTAGCGACTTAACGGGTTAGTGTGTTAGTGTTATGCCGAGTTATAGCTTAAGTCGTAGGTCGGCTCAGTGATGAGTCGTAGGCAAGATAGGTTGAGTCGTTACCGGGATGAGTCGTGTTCAACCTATAAAGAGTTCGACCTAGAGTTAGCTTGTGTGGAGTTAGGTCGATGGACCGACTTAGTGTTGAGTCGTTGGTCAGTTGGGTCGTTAAGTCGGCTGTGTGTTAGGATGGTTATGCTGTTGAGTCGATAAGGGTTAGGTCGGCACTTGTAGTTGAGTCGGCAGGATAGTTAGCTCGTATGGCCTGTGTATGGTTAGGTCGTAGGGTCGGCAGAGTGTTAGGTCGGCTGAGGATTAGGTCGGTGGCGACTTAGGGACGGCCGAGTTAAGGGTGGTTCCAGCCTATAAATAGAGGGGTTTGGCTCACTTTTTGGCACCAGATTTCGAAGCGACGAAGTGCTGCCATTTTGGAAACTCGACTACAGTATTTTCTTCACTTCTTTCTCTACTTCTATCAAGTGCTAACATCCATTGAAGATTGAAGATCAAGATCAAAGATCGAAGATCCAAAGTTGAAGATTTTCATCCGAAGAAGCTAGATTTCACCGTTTCAAGTGAAATTTCTCCGGATCAAGCTCAAGTCCTTGCTGTCCAGATCTGAAGTTGATTGATTTTAGGTTGTTTTGGTGATTTGGTGAGTGGTAGTTATCTCTCACGCGGATCCAAAGGAGTATATTGGATTGGTGGCATGTTTGGGTGTTAAAGTTAGAGATTTCATGCATTTTTCTTAGATCTAAGTCTAGATCCATGGTTTTTGAAGATGTTTACTTATGCAAGTTTGTTTAATAAGTATTAGAGACAAAACCCATGTTTTATAATTGATAGATCCATGCTAAAAACCATGATTTCACATATGTTGGACTTTTGCTCGTTTATTTACGAAATTGCCATTATAGTTGATATTGCTTAAATTGCTTAATAGATCTTGTTTGAATGATTGATTATTTGAATGTATGATTGATTTGATTGTTTCCAAGTTAGCTAGTAGTTGATTTGGAACAAGATGATGGAAGAGGATTCAAAAGCTATGGAAGAAGGCTCTTGAATGGTGAAAGCTGCTTAAGGCATATGTAGCGGATGTTGAAGCTCATATGTATAGATTGGATGATGTTGAGATGGGACTTTGCCATGATTTGATGAGGCAAACCATGTTGTTGAGTTGAGACTTTGCTTTGATGCGATGAAGCGAAGTATGATGTGAGTCTTGGCTTAATCCAAGAAGGGATCATTCCAAGCATGTTGATAACTTGAAGGGTAGTTCAAGTTGGTTGATAATGGATTGTTCAAGAGGTAGCTTGAGCTTGTATGAGGATAGTCGTCAAGAAGGATGGCTAGGAGGCTTGGATCTCGTCGTTGTTGAAGGTTCTAGCATGCTCAAAAGCAAGAGTACATGGGGCGCCCATAACGACTACAGGTAGGTAGTCGGGACACCCAAAAGACTACAGGTAGGTAGTTGAGTACTCTGGGCAAAGTAGATAAGTCCTAGGCACAAGGCAGTGTGCGGAGTTATGGTTAGAACCGGGGTTACCATTAGCCCTTGACAGATGGTCATTCAACTAACGATGAAATCGAGGCAAGGATAACAGTGATAGCCAGAGTCATGGATGTTTGGTTGTATTATCATTCGGCTTCAAGAGTGGTGTTTTCTGGGTGCTTATCTGATCTTGGTTTAGGCCTTGGGGGTTTGTATTTGGAAAACATCGTCCTTGACTCGAGTGGTATTTGCTTTACCTTAATTTCCTATGTTGTTATGCTTGCTTCTCCTTAGTGTAAGTCTGGGGCTATCACTGTAGAAAGAGGTGGAGTGGGATGGTTTGGTTCCTATTCCTTTTATCCCTTATGCTCTTTTGGTATGTTTGATTGTTAATTTACTGCTCACCAAGACTTTGTCTGACTCAAGGTTTTATGTCTCCTCTTATTACCTTGGGCTGTTCATCCATGTTTGGGATGGGCAGACTAGGTAGCAGGTGACAGGTGCTGTGCTAGGAGTTCTACGCTGAAGATTACGAAGACGAGCAGAAGGCTTTGCATATTAGTTTTCTTACTATATGTACTGGGTATCCGCTGCTATATTTGGTTGAGCGATTTGTAGTGAGGCTTTCATGTATAGATTTGTGTGGATGATTGTATAAAACTACTATGATGCTTATATGATGATGTTCTGTTCTATGGAGCTTCACTATATTATATTTCTCTATTGTATTTTATCCATGCGCTGTGAGTTATGCGATAGAGATTCTTTTGTTTTGTTTTACCCTGACTATCGTCCATGGCTGCCTGGCACACCTTTCAGCGCATTATTTCCTTGTTTTGGTGCGGGAGTCATGGGCGGTCGTCACAATCACGATGTTCCATATCAACTTCAATTTCATTAATATCAATTCCTTGATAAGGGCAATTTAAAATATGACCTAGTCGTTGTAAAGGTAAGAAGATTCTTACGCCATAAACTAATGACCATACACAATCTTGATGGTTTTTAGGATTTTGATGATCCAAATTTAAGTTTGCAAGAAAAAGTTTAATCATAAGATGATTAATCTTAACATTGTTAGGAGTATACCCAATCAAGCTGTCGAAGTGAAATTGCTCTGCTAATTCTCTAATACGATATGTTGCGAAATCCGAGAATTTCATGAATGCTCCTTCGAAGATGTTGGAGTTCTTCGTGGAATTGAACCGAGAAACAGCAACATCGTTCCATAGCCATTGCCGGATTTGGTCTTCGGATGGTCCAGAAGTTGATTCTCTTCTCTTTGATCTTGGTGCCATTGGAGAGTTAGAGAAAGGTTAAAAGCTATGAGGGAGTTGAAGTAGGGGGATAGGGTTTTGAAGTAAGAAGTAAAGAGGTGAAAAAGTCATTATATAAAGGATGAAAAAGTAGGGGTAAAAAAGGTAATGAATAAGAATAAGGAAGGTGTAAAAAAATTTGAGACATCTGAATAATTCAATTCAGACGTTTGAATTGGGTTGAATTGCAACCCACAAGGATTTAGTTCAAAAAAGGGCTAATTCAGACGTCTATTATTTTTGATTCAGACGTCTGAATCTGGGGCAAAAAGTTTTTCTATGTGAATATTCAGATGTCTGTTTAAACTAATTCAGACATCTGAATTGTGTACAGAAGCATATATTGGCAATGGTGAGAATAAAAAAATAATATATATAATTGAATAATTTTCAATATTACAAAATTATAGTAAACAGAATGAAATGACAACATAACAAATTATATTAAAAATAAGAAATGGTTAAATAGACTTTGAAGAAGATGATGGAGTATGATAAGATTCTTCTTCAACTTTGGTGTTCTCAACATATGGTCGAAGTGGAGACCATCTGTTACCACGTTCCCAAGAATTTGGAGTAGTTGGTGGACGTTGTGGTGATGGTTCCCAAGGATTGCGAAGACTTGGAGAATGAGCTGTAGATGGTTGATGAACAGTATCTTTTGATGAAGAACCATAGAACTTTAACGCTACTTGTTCCAAAAAGCTAAGCCGTTTGGCATTAACTTTTTGCTCATAGTATAATTAACGTTGTAAGTCTAATGTTTCTTTTTGATAATGATGAATATCATCGATTTTCTCTTTTGTGGATGGTGATCCAAAAAAGAGAGATCGTCTTGTTTTTTTAGCTGGTGGAGTATATCCAGTATGAGTAGAGGGTGGAACGATCGGAACCGGTTCATATATAGGAGTAGGAGTTGGTAGATTCTCCGATCCCGACGAAGGAGAGGTGTAAGATAGCTTAGATGACACGGAGTTATTTTGAGATGACATGATTGAACAGAATTTTTGAAAAGTTTTTAAAAGAGAATCAAATGAATTATTGGTGAAAAGAATTGTAAGAATGCAGACAATATGTAGGAAGAAGCTTGTTTAAAAATAGAGAGGACAATGTATGGTTAGAGAAATAGTATCCATAGGAAAAGAAGGAGTCAACGGAAGGTATATATGAATTTAATGACAACCTCATATTTCAGAAAACAATAGAGAGTGAAGTGGTAGTGTAGAGGACTACCGAGTATGAGATCTTAAGTTCGAGTGCTAGACGACACTTTTTATTTTCTTTTGAAAAATATATGATTTTTATTTTCTTTTGAAAAAAAAACTATGAATTCAATTTGAACTTATAAATCTTTAAGAGAGACAATACCAAGTTCTCATCTTAAATTAATGAAAGTATTTTCATTTAACGGTTTTGTAAAGCAATCTGCTAATTGTTTGTCAGAGGACACATATTCTAAATTCATTAAATCTTTTTCAATATTATCATGAAGAAAATGGTGACGAATGTCAATATGTTTTGTTCGTGAACGATTTACAGGATTTTTAGATAAATTTATAGCACTAGAATTATCACAATAAATAGTTGATTTACATAAATTAAAACCAAAATCTTGTAATGTTTGTTGCATATAGATAACTTGACCACATGCCAAAGCTGCAGAAATATATTCTGCCTCACATATTGATAATGAAACACAATTTTGTTTCTTACTAAACTAAGATACTAGAGATCGTCCAATGAAGTGACAAGTCCCACTTGTACTTTTTTCTATCTGTCCGACTTCCTCCAAAATCAGCATCACTATATGATACTAATTCAAAAGGACATTCCTTCGGATAGAATCCAAAGTCCTTGATTTACTAAGATACCGTAGTATGCGTTTCACTGCTCGTAAGTGTGATTCTTTGGGATCTGCTTGGAATCGTGCACACAAGCAAACACTCGTCATTATGTCAGGTCTACTAGCTGTCAAATATAGTAACGATCCAATCATACTTCAATATAATTTTTGGTCAATACTTTTACCATTTTCATCTTTATCAAGATGTATAGTTGTACTCATAGGAGTTGGTTTGGTAGAAGTATTTTCCATACCAAAGCATTTAATTAGATTGTTACAATACTTTTCTTGATTAATAAAAATACCATTTTCTAGTTGTTTTATTTACAAGCCAAGAAAATAATTCAACTCACCCATACGTGATATTTCAAATTCTTTAGTCATTATTTTAGAAAATCTTGACAAAGTCTTTCATTTGTAGATCCAAAAATAATATCATCAACATATATTTGAACGATTAAAATATCCTGTTTATTTCTTTTAATATAAAGTGTTTGATCAACCTTTCCAATTTCAAAACCAGAATCTATTAAATATCTTTTAAGACGATCGTACCAAGCAAGGGGTGCTTGTTTCAAACCATATAAAGCCTTTTTAAGCTCATAGACTTGGTTAGGAAATTGTTCGTGTATGAATAATGGAGGTTGTTCAACATAAACATTTTCTTTTATGAAACCATTTAAAAAAGCACTTTTGACATCCATTTGATATAATTTAAAGTTATGAAAACATGCAAATGCTAGTAAGATTCGTATTGCTTCTAGTCTAGCGAATGGAGCAAAGGTTTCTTCATAGTCAATTCCTTCTTCTTGGTTATATCTTGATCAACTAATCTAGCTTTATTTCTAGTAATATTTCCTTGTTCATCTGCTTTATTTTTGAAAATCCATTTTATACCAATAACTGATTGATCACTAGGTCGTGGAACTAAATCCCAAACGTCATTTCTTTCGAATTAATTGGTTTAGCTCTTCTTGCATAGCGATTAACCAATTTTCATCGGTAGATGCTTCTTTAATATTTTTAGGTTCAACATTAGATAGAAAAGCTACATGACCCTTTTGATTTAATTGACTTCTTATTCTAACAGATGAATTAAGTTCTCCAATAACATTAACATGAGGATGATCTCTTAATATTCTATATGGAGATCTTAATTCATTGTTATTGTGATCAATGTTTTCATTATTTTCAATATTTGAAATTTCTGTGTTTGTGATATTATTAGGAATTTCTTCATCATCTCTTATACTTGGAATTTGTTTACAATTTTCATTGAAAGATACATGAAGTGTTTCTTCGATGATATTTGTTCTTTTATTATAAATTCGATAAGCTTTGCTTCGATCCGAATATCCTAAAAAGATTACTTCATTGGATTTTGGATCGAATTTACCAAGCTGATCTTTTGTGTTTAAAACAAAACACTTTGAACCGAAAACTTTAAAATAAGAAATATTTGGTTTTCGTCCATTAAGAAGTTCATAAGGAGTATTCTTAGTTAGAGGTCGAATAGAAACACGATTCAAAACATAACAAGCTGTTGCAACTGCTTCAGCCCAGAAATGTTTTGGTAACGTACTTCCATTTAACAAAGTCCTTGCACATTCTTGTAAGGTTCTATTTTTACGTTCTACAACTCCATTTTGTTGTGGAGTTCTAGGAAACGAAAAATTATGGAATATTCCTTTTCTCTTACAAAAATGTTCAAAGGCTTCGTTTTCGTATTCACCTCCATGATCACTTCTTATGTTTTTGATTTTCAAACCTTTAAAATTTTGAATTCTTTTGGCAAAAGTTTTAAAATTATCAAAGGTATCACTTTTATTTTTCATAAAAATAGTCCAAGTATGTCTAGAAAAATCATCAACAATAACAAACACATATCTACTATGATTAATGGATTGTACTTGTGTTGGTCCAAATAAATCCATATGTAGTAATTCAAGTGGTTGTAAAGTTGAAATGACTTTTTTAGATTAAAAGATGACTTAGTTAACTTTCCTAACTGACATGTATTACAAATATGATCAATTTTAAAATTCATTTTTGGTAGACCTTTCACTAAATCATTTTTAGAAAGCTTGTTTATAGTTTTGAAGTTAATATGACAGAATCATTTGTGCCATAACCAAGGATCATTTTCTTTGGCTATTAAACACATATCTGAATTATAATTTATTTTCATATTCAGAACATAGATATTTCTGTCTCTATTTCCTTCAAAGATAAGATTTTGATTTTTATCAAAAATACTACATTTGTTTTCAGAAAAAGTGATTTTGAATCCTTTGTCACACAATTGGCTGATACAAAGTAAATTATGTTTTAAATTTTTGACAAGTAAAACATTTGAAATAAGAGGTAAATTTGAAACACCATTGTTGCTCACATCGCCTTTGCCGATGATATATCCTTTGGAGTTGTCTCTAAATGTGACGGAGCCTCCATCTGAGTAAGTAATATTTGATAGCATGTCTTTGTTTCATGTCATATGTTTTGAGCAACTACTGTCGAGTATCCATTTTCCTCTTTTCCTGAGTGGGACCTACAAAAAATATAAGATAATATTGGTACTCACTTTTTCAATAGGGTCCTAAGAGTTAAATCTTAGGAAACCAAACCTAAGATGGCTTTGTATCCCATTTAAAAATGTAATCTTTATTTTTATGAACAGTTTCAAAAAAGGTGTTTATATATTTCTTCCTAATCAAACTGTTGTTTGTTTCAGGAACCTAAATTTTTATACTTTTTGGGTTGGAATTCCTTTTTGTCTGTTCAACAGTAGGAATAATACTTTTCCTAATTTTCTTTCTAGGTGAAATTGTTGTTTTCTTAACATATCCTAATCCTGAGCTATCAATAATTTTGGATAAAGTTTCTCTTCCTTTATTAAAGTTTGGAACATTTTTGGTGATGATTTCTAAATTAGTTTTGAGACTAGAATTATCCAACTCTATCGATTTTACCTTAGTTTTTAGTTCATGATTTTCAGAAACAAGAGCATCACTCTTTTCCTTTTGAGTTTCAGTTTCTTAACTTAAAAGAGTGAGTTGAGAATTAATATTAGAAAATGATTCTTGTAATTTTTTAAGTTCATCCTCTACTATTTTCTTCTCATCTTTGAGCATTTGTCTTTCGAATTCTGCTTTGTTTTGAAGCTCACGAGTCTCCTTATGTTTTCTTTTCAGTTTTTTTAGAGTGTCAACTAGCTCTGAGTTTATCTCTATCATATCATCAAAAGTAAAATCACTAACCTCATTTTCATTAGCCATAAAGCAAACATTTGCTTGCTCGTTTTCACTGTCACTGCTGCTATCTGATGAAGAGGTATCTGAATCATCCCATGTAACAAAGAATGCTTTCTTTTTCTTATCTTTTCTGCCCTTACTGAAGTAATTTTTCTTTAGTTCTGGACATTCTTTCTGCATATGACCTTTCTTATGACAATTAAAGCATTCTAGAACTGAAGGTTATGGTTTGTTTTGAAAGTTTTGTTTTCCATTATTTCTGTTGTTTTTCCAGAATTTCAAGAATCTTTTGAAATTTTTGGCAATAAATGCTAGATCTTCTTCATCTGAATCTTCATCTTTTTCTTCTTCAGCATGGAAAGCAATGTTCTTTTTGTCTTGTGCTTGTACTCGTTTTGCTGCAAATTCACTTCATAGGACATTAGATTTCCTATTAACTCTTCAGGTTTTATGGTAGAGAGGTCATTATCTTCTTCAATAGCCAAGACTTTTCTTTCCCATTCATCCGTTAAAGAGTTTAGGATTTTTGATACAATATCAAAATCAGTGTATTTTTCTCCAAATCCTAATAGTGAATGATAGATATCTTGAAATCTAGAGTACATATCAATGATGGATTCATCTTGTTTCATTCTAAAGTTTTGAAACTAATTTTTGAGCATGGATATTTTGCTTTGCTTAACTTTGTTAGTTCCTTCATGAGTGATTTTAAGTGTTCTTCAAATTTCACAAGCAGTTTGACACATGCTAACACGATTAAATTCATTTCTATCTAGTGCACAGAATAACATGTTCATAGCTTTAGCATTGGCACTAGCATCTATTTTTTGAGTGCTTGACCAAGTGGAGTATTCTCCTATAGGAAGAGTGTATTCATTTTGTGTAATATTCCATGATTTAAAGCTATTTGATTACATAAAGATTCTCATACGACTTGCCCAATAATTATAGTTTAGACCATTAAAAAATGGAGGTCGTGCAGTGAATTTACCTTCAATAAAGCTAGTGTTATTGATAATGTTATTGGAAGTGCTAGTTTTGTTTTCCATATTAGCAGGATATCCAATAACTTTGTAACGGTTATAAGATGCCTTGCTTTGATACCAAATGAAAGTAACTAATAATGCAAGTTATTACTTAGGATCGACAAATATGGAATATAACTAAATCTAAATGCGGAAACATCTGTAGATGAATCTGCAATAAATCACCTGCAAAGATGGTTTAATATACACATAACATTTTATATAGGTTGTTATATCAAAATCGAGAGTCGAACACGTCGTCGATGGTAACCTAGTTTTTATGAGAAGCTATCGAGCCAGTCAGGTGGCGCAATCGCGCACGCATTATCAGGCGAGGCCCACGTCGGCACCAGAGGCTGTCATGGGGTTTGTAACTCGGAGAAGGCTCCACTTCACGATGGCTGCGTGGAAGGCATTCGCGAGTTCGATTGGAGTTGGCGGCAACCATTGGTGCAGATCTTATTGGTGATTTGGGATGATTTTGGGCAGCAACGAGATAGGCGGAGAGGAGTGGATTCGAGGCAGCAAGCGATGCGTGCATTTGGAACTAGATGCTCGGCTAGGGTTTTGGGATGGCCGTCGACACAAGCGTTTGGAGTTTGGAAGATATCGAAGTTGTTCGTAGTCGAGCTAGCGATTGTTGGTAATTACTTCTAAATCCAGAAAAAAAATATTTGCTGCTGTCTTTTCTTAAATAAAAAAAAATTAATTCAAAATTTCAAATTTATATAAGTTATTTCAGCATCTGTAAAAAAAATAATAAAATAAAAATGCAAGCACACGTCTAGATTTGCCAGTTTATTTTAAAAATGTGTGTTTAAGGTGATTAATTTATGTAATTAACCTATTTAATTATTTAGTCACTAAAAATTACTTTTTAAAGAAAATTTGTTTTAAAATAAATTATTGGTGTAAATCCATATTATTACATAGAAATTAAATAAATAACTAGTGATTAATTGTTTGACTAATTCCAAGTATTAATCAACTATATAAATATTTATCCAATGTCAAAATCATGAAGAAAGCAAGCTAATTTAGATGGATTGCAAAATAAAAACAGAGGCGAGATTTTCTCACTCAATCGGATTTTTCGATTGAATTTTAAATGGTTAAATTTAAAATTTTTGATTGTGTGCTTGGATGATAAATTATTATCAGTTGTATTGGATTAGACCCTATGCGCCGCATAATAGCGGATGATATTATATCAAACCTATATACCATGATATTCCACCTCGAAGTGGAATTGGTATTATATATGCATTTGGAGTGATTGATTTCCCGCATTATATAGCGGATGAGACCCTATGCGCCGCATAATAGCGGATGATATTATATAAATCCCATATACCGTGATATTCCACCTCGAAGTGGAATTGGTATTTAATTGTTGTGCTAACGTCTGTGGATGCAGGGAAATAGGTTGGAGGGATCCAACTGGATTCCTAAAATATTTGAATTTTTTTCAATATTATGTATTTATTATTTATAATACGTGTGTGATTATATTTGTGATTGAAACCGTTGAAGGCTATAGTTTAGCCGAATATATTTTTAGTATTGTAAGACACCGGAAATGAAAAAAAAATTAGATTTTTGATATTCAGGTTGAAATTTTGTAGTAAAATTTATTTTTGAGAATTGGATAAATTTAAAAGAATAAATTTTAAAAGGATAAAGTTTTATTTTTTTGAATCCTATTGAATAAATTCCAAAATATAAGAAAAAGGCTTAATAAATGGATTACAGGTAATATTATTCAAAGGTTGAAAAATTTATTCAAACTACAGATTTTAGATAGTCTGGAAGAAATAAAGGCATTTATTTTAAAAGAAAATAAATTTGGAAATCAATTTGGAATTTGATTCTGTGTTTCAAAATAAATCTTTAGGAAACCGATTTGGAAATTGACTTGGTGTTTGAAAATAAATTATGGAAAATCAATTCTAAAATCGTGGGGTTTGAAATAAATGTTTGAAAAATCAATTTGGTATTTGATTTGGTATTTGAAATAAATTTGGAAATCAATTTGAAAATCGATTTGGTGTTGAAAGTGAATATTTAGGAATCGATTTGAAAATCGTATATTAATGGATATTTGAAAATTTAAATTCATAATGGGAATTTTATAAATGAAAGAGAAATTTGTTTTAAAAATAAATATTGTTTTATTTTTAAAAGTGTGGATTTACGGATTTGGAACGTAAATTTAAAATAAATCCAGAAAGATTTGTAAATTGATTTAAATGAACCATTTTGGAATGGAAGGTGCACTTTCCCTGAAAAGCCGAGAATGTTTTCAATATAGTTGTAAAGATGGTTCCAAGGAAAGAATATTTGGAGAAATTATTTACTTAGGTTATTTTAAAAATATTTAAAGTAAAGATTTATTTTAATTAATTATAGAAGTGATTATTTAAAGTTTTAATTGATACTTGTTTTAGAAAATGGATATTTAAATAGTTATACCCTATTTACTAATTTTATTTTAAAATTTGTTTGGACTTGAATTTTTATATGAGATATTAGTATAATATTTTCATAACTAATGTTTTAAATAAAGTGTTTTAAAATGGTTTTTATTCTGTTTGTTTCCAAGTATATATTTTGGATAAGTAATTTAAATTGTTTTGAAGTATTCTAACTCGGCGAATTTACAGCGGAATTAAATAAATATTTGGAAATTTATTCCACGTGAGGAAAGTGATTTGAAATTTGTTTTCAAAGAATTGAAATGTGGAAGTGATTTGAAATTTGTTTTCAAATGGTTATAGTGTTAAAATTTTATCTTGAGAAGATATTTTGAAAATAGATTATTGGGAAAAAATTATTTAAATCTTGGTGATTGTTGTGAATGTTGATTGATAGTTAAATAACCGACTATCAATATTGGCCTTTAATGGCATTTGAATTTCGATGCGACCGGGAGTCGGTTCCAAATGGATATTCGAAAACCACATCAAACCTTTGTGATTGTGATGGATCTTCTGTTGAAAAGATCAAAGTGGGAATTTGTTATGATTTATTTGAAATCTGAATGAACATTATTTTTAAAAATAAGTGCTCGTTATTCGCATTAGCCGGGAGATGACTTTGTGTCATAAAACCCATTCCGAATAATGATACGACGAAATGGGATTGCAATTGAAGATGGTGTTGAAGACTGGGTATTTTCGAAAGCGAAAGGATTACCTGTCGAATGTCTCTGCACCGGGTTGCTCTGGTATAGTGATTTTATCACCCTTTGTGATGGGGATTTCGAATGTGATTAGTGAATATCCAGATTTGCAAGGGCTTCTTTGAAGTGTCGTCGGTTCCGTTCGATCCCGGAATGGACTTGCATGGTTGTGTGTCAGACGTTACACTTTGAGATGTAAAGCTGGTTTCTATTAAATACATTTCTGTTGGTGGTGGAGAATTTATTCTCTTATTTTAGCACCCTTCTCTGAGACGTACGAGCTCAGAGGTTATGTAGTTGATGGTTACTAGTGATATATTCTCAAATTGGTAATGTGGCATACGAAGTGCTGCTAATCATTTGTTGATCGAAACACGGATTTGTGAAAAGTGTAGCTTTGTGGACGAGACTTCGTCATACCTCACACCCCGGAAATGGTCGAAACAGGAAGGATGCGGTAAGGTTATTTAGGAGTAGCGCCTCCTGGGGGTATGTCATTTCCTTCTGGAAAAGGGTGGTGTCATGGTATGGAGCCCAAATACTTAACTTTGTGGTTGCCGCAAATTTATTACTTTGTGGTTGTTTCTTTATGGTTGAGGATCCTCGGATAAGGGTTGCAAACGACGGGGGATGACATACTCGTGTAGTAGTTACCTAGTTACAGAGGTAACCCGGCCTTGTGTTGGCAGAGAGCTAGCTAAGTTCTTGGGACGTCCCTCCAGAGGCGTACCTATGTGGCAATAGGAAGTTCCTTAGCCTGACCATTTGTTGGAAATCCAATCTCCAATACGCGCCTTGTACGGTTTTAGTTATATAACCTGCCATTTACTTATGGTGGTCACCGCTGTTTAGATGGTAGCTATAGTAAGCATACAATAATGGTTGTATGCTGGCTAAGAGTAATATTATACTTTCGAAATGTTTTCCACACTATACACTAATAATAATATTAAAAAGAATTTGCGTATTAAGCATGTTTGACTATCATAAGGAGAAATCTCCTCCAATTCTGCGTTTGCATTGTGTGTGTGGCGGGAAGCCTTATGGTAGTTTTATTTTTCAAAAGCATAGCGGATTTCTTCTTATTTCTTTATGAAAATAACTGTTTTTAAGATCTCACACAAGTCCCATGACTGACCTGGAGTTTATTGTTCCCTTTTTAAACTCTGGGTGCCTATAATTTTCCACACGGGCAGCCTGGAGTCAGGTTATCATTATTCTGTAGCGAAGTCGAAAAAGATGTGCTATGGAAATCTGGAGGCAAGATGGATGGCGAAGCGTATCACCTATTTTATGTATTATCTGTTGCGTATGGGTTGGAGCAAGTTTAGTTCCATGTAGTCTGGATATGATAACTGCCAGTGTTGTATTGTGTCGTTGTAAGCTCTGATGATGTATGTATAAATTAATATAATTCTTTGTTTTAAAGATTATTCATTTATCTATTATATTTGTTCTACTGCGATATGTGAGATTCTGTTATTGTTTTCTTTATTTATCTTCTTCTACTTTAACCCTAACGGTTCGGTTTCGGTATTTGACTGTGCGGCATTAGATACATTGGACGTATTGATGTCGACTTTCGAAAGTTGAAAAATTGGGTCGTTATATTTTACTTAAACCCTAGTAGAATTTTATTCTATTTCTATACGTACTTGTTACTCTTATTTGTTCCTTCTCAATTGCAGACATCTCAAAACCCTAATTTTAATTCCAATCAAACTCCAAAATTCAGATTACTCAAACCTTATTGAATTATATATCATCGTGAAGCTCTCGGCGGTATGAAATTGTTCGTTTTTGAAAATGATGCACAATCAACGGCAAATTGCAGTCAAAATCAATGATTGTGAAACCCTAATGCAAATTGGAGGATTTTGATTCGGGCAACGATTTCTAAAATTGATTGAGGGGTTTTGTAGAGCTCACTACATAGAGTTGATCGCTTGTAGTTGCATCGTCAGGATGTGGCCATGGTTGCCAGAAATCGGCCATAAAGTTGCAGTGGCGAAGCAACCTCTAAGGTCGGAGGTGGGTCGCGTGGCATAGGGGGAAGCGGCGGGCCATGGTGAGGCCAGCGGAGGTGGCCGATCTTGGTGCAGGCGAATGTAGCGGTGGAGGCAAGCAAATGTAGCGGTGGAAGCAAGCGGTCAAAGGGCCAATGTCATGGCGGCTGTTGCGTGACGGGGTTCAACCGTTTCTGTTAGGATTGGGGTTGATGTACAATTGCAATTTTTCCATCCATCTTTATTTAATTTATAATTTTAATGTTCGAACTTGCGTAACTTTTGCATATGAACTCGGATTTAGACGCGGTATCTTCCCTGAAATCATATTGAAATTCCATACAACATGGAACTAGTTTAGTTGAATTTGGAGATCGCTGGAATCATGAGCTTTTATTGGATTTTAAATGGACGATAAATCAAAGGTGAGTGATTTAACCCACTCACACACTACTAAACCTTCTTATGACAGTTGAATTAAATTATTATCACGTGATAAGAATTTTATTGATTGCTATTTGGTAACTTAAATTATCATTTAAATTTAATTTGAATTAAATTTCCATTTAAATTAATATTGAAATTAAATTGATAGTTAAATACCTGATATTGGTAACCAGTTAATTATTGTGATTTATTGACTGATTAGATGTTGATTGTGATGGATATCCATTTGTTGATATTTGGATGCTTGGATGTTTTTCATACTTATATATCTCTATTATCACTCTGTATAATAAGTGACAACATATAAACTGTTACTTGAATTATTTCGAAGAAATTAAGAAATAGGCTGGAGTGATATATACCTATGACACTTTGATTTGAAGCGAAATGATATATATCCATCCCTGAAATTAAAATTGAAATAACCGATCACTTAGCCATTGGGTAGAAAATTTTATATGGACAACGGATTGGTTAAATTATATGGTTTTAAAAATCTTGAAATTTGTATTTTTATTAAATGATATTGTTTTAAAGGAATAAAATTTTGGATTTATATGAATTGAATTACTTTCTAATTCAAGCTTTGAAATGTTGAAAGTGAAATTGGTAAAAAGGGAATTGTTTTAAAGAATTGAATTGGAAATGTGAAATTGTAATTGATTGAATTATTTAAAGATTTGGATCTTAAAACCGAACAATGATAGTTAATTTGATTTAAGTGTTTTAAATCAGTAAAGTGAAATTAGACATGGATCAAGATTGTTGAAATGGAAAGGAAACAGTTTGATTTGAAATTTTCAAAATAAATTATTTTCGATATAAACTGTTTAAAATCTACTATTTTTAATATTAAATTATTTAGATTTTCCAAAACTATTTCACTATATAAAACATTTTCGATACTCAAACCATTTTATATCAAACTGTTTTAAATCTTTAAACTGTATAACTATTTTAAACTATTTAAAACTATTCAAACTATTTTCTAGAATTTCAAACCTTGCAAAATTGGAAATTTTATATTTAAATAGTTGATTAAAATGCGAATATGGTTAAATGAGGGTATAGCATAAATTGGAATTTGAAATGATATTTTCAAGCGGAAATGACATATTTTGAGTAAATATGATGATTTTGAAATGAAGGATATTTTGAAGTGAATACAATATCTTGATATCAAATATGAATTGGTTTTGAAATGTAAAAGAACCAACAGGTATGAAAAATGATGTTTGGTTGTGAAAGAAATCAGTGTCTCTTATTGGCATACCCTCTGTCAATATTGGAGCCACTTTAACAACTGTGTATGCGATGGATGTTTTCCATAATGCAGAAGTTGAATTGAATGTGTTTACAGGAATGAAGTAAGAGAACGATGATGGATAGCCTTGACTTTCGAGTCATAATTAAAATGACTAAAACAGGAGCTATACCAGGCCAAGTGGGGTCGCTCCCCCGATCAAACATGCTTCTTTGATACCATATTTTTTACTTTGTGGTTGAACCCTGGATTATGGTAGTGTTGTTTCGAGGTGGGCGGTAGTAGCTGTTATGCGTTACCATCAGTCCGAGAGTGCAAAATGGTAGAATCCTACTCTGGGCATTGCCTCGCGTGCCTTGTCACATTATCATTGTCGACCTACTACTATTTTGGTTTTTGTCATACCTATGGAGTGCTCCCTGATAGCCCACCAATTTACAATGGAGTTTACAGTACTGTATAGACTACGATGCCTATAGAAAATGTGTTAAGGGAAATATGGGTAACGCCTTAATGCTATTTTCAATATTATACTTTAATGATAGACGCTAGATATATAGCATATTTTACTACATATAGATAGTTTAAGGGATCCTTGGGAGATGGAAAATCCCGTAACATCTCTTAAGTTATTACACTCACGTTGTACATTGGATAGGAGATGTAAAATCTCATAAACATCTTCGAATCTATTGCGTTCATATTTATTTGTTGTTGGTTTAACTTACATAAGAATTTTTAGTTCTAACTCCAGTGTTTTGTCTTTTCATTAAACTCGGGTAAGCCCTTGCATTTCAGTGTTTGAAGAAATTATTTCTAGAGGACGAAGACGAATTTTGGTATATTATATTATTAGTATTATTCCGTTACATCATTATTGGTATGTTATTATTTGTGTCTGATTTTGTGTAAAATTTGTGTAATTAAATGTATATTGTAAAACAGCTTCATGAACTGTTTATTTGATTATATTTTGTCTTTTCGCTGCGATATTCTGTATTTTATTTTCCCTTCTTTTCTTTTATTTTTCTTATTTAACCCCATTAATAACCTACCCTTTTGAATGGTTTGAGTTAGGAATGTATGGTTTATTGTCAATTTAAATCGTCCAAAAAAGGTGGGTCATCACAGTTGGTATCAGAGCTTTAGTTTAGAGATACCTTAGCCTGTTGGGGTTTAAACTCATTAAAGATAGGGTTAATAATACCCTAGAATGAGCTTGAGTGTGTGTGTGTGTGTACGCACACACACACACACATAGATATATATATATGAGAGCGTATTTGTCAGTGCTATAAAAATGTTTTGTATTGTGTTAATTTGTTCTATTGAGTATTTATGAATTCTGGTCGGTACATAGGACGCTGTGGCATCGATAGGGGTTTCTAAACACCCGAACATGGTAAATTGACACAATATTGTTTAAAAAATAGGTAAATGAAATAAGTTTACCTTGTATTATATTTTCTGTGTGTGTATATATATATATATACTTTTTCATAAATTGATATTGTTATTTTGATGTGTTGTTTGTTAGGAAATGATAATGTTTGATTATTATCATTTGTTATTTGGTTAGTCAAAGTTCTTAAAACTGTTGACTATTGTATGTTACATGAAGTGTAATTTTATAAATATGGTAATAGTAAGATTTACAAATAAATGAATTTAATTGAAAATTTAAGATTTTAAATTCTGGTATATTGAATTGAGTATTCAAAGATTTGAGAAAAATAATATTAGTATTATTTGGAAGTATTTGTAAATAAAAATGTCTTCAAAATTTTTCAAAACATGCTTGAGAGAAATGTTTTCAAAGAATTTTTGAAAGGAAATAAATTTTGTCCCCATCTTCTGTCATTGGAAAATAATTTCATTGATGGCTGCAGCATCATTGATGTTCATTTTCGAGTTTCAAAGTGGGTTGACCACTATAGTAGCTTTGCTACATAGTTGTTTTCGTGAAACAAATTTTAATTTTAAATTTCTAAATATGATTTAATATATATAAAAGATATGAGTGTGTGTGTGTATGTATGTATATATATATACAATATTTCAAGATGATTTGAAATGGAAATCAGTATTTTGTTATTAAGTTTCTATAAATTAGGGATTTCAATCATTATAATGAAATTGTATCTTGACTATTTTAATAGTTGGAACCTTCTAAAATGAGATAAAATAAATTAGAAGCTAAATGTTAATGAGACTGTAAAGAAATTGAAGATTTGTCATTTGTAACTTAATAGATAATGGAAACTAAGAAGATGTAAACTATTGAACATTTTTGTTAACTAAAATGGATAAGATAAATTTGTATAACATTCAATTACATTCTAAAAACATATATAAAACTTACCATAAATGTTTAAAAAGTTGAAATGTTAATATGAATATGTAATAAAATATTATACAAGTAAAAGCTTAATAATAAAAATACTTCAAAATGAACATATCCTTATAAGTGAAGAATTAAGAGTTACAAGAAATGTTATAAACATAAGTTAATGTTTTGCAATGGTAATGATTAAATTGAATAATAGAAAGGTGAATACAATTTAAGTAAATGATTATAAACTAAAAAATGTTGAAATGGTTCATAAATAAAATAAATATTAAATGATACTATATATAAAGAAATAAATGTGAATTAAATTGCAAAGAAACTTATATAATATTTTAAGAATTGATTTATTGATGTTCTATATAATTGAATGGGAAATAATTTATGTGAATAAATGAATGTAAATTAATAGAGGATGACCTATGAATGGATGAGAAATAAAATAAATTGAAATTAAATGATATTAAAAAAACCAATAGAATAAAATATGTAAGTTGTGCATAGATCATTTTATTTGCATAATAGTTCCGATTTAGATTTGAATACATGATTTGTGGAAATTCACACCAGTCGAAACTAGGATTTTTCGCTCGATCCTTGACTGTAACGACTTGGATTTTTTGATGATTAATTTGGAATATTTAAATGGTTTTAAATATTGAATTTGGAATTTATAATAATATAGTAAGTTTTTAAAACTAAAATTTCAAGCAACTTCGAATTTTTTCGAAAAAGTCAATTAAAATTGACATGTTTAAATAGCGAGCCAGGGCGTTGTCTCGGAATTCGATGAAACCCTTCTCATTGGATCCGTAACAGTGTATTATTTTCCAATTTCAAATTTAGTAGTGTTTGGATTTACCATTTGGTCGTATGGTATAGAAACGCATTGAAAGTACTATCGAAATTTAATATAATAATTGGGTTCAAAAAACTATCTTCTCTATACGTTCGAATTAGAACTCAAAACTTTTACCACTAGGTTCGGAATAAGGGTATAACATTATGAACATCTAGCGGCACACTTCGATAAGGGATCGAATAAAATATCTAAATGTTTAAAAAAGCAAGAAAAATAAAATAAAATGAAAATTAAGTCTAATCCTAGCAGACAAATCATGTACCCATTGTCTACCCAAGCACACGACCTTCCCTTCTTTCAATTCAAAATCAAAATACTGTATCTCTCTTCTTCTTCTTTAAATAACAAGGCCGATAAAATTTTACAAAAAAATTCGTTCGAACTTAAAAAAATAAAGAGAAATTGGGATCGAGCATTTACTTCTCATCTTCCAGGATCAAATCAGAAACCGCCTATTTCCCTTTCCTATCTTCAAAAAAATGAAATCAAATTCACAAAATCGATTTTCAATATTAAAAAAAGAGGGATCAGTT
Source organism: Allium cepa (assembly GCA_030765085.1). Lineage (NCBI taxonomy): Eukaryota > Viridiplantae > Streptophyta > Magnoliopsida > Asparagales > Amaryllidaceae > Allium > Allium cepa. The sequence goes on from CM060939.1 coordinate 253,098,764, forward strand.
TAAATTTCACGAAATCACGATTTGTGCCAAGGGAGGCGTGACACTGGCAAAGCGTGCTAGACATGGAGGGAGGCGCACATGGCAACCTCGACCATTGATGGAGGAGGTGGAGAAGGGATTCGAGCGTTCGTTGATGGGAAGTGTAGTTCGCGTGCGTTGTTGGAGAAGTTGGCGAAGGGATTCGAGCATTCGTTGGTGCATGCGATGGTCAAAGTCGTAGAATTGGGAGTTGAAGGCATGGCGGCTGCCGAAGCTAGGGTAGTGGGTTAGGTCGAAGGCGAGTTTGGGTTTGGGTGCTGGAGTGCTGTGTGTCTCGAGTCTAGCTAAGATGTGGAGTTGCGTGCGAGGCTGGTGCGGTGAGGGAGGCCGAAGCTTGGTGTTGGAGCATGAACTAATGGCAATGGCTGATGGTTGCGTAGTCAATAAGGAGATGGACGCACGATGGTTGTGCAGCACGTCCTTCGAAGGTATAAAGTAAATTTTTTAATTAAAATTAATAAATGTATAATTTATAAGTAAAAAGCACTGGCCCTTTATACAAACCACTGGCTCTTTATACACCTGGAACAACAAAAGTAAAGATGGACCTAGAACATTTTGCAAACTTGATCATGCCTTTCAAAATATTTCAGCTATTTCATTTTGGCCTTCTCTGTACTGTAACATTCTTCTACCTTCAATCTCTGATCATAGTCCTATCATCTTATCTTGAGGAGAGGTTGCAAAGGCAAAGCATTCCTCTTTTAATTTTTTTAAAATTTGGATTAATCATTCTTCTTTTCATGATTTAGTTTTACAGGTTTGGCAAGAAGAAGTGTATGGTAATCCTATGTATATTCTTAAGACTAAACTTTTCAAATTAAAGTGCAAATTGAAGATTTGGTCTAGGAATAATTTTGGTTCTGGATCTTATTTCTCCTCTGATTTGAGAAAAAGGCTATTAGAGTTACAAAAAGCTTTACTTTCTGATCCTTTGAATTCTTCACTTGCTATGGAGGAATCTGAATTATCTAAGTCAGTGCAAGATATTTTAGAATTTGAACTATCTATGTCTAAAGAGATTCTTCATGCTAAATATGATAAATTTGGAGATAGGAATACAAAATTCTTTCATGATTCTATCAAGATCAAGCAATCAAAGGAAAGAACTAATTGTATTTATGACATTAAAGGTTTAAAGCATGTAAACGAAGAGAATATTAATACTGCTTTTGTGGATTACTTTGCCTCCATTCTTGCTAATCCGAAGCCTTTTGTTGCTGATGTGAATCTATTATTTCAACTACAAACTCCTCATTTATCAGTAACCCAAGCTAATAGCCTTATTGAGGAAATTAATAATGAAGAGATTGAGATAGCTGTCTTCAATTTGAATAAGGAAGGTTGTGGAGGTCCTGATGGATTTAATACATATTTTTTTCAATCTTGTTGGAAGATAATTAGATTTGATGTACTAAGAGCAGTAAAATACTTTTTCAGTTCTAATAAGTTGCCTAAATGAATTAATTCTACTGCAATTACACTAGTCCCCAAGATTGAAAATCCATCTAATGTTTCTGATTTTAGACCAATTTCTTGTTGTAATGTTGTTTACAAGATAATCTCAAAAATTATAGCTTCTAGAATGCAAGCAGTTCTTCCCTCAATAATATCTAAAAACCAGGTGGCATTTCTTCCCAATAGGAACATAAGTGATAACATCCTTCTGACTCAAGAGCTACTAAGGGGATATGGAACTTCAAACATTTCTCCTAGGTGCATGTTAAAGTTAGATATTAGGAAAGCTTTTGATACTATATCATGGTGTTCTATCATTGCAATAATGGCAAGAATGAATTTTCCAAAACCTCTGTTGGCTTGGATTTATACATGCATATCAACACCTTATTATTCTATTTCTAGAAATGGTTGTTTAAATGGTTTTTTCAAGGGTACACAGGGGGTTAGGCCAGGGGATCCAATCTCACCATATTTGTTTATCATAGTAATGGAGATTTTAAATGTTTTAATAAAGGAGAAGGTAGAAAAAAATTCTTTGGAATTACATCCAAAATGTAAAGAACCTTTGATCACACACTTACTTTTTGCTAATGATTTGGTTGTATTCACAAAGCCTACTATTGCTAACATTCAGTCAGTATTGGAGATACTTGACAAGTTTGGAAAAATCACTGGTCTTCATATTAACATGAGTAAGTCTAATATTCTCATAGATGGAGTTGAAGAGGATCTCAGAAATGATTTGATCAAATTCTCTAGATTAAATATCATGCCTTCTAATGCAACATACCTAGGGTTACCTCTTATAACATCTAGACTCTCAAAAGTTAACTGTTTACCTTTATATGAGAAAATCACTGAAAAGCTTTCTTCATGGCCTAGCTCAAAATTATCTCAAGCTGGAAGACTTATCATAATTCAATCCATAGCATCTGCCATGACAACATATTGGATGAGACATTATATCTTACCTGTTAAATTAATTTCCATGATTAATAGTGCTTTGAGCAGATTTCTGTGGCATGGTGATCCTTTCTCCAAGAAATTAATTCCTATTTCTTTCAGAAAGATAATTCTGCCAAAATCTAAAGGTGGATTGGGTATTGTTAATCTTCAACTATGGAATCAAGCTGCAATCTCAAAATACTTTGACAAAATTCTGAGTAAAAGGGATGACTTATGGACATTATGGATTAATAGAAATTTGATCAAGAGGAAGAATTTTTGGGATATGCAAATTCAACAAAATGCTAGTTGGAGTTGGAGGAATATTTTAAAGTTGAGGGAGAAATTTTTATCAATGATACAGATCAATCCAAAGAAGATGTTAAATTGTAATTTTTGGTCTGATCCTTGGGCTAAACCTGGGTTAATTTTGAAAAAATGTATGAATTACTCTAGTTTTATGTCCACTGGAATTCCTCTAGTTTTATGTCCACTGGAATTCCTCTTCAGGCCAAAGCACTAAACTTTCTGCAAGAAAATGAAATTGTGCTACCTTACAGCAGCTCTATGGAGGTTAGAAAGGTTTGGAATGAAGTTGCTAAAAATAGATTGCCAGAAAGTGATATTACTGTATTTTGGTCAAGGAAGAGAAGGAGTCACTCAATTAAATTAGTATATAACTTGCTGCTGGATAATGAATGTAGTGATAAATTTGCTTGGAATAATAGGATATGGAACACTGATGGTCCAGCTAAAGAAAACTTCATGCTATGGAAAGTAATGGCCAATGCTTTATTGACAAAGGATAAACTTGAGTCTTATGGTTTGATTGATAATAATACTTGTGTACTATGCAATGATCATATGGAAAACAATACTCATCTATTTTTTAGTTGTCAATTTACAGGTGATATTTGGAACAAGTTGATGATTTCTGGTAATTTTCACACTACAAATAAGAACTCCAAAGAAGAGTGGTTTAATATTTACAAAGCTACTAGATGGAGGAATTCCAGAGCCAAAGATTTACTGTCAGTTCTTAAGATCTTTGTTTATGTAATTTGGAAGGAAAGGAACGAGAGAATTTTCTCTGATAAATATAATTCTGCCAGTGAATTGTTTACAAGGATTAACAATTTGATTGTTAGCAGGCATAATAGATGAATGGGATTATTTTAACTGACTGAGTTATGCTTCCTGTTCCTCTGGTTGCTATGCTTCAAATTGAAAGTTTGCTGCATTTAATGAGTATTGACACAAGATATGGTTCTATTGCTTAGTGGCAGTAGCATAGGTTCTGAAGTACAAGCATGGGCATTATTCAAGACCAGTTGATAGTTCATATGTTATTTTCCTTGTACTGTTTTTCTGTTTGTATTCTTTGCATGTTATGAGATGGTAGTAGTTGCAATGTAATTCTGTTGTATTGAATAATGATATAATAAAAGGGCAAGGCTCCCTTAGCCTATTGATTTTCAAAAAAAAATTGGTAATTCCGAAATCACGGAATATGGATTCGTAGCTGAAAAATCAAAAATTAGGAATTAAATTGGAATTGATTTGGATTGAATGATTAACAAACTCTAAATCAAGGTTAGAATTTCTCACTCATTTGGATTGCCACATTTAAATTTAATTGTTTAAATATTATTGGATGCTTGATTGGGTTGATAAATTTTAATTATCCATTGGATGATTATATAATATATATATATAGTAGTATATATATTAGTAGTTTGATTGTTCCTACTTTTTTTAGCGAATGAGATCCTATGCGTCCCTATAATAGCGGATCACTTTATATAACGCGATATCCAACCACGAAGTGGGATTTATATTTTTATTGTTGCCAAACATCTGTGGATGCAGGGAAACAGGATGGAGGGTTCCAACAGGATTCCTTAACAATATTTATCACTTTCGTATATATAAAAATATATAACGTGATTGAATAACCTGCTGGATTATTTTGTGTTGTAAATTTTTAAATGTTATGATAGCATGGGAATTAACTATGATATATTAAATACCATAAATATTATTTTGAATTTTTAATAAAATATAAGGATATTTTTAATATAAAAATATGTATATTGAAATTTGGATTATTTAAAAATGATTGATTTGAATAAGCAATAACTGGTTTTTGATCGTACCAAATAATGCTTGAAAAATATTTTAAATAGAGATTTTAAAATAAATTATATAAAGGAATTTTTAAGGCTGGATATTCGAAAAAATATAGAAAGAAGTTGAAATCGATATTAAAAATAGATTGGCAAGGGATTGAATTTATAAAATGAAATTTTATAAATAAGCTTGTTTTTAGTGAAACTCAAAGGAGTTATAAAAATTTATAAACAATATTTATTGATAAAGAAAATCGATATCAGATGATAAATTTGGAGTATAAATTTATAGGGACAATTTATATTTTAATATAGAAATATGGTGAGAGAAAATAATGGATACCATTTTTGAGGTGAAAATGGTTAAGGAGACCGAGATGGAAGTGATGTGATGGAAATCGAGAGGGGTTTATAAATTGAAAATTTGGTTATTGAGATTTAAAGATATATTTTTATTAATAAGTAAAGTTTTTATTTTAAAAATAATTTTTTTATTAAACTATGTAGTTTAAAGTTAGTTAGTATTGAAATACTTCAGAAGTGAATTTTTAAAATACTTAATTTCTAATAAATTCTAAATTTTAAAACCTGTTTTGCAAGGTGATGTTATAAAAAGTGTTTAAATATTTCAAACAATTATTTGAACATGTCTTAAAAATAAATTATTATTATTTTTCTTTTAAATACTTATTTTTATTTACATATGTATACATATAGAGTTTTGTAATGGTTTAAATTTACTTAAAATTTCTTGAGAGTTGGGAAAGGGTTATTTAGTAGATGGGACTTATAAGAGAATTCTCAAAATGAAATTTGGGGGAAGTAATAAAATTTCCAAAGAAGTTAAATAAAAGTGAACTTCGAAAATAAAATAGAATTCATAAAAGAAGTAGAAAGGGAAATTGGAATTATAAGTAAGTATATTTGACTTTGGAAATATTGAAGGGAATTAATTAATGAATTTCGGAACTTATGAAATTCGTTATAAACAAGTTAAGAAATGTACATATAAATTGTAAAAGATTTTGAGAAAAATAAATAGGAAATAAATGGAATACTTAGTAAGTGTTGAATGGAAAATGAAGTGAGGGAAAATATTCTATGTATTGGAAAGGAGGCGAAAATATTCTATTGAAAATATAAGGATTTGAAAACTATTTTCAAATGTTGAAGTACTGGAAGTAATATCTCATAAAGATATATTGAAACAAATTTTGGAAAAGTTGGAAATAATGCTTGATGTCTGTTTTTGGATGTGTATTGATAGTTAAATAACCGACCATCAATTTTGGCCAGTTTCGTTAATCGTTTTAAAGTGGCCGGGATCAGATTTAATTATCCAAAAACCATTTCGATCCGGTTTGAACGTTGCGAATGAATACCGTGAAGATGGTGATTCGGTTTGTCCCGATCCTTGACAACTTGTATGGATGAATGCTATCAGAACATCGTCCTTAGAGGACGATGAGCATTCTAAATGAAATTATTCTTGAAAGGTAGTCGTAGCCTCTAGCCTCACCCACCGGAATGGGTGAAAATCAGGGGGTATGCAGCAAGGTTAAGTGGGTCATACCTAACTAGTGTATGTTGTCACCTTTCTAGATACCCTCGGATATATCATATGGATACGGTGCTTGCGAAAAAGCTCTCGATAAGGGTGGGAACACTCGGGGTGATAATATATTCGGTTCTATCCAGGTTAGGGAAAGGGCCAGTCTTGTGTTATAGGGGATCCCGGCGAGGTCCATGGTACATTTTTCTAGAGGTGTACCATTATAGGTGGTACCCCAGTGCCTATTCATTGTATGGAATCCATTCTTCAATAAGCACCATACGGTTTTGATTGTGCCCAACTATGCTAAAACGTGAGACGCAAGCATTTCGGCTATTTCCTATTTACTTGGTTTAGACACTATTATAATATCAGATGGTTTTGATAAAAAAGTTTTGGTTATCGTAAGGTAAAAACCCATCGTCTTTATGTGTGATGTGGTCTTACGAGATACTTTTTTTTAAAAGGATTTTGATAAAAAGTTAATAATTCGAATTGAGTGTGTTTTCTCATGCTAGTTTTCCAGACTAACTCAAGTGTTATTTTATTATAATGCTCGGGTCAGATCGAGTATTACAGATTCATGATAGGATGCTATGGAGCTCAGGAGATGAGTTGGATGACAAAGATGTATCCCTGAATTGTAAATTGGAGTAAAATTTTAAGTGGGAATTATTGAAATTGTGAATAAATAAATTTGAAGATCTTACAAGAATTGAAATAAATGGAATAAATATATACATTTAAGCTGCTAAGTGGTGTAAATCTTGAGTTAAAAATAAAATATGGACATACTCGAGTATAAACTTGAGGGGAATGTGAGAAAATAAGTTGTGTAACTTATAAAAATTGGAAAGTGGAATAGAAAACCAAAATAAAAATGGTTCGATATTTTAGTGAAGAAATAAAAATCCAAATCTAGATTATAAAATAAATTTGAACTCAAGTGGATTAAATAGTATGATTTTTGAAATAAAAAAATAAGGTGTTTAATTATATATTGAAAGTGAACCAATTCGATAAATTAATTAGTTAATTGAATATTGGAATGGAATTTAACTTGACCAAATAGAATGGATCGTGGGCTGAAATTAAAGGTAAATATTGAACTTGAGAAATAAACAAAATTCGACTTATATATACATAAGCTGATTAAATAAATGTTGTATGTCATCAAATAAAATGGAATTTGATTAAAATAAAATGGCTTGAGTTATAAATATGTTCAATGTGAGTATAAATAAATTGAATATAGCCTTGAATATTATTCGAGAATGAATTTGCGTATGAAATTAAAAATAATGTGGATATGAATGAAATGCAAATGAATGGATTGAATTTGAAATAGAACATAATTAAATAAAAACTGATTTGGAATCAATTTAAAATAGCAGTAAACTAAAAATGGCTATTTTATAAAATAAATATCACTAAATTTGCATAGAAAATTTGTCATTTGGACATAAACGGGAGTAATAAATTCTATAAATCAATAAAATTTGAATAAATTGATTTTTAATCAATTTGGAATGGATACGGGTTATTTGATATAAATATGAATTGAATGCAATAAGTTTTGTTGAAAATCATTTCGAATTTAAGAAAATGGTATATGGATCGACTGAAAGTAATTGAATTAGTTTTGGAACCCTAAATTGCTTATATATCGTTGTTTGGCATGTTGTTTATGAAACTCATGTGTTAAACTAGTTAAATAAATGAAATGTTAGTGAATTTCATATTTTGTTACTTAAATGGTTAAATTGATTAAGTACAGGTACCCAGAGGTTATTGGGCTAGAGTTAGTTTGCGAAATCTCGTATAAAAATAAGCCACTTTCTTAAAAACACTAAAATAAGGTACATTTTTGGATCAGATACAACAAAAATATAAAATATTGATATATATTTTGTTTTCTAACAGTGTGGGTCAATGTATACATTTTTATCTCTCTTGCCATAATGTAGAAGGCTCTCCGTACAGGGGAGACTTTGCCAAAAAAATTCAGAGATTTAGGGAGTTAGAAATTTTTTTGAAAAAAATTGATGTTCAAATTGAAATTGAAATTAAAAATTTTGGTTGGGAAATGGAAACTAAATATTTGGATACGACTAAAGGGTTTAGAAAAGTGGACATCAAATTTTAACTAAGTGGGTTTTGAATAAGTAATGGGTTTGGAGCATTTTTCCTACCTTAGCAATTTCGGGGATGAAATTCTTTTAAGGGGGAAGGAATGTAACGGCTCAGATTTCTCAATGATTAATTAATAGTATTTAAATGGTTTTGTATATTGGATTTGGAATTTATAATTGAGTTAGTAAGTTTTCAAACTGAAATTTCAAGCAATTTCGAAAAAAAATTGAAATCGTCAATTTAATTAACACGTTAAAATAGCGAGCAGAGACATAGTCTCGGAATTCGACGAAACCAATCTCATTGAATCTGTAACAATGTATTATTATCGGATTTCAAATTTCGTGGTATTTTGATTTACCGTTTGGTCGTACAGTATAGAAACGCGTTGAAAGTAATATCGAAATTTAATATAATAATTGGGTTCAAATAGTTATCTTCTCCATACTATCAAATTAGGACTCGAAATTTTTTCCATTGCAGTCAGAATATGGGTATAACATTATGAACGCCTAGCGGCATGCCTCAATAGAGGATCGAATGAAATATTTAAATGTTTAAAACAAAAAAAGAGAAAAATAAAATAAAATGAAAATTAAGCCAAATCCTAGCTGACAAGTCATGTACCTATGTCTATCCAAGCATGCGACTTTCCCTTTTTCAGGTCAAAATCAAAATCACGATATCTTGCTTCTTCTTCTTAAAATAACGAGGCCGATCAAAGTTTAAAAAAAATTCGTTCGAACTTAAAAAAATAAAATAAAGAGAAATAGAGATCGCACATTTACTTCTCTTCTTCCAGAATCAAAGCGAAAAATTCCTATTTCCGTTTCCTATCTTCAAAAAAAAGAAATCGAATTCATGAAATCGATTTGCAATATAAAAAAAGAGGGATCAATTCAAATTTCTCGAAATCGCGATTTATGCCAAGGAAGGCGCAACACTACAAGGTGTGCTGGACATGGAGGGAGGCACGAGTGGCAATCATGACTGTTGATGGAGAAGATGGCGAAGAGATTAGAGAATTCGTTGATGGGAGGTATAGTTCGCGTGAGTTGATGGAGAAGCCGGCGAAGGGATTCGAGCGTTCGTTGGTGCACGCGATGGTTAAAGTCGCATCATTGGGAGGCGAAGGCGTGGCGGCTGTCGAAGCTAGGGCAGTGGGTTATGTCGAAGGCAAGTTTGGGATTGGGTGCTGAAGTATTGCGTGTCTCGAGTCTGGTTGAGATGTGGAGTTACGTGCGAGGCTGCTACGGTGAGGGAGGCTGAAGCTTGGTGGTGGACTTTGAACTGATGGCGATGGCAGATGGTGCTGTAGTCAATGAGGAAATGGACGCGATGTGGTTGTGCAGCACGTTGTTCGAAGGTATAAAGTAATTTTTTTAATTAAAATTAGTAAAGGTATACTTTGTAAGTAAAAAAATTGTTAATTTATATAATTCGTAAATTTTTCATGCGAGGTCCAAAATCATGAAATATGGATTCGCTAAATAATCAAAAATCAAGAATTAAATTGGAAATGATTTGGATTGGAACGATTAACAAACTCTAAAATCAAGGTGATAATTTCTCACTCATTTGGATTGGCACATTTAAATTAAAATGTTTAAATATTATTGGATGCTTGATTGGATTGATAAGTTTTAATTATCTGTTGGACGATTATATAATATATATAATAGTATATATTTTAGAAGTTGGATTGATTGTTCCTGCTTTTTTTAGCGGATGAGACTCTATGCGCCTGCATAATAGTGGATGACGCTATGTACCGTGATATCCCCCTCGAAGTGGGATTGATATTTTTATTGTTGTCTAACATATGTGCATGCAGGGAAGCAGGTTGAAGGGATCCAACTGGATTTCTCAACTATATTTAGTGTTTTCATATATATAAAAATATATGACGTGATTGAATAATCTGCTGGATTATTGTATGTTGAAATTTTTAAATGTTACGATAGCATTGGAATTAACTTTGGTATATTGAATACAATAAATATTATTTTGTATTTTTAAGAAAATAAAAGGAGTTTTTTCATATTAAAATATGTAGATCAAAATTTGGTTATTTAAAAGAGATTGATTTAAATAAGCAATAATTAGTTTTTGATCGTACTAAATAATGCGGAAAAATATTTTAAATATAGATTTTAAAATAAACTATATAAATGAATTTTTAAGACTGGATTTTTAAATAATATTCGAAAAAATATAGAAAGAAGCTGAAATCAATATAAAATATAGATTTGCAAAAATGAATGGAATTTATAAGGGTTTGAATTTACAAAATGGAATTTTATAAATGAGGTTATTTTTAGTGAAACTCAAAGGAGTTATAAAAATTTATAAACAATGTTTAGTGATAAAGAAAATCGATATCAGATGATAAATTTGGAATATAAATTTACAGGGAGAATTTATATTCAAATAGGGAAAATGGGTGTGAGAAAAATAGTTGATACTATTTTTGAAGTGAAAATGGTTAAAGTGGCCGAGATGGAAGTGATGTGATGGAAATTGAGAGGGGTTTATAAATTGAAAATTTGGTTATTGAGATTTAAAGATATATTTTTATTTATAAGTTAAGTTTTTATTTTAAAAAGGAAATATTATTTATTAAACTATGTAGTTTAAAGTTAGTACCGAAATACTTCAAAAGTGAATTTTTCAAATACTTAATTTTTATTTTGCCCATCCTAAATTTTTAAACCTACTTTGAAAGATGATACTATAAAACATGTTTAAATATTTTAAATAATTATTTGAACATGTCTTAAAAATAAATTATTATTATTTTTCTTTTAAATACTTATTTTTATTTACATATGTATATATATAGAGTTTTGTAATGGTTTAAGTTAAATTACAAATCTTCTCGAGAGTTGGGAATGGTTTATTTAGTAGATGGAACTTATAAGAGAATTCTCGAAAAGAAATTTGGGGAAAGTAAGAAGATTTCCGAAGATGTTAAATAAAAGTGAACTTCGAAAATGAAATAGAATTCATAAAAGAAGTAGAAAGGGAAAATAGAACAATAAGAAAGTATATTTGACTTTGGAAGTATTGAAGGGAATTAATTAAAGTATTATGTAACTTATAAAATTCATTATAAACGAGTTAAGAAATTTACAAATCAATTGTAAATGATTTTGAGAAAAAGAAATAGGAAAAATGGAATACTTCCTAAGTGTTGAATACAAAATGAAGTGGGGAAAAATATTCTATGTATTGGAAAGGGATATTCTGTTGAAAATATAAGGAATTGAAAACTGTTTTCAAATGTGAAGTACTGGAAGTAATATCTTATAAAGATATTTTGAAATAATTTTGGAGAAGTTTGAAATAAGGCCCGAAGTCTGCTTTTGGATGTGTATTGATAGTTAAATAACCGACTATCAATTTTGGCCAATTTCGTTAATCGTTTTGAAGAGGCTGGGATCAAATTTAATTATCTGAAAACCACTTCGATCTGGTTTGAACATTACAAATGAATACCGTGAAGATAATGAAGAAGGTGATTCGGTTTGTCCCGACCGAGGACAACTTGTATAGATGAATTCTATCAGAACATCGTCATTGGAGGACAACGAGCATTCTGTAACGACCCGAAATTTTCGACCTCGAAAATTCGACATTAATACGTTCACTGTAGAAATGCCGAGCAATCGAATGCCAGAAATCCCAGATTGTTAGGGTAAAAAAGAAAAGAGGTAGAAGAAGAAACAGAAACAAAACACAGAATCTCACATTCGCAGTGGATCAAAATACAATATTGAATAATAGCTGTACACAAGAAAAAGCTGTAATTGCAATTTACAACAATTAATATATCAGAGTACATCAATGCGCAAATAAACTGGACAGTTGAATCAACTTGTCCCAGACTACTATCAAAACAATCTCAAATACACAACAGTATACTCCATCCGTTCCGCCATCCAGCTCGTCTCCTGAGTTTCCGAACGTCCTAACCTGAAAATCTGTAATACTCGGTCTGACCCGAGCGTTATATCAAAGTAACACCCGGGCCAGGCTGGAAACCAGTGTGAGTAAACCCATATAATTTGAAATACTAAGCTATAAAAGATCTTTGAAATCACGGGGTAACTCGCACCTCACTACGAGTTCTTAACTTGTTACAGTAAATCAGTATTTACAAAATAATATTTAAGAACTGTTACTTAGTTTAAATGACCACGTTACTTACTTTATTTCATTCCAGCCAATTTGATTCTAAAACCATATCTATAAAGAATTATTGTAGATTACTGGTTGAAGTGGTTTCGGGTATTTGTTGATACCCATCCCCAGTCTCTTTGAACCCAATACCATCTTTAAACCTAGTTGTTTAAGCGAAAACAATTCAATTTTTAAATTCAAAATATCATATTTACTTAGCAATTCATCACAAATAGATAAACCATATTATCATAGTTCAACTAAAACATTCATGTATCACAGTTCATCACAAATTACAGACTAGGAATATAAATTAATCCAAGCATTCAATCCATGTTTACCATTCATAAGCAAGATAATTAGTTATACAATTCCTAATTAATTTAATTTAATCACCAAATAAATTAAATTAATTTCTTTTAAATCCTGCTTAATTATCATTGAGTAATTACAATCAATTTAATTAATTATAATTAATTAATCACAAAATTACTTTTATTAATTGTCTTTTAATCACTAATCAATTATCCTTCATTATTAATTAATTAATCCTTAATCATTAACTAATTAATCTTAATTATTCCTTAATTACTTATATTAAGTAGTTATTCTTTAAGTAATTATCCTTTAATTAATTTCATTAATTAACTTTAATCATTAATTACTTAAGATCTTAATTAATTAAAAGATAAACCATTATTTGAATAAATTACTTAATTATCATTAAAAATCTTTGTTTAATAACCCTTGGCATTAATTATCATTAAAACATGAATTAACTTAAACCTTTAAGTTAATTAATAATTAAGGTATCTCTTCTTAATTAACTTATTGATTACATAATAAAATTTATTTTAAATAACTTAATATTAATTTATAAATAATGGTCGCATGATTAAATAAATTAAACTTAATTACTTAAAAATAATTAACTTTAAAACTTTAGAACTAATCCCATACTTAAATAAAAATAATTATTTAGAAGAATGAGTTAAAAATGTTTAAATTTGAATTTTGTTGAAAGTTTGAAAACTGTTATGATACCAACCTGAGATAACCCCCGAGCCCAGTACAAATTTCTTTGAGTCCAACCCAAGACACCCTAATTTTTTTAATTTAAAATTTTAAAACCCATTATATGTTAAGCTACTGCAAACCCACCCGAGAACACCCCCGAGCCAATTACTCAATTTCTCGATATTGACTTCGAGTTTACTTCTTCTTCCTCAAATACAGACGAACCTAGACATGGTCGTGCATATGTGCACGTGCACCGATGATCGGCGACCTTCCGATCCTCGCCGAGATCACCTGCAAGTATCCGATGATCACCTCACCCCAAACGACCACCCAGTTCGACTTTTACACCAGGAAACCAAAATCGATCATCTAGATTTCAACCTGAAACCCAATCCCGACGACAAAATCACCTCGCACCGTCAATTCCGTCCACCGCAATCCACACCATCAAGCCCAAAGCTTCGCCATTCCACCCTGCTTCGATTCCCCTTAATCCAATCTAGTCCGATGCTCCCATGTTGATGTAATTACTTCGAGAACGACGATGACAAAAATTGCTCACAAAACCCTAAATCATCGTCGCACAACCACCATGATGGTCGATAAACCCTCCGACTAATTTTCCTTGGATCCCCTATCTTTCAGCTACCATCACCCTCAAGCCCGACGAACATCACCTCGTCGGTCGTCAGAATTTGTTAAAAATTCCAAAAACCGATCATCTCAAAATATCTCGACATATACAAACTTAAAACTCATGAAAACATTTTCTAAAATCATTATTTTCTAATACGAAATCGATTACAAAATCCAAACACGAAATTATGATCATCGAATTTTGACTTACATTTAATTTCTACTGTAATTTATCATTTTTGAAATAGTTACTTAATAAATATTCTTGAAATTGTTTTTAAAATTAATCTTACATGGTTACAATCCTTTTTCATTCAGATATCATAACCTAAAACAGATCGGAGAAAGAGATTTTGAATTTTGATTTGTTTGAAGCCTGTAAGTTTTGAACAGAGGTCTATATATAGATGTATACAGACATGCATCACATATATACATATACATGCAGGAAAATTTACATCCATACAAACTATTTCCAAGTCATCATCATCACAAGCATAAGAAATCAAGAGAAAAAAAAATGAAGTTTACTCACAGTGAAAACGAAAACAGAGAAAGCTTGGAAGTTTGGAAAATGATCTGAACTTAAAAGCTAGAAATGCTTGATATTTGAACTTGATCTTTGCTTTGTTTTAATCTCAGGTTTTTGATTGCTTTGTTTCCATTTCCTGGTTTTTGATTTAGTTTACAGGTTTTTATATCTTTTTTTCTTTGAATGTTTTGAAAGAAAATTGAGAAAAGAAGGAGATAGTGATATATATACATAGCTTTGATTATTTATTTTATTTGTTTATTTTTTTTCAAAAACCAATGACACTTGTATTATTTGCATGTTAATTTACTTACAAATGTTTAAATATATGTTAAATCCTTTACACTTGTCTAATTCCGTGTTAAAACACCTATACATGTATTATCTTCATATTTCAAATGTTACACATATTAGTTTTCATTTTATTAAGTGTTTATATATGTTTAAATAAGTTTTTTTTAATTTTATCTTAGTTTTATATATTTTTATATTTTCAATTTATCTTTATATATGTATATATTATGTTTTCAATATTTCCTATTTTATAATAACATATGTTAAAATCAATTATAAATATGTATGTATATATATATATATATATATATTTATGCTTTTAATATTTATCTATATTTACAAACCATATCATATCATATACAAATTTTTAAAGAAAATGATATTAAAACTTAATCATACATTTATAAATAAACACACACATATATATATATAATATACGAGTCTTTAAGATATAGAATTTAACTTTTAAATAGCTTTTGAAAATTGTTATATTAAATTCAAAACATAACCTCCCAATTATATATATATATATATATATATATATATATATATATATATATATATATATATATTACACTGTATTCTAATTATAATATATACTTATAATTTTCAATATTATAAGGTTTGCATATATATATATATATATATATATATATATATCATAAGATTTATCATTTCCAGATATTTTAAATTCAACTTTTATTATAGTTTTCAAATCCATTTATATATCCAGATATCAGAATTTTATTTGTTCAACTAGTAAAAATCAGTATCTCAATAGTAAAGACTAACTAATTATCCAATTATCAGATATCCAAAAATCCAGGTTTTCACATTCCTCCCCCCTTTGAATCTTTTAATCCTTGAAAACGAACGAAGCCAGAATTTATTAAAATGCTATTTATCAGTTAAATTACTCTTTGATCATTTTCAAATATAAACTCTTTATTTTAAGAATTTTTAAAACACGTTAAAATCTATATAATATTACCAAATTAAAATACTTTTTATAACTCGATGTCTCAACAATTCCATCCTCGTTCTCACAGAAATTCGGTCATAACGTTGATCAGGCGTAGGACTGAAAATCAATAAGTGCTCGGCAAACCTGTTTTCAAAACCTAGTGAAAATACTTGAAAAATATTTTGGTGAAAATATAGAAAACATTTTTAAAAAGTTGTAGAAATCATTTTGGCGAGAATGCTCTGGAAATCATCACTTCCTCCATGGTCGTAGTTAACCCAATGGTTACGTTGCCATCCCAGAAAAACCATAGAAAACTGTAGGCACTCCAAGCCCCTCGATTGTACCATGGAACCTACCACATATTACAGCTACCCCTAGGTTTTTCGTCGCCATCACGGAAGGAAAAACCATGTAACTATAGGCATCAGCGCCCTCGAATTTCGCTGCCAAATGAAACTTCACCACTTCTACGTAGATCGCAGACTACATCAGTCGAGTCCCAATGTAGCCTATAGGCACTCACTGCCACACGTCTTTCTCTATGTCTTCATATCGCAGTCTACCGATGTCACGTTGCCATCACGGAAAAATCAAACGTAGATCGTTGTCTCTCACTGCCACTCGACTTCTCCTATGGTCCACAGTAGATCGCAGTGACATTGAGTTACACTGTCGTCACAGCATAACCAAAATGTCTCTGTAGGTATCAGCGTCCTCGACTTTCGCTACCCACACACAATCCTCAGGAACTTCAGTTTGTCTGAACTTCCTTCCAGGATTAAATTTAGAGGCTCCACCTGAGGGCTCAAGGCAGAACCACCCCGTGGATCTCCTATGAAGTTCATTTCATGGAAGCGCCTTTTTCCCCAAAGCCAATCTCAAAAACTTTTATACTATACACATGTAGTATCTTTCAAATCATGCTCTTTATGATTCACATTAAAATCTCATTTACACAAAATCGATATCTCGAATCGATGGTTCCAAACCTGACTTTCCAAATTTCTAAAATTGATTTTTCCCAAAAATCAAAAGCCTTTCAAAATCAATGGGTTCCAAAAACATATTTTCCAAATCCATTCTCATAAAATCATTTATATATATATACATACATACATACATACATATATATATATATATATATATATATAAAATCTTGAAATTTTTTGGATTACTACATACTTATATAAATTCCCTTTTATACTTCAAATCTTTTCAACTTCTAGCTATAGATTCAACAAGGAGAGTTTATCATTTAAATATATATATATATATATATAACTTTAATTATGCCAAATCAAATATTCAAGTTTGATTTCTTTTATAAAGTTATTTACCATATCACTTACTTTTCATAAACTGAATTTTAATTATAAAGATATACAACTTCCACCTTTATTCATATAAATTTCTCAAAATTTACTTTCCTTTTCAAAAATCAATTTTCATTTCTTTTAAAATTTCAATATCTATTACATTTAAGCACGTACGATGTACATATACCATCCGTACGCAATATCAAATTTGATCGCTCGCTCGATCACAAAATTTCTTCCGAATTAGTATCGTTCACCTGACTTCCTAGTGCGGACTCAGATCTGGTTTCTTGTAATTTTTTCATAAGATTTATCATTTTCAGATATTTTAAATTCAACTTTTATTATAGTTTTCAAATCCATTTATATATCCAGATATCAGAATTTTATTTGTTCAACTAGTAAAAATCAGTGTCTCAATAGTAAGGACCGGTTAATTACCCAATTATCAGATATCCAGAAATCCGGGTTATCACGCACTCTAAGTGAAATTATTCTTGAAAGGTAATTATAGCCTCTAGCCTCACCTACCAGAATGGCTGAAAATCAAGGGGTATGTAGCAATGCTAAGTAGGTCATACCCAATTAGGGTATGTTATCACCTTTCTAGATACCCTCGGATATGTTATATGGATACGATGCATGCGAAAAAGCTCTAGATAAGGGTGGGAGTGCCAGGGTGATAACATATTTGGTTCTATCTAGGTTAGGGATTGGGCCGGTCTTGTGTTATAAGGGATCCTGGCAAGGTCCTCGGGGTGTACCGTGATAGGTGGTACCCCAGTGCATAGTCATTGTATGGAATCCATTCTCCGATAAGCGTCGTACGGTTTTGATTATGCCCAATTATGCTGAAACGTGAGATGTAAGCATTTCGGCTATTTCCTATTTATTTGGCTTAGACACTATTATTATACTAGACGATTTTGATAAAAAAATGTTTTGGTTATCATAAGGCAAAAATCCGTTATGTTTATGTATGACGTGGTCTTACAAGATACTTTAGTTTTTCAAAGGATTTTGATAAAAGTTAATAATTCGAATTGAGTGTATTTTCCCATGCTGGTTTTGCAGATTGACTCGGGTGTTATTTTGTTATAATGCTCAGATCAAACTTGTTGCGACTTTTCTATTGATTAGAAAAGCACAAATTTTAATAAATTCTGCAAGCACATAGGCGTGTAGTATGCAGGTCGAACACAAGGAATTGTATTTTAAAACAATTAAAATCCATAGTTAAATCTTAGGCGTGTTAAACGAATTCGACGGTGAATTTTGAACAGAAAATAAAAACAATAATATACTCCGAATCGATTTCGAAACTAATCGAAATTGCAACCAAAATATAGAATTGTAAAAAAAATCAGAACAGAAATTGAAATTGCGGAAAAGAAGATAACGGAGCAAACAACTGAAATAATTATTAACTAACTGAAAAGAGTGCAGAAAATAACTAAGAACAAGAATAAATAAATTGCTAAATCTAATCAACAATCCTACGTATTCTGTTCGAAAATAAAAACCAGTGCTGAATTTAAATCTAAACTTGAAGAAAAGTGATGAGGTAAGAGATGATTTTCCATTTGCATTCCTCTCTCTATTTAAAGACTTCAGCCTCCACAAATAATCCTATTATTTCGGTCCATGTGCTTGATATTAGGAGAAAAATAAGGCCACCTCACTTTGAATTGGTCTTTGCTTTGTTATTTGATTAACAAGTGGCCTTGCTTTGAGAGATTTTCAGGTCAAACTTTGAATGTGTATTTTCAATATTTGCAATTGATTTCTTGCATGAATAGTACATATGTTGGTGACGTGAGATGCATTTCTTCATGAACGATATGTACTTTCTCTTCGACGGTATTCAAAATGTTGCACTTTGGAATCTATAATCTGCAAAACCACAAAAAAATACCCGTATAATACCACTTTATTAAAATAAAAATATATGAAACAAACGGTTTAAAATGCATAAAAATATGTTCATCACAGACCGAGTATTATAGATTCAGGATCGGATGCTATGGAGCTCAGGAGACGAGCTGGATAATAGAGACGTAACCCCGTATTCGATTTATATTTCCACTGTGTATGTTATGTGTATAAGGACAAGTTATTAAACTGTCCAGATTGGTTGTTGTCAATTGTACTCTGATGATTGTAAGTAATAAACAGCTACAGATTCTTTGTATAAAATCTATTATTATATATTACATTTTGTTATGTTGCGATTGTGAGACTCTGTGTTGTTGTTTCTATTTTCTTTTTCACCCCTAATGAAGTAATGTTTTCGGCACTCGATTTCTTGGCATTCTATACAGTGAAAGTATTAATGTCGATTTTCGAGGGTCGAAAATTCCGGTCCGTTACATTGACGGTGAACATTGATACGAATTTTTGATATCGATTGAAGTTTTCTATCATAGTTTATGGATATGCAAGGAGAATGGAGATTTCTAATCAAGGAATCAGATCAAAGTCCGCACTAGAGTGATTAGGTTATCAATGCTAGTTTGAAAGTAGAATTTGTGTATTCAAAAAAGCGATCAGAACTGGTGAATAAGCGATTTATGCACATTGTACAAACTTAAATAATATTTTAAAAAAATTGTTGTTGCCTTTTGGAAAGTTTGGGAAAGGATGCTTCTTTTTGTTTGAGGTTTTACAAATAATCTATTAAGTAATTATCTAAGGCTATTGAGCATAGGGTACACTTGGTAGTTTATTAATCACCCTTGTACCATGAAAACTTCTAACTGAACAAACCATGAGTTTGGTTGGATGTTTGGTAGTTTCCTTTGTTGCATACATAACAGTTTTGTTTGCATACGATTATTATATATTGTATTTTGCATGTACTATTAACTGAAATAATTAATATATTACTCTTTTACATAATTTTAACTCTTTGGATTATGTAAGTAAAATACAGGTTTATGAAAGCAATAACAGTTGCTTTTGTTTTCATAAATAAAGTTTATTTGGCCGACAAATAGGTACGTTTTAGGATTACGGTTTTGGAATGATATTTTATTGTTTTTCCATTGTTTGGGATGTTTCATTATTGACATATAATATATATTTTAATTATTGATATAATTATTTTTCGGACTTAGCCGCGCAAAGGAGACTCTGGTGAAATTTTTCATAAATTTAGGGCTTAGAAATTTTTAATACAAATGTGGTTATTTTCAAAGTTATATTAAAAATTAATGATGTAAATTTAAAGTGTTTATAAATTGAATATTTTGAATAAATTATATCAAATTTCTTAATTACTTCTTGTTCCCTTTCGGGGATGGAAAGTTTGGAGTGGGGGAGATTGTAATGACCCGTATTTTTTATAATTAAAAATATAATAAGATTTTTGGAATTTAATATTGCGAAGAATTGAAGTTTATTATTTATGAATGGGAAAAATTAATTAGAATATAATTTAATATTGTTGATTGAATTAAACTGACAGCTGTTTAATGTTATTTCAATTAATGGTAATAGTGGAAGTTAATTAGGAATAAAATAAATGTTGTAGTGAACAGAGAAATCATAACTTATCAATTAAAATTGGTTCTAATATAGAATATGAAATCAGATATTGGTATGTAATTTATAATCCTTGTCTGCAACCAATAAATTAATAGGTTTTAATTAATAAGTTGTAACAATTGATTTATTATCATCTAACTTATTAAATCGGTTGAAATTAGTTTGGAACTTAATAAAATTAATGTAATGGAAATATTGCAATTATTATGGTAAAAGATGTTAACTGTAGAGTTGAGTGAAATAAAATGTAAACTTATGTTAATAAATAAATTACATAAGGGAATTGTTGATTTAACAATAAGAATGTAAATTAAAATAAAAGAATTTGTTTGGATTTTTAAATTATAACGAATGGATATATTTCAGTTGTAATTGAACGCTGACATTAATGTAACATTTAAATCTTGAAACCAACATGGAAAATTTAATTTTTTAAGGACTATTAATTTCAGTTTAATCAAAATGATGAAATTGTTAACTTTTAAATTTGAATTTAAAAGTGATTAAATTGATTTTAGAATAACATTTATTTAATTAACATGTAAAATCGGCCTTTTTGGGTACTGTCTCAGATTTCGACGGAACCAGCTTCATCAGATTCATAATAGTGAATTATTATAGGATTTTAAGATTCGTAGCGACCGGACTTATCGTTTGATCATGTGAGCTCAAAATGCATAGAAATCAATTAATATAATTTAATTAAAATAATTTGATTTTAAAAGCTAATTTCTATATACAATGGAATTAGGGTTTGAAACTAGTTCTATTGAGTTTTAAATTATTGAAAACCTATATTTCAATGTATTAGATGACTTACTTTTGTTTTGGAAATGAAACGGGTTTTTCGGGCATTTATTATCGCTTCGACCCAATTTAATCTGTTCCATCCATTCTTATCCATCTCTGTCTATGTAAATAGATTTTACCTGAAACCCTAGCAGTCTTTTATTCTATTTCTTTATGTACTTGTAATTCTTATCTGCTCATTCTCAATGGCAAACATCTCAAAACCCTAATTTCAATTCTAATCAAAATCCAAAATTCAAACAACCCAAACCCTATCAAATTATATATCATCGCGAAGCTCTTGATGATACGAACCAGCGACAATTGTTTATTTTTGAAAATGATTCTCAGATCAATGGCAAATCGCAGTCAAAATTAATGATTGTGAAACCCTAATGCAAATTGGGTATTTTGATTCGAACACCGATTTCTGAAATTGGTTAAGGGGTTTTGTAGAGCTCATTGCATAGAGTTGATCGATGGTAGTCGCATCATTAGGAAGTGGGCATGGACGCCAGAAATCGGCCATGAAGTTACGGAGGTGGAGCATCCTCTGGAGGCCGGAGGTGAGTCGCGTGGCACAGGGAGAAGAGGCAGGCCAAGACGAGTCCAACGGAGGTGGACGATCTAGCTACAGACAAATGTAGAGGCAGAGGCAAGTTGTCAAAGGGATGATGTTATGGTGGCTTTTGCATGATAGGGTTAGACCATTTCTATTTGGGTTGGGGTTGATGGTATGATTGCAAATTTTCACTCCATATTTATTTAATTTAAAATTTAAAATTTAAAATTTTATGTTCTAACTTGCATAACTTTTGCATACGAACTCGGATTTGGATGCGGTTTCTTCTGTTGGGATCATATCAAAATTTCGGGCAACATGGAATCTGTTTGGTTGAATTTGGAGACTATTGTAATTTTGGGCTTTTATTGGATTTGAAATGGACGATAAATCAAAGGTGAGTGACTTAATCCACTCACGCAATACTAAACGTTCTTATGATAGCTGAATTAAATTTATGATGTGATAAGAATTTTATTAATTGATGTTTGGTAATTTAAAATGTCATTTAAATTTAATTTGAATTAAATTACCATTTAAATTAATATTAAAATTAAATTGATAGTTAAATACCTGATATTGATAACTAGTTAATTGTTGTGATTTATAGGCAGATTTGGGTGTTAATTGTGATGGATGTCTATTTATTGATGTTTGGTTGATTGGATGTTTACTTATACTTATATATCTCTGTTATCACTCTGTATATTAAGTGACAACATATAAACTGTTATTTGAATTATTTTGAATAAATTAAGAAATAAGTTGAAATTATATATACACGTGACACTTTGATTTGGATTGAAATGATATATATCCATCCCTAAAATTAAAATTGAAATAACAGATCACTCAGTCATAGGGTAGAAAATTTTGTACCGACACCAGATTAGTTAAGCTAAATGGTTTTAAAAATCTTGAAATTTGGATTTTTAGTAAATGATATTGTTTTTAATGGAATAAATTTTGGATTTATATGAATTGAATTATTTTCTACTTCAAGCTTTGAAATGTTGAAACTGAAATTGGTAAAAAGGAATTTGTTTTGAAGAATTGAATTGGAAATGTGAAATTGTAATTAATATATGACTTTAATTTTGAAAATTGAATTATTTGATGATTTGGATCTTATAATTGAACAATAAGGGTTAATTTGATTTAAGTGTTTTAAATCAATAAAATGAAATTGGACATGAGTCCAGATTGTTGAAATGAAAAAAAAACAGTTTGATTTGATATTATTTTTGAAATAAATTATTTTTGATATAAACTGTTTAAAATCTATTATTTTTAATATTCAAATTATTTAGATTTTTCAAAATTATTTCAATATATAAAACATTTTCAATACTCAAACCATTTTAAATTAAACTGTTTTAAATCTCTAAACTATATAACTATTTTAAACTATTTATAACTACTCAAACTATTTTCTAGAATTTCAAACCGTGCAAAGCTGGAATTCTTATATTTAAATCGTTGATTTAGATGCGAATGTGGCTAAATGAGGTAATAATGTAAATTGGAATTTGAAAAGATATTTTTAAGTAAAAATGATGTATTTTGAGTAAATATGATGATTTCTAAATGAAGGATATATTGAAATGAATATGACATTTTGATATTAAATATGAATTGGTTTTGAAATGTAAAAGAATCAACCGATGTGTAAAATGACGTTTGGTTGTTAAAGAAATCGGGGTCTCTTGTTGGCATACTCTCTGTCAATATTGGAACCACTTTAACAACTGTGTACGCGATGGATGTTATTTGAGTTGGAGGCGTTTGCTGGAAAGAAGTAAGAGAACAATGAAGGATAGCCTTGACTTTTGAGTCATAATTAAAATGACTAAAACAGGACTATACCGAGCCATTTGGGGTCACTCCCCCGATCGAATAGCTTCTTCGATACGATATCTTTTACTTTGTGATTGATTGGTGGCCCCTCTGGATTACGGGAGTGTTGTTTCAAGGTGGACTGTAGTAGCTGCTATGCATTAGCACCAGTCCAGGAGTGCAAAACGATAGAATCCTACCTTGGGCATTGCCTAATGTGCCTTGTCGTATTATCTTTATCAAGCCCACTATGATTTTGGTTTGTGTCGTACCTATGGAGTGCTCCGCGATAGCCTACCAGTTTAAGGTGGAGTTTACAGTACTGTATGGACTACGATGCTTATAAAAATGTGTTAACGGGGATATATATGACGCCTTAACACTATTTTCAATATTATACTTTGCTGATAGACACTACATATATTACGTATTTTGCTACATATAGATAGTTTAACGGATCCTTAGAAGATGAAAAATCCTGTAATATCTCTTAAGTTATTGCACTCACATCATACACTGGATAGGAGATGTAAAATCCTATAAACCTCTCTGAAGCTATTACACTCATAGTTATTTTATTTTTTATTGATTTAACGTGCGTAAGAATTTTTAGTTCTGACTCGAGTGTCTTTTCATTACGCTTGGGTCAACCTAAGCATTTCCGTGTTTGAAGAAATTATTTTCGAAGGACGAAGACAAAGTTGGTATATTATATTATTAGTATTATTCCGCTGCATCATTATTGGTATGTTGTTGTTTGTACTCTGATTTTGTGTAAAATTTGTGTAATCAAATGTATATTGTACAGTGGCTCCATGAACTATTTATTTGATTATTATATTTTGTCATTCCGCTGCGAGATTCTGCGTTTTATTTTTCCCTTCTTTTCTCTTTTTTTCTTGTTTACCCCATTTACAATCCTCCCCTTGAATGGTTTGCATTAGACATGTGTGGGTTATTGTCGATTTTAAACCTCCAAAAAGGTGGGTCATCACAATGGTTTATTTGCTTAGTTCCAATGAACTAATTTCATTAAAGCTTCGTACAATATGAACTACGGCCGTTCACCGTATAACATTTATATGTGATTGAATATGGATCAAATATCCATAATCTTGTATTTCTTAAGAGTTCAAAACTCATAAAAGGCAACACATAGTCTCAAACAAATAAACTCTTAAGCAATGGAGGCATGATGTATTATTGGTTGTAAAATTAGGTGCTTACATAGGTATTGAAACAATAACATGTAAAAATATTAGTAATTATGTTTTATATTTCTACTTTTCTATATTAAATTTAGTTTATTTGTATATCATAATTGACGAACGCTCTATCAGTTATATTAACTGGATAAATTTATCAATGATGATTATTATAACTTTATATAGTAGACGTTCTTACAGTATTAGAAATGTTAAAAGTTACAATTTCATTTTTCTAATGAGGCTCCTACTGGATTTTTATATTTCTCAAAACCCTAGAAAAACCTAGAAATCTTTTGAATTCCCTAGTGGATGTTAGGACTCATATGCCTCGGGATTCTGGCCTTGGGGAAAGTTCAACAAACCATAAACCTACATAAGATAAATAACTCCTTATCGGTTGTATCATATACAACTCCTAACCTATGTTTCCTTGTCCTAATCTCACCTTTACCTTTATGAAAGCTTAACAAATAAAAGAGATTATTCATTCATACCCATCATTTCATGATGGCCTAAGTACAGTGCATATACCTTGACGAAAGCTCAAAAAATATGTGCACTATCTTACCTTATTTATTTAATATATTAGTAGTATTACACATAATATTTATAGCTTGACGAAAGCTCAACAACCAAGGAGTATGTAAATTAATATATAAATGGTAGACGATAACTTTATATTAAAGATTCATAATCTTTAATATTTTTAGTTGAGTGATGTCGATTTATAGGACAATGTATTTCTGACAAGGGGTTTTTAGGCATAAGGAAGAAGTTGCAAAAAGTTTAGTCTCAGGGACAGCAAGTTTGTTTTTTTAGTTTGAAGGACACATTGTAGTGTAAATCAAAGAATGATAGATGTAGCTATCATTTTGTGTTTATACCATGAAGTGTCCTTCAGACTAAAAAGCAAACTTACCGTCCCTGAGACTAATTTTTTTTTATAACTTTTCCTTGTGCCTATTTTCCTGTTCTGACAAATACCCTTGTAATTCTAGTGTCGAACACATCGAAAATCATGGTATATATACTATACATATGAATTTATCCCTTAAGACTCATTTATGTTTCTTATTGTTCCATGTTTTATTATAAACTCGTATTATATAAGCTTAATTGCTATGTAACTGTTATAAATTAATTAACTTGTATAGCAGTCTTATGTATAATATATTAATTAAATAATATTTAATTAATTCAATTAATTAACATTTTAATTAATTTTAAGTTACTCAATTAAATATTTTTGTCAAATATGTATATAATAACCTTTATGGTTATACACATATATCTCTATACATATATGTAATTTTTATCTGTTAATTAACATTTAATTAACTTATTTAATTAAACAATTTAATCAGGTATTAATTTTGAAAATTTCTTATGCATATATACTCTTATCAACTTAGACAATTCAAGGTAATGTGACATATATCAATATATGTATTATACATGTATATACTTTAATTATTTAACAATTTAATTAGCTTTCTATAATTTATTAATCTTATAAATAATTATTAATTTTTTTTGAAATATGTATATTTTCAAAATAATCTTGAGAACTATATTATAAATTTTATAATATATAGAATTTCCAAAACCAATTTTACAATCACATTATATCATCTATAATGTAACTCTTATTTTAAATTTAACTTTAAATTTAAAATCTTATTTTATTTCAAAATAAATTTGAAAGTCACATCATAACATGTATAATATGTTTGTTTTCAAATTTAACTTTTAAATTTGAAATCTTGTTTTAAATTTAAAACAATTTTAAAAATTAGTCGAAGGCCCAATTTAAGTTGTGCCTTTTCTATTAGAAGCAACCTTTGGGTTCACTTCACTTTTCGGACCACGTCAGTAGCCAGGGATGGCATGGATGTGATCACTTAAACCCAAACCTAGATATTACTTTTCCAAACACCCTGCTAAATTAGTAAGCTTAATTTGTTAGCCCTAATATGAATAATTTAGATTGCATAGACTATTTGTCTCTGAAACCATTTGAAGAAACCAGTTGTAACGACTCGTATTTTTGATGAGTAAAACCATTAAATTTAATAAGATTTAGAATTTAATATTGGTAGAAATTAAAATTTATGATTTATTAATGAGAAAAATAATTAGAATATGATCTAATAATGTTGTTTGAATATTATTAACAATTATTTTAATGTAATTTCAATCAATTGAAATAATTGAAAAGGTAATTTGGTTATAACTGTAAATAAGGAATAAAATAATTGTTGAAATTTAATGTAATTGAATATTTCATTTATTATGGTAAAAAATGATAACTGTAGAATATCAATGTAATAAAATGTAAATTAATGTTAGTTATACTCATAAGGTAATATTTGATAAATAATAAGAGTGTAAATCGAAATAAAAGAATTTATTGGAATTCAAAATATAATTAACTGGATTTTATTATAGTTATAATTGAATCTTAAATTTAGATTAATATTTAAATAGTGGATTTAACATGGAAATTTTATTTTAATAGATTATAAATGTGACGACCCGGGTTCCGACGCTTGAAAATGGGCATCCAATACATCACCGTATTCGAATGCCGAAGATTCAAACGTTGGAGTTCAATTCGTCGGAGCTTATAACACATTAGACGATAACAACACAGTGAAAACAAAGAAGAATTGATTTTATTGATACACAACAATTGATACAACATGATACAACAAGCTGATAACAATGCCCAACAATATCAGAGCCAAAATAGATACAACATCGAAAAGAAATAATAGAACTGGGAACAAGAGCAACAGCAGTGGAAATATATATACGAAAGGGTCTCCAAGAAAGAGAGAATCCAACAAACTGCATTTTCGAAGCTCCATAGATCTCCAAGCAAAAACTCAAACCAAAAGCTATCATGCTGCAATGAAGCAAATGCGATCCCAAATCCACATACTTCATAAACTACCAAAATCTACACCTACTAATAACCTGACTCTAGGCTGCCCGTGTGGAAAATTATGGGCACCCAAAGTTTAGAAAAATGGAACAATAAACTCCAGGTCAATCATGGGACTAGTGTGAGAAAACAACAGCTATTTGAACAAAAGAAATTAAAATAAAAGGAATCTGTTATGCTTTTTGGAAAATGAAACTACCATAAGGTCTCACAGCATACACAATACAATCGCACACTTGGGGGAGGTTTCTCCTTATAGCAGTCAAACATGCTTGATACGCGAAAATCCTTTTTGATATTATTATTAGTGCATAGTGTGGAAAACATTTCGGAAGTATAATATTAATCTTAGCCAGCATACGTACCATTATTGTATGCCTACTGTAGCTATCATTTAAAAATGGCAGGTTATACAACTAAAAACCGTACAGGGCTCGTATTGGGTTATTGGATTTCCAACAAATGATCAAGGCTAAGGAACTTCCTTTTCGAATGGGTATGCCTCTGGAGGGACGCTCGAGAACCTAACCGAATCTCTGCCAACACAAGGTCGGGTTACCTCTGTAACTAGGTAACTAACTGTCACGAGTATGCCATCCCTCAGTCATAACCAACCTTTACGGAGGCGTCAACAACAAATTCCAACAACCACATAAGTAAAATATCTAGGCTCCATACCATGACACCACTTTTTATCCAGAAGGAAATGCACATACCCTAAGGGGCGCGACCCCCGTAACCTTGCCGCATCCTTTCTGTTTCAACCATTTCCGGCGTATGAGGTTCGATGAAGTCTCATCCTACAAAGCTACGCTTTTCACAAAAGCCATGGTTCAATCAACCAATGATCAGCACTTAGCATGCCACATTACCAAATTGGGAATATATCACTAGTAATCATCAACTACATAACCACTGAGCTCGTGCGTCTCAAAGAAGGGTGTTATGCTAAGAGAATAAATTCTCAGCCACCAAACAGAAATGTATTTGATAGAAACCAATTTTATATCTCAAAGTGTAACATCAGATATACATCCATACAAGTCCATCCTGGGTCTGAATGGAATCGAAGGCACTTCGTCCAATTAGGGATAGAAGTCCTTGCAAATCCGAATATTCCCTAGTCACGTCCGGACTCCCCATCACATAGGGTAATCTCTATACGTGGGCCACTCGGTGCAGAGACATTCAACAGGTCATCCTTGTTGAATATGCGCTTATATGATTTTTGTTTGATGATAATAAACATATATACATTCGTTTAAATGTATTTGTTAATATACTATTCTATTTTTCACAGTTTAAATAAATATTTGTTGAATAAAATAAATTACACAGAATTTGAATTCAAACAGATATTTTATTCAAATAAATATTTATTACATTTTTGAATAGTACAATTTCAAGCTCTCACTACAACTATACAACTTTGATTACAATTACATCACATTTCATATTTATAATTCACCTCACTACATATCACTCACACTCGTATCTATCTTCAATTGCATTCCAGTTTGAATCCAGCATCTGAGCAATCTGCAAAAATATAAACTAACGCGGTAAAATTGAAAAAGAAATATTTTTGCAATATAAAATAAAAGATGGTTTTTGAAAATATTATTTGCCTCAGTTATTTGGGTTGTTCGTCATCATCTACATTTGAATTCATCATACACGAACAACTTGTGACATACACAGTGTATCACTGTATATGCCACAAAGCCGTGCACACCGATATATACACTTGATCTATTTACAGGGACAGGTGAGCACAGGTCAAACCCAAATGAAAAGCCGGGTTCAACTCACGTGCAATATGATCAAAATCACGAATCGAGCACAAGGTCAAACTCGAGTTTTTTGAAAAACTGGATTCAACACAGGGCAGGTCATAAGTCAAAAACAGTGTAACAAAACTCAATGTCGAGCTTGCATGAAACAGTGGAATGAACCAGTGATACAAGGCAACAAGTATAACACTGCACAAACTCAACACAGCACCAAAATCAAGACCACAAAGGCTTGAATGATCAAGTGCTCAAAGATACAACAAACCACAGATGCAACTTAAGTTAAAAACTGTGCATGTGAAGTATACTAAGAGAGAAGCCGAAGCAAATGAATCAACTGCAATGCAACACAGTGAGATACAATAATGAAGAATACAACAGAGCTCACTACAAACCAAATATACAGTGATGCAGGTCAAAGACCGGACCACAATGAAGTGCAACAGTACTACACTGCCTCAGCCATCAAGTTTAGTGCCACAGCAAACAAAAGAATGATACAAAGCAATGAACAAGAGAACATTGTTGTACAAGGCACCAGAGTCAAAGAACAACAAGTCACAATGTCACAAGCCAATATTATAGCAAGGTTGCAAGCATATGGAATGCAGACAACAAGTGACAACATACTACAACGACCAAAATATAAATACAACTCGAATGAATTCAAGTTCATATGTACAGCAACCCAACAGTGATGCAAATGCATGTACAAACTGTAGTGTATACATGAAGGTCACAAAAATGCATGAAGCAGTTCATATATACAACATAGCAGCCCATACATGCAAACTGCCTCAGAAATGAACTCAAACCAAGTGCATCACTGACCATACACCAAAACTAACAGCAACAAACAAGCATGAAACCAGTCAATGCCGAGGCTAAACAAATCAGTGACATCGAAACAATGCAGTAAGGCCAGAGGTGAAAACAATACAACACTGAAGAGATGCATCCAGTACCAACCAGAAAAAGATGGCCAGAGACGAAATGAATCAAAGCCAAGACCGAAAGTCAACAGTACAGAGAAATTCACAAAACCAAAAATTCACGTAATCAAAACATGGTCGAAGTCAAGTCAAATCAAACCGTGATGACCAAGGCAACTAGTTCAATATTCAAAGCCGTGAGATGCAGTCAAAATTCAAGGAGCTGAAATTAAAAAAATTGGAACAAGTCAAACAAGTGTTTCACCGTGATAGCCAAGAAAATTGACCACGAAATCAAATCAATACCGTGTGAATCAAGCTACCAAAAATACGAAAGTGACAAAGTCAGAACAAATCCCAAGCATCAATACAAGATCGAATGGCCATTGACGAATTAAAATATATTTAGACGAACGTAATTCAAGGAATTCGAACGCATATATAACCCAATCATCACTGGCAATTTCAAGCATCGAGTTCAAGCATCAACCAGTAAAGAAAAAGAGATTAAATTACATACCGAAGCAAGGAGTCGAACTCGATCGAACAACGAAGCAGCCAAGAGCGAACGAACGAGAACAAAGCACACGAAAAAGGCGCAGCTTCAATACCCTAAATTTGGATTAAGAGCCGAAGCCCTAATTTGGAGTAGAAGAGCCGAAGCCCTAATTTCAGAAATAGGACGAAGCCGCCATTATTCTCACAAGCAAAGGAACGGGCCAAGCAAAAGAAGAAGGGAACGGGTCATAGAATTAAAAAAAAAGGGGGTCGGCCTTATTATAAAAGGCTTTAGTTTAATTTCAATTAGGGTTATTTGTTTTTAAGTTGTTTAAACTGTTTTAAGTTTTTGTTTTCACTTTACGAAACAAAACTTGGTAAATCACCACCTAGGGTTTAGGTAGTGTCAGATTGTCTAGTTAGAATTAGTTCAGTGAGCAGGGTGTGCGAGTTTGCAAAGCTCTATAGGCGGGAGCAGAGTTTGCGAGTAAGCAAAGTTCTATTGTAGGCGGGAGCAGAGTTTGCGAGTAAACGAAACTCTATAGGCGGGAGCAGGGTGTGCGAGTCTAGTAGAGTGTTTGTGAGCGGGAGAAAATGTTTGCGAGTCTAGTAGAATGTTTGTGAGCGGGAGCAAATGTCTGCGAGTCTAGTAGAGTGTTTGTAAGCGTGATACTGTTTAATTCTAATAGAAATCTGGAAATGCGGCAGTAGGCAGGGGTTGCCGAAGCTGGGTAAATTTTGTGTGTGATTTACTTTTCAGCATATTTATTTCTGCAGTTTGTTTCTGTGTTTAATTCGAGAAAATTTGCTATAACCCTATTCACCCCCTCCCCCTCTAGGGTTAATCTAGATCCTACAAGTGGTATCAGAGCCCGGTTTTTTGTTTTTAACTCTAGAGTCGTGAATTCATCGAATAATGCTTTTTCTGAGGGGCAATCTATTGCTAGGCCACCCATGTTTAACAGGAACGATTATGCTTATTGGAAAGTTAGGATGGGTATCTATCTTAGTTCTGTTGATTATGATGTTTGGGATATTATTGAAACTGGCTATAAACTTCCCACTATAATCGTTGGTGATACTGAGATTCCTAAACCTAAGGATAGGTGGGATGCTAACGATAAGAAACTGAAAATGACAAATGCTAAAGCCATGAATGCTTTGATATGTGCTCTTGATAAAGATGAATTTAATAGAATTTATCATTGTACAACAGCACATGAAATTTGGCACACTTTGGAGGTGACACACGAAGGAACTTCTCAAGTCAAGGAGTCTCGTCTAGCCCTATTCAGCAATGAATACGAAAACTTTGTGATGGACAAA
Organism: Allium cepa; assembly: GCA_030765085.1. Lineage (NCBI taxonomy): Eukaryota > Viridiplantae > Streptophyta > Magnoliopsida > Asparagales > Amaryllidaceae > Allium > Allium cepa. Next base: position 253,131,407 of record CM060939.1, read on the forward strand.
GGCGAGAGCATAAAAGACATGTTTGGACGCTTTTCAACCTTGGTATACAATGCTAGAGCGCTCGGGAAGGTATTCGCCGAGGTAGAGCTTGTGAGGAAGATACTACGAGTTTTACCAATGAACTTTGAGGCAAAAGTCACAGCAATACAAGAATCGAAAGAGTTGAGTAAGCTAAGCATGGAGGAGTTGATTGGCAACTTGATGACATATGAACTTGAGCTAAAAGCAAAGGAAGAATGCAACAACTCCGAAACAAAGAAGAAGACGATTGCCTTAAAGAGCAAAGAAGAGAGCGATGAAGATCCAATTGAAGAGCTTGCAATGGCTGTCAATAAACTTAGAAACTCATCAAGATTCAAGCCACGCAAGAAGAAAACAAAGGGCAATAGGTCAAAAGATTCTGAAAATTCCGATAATGAACTGACGTGTTATAACTGCAACAAGCCTGGCCACATCAAACCAAAATGCCCACTTCTCAAAGACAACAAAGGAAAGAAAAAGAAGAAGAAGGCTTTTGCAGCGACTTGGGATGATGAAGAAGGAGAGGAAGCTTCGGATAGCAGCTCAGAGGAGGCTAACTTGTGTCTTATGGCAAAATCAAATTCAGAAGCAAGTTCCGAGGAATCTAGTGAAGCAGGTGAGTATTCCTATAGAGATCTTGTTTTTATGTGCTTAGATCTTACTAAAACAATTGATAGTCTTGAATCAAAAATTGAAAAACTGAAATCTGAAAGGAGGAAACTCGCCCATGAAAATTCTAGGTTAGAAACTGAACTTGAAAATATTCAAAACCTAGAATGTAACCAATGTAAAATTTTAGATTCAGAATTGACAAGACTTAAGGATAACTCTGAGAATCTTGAAAAAGAAAACTTGAATCTTAAGGAAACCATCGACACTAGGAAAAAGGATTTTATAAATCGATGCACCTCACTTGTCACTGAAAACTCAACATTAAAAACCAGAGTCCAAAATCTTGAGAAATCCCTGAATAACTTTTCAAAAGGAGAAAAATCTTTCAACATGCTATTGGGATATCAAATTTTTGCTAACAATAGAAAAGGATTAGGTTTTGGGAAATCACAAGATGATGATAATGCAAAAGGTAAAAGTGTCTTTGCTCGATCTGAAATAATTGGACATCATGTTGAAAATTATAGTCATAGGAACAAGAACACAAAATTTAATCAAGTCAATTCAATGTGTACAATTTGTAGAAAATTTGGACACAATCAAAATAATTGTTGGTATAGACCCAAAAACGTGAAAACTATACCAATTTGGGTTCCAAAAGGCACAAATATAAAATCTTTGAAAGTCAAACAAATTTGGGTGCCAAAAGGAACATATATAAATAGTTTTGGGTCTCCACAAACATATTTTTCATATTCTGCCACTAACAATCATGGACCTATAAAAACAAATAGGTCACATAAATCTTTTATCGTGTAGGTGTGGTGGCAGGCTAAGGAACAACAACAGTGTTCTCTGAATTTTGGCTGTTCCAGAAACACAATGGGCGACAAAGCAAAATTCCTTAGCCTAGTATAAAGGTGACAGAATCACAATGGACAACGACGAAAAATTATCGTAAAGGTAAAACAGGTAAATATGTTTTGAACGATATATTAAATGTGATAATCTGCACCATAATCTGAATTAAATCAGCCAATATTGAGATGAACAAAAGATGTTGATTTTGATTCTATGATTTTTTTTCAAAATATTGACCAATCATCTTTAAATAGAATTACTTGGAGTAATGGTTGACTGATTCGGACTTACTTGATATGATTTTTTGACTTGTTCTTATTTAAGACCTTGATTTATGCTTAAATGATGACCAATCAGATTTTGAATTTTGAACTAATCCATATAAATTTGTTCGGTCAAATGATGGTTACTCATGCTACACGTAGATATATTTGTTTTGACATTTTGGTTACTGCTTGTAAATTTGCACGATTTCATGTGAAAGCTGTTAAAAAGGATTTTAAGAAATTGTTGAAACTTCAAGAAATTGTTTTTTTTTGAAATAATTATGATGTTGATTGACTGTTGATTACTCATGAATATAACTGTTTATCCTACGGTTTCTAAGATTAACACTATGATATGTTTTTGATTGTTAACACGGCTTCAATTCAAATTCAAAAGAATGTCATTTAAATTGATGTTGAGTTTGAAATTCTTGGTGCACACTTCATGGTTTGGTCAATCAAATTCAACCAGTGAATATTAAGTGAAAAAGAAATTCAGATGCAGATTACACTGGTAATATAGTTGATAGAAGAATTACTAGTGGAACGTGATTAATTTTTTGAAACATTCATTTGCTGCATCGTTTTTTCAAAGAAAATATCTGCATATTTTTCATTTCAAATAATTTTCAAATAGCAGAAAATTTTCTTTTAAAACCCCTGGAGAAAATCATTTTTGACCATAGTTTCAGATTAGTCATTTTTGAAAAATTAATTTCATAATTATTTTTGAATTTGATTTTAAATGACTATTTTGACTAATCTGACTCCCTAATGTTTATCGAAAAGAAAAATAGTGATTGAAAAAGTGATGAGTGTTAATATTGATCAAAAATTATGACTCGAGACGGTATAATTAATAAATTTCTTTAGAAATTTAAACAAGAGTTATAAAACTATTTGTTGGTAAAAATTCCATGACCATCTCTATATCTATCATATTTCTAACGACCATCACTCATCAAAATTCTATATAGTTTGTCGATATGTGGTACTTTAAACAGGAATCGTTCGTTTTTCATTTTTCACATTTTTTTTAAAAAAAGGTTATAATAATAATAATAATAATAATAATAATAATAATAATAATAAATACCAAAGTATTCACTCTCATTTAAAAGTCCTCATGGTTATGCATGGGTGAATTACTTGGAATTTGTTATGTGCTTCCATGCTCATTTAAAAGTCCTCACGGTTATGCATGTATGGAACGCATATCAAAAGTTTATTTTTTAAAAATAAACAAGTTGATTCTAATCCCATTTAAAAGTCCTCACGGTTATGCGTGGTTAGAAGATACTTGAATTCATTTTTTAAAAAATAAAATTGGAATACTACTAATCTCATTTAAAAGTCCTAACGGTTATGCATGGTTAGTAGATATTCAAATTCCTGATATAAATATACCACAAATAGACACAACTGTATGGTTTTATATGATGACTTCATTTCCATCATTCTAAAGGTGGAATATACGCCTAACAAAATATTTATGATTTTTGTTTGATTTTTTATTGAAATTTAATATTTATATTCAATTGAGTTTTAATGTTGAATTAATATCGATAACTTTATCTCTATTTTCTCTAACACTATTATTCTTTTGCTGATAACAAAAGGGGGAGAGAAAAGTTAAGATTTTGTCAAATAAAATCAAGCAAAGGTCAAATAATTTTCTATTTGCATCTAGGATCATTTGCATATTTTTATTTGTATGCATATATGTAGGGAGAGTTTTGTGTAGAGAGGAAGCATTTAAATTGGGGGAGCAATGCATATCCATGATCAAATACATTTAACATATTCAAAATCTTAAATATATGTTTGTTATCATCAAAAGGGGGAGATTGTTGAATATGCGCTTATATGATTTTTGTTTGATGATAATAAACATATATACATTCGTTTAAATGTATTTGTTAATATACTATTCTATTTTTCACAGTTTAAATAAATATTTGTTGAATAAAATAAATTACACAGAATTTGAATTCAAACAGATATTTTATTCAAATAAATATTTATTACATTTTTGAATAGTACAATTTCAAGCTCTCACTACAACTATACAACTTTGATTACAATTACATCACATTTCATATTTATAATTCACCTCACTACATATCACTCACACTCGTATCTATCTTCAACTGCATTCCAGTTTGAATCCAGCATCTGAGCAATCTGCAAAAATATAAACTAACGCGGTAAAATTGAAAAAGAAATATTTTTGCAATATAAAATAAAAGATGGTTTTTGAAAATATTATTTGCCTCAGTTATTTGGGTTGTTCGTCATCATCTACATTTGAATTCATCATACACGAACAACTTGTGACATACACAGTGTATCACTGTATATGCCACAAAGCCGTGCACACCGATATATACACTTGATCTATTTACAGGGACAGGTGAGCACAGGTCAAACCCAAATGAAAAGCCGGGTTCAACTCACGTGCAATATGTTCAAAATAACGAATCGAGCACAAGGTCAAACTCGAGTTTTTTGAAAAACTGGATTCAACACAGGGCAGGTCACAAGTCAAAAACAGTGCAACAAAACTCAATGTCGAGCATGCATGAAACAGTGGAATGAACCAGTGATACAAGGCAACAAGTACAACACTGCACAAATTCAACACAGCACCAAAATCAAGACCACAAAGGCTTGAATGATCAAGTGCTCAAAGATACAACAAACCACAGATGCAACTTAAGTTAAAAACTGTGCATGTGAAGTATACCAAGAGAGAAGCCGAAGCAAATGAATCAACTGCAATGCAACACAGTGAGATACAATAATGAAGAATACAACAGAGCTCACTACAAACCAAATATACAGTGATGCAGGTCAAAGACCGGACCACAATGAAGTGCAACAGTACTACACTGCCTCAGCCATCAAGTTTAGTGCCACAGCAAACAAAAGAATGATACAAAGCAATAAACAAGGGAACATTGTTGTACAAGGCACCAGAGTCAAAGAACAACAAGTCACAATGTCACAAGCCAATATTATAGCAAGGTTGCAAGCATATGGAATGCAGACAACAAGTGACAACATACTACAACGACCAAAATATAAATACAACTCAAATGAATGCAAGTTCATATGTACAGCAACCCAACAGTGATGCAAATGCATGTACAAACTGTAGTGTATACATGAAGGTCACAAAAATGCATGAAGCAGTTCATATATACAACATAGCAGCCCATACATGCAAACTGCCTCAGAAATGAACTCAAACCAAGTGCATCACTGACCATACACCAAAGCTAACAGCAACAAACAAGCATGAAACCAGTCAATGCTGAGGCTAAACAAATCAGTGACATCGAAACAATGCAGTAAGGCCAGAGGTGAAAACAATACAACACTGAAGAGATGCATCCAGTACCAACCAGAAAAAGATGGCCAGAGACGAAATGAATCAAAGCCAAGACCGAAAGTCAACAGTACAGAGAAATTCACAAAACCAAAAATTCACGTAATCAAAACATGGTCGAAGTCAAGTCAAATCAAACCGTGATGACCAAGGCAACTAGTTCAATATTCAAAGCCGTGAGATGCAGTCAAAATTCAAGGAGCTGAAATTAAAAAAATTGGAACAAGTCAAACAAGTGTTTCACCGTGATAGCCAAGAAAATTGACCACGAAATCAAATCAATACCATGTGAATCAAGCTACCAAAAATACGAAAGTGACAAAGTCAGAACAAATCCCAAGCATCAATACAAGATCGAACGGCCATTGACGAATTCAAATATATTTAGACGAACGTAATTCAAGGAATTCGAACGCATATATAACCCAATCATCACTGGCAATTTCAAGCATCGAGTTCAAGCATCAACCAGTAAAGAAAAAGAGATTAAATTACATACCGAAGCAAGGAGTCGAACTCGATCGAGCAACGAAGCAGCCAAGAGCGAACGAACGAGAACAAAGCACACGAAAAAGGCGCAGCTTCAATACCCTAAATTTGGATTAAGAGCCGAAGCCCTAATTTGGAGTAGAAGAGCCGAAGCCCTAATTTCAGAAATAGGACGAAGCCGCCATTATTCTCACAAGCAAAGGAACGGGCCAAGCAAAAGAAGAAGGGAACGGGTCATAGAATTTAAAAAAAAAAGGGCCGGCCTTATTATAAAAGGCTTTAGTTTAATTTCAATTAGGGTTATTTGTTTTTAAGTTGTTTTAAACTGTTTTAAGTTTTTGTTTTCACTTTACGAAACAAAACTTGGTAAATCACCACCTAGGGTTTAGGTAGTGTCAGATTGTCTAGTTAGAATTAGTTCAGTGAGCAGGGTGTGCGAGTTTGCAAAGCTCTATAGGCGGGAGCAGAATTTGCGAGTAAGCAAAGTTCTATTGTAGGCGGGAGCAGAGTTTGCGAGTAAACGAAACTCTATAGGCGGGAGCAGGGTGTGCGAGTCTAGTAGAGTGTTTGTGAGCGGGAGCAAATGTCTGCGACTCTAGTAGAGTGTTTGTGAGCGGGAGCAAATGTCTGCGAGTCTAGTAGAGTGTTTGTAAGCGTGATACTGTTTAATTCTAATAGAAATCTGGAAATGCGGCAGTAGGCAGGGGTTGCCGAAGCTGGGTAAATTTTGTGTGTGATTTACTTTTCAGCATATTTATTTCTGCAGTTTGTTCCTGTGTTTAATTCGAGAAAATTTGCTATAACCCTATTCACCCCCTCCCCCTCTAGGGTTAATCTAGATCCTACAATCCTTTCGTTTTCGAAAATATCCTGTCTTTAACCACCGTCTTCAAATGCTATTCCATTTCGTCGTATCATTATTCAGAATGGGCTTTATGACATAATGTCCTCTCCCGGCTTAACCTAATAATGAGCGCTTATTTTACATGTGGATACATTCACAAAAAATTTCCGTTTTTGATCTTTTAAACAAAAGATCCATCTTTAAGATTCGATGTGGTTTTCGAATAACCACTTGGAATCCGACCCTCAGTCGCATCAAAATTCAAATGCCATTTTAAAGGCCAAGTTGTTTAAGTAAACAATTTTAATTCAATTCATAAGTTCACAGCAATACATCACAGATATATAACTACATTTATCATAGCTCAATCGAAAGCAATTCATATCACAAAACATCACACATCAGAGATATCAAACAATTCAAGGCATTCAATATAATCCAATCATCCATAAGCAAGATTAATTAGTTGTTCAATTTCTAGTTAATTCAATTTAATATCCAAATAAATTAAATTAATTACTTTAATTGCCTTTTAAATCCTGCTTAATTAACATCAATTACAAACCATTTGTTATTATTTTAATTAATTAATCATCTATAATTATCCATCTTAAACAATTATCCTTAATTAATTAATTATCCTTAATTAACCGCATAAATTAATTAACCTTAAGTTAATTACATTAACAAATGAACCTTTTAATTAAGTAATTATTCTTTAATTATTCACATTAATTAATCATTCTTTAATTAGTTACACTAAGTAATTATCCTGTAATTACTTGATTAATTACTCTTTAATTACCAATCAATTATCCTTTAATTACTTAATTAATTAGCCTTTAATTATAAATTAATTAAGCTTTAATTAATCACCCTAAGTAATTATCCCTTAATTACTTACATTAATTAATTATCCTTTAAGTAATTAATTTCCCCTAATTACTTACATTAATTAATGAACCCTTAATTAATTATCCTTTAATCAATTACATTAAGTAATTATCCTTTAATCACTTGATCAATTAACCTCTAATCATTAATTAATTATCCCTAATTACTTTCATTAAGTAATTAACCTTTAAGTAATTAATTATCCTTAATTACTTACATAAATTAACCTTTAAGTAATTATTTTTCAATTACTCACATTAATAAATCTTCTTTTAATTAATTACATTAAGTAATTAACCTATAAGTAATTATATTAACAAATTAACCTTTAATACATTATTTATCCTTTAAGTGATTAACTACACTTAATTATATTATTACATTCCATTTGAAAACAATTAGGAATCACATTAATTAATCACCTAATATATAATTACTTAAAACCAAAATAATTGATCTTAAAAACCTTTAACTTTAAACTTTTTATCTTTGAAACAAATTTATTATTAGCTCATAAATTAACTTAGACCTTTAAGTTAATTAACAACTAAAAACATTTTTATCTTCTTAATTAACTTCTTGATTACACCATTTAATTTATTTTAAATAAACATGAGAATTAACTTAATTAATTCAAGTTGAAATAAATTATTTAACTCTTATCTATCCAAACCTTTAAATCAACATCAATTTTTTAAAAGAAATTTATTTAAGAAGATAGTTCAAAACTTGGTTGATTTAAAATTTAAAAACTTGACTTATTTTAAAATTTAAAACCTGTTACTACCAATACTCGAGACAACTCGAGTTTCCATCTGAGTCAATTGTAGATTTACCCGAGAAACCACCTGAGTCACTTTTCCCTCTTTTTTATTTTATTTTAAACTTTGTTATGTTAAAATTATTAAAACTAAAACCTTACTCATGAACAACCCGATACCACTCCCGAGCCCACAACTCAACCCCTCGAGCTCTTCGCCGAGCTCAACACACATAGCAACATCCAGACACGAAGGAAACATCGTGCACGTGCACATGAGTTCGCCGACATTCTGATCATCATCGCCGTCGTCTACAGATCACTAATGACCTACCCAAACCTCCTGACTACCCAGATCCTCGAATCGACCTGGAAATCAAAATCGAACAAGTCGATGCAAACTGGATCCTAACTTGATCAACCAAGAAACACCTCGCGCCATCGATCCCGATCACCAGAATTCTTATCGATCGACCTTGAGTCTCGTCACGATCCTACGCTACGATCCCATCACCTATCGACGAACTCGATGCGACGTTGACGCCGCATTTGTGAGAGAAACAGCCTCGACCAAAACTCGGTCTAAAACCTTAAATCGTTGTCGTCTGGCCACCAAGGTCACCCAGAACCCCAGTCACCATTTTTGCCGAAACCTCCGACCTCCCAGCAAACTTCACCCACGATCCTGATGCTACCAGACCACGCGATCGCCGGAATTTGACCAAAACCCGACATTCATTCAGTTCATAATATGTCAATAAATATGTACTTAAAAATGTTGATATCATTATCAAAATTCATCATTTCCGACCAATTATATAATCAAATTGTGAAATCCAGATAATCGAAATTCTAATTTAAATTTATCATCCCTGTAATATCCCATTTGCGAAATATTTACTTAATATATTCACTTGAAATTATTTTTAAAAATGAATTCTGGTCGATACTAACATATTTCATTCAGAGATAAAATCCTAAAAGGGATTGGAAGAAGAGGAATCGAATTTTGATCTTAACATAAGCCTGTAAAATTTTAACAGAGGTATATGTGCCTATTACACAGACATGCACATAACTATTCAAGGTAGTTTAACTACATTCCAATTGAAAACATAAATGCAAAGCATATTCAGGCTATTTTACAATCAATCATTACATACACAAAGATATAAACATTATTTAGTTTATAAGTTAATGTTTACTCACCTGGATATTGTACAAAGAACCTGGAAATCATATTTGAATTTGAAAAAAACTAGGAACTTTGATCTGGAAATTGTTGATTTTGATTTAGACAGCAACTTGAATTAATGTATGTTGAGTTGAATTAAAATCTGGATCTTGCTTTGTTCTTTGATTTGAATCTGATCTTGTTGCTTCAGTTTGATTGCTTTAAAATTTGCTTGCTATTTGATTTGCTTCAGGTTTGTATGTTTGCTTTTGAGTTTGAGATAATCTTGGCTTCAGGTTTGAAATTGTTGGTTGCTTTTGATTTTTTTCCTAGTTTATTTTCAAGTTTTGATTGTTGTTTAACATGCTTTAGGTTTTGAAATTATGAAAGAAAATAGAAAGAGTAGAAGTAGATGTGTGTGTGTGCACATATAACTTGTTTTCATTTTTATTTCTTAAAAATAAAAGATAATTAAAAGGTATGACACTTGTTTATTTGCATGATAATTTACTTACAAATGTTTAAATGCATTTTAAAATGCTTACACTTGTTAAAATATTATACTACATGTTTTACACTTGTATAATGCATGGCATAATTAACTTACAAATGTTTTTTATGTTTTTATATAATCTTTATATTATATTTTTCAATTAGTTTTATTAATATATGTTTATTAATTTTAAAAGATGTATATATATGTTAAAGCTTTTTACTTAATCTTATTTTTATATTATATTTTCAATTTACATTTTCTATTATTTAAACTTATATAACTTTTAAAGAAAATGATTTTAAAATCTAATCATGCATTAATAAATAAACACATATGTATATTATATATATATATATATATATATAAGTTTTTAAAGTATAGAATTTAACTTAAAATAGATTTTGAAAATTATTATATTTAATTCAAAACATAACTTCCAAATCACAACTATACACACACACACATATATATATATATATTATATTATAATTAGAAAACAAATTTTTATTAGTTTTAAAATATATAATTTTTAAATCCAAATTATTTTCAAGTTATTTATTTTTTGAATTTCAAATTGAAAATTCTATTTACAATCTATTTATATATAAATAAACACACATCTGATTTGTTTTTGAAAAAATTCAAATTAATTCACAATTTAATCCAAAAATTTATATTAATTACTAAATTAAATTTGGCTTAAAAACAGGATCATTACAGTAAATTCAAGAATGATAAAAATGATTAACGTTTAAATTTAAATTTAAAAGTTATTAAATTAATTTAATAATAATAATTCATTTAATTAACGTGAAAATTAGCCATTTTGGGCACTGTCTCGGATTTTGACGAGTTTCATCGGATCCGTAATAGTAAATTATTATAGGATTTTAGTAGTGATCGGACTTGTTGTTTGGCCATGCGAGCTTAAAATATGTAGAAATCGATTAATAGAAATTAAATGAATATGATCTGATTTTAAAATCTAACTTCTGCATACAATGAAATTAGGTTTTGAAACTAGTATCATTGAGTTTAAAAATATCAAAAACCTATGTTTCGATATGTTGGATGACCTACTTTCGTTTTGGAAACGGAACTGGCTTTTCGAATCGTTGTTGTCGTTTCGATCAAATTCGATATGTCCATTTTTTAATCCATCTATGTTTATATAAATAGTTTTTTCTCTGAAACCCTAGCTCTCTATTCCACATTTTTTGTACATATCTGTTCAATCATCTTCTGCTTCCTCCTTCTCAATGGCTGTCAATTAGAAACCCTAATTTCAATTTCAAAATCAATTTCAAAATTTAAACTCTCCAGACCCTATCAGATATATATTGTTGGAAAGCCCTCAATGAGCGCAATCTACTGCTATAATTCATTTTTCGGTTTGATGCATCATTTAGCTAGAAAGAAAAGAAGAAGTTTCGCCCGTCCATAGGCCATGGTTTCGTTCGACGGTGTATCATCGACCGTTTGGAAATCGGGTGCTGTTGCGGCATAGAGGAGGTCAAAGGCTTTCGATCCATGCGGCTGCATCATCTTATAATCGATGAGGTTCGCCTGAAATCGAAGAATAGGGTGGCACATTCGGTCACGGCGGCGGCGTGCATGGGTTTCGCGTGAGGCTAACATGGAGGCGCCTGGCTGAGGCGGTGGCAGTGGTGCGACTCGATTTTGTGGAAGATGGACGTGGCGGTGGCGGCAATTGGTTGTAGGCAGTGGCTATAGGTTAGGTTTGAACTTCGATCGCGACTTTAGGGTTCTGGAGGTAAACATGTTACGAAAATGCCCTTCTTTTGTAAAAATTACATAACTTTTTCATACGAGCTCGGATTGGACGCAATTTTCTCCATTATGATCGTATCAAAATTTCGGGCGACAAAGAACTGGTTTAGTTGAATTCTGAAAATGTTTGATTTTGGGGCTTTATTTGGATTTTAAATCGACGATAAATCAAAGGTGAGTGTTTTAACCCATTGATGAATACTAAACATTCTTATGTTAGTTAAATTAAATTTATGATGTGGTTAGAAATTTACTGATTGTTATTTGACATTTTAAATTTTCATTTAAAATTTAATTTGAATATATATTGAATTAAATTGCCATTTAAAATTAATATTGAATTTAATTTGCTACTGAAATTCTTGATAACGTTAACTAGTTAATTGTTATGATTTATTGGCTGATTTGGATGTTGATTGTGATGGATGATTATTTGTTGATATTTTGGATGATTGGATGTTAATTATCTCTGTTATCACTATGGGTTGAAATGATACATAACCGAATGATCTTATATATTAAGGAAAATTGTTATGGGTTGAATTGAAACATACGCGGAAAATTTAACTATTTTGGGTTGAAATGATACATACTCTATCACTTGACCATAGGATAGAAAATTATATACGAACATCGTTGGTCGGTAATAATTATTTTTTACATAGTAAAGTAGGTCTGATCTATAAATTCGAATTTTTAACTTTATTTAACGATTTTTTAGAAATTTATATTTGGAAAAATGTTTATTTTATATTTTTTAAAGCTTCAAATTATAAGTCAATATATGGTTTATATGTAAATTTAAGTTTTAACCTATAATTTTATTTAGTTTTAAAATATATAAAATTAAACAGTTTAAAATTTAATTTAACAAATAATTTAATGTAGTTTCAAAAGATTTATTTAAAATTTAATTTAACATATTAAATATAGTTTTAATTAAATGTAATAAATACAGATTTTTATAATAACTTGAATAAAAAATGTAAGAGGTTTTGTAAGGAATTTATAAAGTTTTGTAGAGATTTTATAATGGATTTTGTAATAAGGATTTTTATAAAGATTTTTATAAAGGGATTTTTATAAAATATTTTTATAATGGGTTTTTATAATAGATTTATAAAGGAGTTTATAAAGGTTTTAAAAGATTTTTATAAAGGATTTATAATGGGTTTGTGAATGGGGAGGAGTTGTAAACTGTTTGGAATTTTGTAAATACCTTATAAATGGTTTCAAAGCATAAATAATTTAGAAATGGTTTAAGTGAGATTTGTAAATTATTTTCGAAATTGATTGAAAGAATCTTCCTCGGAATTTATGAATATATTTAAACTTTTGGAAAAAGTTATATGGATATCTTGATATGAAAGTATAAACTGTTTGGTGGATTATTAATATAAATGTTTTATGAGATGACCACGGTGTGAAAAATGTGTGCATTTGGTTGTTAAAGAGACCGAGGTCGAATATTGTCATGCTCTCTACCAATTTCGAAACCACTTTAACAAATATGCACGTGGTGGAGAATCCAAAAGAAGTAGGATGGTTTGGCGAATGCTATCGAATGAGGTATGAACGCAGCCTTGACTCCCGTGGGTCATCTTGATAAGACTAAAACAGGAGCTATCTTGGGCCAAGTGATGTCGCTCCTCCTCTAAGACATGCTTCTTCAATATCATATCTATTACTTTGTGATTGATTTGCTGGCCACCTTCGATTTGATTTTAGGAGTGTATTCCAAGGTGGACGGTAGTAGCTGTTATGCGTTACCACCGGTCTGGGCGTGAAAAATGGTAGAATCCTACCCTGGGTATTGCTTTGCGTGCCTTGTCATATGCCTTATCGAGCACACTACGATTTTGGTTTGTGTCGTACCTATGGAGTGCTCTTTGATAGCCCACCGATTTGGTGGAGTTTACAGTACTGTATAGACTATGGCATTTATAAAATGTGTTAAGGGAGATATAGGTAACACCTTAACGCTATTTTAATACTTTACTTTGCTGATAGACACTATATATATAGCGTATATTACTACATATAAATAGTTTAACGGATCCTTAGGAGATGGAAATCCCGAACATCTCTTAAGTTATTGCACACACGTTGAAAACATTATTTCTAGAGGACGAAGACGGAGATTAGTCTACTATTTATTATATTTATTTCACTGCATCATGTTGTTCCACTACATCTGTTGTATGTATGACTTTGATTGTATTGTAAAAGTGTAATCAAATGTATTTGTAAAGCAGCTTCATGAACTGTTTATTTAATTATTGTACTTTTTCATTCCGCTGTAAGATTCTGTGTTTTGTTTTCTTCTTCTTTTCTCTTATTTTCTTATTTACCCTATTAAAAATCCTCCCTTTTGAATGTTTTGAGTTGATATATGTGGTTTATTGTCGATTTAAACCGTCCAAAAAGGTGGATCGTTACAGTGGTATCAGAGCTTTGGTTTAGCGATAACTATAGCATGTTCGGGGTTAACTCATTAGAGACAGGGTTATTAATACCCTAGAATGAGTTTGAGAGTATATATATGAGAGAGTGTATTTGTTAGTGCTATAAAAAAAACTATTGTGTTATTTTGTTCTGTTTAGTATTTATAAATTTTGGTGGGTACATAGGACGCAATGACATCGATAGAGATTTTTAAACACTTAAGGGCAGACTGATATAATATTATTCTGAAATATAGGTAAATGAAATAATTTCACATAGTATTATATTTTGTATATAAAAGAATAATTTTATAAATGGGTATAGTTGTATGTGATATGTTTGTTAGGAAGTGAAATTTTATAAATATTGGTTGCCAAATAAGATTTACAAATAAATGAACTTAAATTGGAAATTTGAGAACTTAAGTTTCGGAATTTTGAAATTGGTTTATTAAGGTTTTGGAATATAATATTTGTATTATTATTTGGAAGTATTTTCGGATATGAATATTTTTAATGCGATTTGAAAGAAATGTTTTAAAAGAATTTTGAAAGGAAATAAGTTTTGTACTTCACTCTTCTGTCGTTGGAAAATAATTTCGTGATGACGGCCGCATCGTCGACATTCATTTTCGAGTCTCAAAGTAGGGGAAGACACTAGCATCTTTGCTACACACTTGTTTTGATAAACAGATTTTAATTTTAATTTTCTTAAGTATGATTTGATATATGTAAAAGATATGAATATATATATATATATATATATATATATATATTCAAAATGATTTGAAATGAAATCCGAAACTTAGTTCTTAAGTTTTCCATAAATTTGGGATTTCAGTTATTGTAATGAAATGAAATCTTGGCTATTTTAATAAGTTGGAACTTTCAAATTTAAAACTAAAATTAAAAGCTAAATGTTAATGAAAATATAAAGAAATTGGAGATTTGTCACTTGTAAATTAGAGGGAAATGAAATTTAGAAGATGTAAATTATTGAATATTTTTTCTAACTAAAATGAATAAGATGAATTTGTATAACATTCAATTACATTCTAAAAGCATGTACAAAACTTACCTGAAATATTCAAAAAGCTGTAATGTTAATAGGAATATGTAATAGAATATTACACAAGTAAAAGCTTAGTAACAAAAATGCTTCAAAATGAACGTATGTTTACAAATGAAAATTTAAGATGTACAAGGAATATACATACTTAAGTTAATGGTTGAAATTCTTAATAATCAAATTGAACGGTAAAGATGAATATCGCTTAAGTAAATGATTATAGACTTAAAGAAAATTATGAAATGATCCATAAATAATTTAATATTAAATGTACTATATGTGAAGAAATAAATGGGAATTAAAGTTAAGAAACTTAAGTACGAATTTATTCACTAAAGAATATTAATATTAAATGGAAATCAAGTTATATAAGTAAATAATAAATGTGAATTAAACTACAAGATACTTATGTAGTATTTTAAGAACTGATTATTGATGTTCTAAATAATTGAGTTTGAAATAATCTATGTGAATAAATGAATGCAAGTTAATATGAGATAACCTTGTATGAATAAATCGAAATAAATGAAATGTATGTGATACTTTAATAATGGATTCATTGATGATTCCAAATATCGAATGGAAATAACATATGTAAGTAAATGAAGGTAAATTAATGGAAAAATGACATTGTATATATAATGACCCGTATTTTTTTTAACTATTTGGAATTATTAAATTTAATGTAATTATTGAATAAAAATGGTTAAAAATAAAAATTTAATGATTTTGAATGTAAGTTATTGGATATGAACTTGAATAAAATTTTGAAATAAACTAGTCTCGAAGATTTGGTAACAACGTGTATTGAAATGAAATTCTACATATTAACTGGATTTATAACCAATAACTGAAATTAAATAATAATTATGAATTATTTAGATAGAAATAAAATGATATTGATAACTAAAATTTATTTGGAACTTAATGATTTATTTATAGGATAATTAAAATTGTTTAAATTTAATATTGGAAATTATTTGAATAATTGAATTCTAAATTTAATATGATTGAAAATGATATCAAAAGTTGATTTGAATTTTATTCAAACAACTATAAAGATTGTTAACATTTAAAATCGAATTTGATAGTGGATAAATAAAAACTGGAAACTATGTATTTTATTTAACGAGCAAAAATAGCCTTCCAGGACACAGTCTCGGATTTCGACGAAATCAGTTCCATTGGATCCGTAATGGTGTCTTATTATCGGATTTCAAAATTTCGTGGTGTTTGGAGTTGTCGTTTGGCCATATGGGATAGAAATGTGTAAAAATTAATATGGAAAATTTAATATTTTAATTCGATTCAAAACGCTATCTTCCACATACGATCGAATTAGGACTCAAAACTTGTTCCGTTGCATTCGGAATAGGGATATAACATTATGAACGCCTGGCAGCACGCCTCGATTGAGATCCGAAAATTTTAGTTTGATATTTTCGAATTTAATTAATATATATATTCTTGATTTTGACCACAGCACACAAAACTTACACTCGACTACCCTACACTGATCTACATACCTCACATCCATCGTGACCTATTTAAAACGTCTCTAAAGAGAAAAAGGTAGGAAACATCATCATTCTGTTCGAATTTATCTGGGCATGAGAAGAAAAAAAGCACTTGCTAGATGCATATTCTCTTCACTCGTTCGTTCCCCTTTTCATTTGTTTTCGAAGCAGAAAGAAATATTTATAGCCGTTACTTTTAGATTTTCAAAATATATAAATTATAGTCATCGAAGAAATTTCAAACAAATTCAAAAATTCCCGTCATAGCAGAAGATTCAAGCTGTAGCGGTTTGAGGGTGTTCGAATTCATCTAGGAGCATGCGGTAGTGAGGTCGAACGAGTTATTTGGGCAATGGTTAGTAAATTCATGACTTTTGGGAAGTTTTGGATCAGGGAGGCTGTGGATTCGAACTTGTGGTGGAGAAGCGCATCTTCTGGTGGGATTTGGTGATGTGAGGCGCTGTGTAGGGAGTCACGACATTTGTACAGTCACACGCGATTCGAGCCGGTCACGATTGCCATGATTGGTTCGGGGTTATCATCGAGTTATGGAATGCATAAAGAGTTCGATGCTCGAAGTGCTGGTGGACTCGGAACATCAAACGATGGAGTGTGGCATGTGTGCACGTGTACGTGGACGGTGGAGGAGGCAGATCCAGTTTTCTTGTGAAGGGAGGAGGAAGCATGTTTGGGGAAGAAGGATAGATGGGCTGAGTTCATAGGCCTTGGGCCGACCTGTTGTGTTGGGTAAGGAGATTTTGTTCTTTATATAATTAATTTTAAGGAATATAATCGTCAAACTTATAAATATCATATATCGTTCTTTTTAGGTCCAATCGACACAAGTAGGTTGCATTGCGTTCGTATCGACGAATACGACGCATAGGAATTGGAGTGATTGAATTTGGATCTTTAGGAATTTTTAGTTACTTTCGGACGCATTCGAATTTAATCAGAATCAGAAGGTGAAAGCGACAACAAAAATAAAGGGCGAGTGTTTTATCGCTCAAGACGCACTAATATTTTTTGTTCGTTAAATTGAGATTGTTAAATTATTTAATTTTATTGACCGTCGTTTAGAAATGGAATTGAAATTTGAATTGATTGTTAAAAAAATAAAAATTAGAAGTTGAATTTGAAATTTGAATTTAATTGTTATTAAAATACCCGATATTGATAATTATGTAATTATTGTAAATTATGTTGATTTTTTGGATGATTGATTGTGATGGATGCCAATTGATTGGTATTTGGATGATTGGATGTTTATTTATTTTTATATATCCTGTTATCACCTGGTAAATTATTTAAAGTATACAAACTGTAAATTGAATTATTTCAAATAACTTAAGAAATTAAAAATCAAATTTATGGAAATCGAACTATTTCGAAACTGAGTTCGGAATTGAATTATATTTGAGGATTTGGATTTCCAATTGAGTATTGAAGGTAAATTTGAATTAACTGTTTTGAATCGATGTTCTGAAAATCAAACTCGAAATTGATATAAATCAAAATGGTTCAAAATTTGAAATTGGAATTATTTTGGAATTGTAATTGAAATTAATTTGAAACTAGAATTTAAATTACTTTGGAATTAACATCGAAATTAGTTCGGAATCAAAGTAAAAGTCGACTTGAAATCGGAATTGAATCGATCGAATGGAAATGGAAATTTAAAGGGATTTGAATTGAGAAATTTGGAATTGAATCAATTTGACTTTGAAACTATTTGCAATAAAATTATTTCATATAAACAATTTAAAACCTATCTTTTAACATTCAAATTATTTTGATTTTCCAAACTATTTACTATATAAATCATTTTAATACTTAAACTATTTTATATTAAACTATTTCAACCATCAAAACCATTAAAACTATTTTAATTATTTTAATTATTTTAAAAACTATTCAAACTATTTCTAAAAATTCAAACTGGTTGAGGTTGGAATATTTATGTTTAAATCGTGGATTTAAATATGAGTTGGGTTAAATTGAAGTTATAACCTAAATTGAAATTCAAACAAATTTGAAAGTGAAATAGGAATGATAAGGCAAAAATGATTTTGAAATGAAATGGCATATTTGAAGTAAATATGATGATTTCGAAATGGATTTGATTTTGAAGAGAGTATGATATTTTGATGTCAAATACGAATTGTTTCGAAATGTAAAAGTACCAACCGGTGCATAAAACAACGTTTGGTTGTTTGAGAGACCGGGGCCTCATATTGGCATACTTTCTGTCAATATTGGAACTACTTTAACAACTACGTATGTAGAGTGATGGTTCAAAACGAAGTGGTTGGATTTGGCGTCGTTTGTTGGATTTGAAGAAAGAGAACAATGATGGATTATCCTGGCACTTGTGCCAAATTAAAATAACTAAAACAGGTGTCGTACCGTCCATGCGGGCTAGCTACCCCGAGCAGACATACTTCTTCGTATTACCATCATTTACATTGTGATTGATTGGTGCGCAGCCTCGATTGTGGGAGTGTTGGATGCGGTGGGTGATCATGGCTATGATGCATTACCACCAACCGTGAAGGGTAAATTATAGTATCCTACCTTGGACATTGTTTCATATGTCTTGTCATACTTTTAACCTTATACGAGTCCCTTAAGATTTTGGTTTAGTACTGTCGTATCACGGTGCATCCCTCTCCACCGACGGCTTACTGGTGTTTTATATGCAAACTGTATGAAAATGCTTAAAAACGCATTACCGGGGATCAATGTAAAGCCTTAACGCTATTTAAATATTTATTTTACTGATTAGGCATTATACATATGTAGCGTGTTCTATTATATATAAATATTTTGAAGGATCCTTAAGAGATGGACAATCCTGTAACATCTCTTGAGTTATTGCATGCATGTTATACACTGGATAGGAGATGTGAAATCCCCTAAACATCTCTGATGCTATTACACTCATATTATGTGATATCAATTTGACTTACATAAGAATATTTTAGTCCTGACTCGAGTATTTTGTCTTTTCTTACGCACGGGTCAGCCCTGAGTATTCAGCTTATAGAAGACTTATTCTGAAGGACGAAGACGAAAATTTGGTATATTATTACTATAATTATTCATACATCATGTTGTCTGCTGCATTATATTTGGTTTGGTTGTATATGTTTAACTTTGATAAAGGTTGCATAAATTATAATCAAATGTATAGTAAACAGCTTCATGAACTATTTATTTGATTATTATATTTTATTGTTCCGCTGCGGGATTCTGTGTTTTCTTCTTCTTTTCTTATTTTTCTTAATTAACCCCATTGATTATCTATATTTCAGATTGTTTAAGTCAAATGTCGATCATTGTCCATTTAAACCTTCCGAAATATGGATCGTCACAGTTGGCATCAAAGCTTTGGTTTAGCGATAACATTAGCTTTGTAGGGCATTAATTCATTAGAGATAGGGTAGTAACACCCTAAAATGAGTCTGTTTAAGTGTGTATATATACGAGAGAGCATAAGTGTTAGTGTTGTATAAAATGTTTCATATTGTATTGTTTGAATTGTTAGGTTTGAATTTTGGGTTCTGATCGGTACGTGGGACGCCACTATATCGATATGGATTCCAAAACACTTGAACATAGCAAACCAACACAATATTGTTTTTCAAATTTGGTAAATGAAATAATTTTTGCCTAGGATTATATTTTATATATAAAAGAATGGTTTTCTGAAATTTACGTAGTTAAATGAATTGGTTATTTGGAATAATAATATTGATCATTATCGTTTATTGTTTGATTAGTCAATATTCCAAAACTATTGGCTATTATACGATTATAAGAGAATGAAATTGTATAAATGTGACTTATAAAATATAATTTGTAAGTAAAATGAAAATAAAATTAAGAATTTGGGAGATTTAAATTCCAATGTTTTTGAAAAAGGTTTTCAAGGTTTGGAAAATAATATCAGTATTGTTTAAAAGTATATAACAAATACAAATGGTTTTCAACTAAATTTTAAAAGGAATGAATACAGAGTTTCTCTCTTCTATTGTTGGAAAATAATTTCGGTGGTGACTACGCAGCATCATCGACGTTTATTTTCGAGTTTCAAAGTGGGGGATACTTTTGAGAAGCTTTGCTACGAAATTGTTTTGA
This sequence comes from Allium cepa, assembly GCA_030765085.1. NCBI lineage: Eukaryota > Viridiplantae > Streptophyta > Magnoliopsida > Asparagales > Amaryllidaceae > Allium > Allium cepa. The sequence continues at coordinate 253,152,176 of CM060939.1, forward strand.
TAAATGGATTTCGGTTTAAACTCCAAAGTATGATTTGATTTATAAAAGATATAAGTATATATACTTACTTCAAATAATTTGAAATGAACCTGGCATTTAAAAATTTTAAGTTCTGTTAATTAATAATCGTCAAATTATTTGAATGAAATGAAATATTTGAATAACCAGAACTTATAAAATAAAAGGATTAAGAAATATAAGCTAAATGTTTTGAGAAAATTTAGAGTTGAGTTTTGCAATTCTTAGATAGAAAGTAAAGAAAATTTAAACAAGTTACAATAGTGAGCATTCTAATTAAGTAAAATGAATCAGATTAATTTGTATAATACCAAATTGCATTTTAATAACATATAATTAGATGTACCAAATGTTAAACGTTAAAATGATGATTTGGATATGTAATGAGATATTATACAAGTAAACGAAACTTAAAAGTAATTGAAATGTATATAAATGGAATATTAGCTGTAATAATAAATGTTAAATACGTAATTAGTATATTACTAAATGATTAATGACTAAATGGAATAAGTTAGTGGAAATTAAGAAAATAGACGAATGAATTAAATAATATCTTTATAAATTGGTTATATAATTAAATATAAATTTGCAAAGAAATTTTGAAATTGAATTTGTAAATTTTGAGATAATCATAAAGATAAATAAAGTCATGTATAAGAAGTTGGACTTCTATAGAATGATTATAAACTAAAGTGATGATTAATAAAATGTTTCACAAATAAATTTGTTATTAAATGAAATTATGAAAATAAATGTGAATTAGGTTGTAAAGAAACTTGAGTAAGGATATAAGAAATAATTCATTAATGATGTCGATGCTAAAAATGGAGATATGAACATCATGATTCATATGTCTCATGAAAATGTAAAGTAAAGTTTATAGTTTATAACTTTGATAAATGTTGGTCAAACAAGATGTTAAACTAACTGAATATGGATGCCAAAGGAAGGAAGCTAATATTGAATTATGAAATGAACTTTAACTTATGAAAAGCTAACCGAAATGAATAAATGGAAGAAGTAAGTGAATTGTTGTAACGCTCCGTAAATTTTAACTATTTTTATTAACGTAATTAACCAAATTTTTATGAAAATTAAATATTAAAATTTCGAAATGAAAATTTGATATTTGAAATAGTTTATTCAAACATAGCAAGTGTTACTTTCTGAAATTTGAAATACGTCTATTCAAACATAACAAGTTTGTTTTGTTGTGAAATTTCAATTTAAAATATAGTATCAATTGAAATTTGATGAAAATAAAATATCTTTAAATCTGAATATTTTTATATAATAAAAATGTTCATCATTTTCTGAATGAAACGTTGTATTTCCTTTCGTCAAATTTGGACTACTCTAGCTCCGTTTATATTATTTTCTACATTTTAACAGCAGTTTTGGTAGTGAATAACGACTTTTCATAGGATGGTCATATCGTTGATATTTGTGTACCATTTTGTTCATCTCGTCGTGCTGATCTCCATAGTATATTCATTTGTGTGTTTGGAGTCTGGTACGCGGTGAAATCGGCGAAACGATTGGCCGTATCGGTACCGTTTTAGACTTCTGGATTCTGTAATCATTCATTTTCCCGTGAGAACAAACAACCATTTTGCCTTTAATATCCCAGAATTAATGTCTTTGACCTTTGTCATTCCCTAGATTTGAAATTTATTATTGTGTCTCATCATTCCCTTCTTGCTCCATTCAATTCATTTGAGAAAATAAAAAAATAAAGTATATATATTTGCTACCAGAGTACTGCTCGTCTTCTTCTCCTCTATGCCTGCTCCTTCTTCTCGCCGAATCTCCTCCATCCTTCACTTTCTCTTCTGATCGCTCTGCTTCTTCATTGAAAAAAATATATGTGTTTGCATTGAAACATGCCCGCATATATTTGCTTACTGTGCCCACGTCCTATTTTCCTCCGACCCATCCGCCACAATGCATCTCCTCCCTCTAGCCGTACAACAACCAACCCATCCACAACTGAAGCCAAGTGAGCCCAGACAACCACTTCCACATAGCCGGCCTCCCTTCCTCTCTCAATTTTTCTCTGGGTCCTCCTCACCGCGTCTTGCTTTTCCCCATGGAGTCAAGCATCCCACCAGCACATTAACACATGTGCTTCCATGGCAAAGCACCACCCTGCCAACCCAAACCCAAACAATTCCTCCCCATATCCAACGACCCGCCTCCACCATTGATAGCTCGCCACATCTTAGCACAGCGCCTCCATCCCCACATGCTCGACACCCCACCTTGCTCTAGATGGGCCGTGTACCACTCATCGTGTCAACCTTCTGCCGCCCTCCTACTTCCCACTGACAGCCAACACCGCAACCATGGTAGATGTCACACCCTATCAACTGAGACCCGAGGCCCTCTCTGTGACGCCCCACCCCGAGACCTACATTAGTAAAAAGAATTACTAAGTAATCTTGTATACTAATGCAGAGAATATGGCTAGTTAAGGGCGACCATCATAGTAATACGTTAGTTAAGAGCTAAGCATGTCAATTTTGTCTTAAACTTTTTTCCCCCTTTTTATTACTTCATATGTAGTAGACACACTTAGTTCCTAACTAATGCACACTATGGTGGATTCAGACCATTTTAGAAATAATGTAATATACATGCAGATTGTAACAACCCGCTATTTTGGGCTATTCGCATCAGCACATGTCGGACTTGAATAATTCAAAATACCGGATTGTTAATTTAAATTTGGCAAAACTGAACATATACAGTAAATAAATAATCACAGATCGCAGACACAGAGTAATAAATGCAGCGGAAACAAAAGATAGTAGTTCACGAAGCTATTATATATATATATAACAAAGTTAAATAAGGTACGACAGAAGTCTCGAATACAATAGTCAAATACAAAAATCAGAATATAATACTAGAATCAACTGAATATCTAAAAGCTGGATAGATAGTCGGATCTCCAAGTGAATCTCCAACTCCAAAGGCGAGTCTCGATACTGGTGCATTCAGTCTGACCCGAGCGTAAAGCAAAACACAAAACACTCGAGTCAGGATTAACATTCTTATATCAATAAATCCAACTCAAGTGAAATAACAACTGAAATACAGGTAACTCAACGGACGTTGGAATAACCATCCTCTAAGGATCCGTTAAACTATCTACTATGTAGTAGTGTACGCTAAATAGATAATGTCTATCAGTAATATAAAATATCAAAATAGTGTTAAGGCGTTACCATTATCCCCCCTAACACATTATATATAAGTGTCATAGACTATACTGCACCATAAACTCCACCGTAAACTAGTGGGATATCAGGGAGTGCTCCATAGGTATAACACAAAACAAATTCATAGTGGTCGCGTATATAGGGATACAAGTATGACAAGGCACATGAGGCTATACCCAAGGTAGTGAAACTACCGTTTGCCTGATCCGTACTGGTGAGGACGCATCCCTGCAACGATCGCAACACCGTGAAACAACACTCCCAAAATTTCGAGGGTGCACCAATCAATAACAAATTAAGAGTAGTTTACGAAGAAGTGTGTTCGCTCGAGGTGGCTAATCCCATTTGGCCCGGCACGGCTCCTGTTTTAGTCATTTCCAATTTGACACAAGTGTTAAGACTATCCATTATCGTTCTCTTTCTTCAGTCATCACGTACATCATTCCAACCACTTCAATCAAGATCTCACTCCACGTATAGTTATTAAAGTGGTTTTCGGTTTAGACAGAGAGTATGTCCATAACCGATTCCGGTCTCTTTAATAACTTTCGTAATTATTACACCGATTGACGTTTAATATATTTCAAAACCAAATCAATTTCAATTTCAATTAGAATTTGTAACCAACATTTCGTTAGTCTTTCTATATCAATTTCCATAATTTACGTTTTAAAACTTCCAAATTACTATTTCAAAATTTTATAATTCAATTTTAATTTTTATTTAAACAATTCAAATATTGATTCAAGTTCGTATACAAGTTTTATTCCATAATCAATTAAATTAATTTAATTTAACATCCAAATCAATTTAAATTCATTGATCGATTTCATTCAATATTCGATAAGTTACTTTATAATTCAAAACAATTTCTATTTAATTTCCGATTCATTAAATCAATTTAAGTTTCCTATATCATATCAACTTCCAAATTTAATTACATTAAATTCGTTAAATCAAATTCTTTAAATTTCAAGTCTTATATTAATTTTAATAAATCACATTTTATTTCTTGTTGAAGAAATCAATTTCACTTATTTACTTATTTGATTTAAACAAATTTCCAAACTTAATTATTACAGAACTCAATTTCACTTATTAAAGAAGTTCAATTTCACTTATCAAAGAATTCAATTTTATTTAACTATTAAATAGTTCAATCTCACTAAATTATTAAATAATTTCAAAACTTAATTATTAAATAATTTCAAAACTTAATTATTAAATAATTCCAAACTTAATTTATTAAATAATTAAATTTAAAACAACGTTCTTTCATCAACTACTATATTAATATTTTATTTTAGATTAATTAATATTAAAATTTTCTTTTTATTAAATATCAAATTCCAACTTCATTTCAAAACTTTATTCTTTATTCAAATAAAATCTTTATTTTATTTTTAAATCAAATTATTGACCAATCGGGTTTATTTAATTTTCTATCATAGGTCAAAGTTTTATTTGGGTATTTATCATTTCAACCCGATTCTATTTCAATTCAAAAATCAAACCATAGCAAAGGGAACTTGCAGTGTGATAACTGGGATGGTGTCAGAGTAAATAAACAAACAATAACACAAACAATAACAATCCAATAATTAATTCAAATAATCTCGAAATAATCGTATTAATTCACATTGTTGTTTGTGCAAATTAATATAATTATTTTAGAATCTACACTATCATTTCATGTAGATTAAAGATTATTACACTATTATTAATACGGTTCTTCACTTGATATCTATTATTCAATTTCATACTTCATCGATTTAAACAACATACATTTAAATGGTTCAAAGTGCAATTAACTATATTTCTACTTGTCAAGTATTAAACATTTAAAGGGGTCATATCATATAACTTCAACAAACCAAATTCAACATATATATCAATTTATCCTATATCAAATTCAATTGCATATTATTTATCACTTTTAACATTAACAATTTAACGTCCAATGTAAACATCAAACAATCAATCAATTATCAATCAAACTGGATTATTATCGCATAATTAACAGTCAATGGTGTCAGATGTCATAGGTGAACTGATACGGGTAATAACATATGTAATAGTGTAAATAACTAACAGTAACATATTTCAATTGTCGTTTCAATTGAAATCAAATTTAATAAAGATAAGAACATTAATCGTGAATGATTGCTCACCTTTCGAGGCTAGAGCGGTTTGATGATAGAGTGAGTTGCGATTCCAAGCACGGATTCCAAATCATAGCAAGTTTAGTACGAATTTGATGAACGGAACTGATAATGAGAATCGATGAACCATAAGAATCAGCTTGATATAAGTTAAAACGAAATGTAAATTATGTCATTATACACTTTCACAAATCAATATAAAGTTTAAAACACATACAGATATATTACTTTAAAAATCAATATTTTTATAATATATATACGTGTTCTAAAACAATACTCTTAACACTATCTATATATACTTATGCATATAACTAAGTAAGGACATGTATATAACAACCTAATATATATATATATATATATATTCATTATCAATATAACTTAAACTTATATGAACTTAACAAATCATATATATATATATATATAAGCTTTTAAATATTCATTATATATGTAAAATCCATTTAGAGTTTTAGTATAAAATCAACAAGTATTGAAATTGTACTGTTTCGCTGACATACTACATATTATTTTCTTTCAAATCAGTACTTATTTAACCCAATGTGAATTAAAATATATAGCCTTATAACAAATTATACAAACTTAAAATCTAACAACATAAAATTTGTATATTATTACAAATATCACTTAATTTAAACACATGCATGAATAAAGAAAATCACTATATGTACGCATATGCAGACCACTAACCTCACATTATATAAATGATCCAACAAGTCACAGGAAAATTATGTATATACTTTATATATCCTAACATATAAAACAAACATGTAACTTGCAAATTTATGTGACTGCTATACAACTACAAATATATATACGATCCTTCCTACCTTTACAAAGAAGCCGTACTGTAGTGTATATATATATGTATTTTTTTCTATAACAGGTCATTACTAAAAAAATGTAAATTTGTGTATATATATATATATTACTGACAATCTCAGATATACCAAACTAATATAACTTTACAATCATACAAGACTCTCGGCCTATATATGTAAATACACCCTGAAACTACTACAGCACAATTAGAGTTACAATGTAACATATATATTTATGCGTCCAAATCAGCCTCCATATATATATATATATATAATAATAATAATAATAATATAACAAACAATGTAATATATATATATATATATATATATATATATATATATATATATATATTACTGACACACGTATAGTCTAATATACGAACCTATACTGCAAACTAATATAAACAATACACTTACACTCTAATATACAATACGTATAAAAAGTATATATATAACACACAACATACAATATAAAAAGTGATAGCTTGTAAATCAAATAAGTATAATGTTATATAATATAAACATAGTATATAATTATTCAAACAGAGAAGACAGAGGCTACGGGAACTGAGTGGTGCAGCAGCGAGGGGAAGGAAGATGGGCGGTGAAGATGACGACTGGAGGGTGGAGGCGGTTCGCCACTGAGGTTGAAAGCTTCGGCCAAGCTAGGCTTGGAGAGAGAACGGGCCACAGCAGCCGTCGCCGGGAGGGAAGGGTGACCGTGCTTCGGTTGGGAGGCAGAGGTAGGCTGAGCGAGAAGAAGGAGGATGTAGACGTGAGCCTTGTTTCTGCGGCCAAGGGCTGTTTCGGCCAGAGGAAGTCGGGTTACGGGAAGGTGATGGGCCTCGAAGTGGATAGCCATGATGATGATGAAGTGGTTCATCCATCGCTAGTTGATGATAGCCGAGCATGGTGAAGGACTGGCGAGCTCGTGGAGGCCTATGCGTCTGTTTGAGGTTGTTAAATTATTTAATTTTATTGACCGTCGTTTAGAAATGGAATTGAAATTTGAATTGATTGTTAAAAAAAGTAAAAATTAGCAGTTAAATTTGAATTTTGAATTTAATTATTATTAAAATACCTGATATTGATAATTATGTAATTATTATAAATTATGTTGACTTTTTGGATGATTGATTGTGATGGATGCCAATTGATTGGTATTTGGATGATTGGATGTTTATTTATATTTATATATCCTGTTATCACCTGGTAAATTATTTAAAGTACATAAAACTGTAAATTGTATTATTTCAAATAACTTCAGAAATTGAAAATCAAATCTATGGAAATCGAACTATTTCGAAATTGAGCTCGGAATTGAATTATATTTGTGGATTTGGATTTCAAATTGGGTATTGAAGGTAAATTTGATTTAACTGTTTTGAATCGATGTTCTGAAAATCGAACTCAAAATTGATATAAATCAAAATGGTTCAAAATTTGAAATTTGAATTATTTTGGAATTGTAATTGAAATTAATTTGAAACTGGAAGTGAAATTAATATGGAATTGACATCGAAATTAGTTCGGAATCGAAGTAAAAATCGACTTGAAATCGGAATTGAATCGATCGAATCGAAATGGAAATTTAAAGGGATCTGAATTAAGAAATTTGGAATTGAATCAATTTGACTTTGAAACTATTTGCAATAAAATTATTTAATATAAACTATTTAAAACCTATCTTTTAACATTCAAATTATTTTGATTTTCCAAATTATTTACTATATAAATCATTTTAATACTTAAACTATTTTATATTAAACTATTTTGACCATCAAAACCATTAAAACTATTTTTATTATTTAAATTATTTTAAAAACTATTCAAACTATTTCTAAAAATTCAAACTGGTTGAGGTTGGAATATTTATGTTTAAATCATGGATTTAAATATGAATTGGGTTAAATTGAAGTTATAACCTAAAGTGAAATTCAAACTAATTTGAAACTGAAATAGGAATGATAAGGCAAAAATGATTTTGAAATGAAATAGCATATTTGAAGTAAATATGATGATTTCGAAATGGATTTGATTTTGAAGAGAGTATGATATTTTGATGTCAAATACGAATTGTTTCGAAATGTAAAAGTACCAACCGGTGCATAAAACAACGTTTGGTTGTTTGAGAGACCGTAGCGTCATATTGATATACTCTATGTCAATATTGGAACCATTTTAACAACTATGTATGTAGAGTGATGGTTCAAAACGAAGTGGTTGGATTTGGCGTCGTTTGTTGGATTTGAAGAAAGAGAACAATGATGGATTAGCCTGACATTTGTGCCAAATTAAAATAACTAAAACAGGTGTCATACCGGCCAAGCGGGCTAGCTGCCCCGAGCAGACACACTTCTTCGTATTACCATCATTTAAATTGTGATTGATTGGTGCGTAGCCACGGATTGTGGGAGTGTTGGACGCGGTGGGTGATCATGACTATGATGCATTACCACCAACCGGGAAGGGTAAATTATAGTATCCTACCTTAGACATTGTTTCATGTGCCTTGTCATACTTTTATCCTTATACGAGTCCTTTAAAATTTTGGTTTAGTGTTGTCGTATCACGGCGCATCCCTATCCACCGACGGCTTATTGGTGTCTTATATGCAAACTGTATGAAAATGCTTAAAAACGCATTAAGGAGGATCAATGTATAGCCAACACTATTTAAATATTTATTTTACTGATTAGGCATTACATATGTAGCGTGTTCTATTATATAAAAATATTTTGAAGGATCCTCAAGAGATGGACAATCCTATAACATCTCTTGAGTTATTGAACGCACGTTATACACTGGATAGGAGATGTGAAATCCCCTAAACATCTCTGATGCTATTGCACTCATATTATGTGATATCAATTTGACTTACATAAGAATATTTTAGTCCTGACTCTAGTGTTTTGTCTTTTCTTACGCACGGGTCAGCCCGGAGTATTCAGCTTATTGAAGACTTATTCTGAAGGATGAAGACGAAAATTTGGTTTATTATTACTGTAATTATTCCTACATCATGTTGTCTGCTGCATTATATTTTGTTCGGTTGTATATGTATAACTTTGATAAAGGTTGTATAAATTATAATCAAATGTATAGTAAACAGCTTCATGAACTGTTTATTTGATTATTATATTTTATTGTTCCGCCGCGAGATTCTGTGTTTGTTTTCTTCTTCTTTTCTTATTTTTCTTAATTAACCCCATTGATTATCTATATTTCAGATTGTTTAAGTCAAATGTATGTGGATCATTATCCATTTAAACCTTCCAAAATATGGGTCGTCACAGTTGGCATCAGAGCTTTGGTTTAGCCATAACATTAGCTTTGTGGGGCATTAACTCATTAGAGATAGGGTAGTAACACCCTAGAATGAGTCTGTTTAAGTGTATATATACGAGAGAGCATAAGTATTAGTGTTGTATAAAATGTATTATATTGTATTGTTTGAATTGTTAGGTTTGAATTTTGGGTTCTGATCGGTACGTGGGATGCCACTATATCGATATGGATTCCAAAACACTTGAACATAGCAAACCAACATAATATTGTTTTTGGAATTTAGTAAATGAAATAATTTTTGCCTAGGATTATATTTTATATATAAAAGAATGGTTTTTTGAAATTTACGTAGTTAAATGAATTGGTTATTAGGAATAATAATATTGATCATTATCATTTATTGTTTGATTAGTCAATATTCCAAAACTATTAGCTATTATATGATTATAAGAGAATGAAATTGTATAAATGTGACTTATAAAATATAATTTGTAAGTAAAATGAATATAAAATTAAGAATTTGGGAAATTTAAATTCCAATGTTTTTGAAAAAGGTTTTCAAGGTTTGGAAAATAATATCAGTATTGTTTAAAAGTATATACAAATACAAATGATTTTCAACTAAATCTTAAAAAGAATGAATTCAGATTTTCCCTCTTCTATTGTTGGAAAATAATTTCGGTGGTGACTACGCAGCATTATCGACGTTTATTTTCGAGTTTCAAAGTGGGGGATACTTTTGAGAAGCTTTGCTACGAAATTGTTTTGATAAATGGATTTTGGTTTAAACTCCAAAGTATGATTTGATATATAAAAGATATAAGTATATATACTTACTTCAAATAATTTGAAATGAACCTGGTTTTTAAAAAATTTAAATTCTGTTAATTAATAATCGTCAAATTATTTGAATGAAATGAAATATTTGAATAACCAGAACTTATAAAATAAAAGGATTAAGAAATATAAGCTAAATGTTTTGAGAAAATTTAGAGTTGAATTTCGCAATTCTTAGATTGAAAGTAAAGAAAATTTAAACAAGTTACAATAGTGAACATTCTAATTAAGTAAAATGAATCAGATTAATTCGTATAATACCAAATTGCATTTTAATAACATATAATTAGGTGTACCAAATGTTAAACGTTAAAATGATGATTTGGATATGTAACGAGATATTATACAAGTAAACGAAACTTAAAAGTAACTGAAATGTATATAAATGGAATATTAGCTGTAATAATAAATGTTAAATACTTAATTAGTATATTATTAAATGATTAATGACTAAGTGGAATAAGTTAGTGGAAATTAAGAAAATAGACGAATGAATTAAATAATATCTTTATAAATTGGTTATATAATTAAATATAAATTTGCAAAGAAATTTTGAAATTGAATTTGGAAATTTTGAGATAATCATAAAGATAAATAAAGTCATATATAAGAAGTTGGACTTTTATAGAATGATTATAAACTAAAGTGACGATTAATAAAATGTTTCACAAATAAATTTGTTATTAAATGAAATTATGAAAATAAATGTGAATTAAGTTGTAAAGAAACTTGAGTAAGGATATAAGAAATAATTCATTAATGATGTCGATGCTAAAAATGGATATATGAACATCATAATTCAAATGTCTCATGAAAATGTAAAGTAAAGTTTATAGTTTATAACTTTGATAAATGTTGGTCAAATAAGATGTTAAACTAACTGAATATTGATGCTAAAGGAAGGAAGCTAATATTGAATTATGAAATGAACTTTAACTTATGAAAAGCTAACCGAAATGAATAAATGGAAGAAGTTAGTGAATTGTTGTAACGCTCCGTAAATTTTAACAATTTTTATTAACGTAATTAACCAAATTTTTATGAAAATTAAATATTAAATTTTTGAAATGAAAATTTGATATTTGAAATAGTCTATTCAAACATAGCAAGTGTCACTTTCTGAAATTTGAAATACGTCTATTCAAACATAACAAGTTTGTTTTGTTGTGAAATTTCAATTTAAAATATAGTATCAATTGAAATTTGATGAAAATAAAATATCTTTAAATCTGAATATTTTTATATAACAAAAATGTTCATCATTTTCTGAATGAAACGTTGTATTTCCTTTCACCAAATTTGGACTACTCTAGCTCCGTTTATATTATTTTCTACATTTTAACAGCAGTTTTGGTAGTGAATATCGACTTTTCATAGGATGGTCATATCGCTGATATTTGTGTACCATTTTGTTCATCTTGTCGTGCTGATCTCCACAGTATATTGATTTGTGTGTTTGGAGTCTGGTACGCGACGAAATCGGCGAAACAATTGGCCGTATCGGTACCGTTTTAGCCTTTTGGGTCCTGTAATCATTCATTTTCCCGTGAAACAAACAGCCATTTTGCCTTAATATCCCAGAATTAACGTCTTTGACCTTTTTCATTCCCTAGATTTGAAATTTATTGTTGTGTCCCATCATTCCCTTCTTGCTCCATTCAATTCATTTGAGAAAATAAAAAATAAAGTATATATATTTGCTATCAGAGTACCGCTCGTCTTCTTCTCCTCTATGCCTGCTCCTTCTCGCCGAATCTCCTCCATCCTTCTCTTTCTTTTCTGATCTCTCTGCTTCTTCATTGAAAAAAATATATGTGTTTGCATTGAAACATGCCCGCATATATTTGCTTACTGTGCCCACGTCCTATTTTCCTCCGACCCATCCGCCACAATGCATCTCCTCCCTCTAGCCGTACAACAACCAACCCATCCACAACTGAAGCGAAGTGAGCCCAGACAACCACTTCCACATAGCCGGCCTCCCTTCCTCTCTCATTTTTTTTCTAGGTCCTCCTCACCGCGTCTTGCTTTTCCCCATCGAGTCAAGCATCCCACCATCACATTAACACATGTGCTTCCATGGCAAAGCACCACCCTGCCAACCCAAACCCAAACAATTCCGCCCCATATCGAACGGCCTACCTCCACCATTGATAGTCCGCCACATCTTAGCACAACGCCTCCATCCCCACATGCTCAACACCCCACCTTGCTCTAGATTGGCCGTGTGCCACTCACCGTGTCAACCTTCTACCGCCCTCCTACTTCCCACTGACAACCAACACCGCAGCCATGGTAAATCAACACACCCCATCAACTGAGACCCGAGGCCTTCCCTGTGACGCCCCACCCCGAGACCTACATTTGTAAAGAGAATTACTAAGTAATCCTGTCTACTAATGCAGAGAATATGGCTAGTTAAGGGCGACCATCATAGTAATACGTTAGTTAAGAGCTAAGCATGTCAATTTTGTCTTAAACTTTTTTCCCCCTTTTTATTACTTCATAAGTAGTAGACACACTTAGTTCCTAACTAATGCTCACTATGGTGGATTCAGACCATTTTAGAAATAATGTAATATACATGCAGATAGAAAACATCACTCACAGAATAGCAAACCCAGATCAGAGTATATATATATATAATACATACATCGACATACATCTCCATAGTAATACATCATACATAAGTAGCAAGGACTACCGAATCACATATCACCCATCCCACAAAATAATATGCAATAAGATGACATAAAAGCAGACGACTCTTAAAAAATGTCATCCAAGCCAAAATGATGAGTCCAACAAAAGCTATCAAGCTAATCCAAGAAGTGAAGTAATCCAAACTAACCTGCAACTCGGTCTGACCCAAGTGAAAAACACACGGGTCAGGCAAGCTAAACCTATCAGTAGTAAGGATCTCAGTAATAAGCGAAAGGGTGAGAATCTCTCCGTTGTTGCCAACGGAACGACATATTATTCATCATATCATTCATAAGAAAGGGGACATCAGTGATTCATCTATGTATTTCAAGGGAATTCAATAAGTAACATGCATACGGTTTCTCTTAAGGACATCTATAAGTATAGTGGATAAGGGATGAGAACCATATAATAACTTCATAAAGAAACATCAAATCATCATAATCTATCATAAGAACTCATTAAGAGTTAAAGGCAATCATAATCGAAATCACCATATAGCATAATATAAATGTAGTCTATATCATATTCAAGGCCGTATCCAAATAACAACATCACAAAAAGGTGAAATTGAACATAGAAAACTTCATAGAAATTGCACGTGCTTTTCATCTTGACTAGTACTACTATTATTTCATACCATACATCGTGATGACTTGGGGTGATTAACATCTTAGCATCGTTATCATCTTGATTGACTATAGTCGAATATCGTGATGACACCCAAATCAATAAATCCAAGCAAAACATCATGATGATTGGAATCTAGTAATGACATCAAGAACATCGTAATGATTCCAATCATATACTCGGTTTGTAGTACTAATAACATCTTAAATGTGTCACAACTTCTCGTATAGGAACCCAATGGGTGTTAATGTACGTCCCATACCATACATTCGCACCTATTGGTTTATTAATCGTAAGTCAATGCCACATTAGAAAACATTCATAAAAATCCAAATCAACATACACCGCCTCGTCTCATTGGCAAGTGTAAAGCACCAAACTCATTGTGTCATACTTTGATGAGTTTAAAGTGGCATCGAGACTTGTCTCATTTCATTGACAAGTAAAAATCCATCTTAAACATCAAAACCATCATTGATTCATCATAACAATCCCGCCTCATGTCCTCGGCAAGTAAAAATATCAAAAAACAGTGCTTCAAAGCAGATTCGACAGTGCAAGTCCGATATTAAGCGATTGGCGAAAACACATGTCCCGTACCAGTATTTTTTGCCGATCGTTTAATTCTCATTCATATACGCTAAAAAATCATCTAAATAGGCTAAAATATATTTAGAATAATTTTATAGAGAAAACCGTATTTTCAAACAATTTTTAGAGATTTTTAAATAAGTTATATAAAGGAAAATCCATTTATCAAATAGATTATCTATTTATAAATACTTTAAAAAAAAATTGCTTAAAAATCCTTTAAAATGCCTTAAAAACATTTATTTAATTAACGATAATTTATAAATAATTTTTAGAAACTTATTCGAAACCAAAATCAATTAAAACAATCGAATTCTTCAAATATCGACATTTATCGATATTTAGATTGAAGCAGAATTTAAATAAATTTTAAATTCTTAAAATTTTCCAAAATCAAGCCAATCCATTGTTGGATAAAAAGACTTAAACATTCATCATCAAACTTATTCAAAAAATATTTAAAATCATCGAAATATGCAGTGAAACAATTAATGAAAGCGCACATAGGAGCAAAAGAACAATCTACCAAGCAATTGAGTTTTTGGCTGATTTTGGGCAGTAACTTGGGGTACCAAAGCAACCCATATTTCAGCCAAATTTAGCAATGTTATAAAATGACATGAGGACTACATCATATCCAAAATTTGGCGAAATTCACTGCAAAATGAAAGAGTATGATTTTTCGAACATAGCACTTTTCAGCAAGCACAGAAAAACAAGATTTTTTGCTGTTTTGAACCAATGATTTTCTATAACACAACAATCCATATGTGATGTCCCGGAAATTTAGGCAATACTCATTTAATAATTTCATTAATAATTATTTTAAAATGTGAAATGTTGATTTAATAATCTAATTCAAACAGAAATTCTCCTTTGAAGATTAATAACTATTTTGTTTGATAAATGATATTCTTTTCAAAATTAATAATAATGATGATGATAATAATTATATTTATGAATTTTATCCTTTTCAAAAGTTAAAAATATTTAAATGATAAAATTATCGTTCAGAGCTTATTTAAAGATATTTTATTTATAATGTATATATGTGTATACATTGTAAATAGAGGAATTTGATTTTTAATTTAAATTTAAATTTTATAAGAATATTTTCAAATTTATAATATATATAGATGTATAACTTATGAATTGGTTAATCTGATTTAAATTAGTATTAAAACCTTTCAAAAGTTAATTTAAAAGTCTATTTTATATTTTCAAAAGAAATATAAGTAAATATTTATTTTGTTTAAAAATATAAAAGTTTAAATTGTATTTTATTTTAAAAGTTTATTTTGTTTTCTTTTAAAAATTTGTTTTGAAATAAACTTAGTTTATTTACATTAGAGTGTAGTATGTTGGTTTGAAAACTTTGGAATAAAATTGAATTCAATATTCAATTCTTTTTAAAATTTTCTCCTTTGAAAAATTTAGCTTTAAAAATATTATTTTGAAAACATTCATATAAACATTTAAATTGTGTAATTTTATAAAGGTAGTTTATATGTAATTATTTAAAGACTAAATGTCATTAAACATGTTAAATTAAATTAGAATTGATTTAGATAAATTTAAAAACATTTATGAATTAAGAAATTTCTTTTTATATTAAAATGAATATGTTATAAGCATTTAACTCATAAGGGTGACACTTGTAAATCACTTTACATACTAGATAACAAGTGGCAATGATTAATGTAGATAAGAAAATTTTAACAATGCATTATGGATTAAAAACATTTTCTTCAAAAGAAAATCTGAAAATCAGATTTTAAGTAAAAATCAAAACCAAATTCAATCAAGAATTCTGCAAAACCCAAATTCTGTATAAGATCTACAAATTCAATTCTTCAGATCTGAAATCAAGTTACAACATCAAATTGGAGTTCAACTTCAACTCTATGCAACAAGAATTGGGGTTCAACTGCAATCTCACCTGAATCAACTTTAATACAAGTATTTACCAGATCAACTTCAACAACAAGTGTAGAACAACATATTCAACTTCCAAATGCAGCTTCAAATCAGGTTCCTGGAAATGTGAAATTTGCATCTCTGTTGTCTTCTGCTTCTTCACAAAAATGTGAGTGAACTTCTATTTTAAAAACAGTTTTTCTTTATAAAAAAAAAATCAAAGCTAAACAAAATTTCCAGAACTCAAGTTCTAATTCACAGGAAATTAAAACTGTTTTGGATGAAATTGCTCTGTTTCTTTTTAGAAGTGAGTAATCTCACAATGCAAAAAGTTTAAATTATCTGTGCATGTGTACTGATAGAAACAAGCATGTTTGCTCGATTGTAGTGTGATGATGTTCTGTGTATATTCATAAATATGCATATGTGTGTGATGCTAGTTATCTACAGACCTGATTCTGTTTTCTTAACTAGGATTTTTGATAAAAATCCATTTCCACATGATTAGATCTCAGTTAAAAATTATTATGTAAACAAAAAAATGTTTGATTAGTATAGATTTAGGATTATAAATTATATTTTAGTTTAATTAAAAACTGTTGCCTCTGATAATAACTATAACAGTCATTATTATTTCAATAAGCCAACATCAAACTTCTGAAATCATTGAAATAGTTATATAATTTGAATACACATATGAAAACATGAATTTTAAAACAGAAAACACAAATTTTAGTTAACCGTTGAATGTGCATTTCTGAGTTGAACCAAATTGGGGTTTTGGGTTTATATGGTGATCTAGTGGATTTTGGAAGCTGTGGTTCTTCCTGGAGGTGGAGTACTGTTGGGTGAGTGAAGGAAAATTATGAGGTTGATGGCCAGGAGTTGGTGGCGACTGCAATAGTGTTTTATAGGTTTCAAGCCCTAGTTTGAAGTGGTTGAAGTTTTGGTAGCTTCTTGTTTTCTGTGATGCATCGAGTGAGGTAGGATTTTGGGAAGTTGCAGAGGGAATGTAGATGGAGCTATGGCCGAAATCGCATCGATGTTGATGGTCGGAGGAGAGGTTGCATGATGTTCACAGGTTGGGAACGTTTTGCAGTGGTGATGCTCCAGGTTGTTTGATTCACTGGATTTTGATTTCGTACTGCAGAGGGGTTTCTGGGGGTCGTGATCATGTGGGATGGTGGTTGGCGACTTGGTGAAAAGTGGGACGGTGGCTGGAGATCGCCGGAGTGCCGGTGCATATGCTCCTCGCATATTTTTAACTCTGGTGAACTTTTGGTTTGTGCAGGCTTGTGTCTCGAAGATGATCTCGGGCAGATCGTGTTGTTACTCGAAGCAACTAGGTTGGGAATTCGAAGTAGATATGTGGAGGCCTCGGTTAGTTTTGTTCCAGGTTATTAAACCCGACAGAGTTCAGTTTTTAACATTTTGAATGAAATTTAAAATTTAGGCAGGAATTTAAACAGGAATTTAAATTCCAAGTTTAAGATGAATTTGAATTTAAGTGAATTTTTGAATTCAAAGTTTTAAAAATGAAAATTTTATATTTTAAGCAAGATTTAAATTGAGTTTTGAAATCAAGTCTAAATATAGTTTTTAGGTTACTTTGAATCTAGTTTGAATTTAAACAGTTTTGTAAATTTTAAAATGTTGATCAAATTCAAATGTTTTAAAGTAGATTTTAAAAATGAATTTGATTTCAAATAAATGTTTAAACTTGAAAGATTTCTTTTCTTTAATATTTGAATAAAAGTTATGAAATGTTTAACTTGAAATTTGAGAAGTTAAAATAATCAATTTATTTTAAAAACTTGATTTCTTTAATAAATTTAAGTAATTTGGATTTAAACTTTTCTTACATAAGTAATGAATGTTTTCATCTTTATTTTAAGGTTTATAATTTATTTAATTTGGATAAATGTTTTAAATAGTTAAACATTTTAAATCTTAAATTTTTAAATTGGAATTTTAATTTTAATCTATAAATGTATTGTTTTAAATACATTTGGATGTAATGAAGTAATTAATAAGTAAATGAATTATCTTAGAATAATTAAGATAATAAAAGAATTTAATTAAGGAATTTACTTATTATTTGATTTCAAATAATGGTTTAGATTAATTTTTAACTAGAGATGATTAATAAGGATTAATCTAAGATAATTTTTCTTAAGTAAGTAATTAAAGAAATGTTATTGATTAATAATGATAATTATCTAAGGATAATTAAGTAATTAATTAATATGATTAATTTTGATAATTAATTGGATTAATTAATTAAGATAATAAATTGTTAATGGATAAGTGTAAATTACTTGATTGGGTAATTAAGGGATTAATTACTTACTATAATTAATTATGGTAATGTGATTTGTTTAAATTAATTAATTTAGTTTAATTAATTTAAGATAATCATTTAATGATTTAGTGAGAGTAAATTACTTAATGTAATTAATGGAGCATGATTACTTAGGGAAGTAATAATTGATAATTACTGGAATGTAATTAGTAAGAGATAATTTATTTTAATGAAGTATTTAGGGTAATTACTTTTGTAATTAATCAAGGGGTTAATTAATGAAGATAACTAATTATGGGATAATTAATTTGTTAATGAATAATTAAGAGTAGTTAATTACTGGATTAATATTAATCAAGGGTGATTAATAATTGTAATTTAAATTTAGATTAATTACTAAATGTGCTTAATTTTAAATAAAGTAATTAATTTAAATATAGATTAGAGATCATTAATTAATATAATTAATGATGTAATTAAGAATTGTTTAATTAAGGAATAATTAAGTGATTAATTAATGTAATTAATTAAGGATGAATGTAATTAATTATTGTTTATTAATGAAGTAATTAAATGTTAATTACTTATGATTAAGATTAATTAATTTGTGAAATTAATTAAAGACTAATTACTTATTGTAATTAGAGAATAATTAATCAAAGGTGTTTAATCAAGTTGAATACTTAGAGAATGATTAATTAATTAGGTTAATTAATTGATAGATATATAAGCAGGATTTATAGATGGTAATTAATTTAATTTATTTTAAATTAATTAGAGATAGAAGTAATTAATTTAATTCATTTTAAATTAATTATAAATGATGGTTAATAAATCATTGCTTATGGATGATATTGATATTTCTTGGGATGGTTGAGATCTCAGTAATGAGATGAGTAGTAACTATAGGATATGGATGCTTAGTTAAAGTATGATAATATGGATTATCTGGTTTTGATGATTATCTGTTTGTGATGATGATACAGATTATCTGTTTATGATGAATGTGATCATCTATTGTGATATGTAGTTTATCTATCTATGTGTAATAGATAATGATGAATTGAATTAATTATTCAAACTAAATTCACTTGGACATTAAGATGGCATTTGGATTTCGATGAGACCGGGATCGGATTTCCAAATTTGGAATTCCGAAAACCACATCGATCCAAATTAAACGTTGGGTTATGAATCTCAAGTGAAGAGTGAAGACTCGAGGTGTAAGGACTATTCGTCAGTATAACTCTGAGGGTGATTCCATGATGAGTTTGACGGAATAGTACTTTCAGGTTCGTGACGAAGATTCAGAGTGCAAGGGTTATCGTCATTAACTCTGAGGGTGATTCCAAAATGAGTGTAACGAGATAATGCCTTCGGTTTCGTTCGAACCCGGAACGAACTTGTATGGATTGAATGCTTTCAGAACATCATCAGGTGGACGATGAGCATTCTAAGATTGATGTGTCCTATAAAGGTAATCATAGCCTCAAGCCTCATCAACCGGGAATGGCTAAAACAGGGGAGGTGCAGCAAGGCTAAGTGGGTCGTGCCCAAGTAGGACGAGATTTACCCCTGTCTAGAGGTCCCTTTTATATTCGGTTGTGTGGCAGTTGGCGACGGCCAATCTGCGGGGTGGTCTTGTTCGAAACTGTTCAGTAAGGAATGGTTCCGGCCTTGTGTTGCAGGGGAGCGGACGTACTCCTCCGTACGGTGATCTAGGCCACGTACTGTGACGGGCGGTACCCCAGTAGCCCTGCCATTGATGGAATTCAAAATCCAATAAGTGCCTGCAATGTTTTGATTGTGCCAAACTATGTTAGAACGTGAGATGTAAGCATTCCAGCTATTTCTGTATTTTACTTTGAAAACCCTAGACACTATTATAATATCACTGGATTTCCTATCAAATGTTTTGGTTAGCATAAGGTAAAAACTTTTCCATGTTTATGGGTGGGAAGTCTTACGTGATACCTTTTGTTTTCAAAGGATTTTCTAAAGTTAAGCAACTTTTAAAACCGTTTACTCACACCAGATCCATGTCTGACCCGAGTGTTTATTTTCTGTTTTATTAAACTCTTCGGTACTCATATTATGTATGAGTAGTCAAGTGATTCAGGATTGCTTTGACGAGTTCTGGAGGAGATATGGAGCAGGAGGCTTCGGCATGTAGATATATATATAGTGGTTCTGCTGTGTTTGAGTTGTATCTGTTTTCTCTGATGTACTTGAATTGTAATTGCTAGACATATGTTTATAACTGTCTAGTTTGTGTTGTATTAGCTGTATAACTCTGATGTATATGATACTATGTAATGTATTATGTGATATAATATAATTTATTCGTTCCGCTGTGAGATTCAGATGTTGTTTGTTTCTTTCTTTTCTCTTTTCTATCCCTTTCTTTCTTCTTAATGATGCGTCTTTCTCTGGAATGAAAGGCGGGTCGATACATTGTGGTATTAGAGCGCTAGGTTGAGCGAATACCTAGACTCTGGTGTGGTGTCTGTCTTGAGAGAGCGTATTTGTAATTTTGAATATATATATTTCTACCTATTTGATTGGGTTACCTGTTCAGGTTGTCCAATATAAGTTCTAAAGGTGAATAGGGTAATGGTATGTGTAACATAACTACCAGTGGTTGGAGTCCGAGTGTTTGAGGTTGAAAGTGAATCTGCTAGGGCAGTATTGGGCATCTTGAGTAGTTTTGTAGTTTGGTGTGAAGGATTTCACCGATCTCTGAAGGAAATCTTTTTAAGGTTCGGAGTTTATCTTTGGAATGTAAGCTTGGGTGCACTCGTGCGAGTGGTTTTTCTTGAGTTTGGATCAGTTGGGAGTACTGAAGCGAGCGATGGTATCTTGGCAACCTTAGGATCGAGTTCTGTCTATATTTGAGTTTGAGACTCAGTTTGGCAGAGTGTTTTATGCTTAGTTTGAAGTCGAGTTTCCTGAGGGATATTTGTCTACTGAAGGCTCTATTGTGGAAGTGGCTGATGTAGCTTTGTGATTCGATGAGCTTTTGGATAAGAATGTCTTTGGCGGCAGTAGAAGCAGTGGAGTGGCCTGTTTCTTCGTTGGTTCAGAAATATATATGATTTTTTTGTCAGTAGGCCAGGCAGATGGTGAAGCTTGTCCATTTCTTCTGGAAGCTCAGCTGGGTGTGATGTTTGTGGTTGAAGGTGGACCACTAGTTTCTTCTTTGGTTAGAAGGCTTTAGCTGTTCTGATTGTTGAAGTGAGAACGATTTCTTGGGATCTGAACTGAGTGGAATCGCAAAAGTGACTTGTGATGGTTCGGAAGTTCTCTGAGTAATCTTTGTTTGGATTGAAGCATCTCTAGAGGATGTTAGAGTTATCGATGTAGTTTGGTATTTTCTGGATATCTTCGAAGGAGTCAAGATTTGCATCCGCATCGAGAGATTGAGTTCTGTTTCGACTTGGTTCTTGGAGCTTTACCGATGGTTCAGCATAGTAGGAGGGCTCTTTGAGAGAGAGATATGTTTAAGCTAGAAGGATTAATCGGATCTAGTTTTTTGGTTGAAATTGTGCTGTGGTGTTTGTGACCGAATCGGATAGGTCACTGAGATTTTATGGAATTTGATGGACAATGTTCCAGAGTGGATTGATCAAGTTTGAACTTGTGTTCATCAACAGCATTGTCAAATCAGAGTTGTGCAGCAGAAGCATAGTGGTAGCTGTTCCAGAATAGAAGCAACACCCGATTCATTGGGAATTTGTGTTTTGTCTTGGATCAGAGGATTTCTACAGGAAATTTATTTTGGATCTGGAGGCTTGGATGTCTTGTGCATCTGTTCTGTTTTTCGAATAGGAGTAGTATGTCTGAAGTCTTCTGATGTTTGTGTAGTAAAGTTTGTGTGATGGTTTTTGATGGATTTTGGGAGAACCATTTTGTTGAGTAGGATCCATAGATCATTTATTATCTTTGTCCAGATTTGTTCCGTGAAGCATCTGTGGAGATTTGATTGAGCTAGAAGGTTGAAGGCAGCCAGGATCGACAGGAGAGATTTGTGGATAAGAGTATTGGATCTTTCTGTATTCTCTTAAGGGTTAAGTGTTGGATCTACAGGATTGAATTTCCAGTTTGGATGGCTGGAATTTGTTATGTATTTCACGTATCTCTGAGGAAGTACGTGTATGGTCTATCACTGGTTTTAGAATCGGTAGTTCTTGGAGATTTGGAAGTTGATCAGGACTTGTCTGTGTCCAGTTTCCTTTTTAGATTTGTAGATCTAGATACATAGGAGCTCTAGATCTGAGTGGTATAGCTAGTTTCGATTCTGTAGGGCGAGTGTCCCGGTGTTTTTACCTGGGAAACTCTAGGGAATCCTATCTAGAATTTTGTTTGGATAGTTAGAATTGTTTGTTTGAATTGGTTGCTATGATTGCTAGTATTTGGTTGATAACATATTATTGCTATTTTAAAATCAAAATCTGTATGGGATTATTAAATTATCTTTGCTTTTAAATTTCGGGGACGAAATTCTATTAAGGGGGAGGAATGTGATGTCCCGGAAATTTAGGCGATACTTATTTAATAATTTCATTAATAATTATTTTAAAATGTGAAATGTTGATTTAATAATCTAATTCAAACAGAAATTCTCTTTTGAAGATTAATAACTATTTTGTTTGATAAATGATATTCTTTTCAAAATTAATAATGATGATAATAATAATTATATTTAGGAATTTTATTCTTTTCAAAAGTTAGAAATATTTAAATGATAAAATTATCTTTCTGAGCTTATTTAAAGATATTTTATTTATGATGTATATATGTGTATACATTGTAAATAGAGGAATTTGATTTTTAATTTAAATTTAAATTTAATAAGAATATTTTCTAATTTATAATATATATAGACGTATAACTTATGAATTGGTTAATCTGATTTAAATTAGTATTGAAACCTTTCAAAAGTTAATTTAAAAGTCTATCTTATATTTTCAAAAGAACTATAAGTAAATATTTATTTTGTTTAAAATATAAAAGTTTAAATTGTATTTTATTTTAAAAGTTTATTTTGTTTTCTTTTAAAAATTTGTTTTGAAATAAACTTAGTTTATTTACATTAGAGTATAGTATGTTGGTTTGAAAACTTTGGAATAAAATTGAATTCAATATTCAATTCTTTTTAAAATTTTCTCTTTTGAAAAATTTAGCTTTAAAAATATTATTTTGAAAACATTCAAATAAACATTTAAATTGTGTAATTTTATAAAGGTAGTTTATATGTAATTATTTAAAGACTAAATATAATTAAACATTTTAAAAAATGTTAAATTAAATTAGAAATTGATTTAGATAAATTTAAAAACATTTATGAATTAAGAAATTTCTTTTTATATTAAAATGAATATGTGTTAAGCATTTAACTCATAAGGGTGACACTTGTAAATCACTTTACATGCTAGATAACAAGTGGCAATAATTAATATAGATAAGAAAAAATTAACAATGCATTATGGATTAAAAACATTTTCTTCAAAAGAAAATCTGAAAATCAGATTTTAAGTAAAAATCAAAACCAAATTCAATCAAGAATTCTGCAAAACCCAAATTCTGTATAAGATCTGCAAATTCAATTCTTCAAATCTGAAATCAAGTTACAACATCAAATTGGAGTTCAACTTTAACTTTATGCAACAAGAATTGGGGTTCAACTGCAATCTCACCTGAATCGACTTTAATACAAGTATTTACCAGATCAACTTCAACAACAAGTGTAGAACAGCAGATTCAACTTCCAAATGCAGCTTCAAGTCAAGTTCCTGGAAATGTGAAATTTGCATCTCTGTTGTCTTCTGCTTCTTCACAAAAATGTGAGTGAACTTCTATTTTAAAACAGTTTTTCTTTAAAAAAACCAAAGCTAAACAAAATTTCCAGAACTCATGTTCTAATTCACAGGAAATCAAAACTGTTTTGGATGAAATTGCTCTGTTTCTTTTTAGAAGTGAGTAATCTCACAATGCGAAAAGTTTAGATTATCTGTGCATGTGTACTGATAGAAACAAGCATGTTTGCTTGATTGTAGTGTGGTGATGTTCTATGTATATTCATAAATATGCATATGTGTGTGATGCTAGTTATCTACAGACCTGATTCTGTTTTCTTAACTAGGATTTTTAATAAAAATCCATTTCCACATGATTAGATCTCAGTTAGAAATCATTATGTAAACAAAAAAAAATGTTTGATTAGTATAGATTTACGATTATAAATTATATTTTAGTTTAATTAAAAATTGTTGCCTCTGAAAATAACTATAACAGTCATTATTATTTCAATAAGCCAACATAAAACTTCTGAAATCATTGAAATAGTTATATAATTTGAATACACATACGAAATCATGTAAAACAGAAAACAAAAATTTTAGTTAACTGTTGAATGTGCATTTCTGAGTTGAACCAAATTGGGGTTTTGGGTTTATATGGTGATCTAGTGGATTTTGGAAGCTGTGGTTCTTCCTGGAGGTGGAGTACTGTTGGGTGAGTGAAGAAAAATTGTGAGGTTGATGGCCAGGAGTTGGTGGCGACGACAATAGTGTTTTACAGGTTTCAAGCCCTAGTTTGAAGTGGTCGAAGTTTTGGTAGCTTCTTGTTTTCTGTGATGCATCGAGTGAGGTAGGGTTTTGGGAAGTTGCAGAGGGAATGTTGATGGAGCTATGGCTGAAGTCGCATCGATGTTGATGGTCGGAGGAGAGGTTGTGTGATAACCCAAATTTATGGACATCTATAATTGATATAATAATTGGGTTAATTAAAACAAATACTGAATTATAAATTAAACAAATGAATCTAATAGTAAGTATCTATATTTGGATAAATATTTATTTGATCATATCTTGGTATAATCATTTGGATTTGTGAAATTATTCTTTTAAAAACAAATGATAATGTGTATAGTTGTATATATTAGTTTGAAATTTCAAAATAAGATCTAACTTAATATTCTTTTTCCTTTTTAAATTTTCTTTCTTGAGATTTTAGCTTTGGAAATAATAAAAATAAAAATAAAAATATATATATAAAAATAAGAATTAAGGAATGTACTTAATAAAGATAATTTATTTATGTAAACATTAAAGCTAAAATGAGAACAAACATTTAAAACTTAATAAATAAGTCATTAATGAATTTAGAAACATTTATAATATTTGAAATAAAAACATGTGTAAGGATATTTGACCATGTAAAAAGACACATGTAATCATTTCAAGAACTTAAGTTTACAAGTGGCATTGTTAAAACATTTGTAAATAGATAAGAGAAAACTAGAAAAAAAATTCTTTTGTGTTTAAACATTTTCTTCCTTCTTTCCTAAAAATTAAAAATCTTTTGTATTCAAAGACATTTTTCTTCTTCTCTTCTAAAACTGGAAATCAGATCTAAAAGATCAAAGCATTTAGATCATCTCAAAATTTTTAAGTAACTCAATACCTGTTTAAACTCAAAGATCTAAAGCTTAAAACCAGATTTTATCAACCTATAATCTTCTCGAATATCAATCAAAGCTAATCAGAAATCTGCACTTCAGTTTTAAGAGAATCAAGTCTTAAGACCCTCTCTGCAATTCAATCTTTCCAGTTTTTAAATTAAGGTGGTCAAGTTTTCAAAATATGGAAGCAAAGGAAGATTCAATCAGAAGTATGTTTTCAAAATCAAACTGGAAACCAAATCAAAGCATGATTTAATCAAATAATAAGTAAAATTTCAGCAAAGCAATTCAAGTTTCAAAGGCTTGTTCCCTGTCTTCAAAACACAGGTGAGGAACTCAACTTTTTTTAAAAAAATTAAGTAGTTAAAAAATTTGGGTGGCATGCAAGTTAAAATTATAATGAATGTGTATTGTTTAATATCTGCTGTGAATATATGTATTGACATATATGGGTGTGCATGCTTGTTTTACCTGTAGCATTACTGATTCTTTGATTTCAAACTTCTGGTTGTTTCAAAAACTATTGTCTCTTAATTTAATCTTCGTTTTGGTTTAAGACTTAAACAAAACATGTTTGTTTCACTATAAACTTCATATTAATTTTGAACTATATATATATATATATATATATATGGAAATGACTCTGCAATTATAAACAGAGATTAAACATTTAATTGGAGAAAATTCAAATTTAGAAATTCATGGATTCAGAGTTATAAATCATATTATCATACTAAATCATGATTTTTAAAAACAAAATCAAAATTTTTATTGATATATACAAAGTGCAGTTCACTATTCTCTGCATTTTGTATTTTGAAGCATTGTTGTTGCCTCATTTGTCTGGAGGTGTCGTGATTGCACCTGGGGGTGGTGGAGTTATCGGGGATGTTGAGGAAATTATTTGATGGAGTTGCATTTCAGTGAGGTGGCGGTGATTGAAGTTTTGAATTAGGAACCCTAGTTTTACTGGGTTTGTTTTAATCGATCATTTTAGAATTATTAGTTGATCGAGTTCAACCATATTTTGGGTAACAGTAGATGATGGGTTGACAAGGCCTTCGCCGGGGTTACAGAAGCGACGATGGTTGGAGCAGTGGAGGGGAGGCGTTGACAGGTTTTAAATTAAGGTGATTCGGCCTGTTCCAGGTTTGAGTGAGAAGCTTGATTTAAAATTTTGAGTCTAGGGTGGCGAGGCGATGATCGTGTTCGGATATGTGGTTGATCGGCGACTTGTGGAGATCATCAGAGATGATCGGTGAAGGTTGCGTCGTGGGTGCATGTGCATAGGGCATTTGGGATGTGCTGATGAATGTTGGTTTGGGTTTTTGGTCCCTCGCGTGAGTCTCGGGATATTCGAATTTCAACTCGAAGCAGGAAGGGTTTTGTCTCGAAGAAATTTAAGAGAGGCTCGAGTAATGTATTGTTCCAGGTTTTAAAATAAAACAGAACCTGTTCTGCTTTGTTTTTAAAAGTTTTAAAAAGGAAAGTTTATATATAAACTAAAAGCTGAACTAAGTTTAAACTTGGATTGAATCTGAATCTTAATAGTTTGAATCTTAGTTTTTAAAATGATTTAAATTTTAAAATTTTTGTTTGGTTTTAAACTTTTAAGCATAAAAGCATATCGATTTAGAATTTAAACTGTAAGTTTTAAATTTGTGAAACAGAAATTTAAAATAAGTTTAAATTCTAGATTTAAAAATCTGGAAAGGTGGGTTAAGTTTCAGTTTTTTTTAAAATAAATGGAAAATTTTAAATTTAAAATAATTTAAACAATTTGGTTTGTTTAAGTGTATTTTTAAATTGATTTGAAAATTTAAATTAAAATCGGGATTTAAATTCTTTAAACTAATTTATAAAGTGGATGTTTCTTTTAACATATGAGAAAACCTTGTTTAAGTTAATTCGTATCTTAATTTTAAATGAGGTTTAAATGGAATTTAAAGTAAATTTGAAAATAAATTGTTTTAAAATGCTTAATTAAGTAAAAAAAAATGATTATCTTAGAGATAAATAAAATTTAATTATTTGGATTCATTAAATAATTAAGTTGGATAAATTATTATTTGATTGATGAATAATATAGAGGATTAATTAAAGAATTAAGAGTTATTAAATTGATTAATTAAAGTTTAGGATTACTTAATTAAAGTTAATTAATCTGTAATTAGGGATTGTTAACTAAGTTTAATTAATGATTAAAGATTAATTAATCGAGTGATATTGGATTAATTAAGTTGAAGTTAACAATTAATTAATTAATTTAATAATTAGTAATCGATTAATTTGTAATTAATGATGGTTAATCTGGGTAAATTTCTTAATAATGAAATTAATGAATTTTTAATTAAGGTCATTAACTTAAGATTATTTAACAATTAATTAATGTGATAAATTTTGATAATTAATTAAGATTAATTAATTAATAATAATCACTTGTAAAATTGTTTTTGTTTAATTACTTAATGGAAATAATTAATGAATTAATTACTTAATGTAATTAATTAGGAATGTGATAGATTTAGATTAATTAATTAAGTTTAATTAATTTAAAACACTTGATGATTGATAAATAATTACTTAATGTAATTAATAGAAGTGTAATTACTTAAGGAAGTAATTAACGGTAATTACTGGATGTAATTAAAGATGTTGATGATGAAAGTAATTTGGATTAAATTCCTATGAAATTAATCAGGGGATTAATTGAGATAATTAATTAAGGGTAATTAATTTTTGAAATAAAGTAATTAAGGATAGTTGATGGGATTAATCAAGGGATTAATTAGAAAATAAATTAAGGATTGATTTATTCAATGAAGTAATTAAGGGTAGTTAATTACTGGATGTTATTAATCAAGGGTGATTAATAATTAAGGTTAATAATTAATTAATGAAGTAATTAAAGGTTAATTACTATATTTGGTTAATGATAAATTAATTTGTGAAATTAATTTAAGGGATCAATAGAATGATATGGGAAGCCTTTGATTAATTGTTATCCCTAATATGTGTTCATGATGCTATGTGATAAGATATGTTTAATTTAAACTGTGATGATGTTGTTTTCTATTGATGATAAATTACTGTGAACATCCTGTATTTAAAAGTTGAATTGTATTTAATTGGATAATTTGGTTTAAGATGACATTGGATTCGAAGAGACCGGAGTCGGGTATGAGTAAATACCCGAACCCACTTCGATTCTTTATAAACTAATCTGTGAAATTGATAAACTGATATGGGATGATTTAAGTGATTTGGATCATAAAATCTAAGTTCTGACACTTAGAAATTGATGAGTATAATAAGTTTTGTCTATACCAAACCTGTGGATTTGTAAAATTGTTATGAGTTACCCGGGTTAAAAATTGGTTATTGTTTTGGTGTATTTCATATTAGATGGGTTTAATCACGCTGGTTTCCAGCCTGACCCGGGTGTTACTTTGATGTAATGCTCGGGTCAGACCGAGTATTACAGATTTTCAGGTAAGGACGTTCTGAAGCTCAGGAGGCGAACTGGATGGCAAGGACGTATGGAGAGTTTCCACTATGATATTATATATATCCGGGATATGTTAAATTGTATCTATCCAATGTTGTTTAAAATGTTGTAACTCTGATATATCGATGTAAATTGATAAACACAGTTTTCTTTGGTATAACTATTATTGATATTATATTTTATCCGCTGCGAATTGTGAGATTATGTGTTTCTTTTCAGTTCTTCTTCTGTCTCTTTCTTCTATTCACTAACTATCTGGAATTTTCGGGATCGAAATTTCCGGGTCGTTACAGGTTGCATGATGTTGACAGGTTGGGAACGTTTTGCAGTGGTGATGTTCCAAGTTGTTTGATTCACTGGATTTTGATTTCGTACTGCAGAGGGGTTTCTGGGGTCGTGATCATGTGGGACGGTGGTTGGCGACTTGGTGAAGAGTGGGACGGTGGCTGGAGATCGCCGAAGTGCAGGTGCATATGCACCGTGCATATTTTTAACTCTGGTGAACTTTTGGTTTGTGCAGGCTTGTGTCTCGAAGATGGTCTTGGGTAGATCGTGTTGTTACTTGAAGCAACTAGGTTGGGAACTCGAAGTAGATAAGGGGAGGCCTCAGGTAGTTTTGTTCCAAGTTATTAAACCTGACAGAGTTCAGTTTTTAACATTTTGAATGAAATTTAAAATTTAGGCAGGAATTTAAACAGGAATTTAAATTCCAAGTTCAAGATGAATTTGAATTCAAGTGAACTTTTGAATTGAAAGTTTTAAAACGAAAATTTTAAATTTTAAGCAAGATTTAAATTGAGTTTTGAAATCAAGTCTAAGTATAGTTTTCAGGTTACTTTGAATCCAGTTTGAACTTAAACAGTTTTGTAAATTTTAAAATGTTGATCAAATTCAAATGTTTTAAAGTAGATTTTAAAAATGAATTTGATTTCAAATAAATGTTTAAACTTGAAAGATTTCTTTTCTTTAATATTTGAATAAAAGTTATGAAATGTTTAACTTGAAATTTGAGAAGTTAAAATAATCAATTTATTTTAAAAACTTGATTTCTTTAATAAATTTAAGTAATTTGGATTTAAACTTTTCTTACATAAGTAATGAATGTTTTCACCTTTATTTTTAAGGTTTATAATTTATTTAATTTGGATAAATGTTTTAAATAGTTAAACATTTTAAATTTTAAATTTTTAAATTGGAATTTGAATTTTAATCTAGAAATGCATTGTTTTAAATACATTAGAATGTTAATGAAGTAATTAATAAGTAAATGAATTATCTTAGAATAATTAAGATAATAAAAGAATTTAATTAAGGAATTTACTTATTATTTGATTTTAAATAATGGTTTAGATTAATTTTTAATTAGAGATGTTTAGTAAGGATTAATCTAAGATAATTTTTCTTAAGTAAGTAATTAAAGAAATGTTATTGATTAATAATGATAATTATCTAAGGATAATTAAGTAATTAATTAATATGATTAATTTTGATAATTAATTGGATTAATTAATTAAGATAATAAATTGTTAATGGTTAAGTATAAATTACTTGATTGAGTAATTAAGGGATTAAATACTTACTATAATTAATTATGGTAATGTGATTTGTTTAAATTAATTAATTTAAGATAATCATTTAATGATTTAATGAGAGTAAATTACTTAATGTAATTAATGGAGCATGATTACTTAGGGAAGTAATAATTGATAATTACTGAAATGTAATAAGTAAGAGATGATTTATTTTAATGAAGTAATTTGGGTAATTAATTTTGTAATTAATCAAGGGATTAATTAATGAAGATAACTAATTATGGGATAATTAATTTGTTAATGAATAATTAAGAGTAGTTAATTACAGGATTAATATTAATCAAGGGTGATTAATAATTGTAATTTAAATTTAGATTAATTACTAAATGTAATTAATTTTAAATAAAATTATTAATTTAAATATAGATTAGAGATCATTAATTAATATAATTAATGATGTAATTAAGAATTGTTTAATTAACGAATAATTAATAATTCAGTGATTAATTAATGTAATTAATTAAGGATGAATGTAATTAATTATTGTTAATTAATGAAGTAATTAAATGTTAATTAATTATGATTAAGATTAATTAATTTGTGAAATTAATTAAAGACTAATTACTTATTGTAATTAGAGAATAATTAATCAAAGGTGTTTAATCAATTTGAATACTTAGAGAATGATTAATTAACTAGGTTAATTAATTGATGGATATATAAGCAGGATTTATAGATGGTAATTAATTTAATTTATTTTAAATTAATTAAAGATAGAAGTAATTAATCTAATTCATTTTCAATTAATTATAAATTGGGTTAATAAATCATTGCTTATGGATGATATTGATATTGATTTGGATGGTTGAGATCTCAGTATTTAGATGAGTAGTAACTATAGGATATGGATGCTTAGTTAAAGTATGATAATATGGATTATCTGGTTGTGATGATTATCTGTTTATGATGATGATACAGATTATCTGTTTATGATGAATGTGATCATCAATTGTGATATGTAGTTTATCTATCTGTGTGTAATAGATAATGATGAATTGAATTAATTATTCAAACTAAATTCACTTGGACATTAAGATGGCGTTTGGATTTCGATGAGACCGGGATCGGATTTCCAAATTTGGAATTCCGAAAACCACATCGATCCAAATTAAACGTTAGGTCGTGAATCTCAAGTGAAGAGTGAAGACTCGAGGTGTAAGGCTATTCGTCAGTATAACTCTGAGGGTGATTCCGTGATGAGTTTGACCGAATAGTACTTTCAGGTTCGTGATGAAGATTCAGAGTGCAAGGGTTATCGTCGTTAACTCTTAGCGTGATTCCAAAATGAGTGTAACGAGATAATGCCTTCAGTTTCGTTCGAACCCGGAACGAACTTGTATGGATTGAATGCTTTCAGAACATCGTCAGGTGGACGATGAGTATTCTAAGATTGATGTGTCCTATAAAGGTAATCGTAGCCTCAAGCCTCATCAACCGGGAATGGATAAAACAGGGGAGGTGTAGCAAGGCTAAGTGGGTCATGCCCAAGTAGAACGAGATTTACCCCTGTCTAGAGGTCCCTTTTATATCCGATTGTGTGGTAGTTGGCGACGGCCAATCTGCGGGGTGGTCTTGTTCGGAACTATTTAGTAAGGAATGGTTCCGGCCTTGTATTGCAGGGGAGCGGGCATACTCCTCGGTACGGTGATCTAGGCCACGTACTGTGATGGACGGTACCCCAGTAGCCCTGCCATTGATGGAATCCAAAATCCAATAAGTGCCCGTACCGTTTTGATTGTGCCCAACTATGTTGGAACGTGAGATGTAAGCATTCCAGCTATTTCTGTATTTTACTTTGAAAATCCTAGACACTATTATAATATCACTGGATTTCCTATCAAATGTTTTGGTTAGCGTAAGGTAAAAACTTTTCCAAGTTTATGGGTGGGAAGTCTTACGTGATACCTTTTGTTTTCAAAGGATTTTCTAAAGTTAAGCAACTTTTAAACACGTTTACTCACACCAGACCTATGTCTGACCCGAGTGTTTATTTTCTATTTTATTAAACTCTTGGGTACTCATATTACGTATGAGTAGTCAAGTGATTCAGGATTTCTTTGACGAGTGCTGGAGGAGATATGGAGCAGGAGGCTTCGGCGTGTAGATATATATATAGTGGTTCCGTTATGTTTGAGTTGTATCTGTTTTCTCTGACGTACTTGAATTGTAATTGCTAGACAGATATTTGTAACCATCTAGTTTGTGTTGTATTAGCTGTATAACTCTGATGTATATGATACTATGTAATGTTTTATGTGATATAATATAATTTATTCGTTCCGCTGTGAAATTCTGATGTTGTCTATTTCTTTCTTTTCTCTTTTCTAACCCTTTCTTTCTTCTTAATGATGCGTCTTTCTCTGGAACGAAAGGCGGTTCGTTACACCATAATTCCACGAAAATTTCCAGAAACATTTTGTAATCCAAAAACTACAACTTATCAAAAATTTATGGAAATTAGCTTTAAATTGAATAAGACATAATTTTTCTAAAATGATGTATTTTCGGCCAATACACAAAGACCAATTTTTGGCCGATTTCAACCATTAATTTTCCAGATCAAAACAACTACAAATTCATTGAAAATTGTCCGAAACGATGAACTATCCAAGAACTACAACATAATAAAAATTGAGGTTCATTAACTATAAATTGAAGAAGATATTATTTTTCTAAAATGATGTATTTTCGGCCAATAAAAAAGACCAATTTTTTGCCGATTTCTACCATTAATTTTGCAGAACAAAACAAGTCCAAATTCATTGAAAATTTTCAAAAATAATGAACCTTCCAAGTACTGCAATATATCAAAAACTGAGGTTCATTGACTATAAGTTGTAGAAGGTATGATTTTCCTAAAATGATGTATTTTCGGCCAATAAACATAGATCAATTTTTGGCCGATTCAACCATTAATTTTCCAGATCAAAACAATTCCAATCGTTCAAAATTCCCAGTAATATTGAACGATCCAATTACTACAACATATCAAAAATTTGGGTTCATTGAATGTAAATTGAATAAGATACGAATTTTTGAACATGGTGCTTTTTCAGCCAGCAAAAGAGAAAACCAATTCGATAAATTGAGCAATTTCATCAGCGAATTGATAGCAAAATTTGATATTTTGCTTAGCTTGCTGTAAGAAAACTCTTACCTTTCTTACCAAATAGTTTTAGGAAGATCTAGTAGAGATTTGATAGAAATTTGTGATCTTTGGTGAAGATAGAATCCCTAAGAACCTGTAGAAACTAGAAAATAGACATGCAAAATAAACATAAGCAAATAAAAGACAATTTACGTCTCAAGTTCTCAGATTTTGATGAAAATTATTTGGTATTGGAAGGAGATTACCATTCTATTCTTTATTTATATGATTTCTCTCTTTAATTCGCATAGAAGTTGGGTAGAAATTTGATTTAGATGAAAGCAGCCATTGCTTTCTCTTGTTTTTCTTTTCTGAGTGCTTGGAGAAGATGAGACAATAGAAAATTACGTACAGAAATTTTCCTCAAGCCAGAAAGTTCTAGTAAAGGCTATTGGGTCAAGTTTCTACCCGAATAAGCCCAAGAGAAAAATATACTTAGTGAAAATGCAATGTTATGTATACATATTAACCTATTTTAACCCCATACACACATATTTTCAACATTTAAAGTCATATAAAATGCATACATCTTTATTGTATTGAAATAAAATATTCATTGTAGCAAAATAAAATTTCTTTTAACAGTTAAAAGTTATTCTTTTACAATAAAACCCCATTTTTAACAATATTTAACACTTTGCACAATTTTTGTGTAAAACACTATTTTTAAAGTATAACTTGATCAAAATTTATTCTCTTAGCCAAATAAATTGTAATAAATCATTCTAATACTTTTAAAACCACAAAATAATATTTTTGCACAATATTTCATCTTTTATTTTATTAAAAGACATGTTTTCTTCATATTTTTCCTTTTATATTCAATAAAATGCTAATATTGTCAATAATTATCAATATTATCACATTGACTTAATTAAAATACAGCAAATAACTAATTTCACTCCAATTCCTCAAAATAAAGTTTTTAAAACTTTTATCATTTTGCATTTATTTCAACAATTAAATGTTGAAATACATCACTTGGTAATATTAACTCAAATTAACCTAAATTCCAATATTTTCCATTTTATTTAACCAAAACACCAAACAATGAATTTTAAACTCAATATTTAACTCCATACGTATTGTTTATTTGAAATACACAATTTAAACCAAATTTATTTCTCTATTACATTCTATTTACCATATTAAATTATAACTATCATTATAATTTAATATCATCAGTAATCTCCAATACCATGGTTGTTACATTCCCTCTTTGCACCCGAACATGTGCTGCTTCTGTCCTCCGCCACTTTTCTTTCCTTGTTCAGCCGCATAGCAACACTCCTCTCCTTCTTTGAGAAAAGAAGCAAATTATATATTATTTATATGTATGTATATATATATATATATATTTCTTTCTTATTCGCAACTCCTATTCTTATAGAAAAATTATGTATATATAATAACATAGTAAGTATACATATATAGTAAGTTTGCACAGCAGATTTTGTTGATCGCTTATATATAATATTAATGTAAGATTATATATATACTTTGCACATACAAAAATATTATGTACGTTAAAAGTTGAACTGATATGCTTCTGTTTAAATATATGTTTGCCTATATATGTGTTTTAATATATATTATATATATATATATATATTGATTTTAAAATGTATATAAATGTTAAAGTATAATATATATAGATATCTTGATTTTAAAATATATATAGGTATTTTGATTTTATGTGATGTGCTTAAGAAATAACGATTTTGAAATATATGTATATATATATATATATATAGATTTTGATTTTAATAAATATATGCTATAAATTGAATATTGATTTTCAAATATATATATATATATATATATATATATTGTTAAGATTTTATTTTAGATACGTGTTTTATGTTTTAAATTTTGAAATATATAACTATATATATCTTCATCGGATCCATCGAGTTCAAGATCATGCCAGCTTCGCTTTGCTTTGCTTTAGATCTGTTGTAGAGTTCATGATTCAAAATTCATAGCTTGTCGAGTTGAAAAATTTCTCTAGCCTCGAAAGGTGAGCGATCACTCACGATTATCATTCTTATATTTAGTAAATTTAATTCACATGAAATCATGATTGAAATATGCTATTAAATTTGAATTGTTAAGCTATTTAATTGTTAAAAATGATATGTCATTATCTGCAATTGTTTACCTATGATATATGACACTATAAACGATTGTATATATTATATTTAAATTGTTAATGCTGATATACGCCTGCTATTGAAATGTATGTTATTTTACAATATTATCTTATGGTTCTCACTCTGCAACTTCACTATTAGTTAGGAAAATCCTTATGGGTTGAAATGATACATACCCGAACGATCTTATAGTTTAAGGGAAAATCGTTATGGGTTGAAATGATCAAGCGATTTTCATTGATTTTGAAATTTTGGGATTGCTGGTTGAAATGACATATACCCATAAATATTAGTTATTGCGGATTGAAATGGTAAATATCTGTATCACTTGACCATAAGATATAAAATTATATACAGACACCGTTGGTCTATTTTTGAAATGATTTCCCAAATTTGAAAGGAAATATATAGGTTTTAATAAATATTGATTTTAAATATAATATAAAGATTTTAATTTTAATATATGTGCAAAATTAAATTTTTAAAAATTATATATTTGGAAATTTTAAATTTATAAGTTATTTTTGAAAATATAATATATTTTTTGCAAGGCCGGTGGGGTTGAATGGGCTCTTACCATTTTTATTACAGCAAATAATAAAAACTTGAGGAACATGAGATAAGCAGATTGCATATCTACAACAACATTGGTTTTTAAAGTGGACTGTCCACTAAAAATAAAAAGAGCTATACTAGCTTAAGGAGCGGGAGCTAGGCCAAAAACCTATACTACTATGAACTATCACAACAAAGTACATAACATCCCATCAAGGGTATATGACTAGCCCACAAGGTGAAGGGCATGAATATCAGACCTCAGCAGATGCGGAGCCAACACTGGCACCAGGGGGACTGCATGGGAGACAAAATCAGCAAACAAAGGTGCAAGACCCAGAATATAGCTAGAATTCTCAGAAGAATATAAGAAGGATCTATACGAAGAAGAATCATCCAAAATCCGATGGTTCTAGTTACCAGCGAGCCCATCGAGTGCGAGAGAGA
Source organism: Allium cepa (assembly GCA_030765085.1). Taxonomy (NCBI): domain Eukaryota; kingdom Viridiplantae; phylum Streptophyta; class Magnoliopsida; order Asparagales; family Amaryllidaceae; genus Allium; species Allium cepa. The sequence goes on from CM060939.1 coordinate 253,189,552, forward strand.
AATCGCCATCCAGGACCAAGTAATATAAGCAACATTGCTCATCAACATGCCCAGAAAAGAAGCGATAGAAACATTTCCTCTACAGATTGAAACGCATGTCAAAATCCTCATGCAACCAGGAGACCTCAGAAGGATCCTAAGAAAAAGGCGGACAAGAAGTAGCAGGAGTAGATACAGGAACCAACAAAGCTGTGGTAGGAAGAATAGATGAAGCAAGGGGGAGGGAAACTGACTTAGAGACCATAGGATCCATGGGAGCTGCATAAAGTGGAAAAGGAGGTTCGGCGGGTGTGGAGATAGGTTTAGAGACTGGCTGGACAGCTCACAGGATCCGACCTTCAGAACTCAATGATAGGAAAGAGGTTTAGGCAGGGGAACCTTCAAAGGCGGAGGAGCAGAGGGTGGATGTCTGCAAGAGGAGGATAGATGCCCGAAGGAGTGACAAGATGTGAAAATATATGTGGTCCATCCATAGCGAACACGGACCTTAGCAATAATGCATGGAGAATTCTGGATCATAATCGAAGAGGGAAGAGGCTTATCTAGAGAAATTTCAATAAGGGCTTTAGCATAAACAAGTTCTCTGGCTGTCATACTCTCATCAAAACATCTCAACTTACTAATATGGTAGGCAAGCCAGTTCAGACCAGTCGGAGGCAGAAGTATAGATGGGATATGCAAGAAGTAGGTCCTGTGGAATATACGAGTATATGATTTTTGTTTGATGATAATAAACATGTATACATTCATTTAAATGTATTTGTTAATGTACTATTTTATTCTTCATAGATTAAATAAATATTTGTTGAATAAAATAAATAACACAGAATTTGAATTTAAACAGAAATTTTATTCAAAAAAATATTTATTACAATCTTGAATAGTACAATTTCAAGCTCTCACTATACATATACAATTTTGATTCTAATTACATTACAATTCAATTTACATTAATAACCTCACTACATATCACTCACACTCGTATTTTGTCTTCAACTGCATTCCAGTTTGAATCCAGCATCTGAGCAATCTGCAAAAATATTCACTAACGCAGTAAAATTGAAAAAGAAATATTTTTGCAATATAAAATAAAATATGATTTTTGAAAATATGATTTGCCTCGGTTATTCGGGTTGTTCGTCATCATTCACATTTGAATTCATCATACACGAACAATGTGACATGCACAGTGTATCACTGTACATGCCACAAAGCCGTGCACATCGATATACACTTGATAATGCTACAGGGACAGGTGAGCACAGGTCAAACCCAAATGAAAAGCCGGGTTCAACTCACATGCAATATACTTAAAATCACGACACGAGCACAAGGTCAAACCCGAGTTTTGAAACTGGATTCAACTCAAGTGAAATTTCAAAAATCAACCTGAAATGATCAAGAATCAGATCAGAGACCAAGTACAAGGCACAGTGCACCACTGACCAGAATACAAAGTCAGACCAACAGCAACATGGACTGCAACAATCAAACCAACAGCTACACGATACCACAATATCAAGTTCAAGTGACATCACAGCAAACAAGACAGCAGACCAAAGTGCAACAAGATGAACCAGACAGGTCAAGCAACAAGGCAGACCACAAAGAAATGCCACCAAGTAAACAAACTCAGGAAAATGTACACAGTTCATGTATGTATCAGTAACCAACACAATGAACAAAACCAGAGAACTGCAAAAAGTCAACCAAGCTACTAATGAATGGAACTCGAGCTCCAGACCACATTCAAAGTTCAAAATAAATTGTAACATGGATATCACAAGCAGTGACCAGAACACAAAGACAGTGACAATATGAAGTAAATCAAAGTGTGCAACTCGAGAATATACACAAGTATGCAGACCAGTGCCACTAATGACCAGAACACTAAGTGCAGGCAGATTTGGAGATGTGGCACAGCAGTTTTTGAAAAGAAACATCAGAGACATGGAAATGATTGCAAGTTCATATGTACAGCAATGCATGCAAGTGCCAGGTTGAACAATTCTAAACATCAAATACAAACACAAGTGAAACCATAATGATGAAAATGTTATGCTCAATGCAACTGCATAATGCAAATAAATTCGAACCAAGTCCATGAAGCACAAAGACTCCAAGCCTTCAAGCTACAACTCAAGTGAAACTCCAGTAGTAATGCAACATGGTGAGCAACACAAGTGCAACAGAACATCAACTGGGAGCAATAGAATGGATGCAAAGATACCAAATGAAACAATGAACAGTGAATAGCATGGCAATGTTGAATGCATGAATAAGTGAATCAATGCATAAGTGACTACAGAATATAAATTGAAGTTCATGTTAAACCGACCAGAGAAGATGGCCAGAGACGAAGACCACAAGATGAACAAAGTTCAACGGTACAGAGAAATTCACAAACTTGAAGTCAAGTGATAAAATTTGTGTTTAAAAAATTCAGATGAGTATCTTTGAAAAAGTCACAAATTAAAAAAGGGAAAGTTTCTGCCGTATCAAAAAAGTAAAAAATCGAACGTTTGAAAATCAAGCCCGTGAGTAACCAGTTGAAATTATATCAGGAAAGCCGTGCGCATCAAGCAATTGAAGCATTAGGAAAGTGATGAAGTCGCGCAAGTGAATACGAACGAATTATAGGGTCTCCTAATTCATATAAATACAACACTCAAGAATTCATCACAGGCATCGAGTCAAGCAAGTAATTAAACAAGCAACGAAAGAGAATACATACCAATCTATCAAACTCGATCAAAGGAGCAGCTGCGAAACAAAGCGCAAGTAGAATCGATCATCAGAGAACGAACGAAGCACAAGTAACGCGAACCAGACAATAGATCATCAGAGAAGAAGCGAGAAAGAGCAACACCAGTCAGATCGAACAAAGCCCCAATTTGGATCGAAGAACAAAGCCCTAATTTAGTGGCAAAGAGGATCGGCCGTAACTTTCTTCACATAGCAAAAGAAAGAAGATCGGGTGAAAGAAAACAATTGGGCCGGCCTTTATTATTATAAAGGGGATTTGGTTTTTATTTAGGATTTTATTAAAGGGGGTTTTTTATTTTTTATTTGAGCAAAAATTATGGATTCAAGTTTGTATTTTAATTTTTGCTCCTACATTTATTTTTGAAGTCAGTTTTTATTTTCGAGTCAAAGTATTGGTAAATCACCACCTAGGTTGTAGGTAGTGTCAGATTGTCTAGTTAGAATTAGTTCAGTGAGCAGGGTGTGCGAGTTTGCAAAACTCTATAGGAAGGAGCAGAGTTTGCGAATTTGCAAAGCTCTATAGGCGGAGCAGGGGGTGCGAGTCTAGTAGAGTGTTTGTGAGCGGGAGCAAGGGTTTGCGAGTCTGTTAGAGTGTTTGTAAGCGGAATACTGTTTAATTCTAATAGAAATCTGGGAATGCAGCAGTAGGCAGGGGTTTCCGAAGCTGGGTAAATTTTGTGTGTGATTTACTTTTCAGCATATTTATTTCTGCCGTTTGTTTCTGTGTTTAATTCGAGAAAATTTGCTATAACCCTATTCACCCCCCTCTAGGGTTAATCTAGATCCTACAAGTGGTATCAGAGCACGGTATTTTTTTAACTTTAGAGTCATGAATCCACCAAATAATACTTTTGTTGAGGGTCATTCCAATATTATTCCTTCTATTTTCGATGGAACAGATTTTTTGAATTGAAAATTGAAAATGGAATTTTATTTAAAATCTGTTAATATTAAATGTTGGGATATTATTGAAAATGGGTGTGATATAACAAATAAGGAAATTATCTCGATTAATGCTCTTGCTATGCATATATTATATTCTCATATTAATCGTGATAATTTTTATTTCGTCTCTCATTGTGAAAATGAACAGAAAATCTGGAATACTTTTGATGCAATATATGGAGCAAAAGTCAACAGCAATGAGATGTCCTCCACAACCGACTCAGTTAAAGAAATGTGCTTAACAGGAGGGTAAATAGCAGTTGTGATGAGGATGATGATGATGGAGCAACCGAGCTGGCATTACTAATGAAGAAATTCAAAAGGAGGAACCGCAAAAACGGAAATCCAGCTCTAAATCAAAAATTAACAAACAGAGAGCACAATATGAAGCCAAGCGAGGTATCAAAACTCACTCACTCTGAATTACTTATTTATTTCCACGAAGTGAATGGCTGTTTTGAACGACTTAGGGAGAAGTATGCCAAACTTGAATCACAAAAAGACACTTTGATAGAATTAAATGAACAACTTGACCAATTAGTTAAAACCTGTCAAAGTAGGATCCCTAAGTGTGATAAGTGTCCAACATTCGAAGAAGAAATTAAAAAATCAGAAATTAATATAAAATCACTTGAAATTGAAATTCTGATTTTGAAAGAGAACGAAAATACCAGGAGAGAAAATTCTATCAAAAAGTGCACACAATTATTGAACGAAAATGAATCTCTCAAGATACAAGTCCAACAATTGTCAATAACTTTAGATAAATTTTCAAAAAGTGAGAAATCATTGAATCTGCTATTAGGGAAGCAAACTGTTAATACAGCTAGACAAGGACTTGGATATAATCAATCTGAAAATGTTGAAAGCGATATTAATCAAGAAAATTCCATGTGCACAATTTGTAGAAAATATGGGCACGATCACAATAATTGTTGGTATAGACCCAAACATGTGAAAACCATACCAATTTGGGTTCCAAAAGGCACGAATATAAAATCTCTCAAAGTTAAACAAATTTGGGTGCCAAAAGGAACATATATAAACAGTTTTAGGTCTGCACAAAATTATTTTTCTAAATCTTTTGCCACTAACAACCATGGACCTATAAAAACAAATAGGTCACATAAATCTTTTCCTGTGTAGGTGTGGTGGCAGGCTAAGGAACAACAACAGTGTTCTCTGGATTTTGGCTGTTCCAGAAACACAACGGGCAACAAAGCAAAAGTTCCTTAGCCTAGTACAAAGGTGACAGAATCACAATGGGCAACCACGAAAAATTATCGTAAAGGTAAAATAGGTGAAGGTATATTAAATGTGATAATCTGCACCGTATTCTGAATTAAATCAGCCAATAATGTGATGATAAAGAGATGATGATTTTTTTTAATCTGACTTGTTGGCCAATTATATTTGTGCCAAAAACACTATTCTTTGATTTACTTCATATATATTAGTTTGGATATAGTGTTTTGTTGGATGATAATATTTTTTGGTTACGGCTAACTCTACATTCACGGTTTTCTGATTATTTACATGGCTTCAATCCAAATTCAAGAATGCTGTAAAAAATTGAGTTTGAGTTTTTGTGCACTCTTCATGGTCTGGTCTATCAAATTCAGTTAGTGATGTTTTGGAGTGAAAGAGAAATTCAGATGCTGATTACACTGGTAATCTAATTGATAGAAAAATTACTAGTTGAACGTGATTTTTGAGACATTTAGTAACTGCATCGTTTTTTAAAGAAAATATCTGCATACTTTTCATTACAAATAATTTTTATTTAGCAAAAAAAAAATTTCTCATATAACCCCTTCGAGAAAATAATTGTTTGACCATATTTTCAGATTAGTCATTTTTATTTGATTTTAAATGACAAATTTTGACTAATCCGACTCCCTACTAATTATCAAAAAGATATATAGTGATTGAAAAAGTGATAAGTGTTGATATTTAACATACATTACTCAAAAGAGTATATTGTGGAAAATTTCTTTAGGAATTTAAACAAGAGTTATAAAACGTTTTGTTGGGTAAAGATTCCATGACCATTTCTATATCTATCATATTTCTATCGACCATTATTTATCAAGTCTTAAATATAGTTTGTCGATATGTGGTACTATAATCAGGAATCATTTGTTTTCATTTCACATTTTTTAAAACAAATAAATATCCAAAGTATTCACTCTCATTTAAAAGTCCTCACGGTTATGCATGGGTGAATTACTTGGATTTTTGATTATGTGCTTCCATGCTCATTTAAAAGTCCTTACGGTTATGCATGTATGGAACGCATATCAAAATTAATTGATTAAATAGACAAGTTGATTCTAATCCCATTTAAAAGTCCTCACGGTCATGCGTGGTTAGAAGATACTTGATTTCATTTTTTAAAATTAAATTGGAATACTACTAATCTCATTTAAAAGTCCTAACGGTTATGCATGATTAGTAGATATTCAAATTCCTGATATAAATGTACCACAAGTAGATACAACTGAATGATTTTATATGAGAACATCATTACCATTCTTTCTAAAAGTGGAATATGCGCCTAACAAGGGTAGTTATGATTTTTGTTTGATTTTTATTGAAGTTTAATATTTATATTCAATTTGAGTTTAATGTTGGATTAATATTGATCACTTTATCTCTATTTTCTCTAACACTATTATTCTTTTGCTAATAACAAAAGGGGGAGAGAAAAGTTAAGATTTTGTCAAATAGAATCAAGCAAAGGTCAAATAATTTTCCATTTGCATCTAGGCTTATTTATATATTTCTATTTATATGCTTATATGTAGGGGGAGCATCATGTAGAGAGGAAGCATTTAAATAGGGGGAGCGATTAGAGTATATCATTGATCAAATACATTTAACGCAGTCAAAATCTTAAATATATGTTTGTTATCATCAAAAGGGGGAGATTGTGGGATATACGAGTATATGATTTTTGTTTAATGATAATAAACATATATACATTCATTTACATGTATTTGTTAATGTACTATTTTATTCTTCATAGATTAAATAAATATTGTTAAATAAAATAAATAACACAGAATTTGAATTCAAACAGAAATTTTATTCAAACAAATATTTATTACAATCTTGAATAGTACAATTTCAAGCTCTCACTATACATATACAATTTTGATTCTAATTACATTACAATTCAATTTACATTAATAACCTCACTACATATCACTCACACTCGTATTTTGTCTTCAACTGCATTCCAGTTTGAATCCAGCATCTGAGCAATCTGCAAAAATATTCACTAACGCAGTAAAATTGAAAAAGAAATATTTTTGCAATATAAAATAAAATATGATTTTTGAAAATATGATTTGCCTCGGTTATTCGGGTTGTTCGTCATCATTCACATTTGAATTCATCATACACGAACAATGTGACATGCACAGTGTATCACTGTACATGCCACAAAGCCGTGCACATCGATATACACTTGATAATGCTACAGGGACAGGTGAGCATAGGTCAAACCCAAATGAAAAGTCGGGTTCAACTCACGTGCAATATATTTAAAATCACGACACGAGCACAAGGTCAAACCCGAGTTTTGAAACTGGATTCAACTCAAGTGAAATTTCAAAAATCAACATGAAATGATCAAGAATCAGATCAGAGACCAAGTACAAGGCACAGTGCAACACTGACCAGAATACAAAGTCAGACCAACAGCAACATGGATTGCAACAATCAAACCAACAGCTACATGATACCACAACATCAAGTTCAAGTGACATCACAGCAAACAAGACAGCAGACCAAAGTGCAACAAGATGAACCAGACAGGTCAAGCAACAAGGCAAACCACAAAGATATGCCACCAAGTAAACAAACTCAGGCAAATGTACACAGTTCATGTATGTATCAGTAACCAACACAATGAACAAAACCAGAGAACTGCAAAAAGTCAACCAAGCTACTAATAAATGGAACTCGAGCTCCAGGCCACATTCAAAGTTCAAAACAAATTATAACATGGATATCACAAGCAGTGACCAGAACACAAAGACAGTGACAATATGAAGTAAATCAAAGTGTGCAACTCGAGAATATACACAAGTATGCAGACCAGTGCCACTAATGACCAGAACACTAAGTGCAGGCAGATTTGGAGATGTTGCACAGCAGTTTTTGAAAAGAAACATCAGAGACATGGAAATGAATGCAAGTTCATATGTACAGCAATGCATGCAAGTGCCAGGTTGAACAATTATAAACATCAACTACAAACACAAGTGAAACCATAATGATGAAAATGTTATGCTCAATGCAACTGCATAATGCAAATAAAGTCGAACCAAGTCCATGAAGCACAAAGACTCCAAGCCTTCAAGCTACAACTCAAGTGAAACTCCAGCAGTAATGCAACATGGTGAGCAACACAAGTGCAACAGAACATCAACTGGGAGCAATAGAATGGATGCAAAGATACCAAATGAAACAATGAACAATGAATAGCATGGCAATGTTGAATGCATGAATAAGTGAATCAATGCATAAGTGACTACAGAATATAAACTGAAGTTCATGTTAAACCGACCAGAGAAGATGGCCAGAGATGAAGACCACAAGATGAACAAAGTTCAACAGTACGGAGAAATTCACAAACTTGAAGTCAAGTGATAAAATTTGTGTTTAAAAAATTCAGATGAGTATCTTTGAAAAAGTCACAAATTAAAAAAGGGAAAGTTTCTATCGTATCAAAAAAGTAAAAATCGAACGTTTGAAAATCAAGGCCGTGAGTAACAAGTTGAAATTATATCAGGAAAGCCGTGCGCATCAAGCAATTGAAGCATTATGAAAGTGATGAAGTCGCGCAAGTGAATACGAACGAATTATAGGGTCTCGTAATTCATATAAATACCACACTCAAGAATTCATCACAGGCATCGAGTCAAGCAAGCAATTAAACAAGCAACGAAAGAGAATACATACGAATCTATCAAACTCGATCAAAGGAGCAGCTGCGAAACAAAGCGCAAGTAGAATCGATCATCAGAGAACGAACGAAGCACAAGTAACGCGAACTAGACAATAGATCATCAGAGAAGAAGCGAGCAAGAGCAACACCAGTCAGATCAAACAAAGTCCCAATTTTGATCGAAGAACAAAGCCCTAATTTAGTGGCAAAGAGGATCGGCCGCAACTTTCTTCACATAGCAAAAGAAAGAAGATCGGGTGAAAGAAAACAATTGGGCCGGCCTTTATTATTATAAAGGGGATTTGGTTTTTATTTAGGATTTTATTAAAGGGGTTTTTTATTTTTTATTTGAGAAAAAATTATGGATTCAAGTTTGTATTTTAATTTTTGCTCCTACATTTATTTTTGAAGTCAGTTTTTCTTTTTGAGTCAAAGTATTGGTAAATCACCACCTAGGTTGTAGGTAGTGTCAGATTATCTAGTTAGAATTAGTTAAGTGAGCAAGGTGTGCGAGTTTGCAAAACTCTATAGGCAGGAGCAGAGTTTGCGAATTTGCAAAGCTCTATAGGCAGAGCAGGGGGTGCGAGTCTAGTAGAGTGTTTGCGAGCGAGAGCAAGGGTTTGCGGGTCTGTTAGAGTGTTTGTAAGCGGGATACTGTTTAATTCTAATTGAAATCTGGGAATGCAGCAGTAGGCAGGGGTTGCCGAAGCTGGGTAAATTTTGTGTGTGATTTACTTTTCAGCATATTTATTTCTGCCGTTTGTTTCTGTGTTTAATTCGAGAAAATTTGCTATAACCCTATTCACCCCCCTTCTAGGGTTAATCTAGATACTACAGGTCCAAACAGGGATAGAAAAAACTTGATCTCTTGCACTAGAAATAGTCGGAGACCATTGAGAAACTATAAAGGCATGCCTTTAATAAAGGTTGGTCTAGATTGCAAGACACATAGACGCTCTTCAGAGGAGGAGAATTTAAAGTAATACATGGAATCTAGATAAATAACTTTAAGTTCCCCTTTAAGGTTCCATTGCCATTTACAAAGAGACCTAGGATCGTTGATACATTGCAAAGGATCATGGAAAAAACCCACTACAAAGCCAACCCAGAAGTAAGCACCAGCTTCAATTAAATTGGGGGAAAGAAGGGATATTTCATAAATCACATTAAGATCGAATTTCTTTGGGCAATAAGCACCAGTGTTACCGGGAAGAGTGGGAAATAGAGAAGACCATTGTTTTGGAGGGGAGAAAACGCAGGACCAATCCTAGGAGAAGTCAGAGCAGGTTGGACTTCGGTGGTTAAGGCATTAGATCGAACACCTAGTAGACATGGACTCGACACAAAACTGTTATTTTGGATAAGATCAAGAACATCGGAGCTAGTGAAAACCGATCCACCAAGATCATCAAGACCAGATACACTTGCATTCAGACCAGTTTCAGACAAAGATACCATCAATGGCATCACCTCATTCGAATTGTTTACAACAAGAACTGCAACACTTAAACAAGGATCGGAGGCTTCAATATAAGGCACGGAGTCCATCACCGAAGCCAGGACAGGGAATTCTTCACTCGAATAGAACAACGGTGGTTGAGACAAAGGATCTGCATAGGAAGAAACATCGCTGCAGTCGAAGAGACACGCGTCAGTGACAGCTCGGTCAAAGCGCAGCAGCGAGAACTTATTGGCTTTGCACTACATAAGGAGCAAGGCGAAAAAAGTGGCGACAGGAACGATGAACGAAGAAAGGAGCGAAAACCTAAATCGCAATTTGCAGTTTTTCATAGATGGAGATGGAGGCCATTTTCACCGTTTCTTTTTTTACAGTATGCAAATATTTTATTTGGAAATTTTAATATTTTACTTATAATTTTATTATTTTTAAATATATAAAACAAGATTTAATATAAAATAAAATTTATTAATAAGATTTAATTTAATAAAATTTAATTTAATTAGTATATATAATATGTTTAAGTATTTGTATAAAATTGTATTAATATTTAAAATAGATTTTGTAATAACTTTAAATAAATTTAAGGTCGTAAAGATAAATTGAGTTGACTTATAAAACTAATTAATTTAAGAATTGAATTTAATAAGTATTGGTTTGAAACTTATTAATTTTTGATATTTTAAGGATATGATTTGATAACTTAATAACTTGATTTGGGTAAAGGTGATTTAACGAATATTTCAAATTTGAATAAAATTGTAATTGAATATTAAATCTTGATTTAAATTTGTAATTTGAGATTTTATTTAAATGTCATTAAAAATGATTAAGTGAATATTTTTAAATTTTAAATAAAATAAAAGTTGAATTTTGAAATATAAATGAAATTTATTAAATTGAGTTATTGTAAAAATGTGAATATTTAAATTCTGAAACCTATTGAATTTGAAGTGGTTTACATTTGTAATTCAAACTTGGATTTGAAATCGATATAAACTAAAACGGTTATAATAAGAATTTGAAGTGAACCTTTAAATCTTTCTAATTGAAATCGTTGAACTAAGATTTATTTGAATCGAATTTTTGGAACTAAAGTTAATTTGAATTGATTTGTGAAATTTGAAGAAACAATTCTAATTTGAAATTATTTTTAATATATAAACTCTTTTTAATATATATAAGTTCTTTTAAATTTATAACCTATTTTTAAATTCATAAACTATTTTTAATTTATAACTATTTCAATGTATATAAACTATTTTGATTATTTAAACCGTTTAAGTTGGAAATGTTATGGTTTAGATTTAATGGATTTAAATGCGAATATTTTGTTACGATGGTTTAAACTAATTTGTGGTTATAATTTCTAAAGTGAATATGATTTCGAAAGTGATATGGTTTTTAAATGAATATGGTATTTTGATATGAAGTATAAGCTGTTTTGAAATGTAAATGACCACGGTGTGAAATAAGTGTTTGGTCTTTATAGAGACCGGGATTAGATATTGTCATACTCTCTGCCAATACCGAAAACGACTTTAATAACTGTGCACGTAATGGCGATTCCAGAAAAAAGTAGGATGGTTTTGGGATGATTCTATATGAGGTATTCATGCAACCCCTGACTCCCGCGAAACAACTTGATGCGGCTAAAACATGAGCTATACCGGGCCAAGTGGGGTCGCTCCCCCTATCGGGCACATTTCTTCGATACCATTTTATTGTTTTTGTGATTTGATTGAGTGTACCTTTGACTTAGAAGAGTGTCTCGAGGTGGACGCTAGTAGCTGCTATGCGTTACCATCTGTTTGGGGGTGCAAAACGGTAGAATCTTACCATAGGCATTGCCTTGCGTGCCTTGTCACATGTCTTATCGCGCCCTCTATGAGTTTGTTTTGTACGATACCTATGGAGTGCTCCTTGAATATTCTGTCAGTTTGGTGGGACTTACAGTATCTTTATAGACTACGAGAATATATAAAAATATGTTAATGGGGATATGGGTAACGCCTTAACGTTATTTTAATAGTTTACTTTATCATAGACATTATATATGTAGCATATTGTACTATGTACGTAGATAACTTAACGGATCCTTAGAGGATGGGTATCCCAAACATCCTTTAAGTTATTTTTTATTTCAATTGACATTTCTCTTGAGTTGAATTTACTAGTATAAGAATGTTAATTCTGACTCGAGTGTTTTGTTTTTTGCTTTATGGTCGGGTAAGACTGCGTGTTGCAACATTTAAGACTCACTTTTGGAGCTTGAAGCTTTGCTTGAAGATTCGATCTTATATCTATTCAACTTTCTGTTATTTCAGTTATTTCCAGTTGCTATGATCAGACTTGTCAGTTGCTTTTATATTAGTGACATTTTTGTATTGGAGATTCTTGTGTATTTTATTTTAGACTCTGATGTTCTATAGTAGCTTCATGAACTACTATTTATTTATTTCCCCTGGTTATTGTTATATTACTCCGTGTCTTTGATTCTATGATTGATTTATTTACTATACATGCTAAGTTTTGCCAAATATAAATTAACAATATGTTATTTTGAGCAATTCAAGTATGACATGTGTGTCTAGTTGTCAATTTGAACGGTTTGAAATAACAGGTCGTTACAGTTGGTATCAAAGCTCTGATTTAGGAAAAACATAGCATATGGAGTGAAAACTCATTAGAGACTAGGTAGTAATACCCTAGAATGAGTAGAATCAATTATAGAATCATATCCGTTCGAGCTTGAAATCCTTCATTAGAATTATCCTTGACCTGGATTTCTTTTGAATCTTGGGACTATCCTCTTTACTCTGAAATCCATTCTTGTCTTTTCATGTTCGTGTTCTTGATACTGGAGCATCCCATATCTTTATTTATGTTGATCTCTGTTATAAATTTGAGCACATCTTGCTATCTCAATTGGCAACTTTGTCCTAGGTGTGACTAATCCCATCGGTTGTCCCGCCAACCTTAGTATGATTTGTAAAGGGGCTAAAATCCTTTACAACAAGCGTCGATTCACTGAAGATTTCTAGGTCCTCGGTTTTAATGTTTTTATTTCTTGCAAAGCCGAAACCGTTTCTTTAGCAGATGATCCGGGTAATTCTTAGAACAACCGATACCCTATAGTATACTCAAAACGGGCATACTAAGAGATGTGGTGCATTGTAGGTATAGCTAAAAACTTATAGAGAATAAGGTTCACAAGACAAAATAATCAAAACAGTGGAAAATTTTAAATAGAAATCTCATTATTCAAAATCAAACTTCATAAGTACTTCATTAAATCAAATATCAAATATCCATGTCTAGTGAAAAACATTATCTCAGTCATAACATCAGAGTACATAGAATAACTATCCCTCTTAAAGAAAAGTACCAGTACAACAAACGAAACAAAAACTGAAAAAGAAGAAGTAGAATACATGAAGAAAGTCTCTGTAGCCGAACCTTTAAGGAACTCCGAAATCTACTATCCCTGCATCTGGTGGCCTATGGGCGGGAAAAGGAAATAAAGGAGTGGGTCAGACTAAAAGTCTGGTGAATGAAAGTAATTACTGGTATTCTTAAGAAAGATAAAAGGTAACAGACAATTCTAGTAAAAAAAAGAAATAAGGGAAAAGATAAAACTGGAATAAAATATGGTTTAACATGCTTGCTTTGCTTAGATGGTTCGATTAGATTGTTTGCAGTTTTCGTAGATAACTGCTTTGAACTGGCCAAAACCCTAAACCTACTTTAATTAGGCTGAAATTCTAATTCTAACCTTTGATCGACCTTCTATCTCTACTTTGCCTATTGAGGACTAGACCCAATGGACCTTACACAAAAGATGCGGACTAGACCCTGTTGGTCCCTACGAAAAAGATACGGACTAAACCCTATTGGTCCCTATGCAATAGACATCTACTACTACAGACTAGAACTGGATGGTCCCTACACAATAGATACCCACTTAGCGCTTGGAACTCAATAACGACTTATCAGCCTGCACTGAGGTTGCACGCTCGACCATCATTAGGCTTGCACTATCTGTTGCTCCCTCTTTTGACCTCTTACTTACCATAGCTCCAGCATAAGCGTGCCTTTGCCTCACCTGTGCTTTTATGAGACCACCTGTGTCTGACTAAAAAGGGAATGCTATTGGCAAGGGTCCTATCTAACAAACAAAATCTAGTTGCGCCCCTTACCCAAATCCCCACATTTGAGCTTCTATTTATTTAACACTACTCCAGCATAAACGTGTCCTAGCCTCACCTAATATATTGTGGGACCTAACTAAAAATGGGAATGTTGTTGGTAGGGGTCTTACTTTTATCTTTTCTTATTAACTTAGTATAAGTCTATTTAAACAAGCCTTTACTATTATCCTTGCAATCTTTGCTTATTAACTTGTTCTAAGTCTTAAAGATAAGCCCTTTTCTGTTCTGTTTCTAATTATAACCTGTGTGTTATAAATTTGCTTATTAACTTAACCCAAGGTCTAAGTTTAAAAATAAGCTACTTCTGTCATTTCTTCTATTTTCTCTTTTAGTTATAATTATATTATAACTAAGCTTGCAAATTTCTTTAATTTTCCTATATCAGTCCAAGTCCATTTTATTACAGTCTTCTTATTTTACATCCCATTTTCTATAAATTCAGCGTTCGTATATTTTAGTCCATATTCACGATTTAGTATGTTCTATTTGTTGCATTTGTGTAAAAAGGAAAATAAAAACATACTAACATTTACAGAAGAAATCCCAACATTGAATAGATGTAAATAAAACGTAAATAACAGTAAATAATCGAAAAAGCTATAATTAACAGTAAATAATTATAAATAACTAAAATAGAATAGCTAAAATAAAATAGACTGGAAAACAAGTCTAAAATTTAAATAAACTGTAAATAAATTTGCATAAATGTTATCCCAAAATTGTAGAAAAACTATAATTATTGGAAACCCTATTATTTTAAATTATCTTAAAAATCTAAAATAATTATTTAAACACTCACCTGCGGTCCTTAGCTCTTCCCTTTGGCCTTCCTGGATCCACTTGAAGGGTATAAAATATTTTAATTAAAATGATATTCTCCTTGGAAAAATATTCCTTTTAGGGTCCAAGCTGAGGCAATGAACCCAAATGGAGAATATCTGAATGAGAAAAATAGCTAGACTTAGGGACTTATTTATAGTGTCATTTGTGGATCTCAGACCGTTGGATTTGAGGATCAAATCTGGTGCAACCACGTCACAGGATCGATAGGAACCGTCGGATCGAAGCACGAACGCATATGATTGGATAAAAATTGCAAAATGACGTGTTAAAATCGTTTTGGATGAAGCAAGTAAAAGAATGCATTCTGGGGTTGGCGAGTCGACCTACCTATCGACCTTTACCATCAAGGGTCGACCTTGCCTATGTGAGGGTCGACCCTATGGTCGACCTAGCCCCTTATATATACATGTATGTATGTATATATATATATATATATATATATATATATATATATTCCTTGTTTCTTGTTCATTCCGTAACTTCTTTATCTTAGCTCGGATTTTGACATTCTATCTTTGGAAATTGACCAGAAAATTTGCATGAACGCAATTGTGCAACTCTGTGGCTCAAATCTGATAATTTTTCAAAGTTATTTTATCATTTAATTAATTCATTAATTAATTACTATAGCTTAAATTTCGAGTTGTTACATTCTCCCATCCTTAAGGAATAATCCTCGAAATCTCTAAGGATAGAAGAATGAAAAACATGTTTTCATCCAAGTTCTACAACCAATGACTCAACCATCATCTATTACATGCATTTTCCTTAAGTTTTTCTAATGCGGTTTATGATACTTATACAATTAGTGTAGTATCAATATCCCTAACTAATACAAAAGATTAGGCGGTCTACTGATTCAGTCGACCTCCTTTTAGGCAATCATGTCCATGCCATGTATCTAAATGATTGCAATTTTCCTACTGATAACTAATAGTTCTATATGCGTGCTACACTCATCATCCAAATGTAACAATCATGTGATAATCATCCATTTATAATAACCATGTAAAATAAAGTAAACATGCAAATGCGCATACATCCATATGCATATGGTCTAGTGCCCTATTTAGGCCGATCCCTAAAAGGTAATAGCGCCAAGTGTAAGTATATACGTCCACTAGCAACCACTTGCAACCACTAGTATCCATCATACATAACATGTTCTAATAACAAGTTTACATCAAATCCTATCATCCATAGGTTAAATCCTAACATTTACCCTCCTAAAGGATAGTAAAGGAAAGAACCTATTCAAAACTAAAGATGGAAACCGAAAATTCAAAATTTACTATCAAAGAGATGCGGGTAAGAGGTACGCATTTTCTCCTAATCAAATCAATCTTCTCCAAAGTCTCTCTGTCCATATTGGGACCAAGTAGGATTCTCTCTGTAGACTTCAACCAACACGAAGGCGACTTGCATGGTCTTCCATAAAGAGCTTCGAAAGGTGTCATTTCAATGTTATCTTTCTAGTTCCTCGAAAATCAAGAATATACATCATCAGCCATGTGTGTCTTACCATCTTACTAATATCACCTTACTATTCTTCTATAGTCTACACAGATGCAACAACAATCCTAGGTTCTTACTAGTGTCATACACACTTCACGGAAACTTCTATTAATACTTCTAAAAGTAACCACTACTATCTTCTACATAGCGTTACACTTTTTTCGTCATACCTAGGAAATGATTCCTATCTATTCCACATTTATAAGTTTGCTTTGGTATTTATCATTTCATTTCAAAACTAAAGTTTCTAAATCAAATTCCAAAATTTTTGCCTTTAAAAGTGTTACTCAAGTTACTATTAAATTCAAAGGTACTTGGTTACTTGAAATTTTATCTTTCTAGACTTTCTTCCTTATAGCTTTTGAATTTACATTATTCCCTAAACCTAAGGGGAAAACTTGCATATTTTAAGTTTAAAACTTATTTCTTTTAAAGACCTTTACAACTTTCCATAAAAATTTGGATTTTTAAAGTTAATTATTACTAAGTTTTTTGCTTCCAATAACTTATTTTACTTTTCATCAAAACATTTTTCTTTGAAATATCTTTGAAATGTTCTTACATGTTTTCAAAACATTTTCTTTTCATAGATTTCTAGTTTTGTAAAAACTGGAGTAGATAAGAACAACTATTTTATTAAAACCCCTTAACTTTCCAATTAACTAACCTAGGAGGAGTTTCTAGCTTACTACAAATCAGGACTTCCTTCAAAGGCAAGCAACTAATGTGCATAATCCATGGAAAAATATATGAAATTTCCACTACTTAGCTTTTTCTACCAAGGCTCTTTATATTATCTCTTCTAACTAACACTGTCTCTAATTACTACATTTCTTATTACACCTAACAGTTTTATACCTTAATGCATTAGAATTACTTTCTCTTATGAGAAACTATTAACGCTAAAATCTTTTACGAGTCCTTTAAAAGAGGACTTCATGTTTATCTGAAATTACAAGGAATTTATTTTATATCTCTCGAAATAGGTTATACAAAATATGGTGCTTCTCATAACTTGTACATCTTTTTCATGTATCCCTTATAACTTGCACAAAACATCTTTATTTGGAGTTTGGTTTCATAGAAAATTATATCATTATTCATTTCATTCCAATAGATTAAAGTATTCATTTTCAATGAAATTTATTAATTTTCTAATATTTAACTTACACTCCTTTTTTCCAGAAAAACTCATTTTCAAAACTATTTACTATTTCAAGTCGGCTGGCCGGTGGTTACCCCTAACGGCCTACCATGAACATTTATTCCATAATCAAATCATGGTTCCCCAATCAAGTTTCAAAGTCAAGATGGTAATACGAAGAACAAATGTCACTAGAGGTAGCTAGCCTCATTGGTCAGGACAAGTCGTCCTATTTTAGTCATTTCAAATTGACACAAATGTCGTGTCTGTCTAGCATCGTTCTCTTTCTTCAAATTCACCAAATGTACGCCAATCCAACCACTTCATTCTGGATCATCCACTGCATATTTGTTAAAGTGGTTCTGATATTGATAGTGGGTATGCCAATATTTGGCCCCGGTCACTTTAACAACCGAACGTCATTTTTCACACCAGTTAGTTTTTTTAAAATTCTAGAAACAGGTCATACGTCATATCAAAATATCGAATTCACTTTAACAGTATAAATCATAATTCATATCATTATTTAAATCAAAAAAGATTGATTTAAATAAGTTTCAATTTGAATCAGTTTTGAGATCTAATTGATTTCGAAATTTAACAATTTCGAAGTTAAAATAGTTTTGAATATTAAAATAGTTTTGAAGATTGAAAACTGCTTGAATATTAAAATATTTTTAATATTTAAGAATGGTTTTGAATAACTAAAATAGTTTTTAAATTTAAAATAATTTTGAAGTTTGAAAACGGTTAATATATTAAAATAGTTTGAATACAAAAATAGTTTATATATTAAAATAGTTTGAATACTAAAATAGTTTCAATATTAAAATAGTTTATATTTAAAATTGGTTTTGAATGTCTCAACAATTTGAAATCAGGTTCAAATTCCAAATGAAACAGATTTAATTTTTCGACTTCCAAATTCTAGTAACTTCAAATTAAAAATTCAATTTAAATAAACCTCAATTCAAAACGATTTCAAACTTCACTTCAAATTCAATTTAAATGATTTTATTCAAATGGCTAAAAATTTCAATTAAAATTCTCATTTAGAACAATTTAATTTATATCCATTTGACATCCAAAATTGCACTTTAATTAAAATAAATTCAAAGTTCAAATTAAAATTTAAACCTTTAAAATAATTCACTTTCAGTAAATTTAAAGAATATCACAATTTCAACTTTAAGATTTCAAACTAAATACTTTAATCAATTTCATCAATTCCAATTTAAACATTTCAAAGGCCGAATTAGAAAATAAATCAATTCATATAAATCCAATTTTTATTTTCTTTAAAACAATACCATTTAAACAAATCCAAAATCAAGATTTTAAAACCATTTAATCTAACCAAATTTGGTGTCTTTTTATAATTTTCTACCTTGTGTCCAAGTGATCAGTTATTTCAATTTTAATTACATATATATATATATATATAATTTCAAATTTCAATTTCATAGGTGTATATAATTTCGACCTATTTCTTAGTTAAATTTGGAAAAAAATTCAAACGAAAATTTATTTGATGTCAATAATATATAGGATGATAACAAGGATATGTCAAAATAAATCATCATCAGCAGTATAAACACAACATCATTCATCATATCTGTAGCATCCCAAAAATTTATCATTTTAAAATTAGTAATATATTTAAACTTTTGGAATTTAATTTGAAAATAAATTGAAATATCTCAAACAAATAAAATAAGTGATAATTGGTATGAATAAAATTTCAATTTCTTTTGAGTTTAAAATTTTTAAATAGTAAATGTTTTGAAAATCATTTGTATTTAAATTTCATATATATAAGGCATATATGAGCAGACTAGAGTGTATATATTGAAATTGAATTTAAATTGTACAAGTATATGTATGAGTATATAAATGGACACAAATGGTTGTAATACAAGTTGAATTGGAATTTGAATTTAAATTTAAAATAAATGTTTAGGAAAATTAATTGGCTTTTGAAATCATTAAGGTGTACTTTATATAATGTAAAGATTGGTTAAAACAATTCTTCTTTTAACACTGTATATATACACACAAATGAATAAGGGGTATAATTATTTATAAAGTGAATATGATATAAAATTTATTTAAAAATTCTTTTGTCTTTATGAAATTACAAGTGTTAAACATGCATAAGGGAGATGGAGTAAAAATTAACAAGTGTTGAGATCTCAAAATTGGTTTTAACAAGTGGAATTCAATATAATTGATTGAATAAAATAATAATTTAAAAAAAAAATTCAGCTTCCTTGTTTCAATTATTTAGCCTCTCTAAAATCTGAAAGAATAGTAAAAAGATTTGAGCATTTCAAACTTCAACACCCAAAGAAAAAAAAGAAAATCAGAAAGCTGCAACATTTTCTTGGATTCAAAGTAAAAGAATCTGAATATCTTCTTAAACGTCAAGCAGTAGTTTTAAATTCCACCTCTCAGGTAAACTTTAAACTTTATAGCTTATTGAATTTGTAATTTTAAACACAAACAAATTCAAACTACAGATTAGTTTAAGCAAGGCTTCGGTTTTGGCCAGAGACAGTGCAGGGATTCTCTGAAGTAAATTAAGGCAAGTGAATTTCTTTTAAAAAAATTGAATTTGAAGTTGTTAATCAGTAATAAATCAAGAATTTAAGAAAATTATATCAATCAGTTGCAGGAAACAAATCGAGTTCAATGACTAAAATTAATTTCTGGGTTCAAGCTGCAGATCTATTCTCTGTTGCATAAAAAAAAATCTTTCTCTGTTGAATAAGGAATTCAAACTGTAAGTAAAGCTTGGATCTTTGTTTCTCATTGATGAACTGAATAAACAAATAAAACATAGAATAACCAAAGATCTGTAATTACAAGTTGCAGTTTTAATTTCAAGATTAAAGTAGAAAATCCATGCTTCATCCTTATTTTAAAAACTATCAGAAGCTTTCTATTTTCAGGCAAAGGTGAGTAAACCTCTGATTTATCCAATTATTTGTTGTATGTATGCCTGAATGGATGTTGAAAAGCCCTTGCATGTGAACAAATTATGTGCTTGTGTATTTTTTTGCCTGGGAATGTTATGTTTAGGATTTTCATCCCTGTTCCTCTAAGTCTCTGGTTTACAGAATGAACCCATGCCAAATTCAACATCTTTCTCTCTGTTTTCTTCTGAAATTTGATTGTAAACAAAACAAAGTATTTGTTTCAATCATGCATTATGTTTAGTAATTAATCAAAGAAAAACAATATGGTTTTTTTTTTCTATGGAAAATACGAAAATGCAGACACAATCTAAATTACGCAAGAATTCGAATATTATAAGTTTTAAATTCAGTAATGCTATTTGAATCCCCCTTGAAAATAATGATTTTAGAAAGTAAAATCTAAATTTTTCATAAATTTTTTACTGAGAAATTTTAGTTGATCAGAAAATTAAGATCTTGCCAAATTTCGATGAACTAAGTGTTTGTGGGCCTCGAGTTCGTCATCACAGCTAGCTTGGGGGTTTGAGATCCTTAGAAAAATACAAGTTGAATTTATAAATCTTTAAATTGTTGATTCGAGATCGAATTAGGGATAAAAACCCATTTCTGCTCGCAATTGAAAAGAAGGTGCCGCGTCATCGATAGGTGATCGCACTTCATGACGCTAGTGCCAATCGTGGCATCGTTCGTTGATGAAGCTTCGGTCGAGTTTTGGTGATCTCTGGCTGCCAGAGGAGGTGGGGAGAGGCCATTTTCTGGTGATGGGTTTCGATGGAGTACGGGTCGAGGGGCTCGTTTTCGATCGTGGCGATGGTTCTTGCTTTGGGGTGGCTCGATGGGTCGAGAACTTCGTCGTCGACCTGACGACGGTCGTAACTTCGACCAATGATGACCGGGACGGTGTGCAACGTGCACACGGTCCCGTTGTATCAGCAGTTAGTTTTTTTGGGAGGGGATGATGATTGACTCGAAGCGCTACACGGGGTTTGGGGGGAGAAGACTCGAAACTTGTCGTTTAGTGTTGCACCGGGTCGTTTAAACTTAAATAAAATATCGGTGAGAAAAAAATTTATACGGGTCGATTTGGGTAAAAACTCGAAGCAGGGGAATTTTCACTCGGGGATGACTCGAGAGAGCCTCGGGTTGGCCGTCAAACTAGCAAATTCCAGTTTTAAATTTTTTGAAAACATAAGTTCAAACAATTTTTTGAATCCATTCTTTAAAAATAATGATAGTTTTTTAATGGGAGGTGAATTATATGGTATTGGAATGATTTTTGAAATTAACGAAGTTCAAAGATATTTCAAATTTATATTTTTAAATAAAATTGTTTTACATTTAACTTAATAAAAAAAATCAAGAAGTAAATCAAATATTCAAAGTGTTAACTTAAAAACCAAATTAATTTATAATGATTAAATAATGATTAAGCAATTAATGATTTGTAATTACTTTGTAATTGATACTTAATTAAATAATAATTAATTAATTAAAGTAATTAAGATTTAATTAATCAACAATTAAGAATTAATAAATTAAGATAATTAATTAAGGAATAATTAAGTAATAAATTTAATTAAAATTTATTAATTCATAGTTAAGTAAAATTAATCATTGATTTAAAATAATTAATAAAAATAATTATGTGGATAATTTATTTAAATCACATTCACCTTAATTAAAGATGATTGACAATTACCAAATGTTGTGCACTGGTTTGATATTTCTATTGTGATTGTGATACTGTGTGATGTGAATTGTTTTGTGCTGAACTGTGATTTGTGATTTGTTTCTGTGAAAACCCTTTTGCCCGTAAAACGGCATTTAAACTTCAATGCGACTGGGAGTCGGATTTCAGTTAGTTATCCGAAACCCACATCGAACCCTGAATGTGAACCTTTGTAATTGATACACCCACGTGTTTTAAAATTGAGTGCTCACTATTCGGATTAGCCGGGAGAGGATCTTTGTGTCATATAACCTATTCCGAATAGTGATACGACGAAATTAATAGCATTTGAAGATGGTGGTGAAGACCGGGTGTCTTCGAAAATGATAGGATAACCTATCGAATGTCTCTTTACTGAGTTGCTTCGGTATAGAGATCTCCATATGTGATGGGAAGTCCGACCGGAATTGTGGATACCAGGATTTGCAAGGGCTTCTTCCTTTATTGGACTAAGTGCCTTCGGTTCTGTTCGAACCCGGAATAGACTTGTATGGTTGTATGTCTGACACTACGCTTTGAGATATAAAGCAGATTTCTTTCAAATACATATCTGTTGGTGGCGGAGGATTTATTCTCTTAGCTTAACACCCTTCTCTGAGACGTACAAGCTCAGAGGTTATGTAGTTGAAGGTTATCAGCGATATACTCCCAATTTGGTAGTGTGGCATGCTAAGTGCTACTGTGTGTTGATGATCATCTGTTGATCATTTGTGATCAAAGCATGGCTTTCGTGTAAAGCGTAGCTTTGTGGACGAGACCTCATCGGACCTCACACCCCGGAAATGGTCGAAACAGGAAAGATGCGGCATGGTTATGAGGGTCGCACCCTTTAGGGTATGTCATTTGCTTCTGAAAAAGGGTGGTATCATGGTATAGAGTCCAGATACTTTACCTATGTGGTTGCTGCAATCTCATTTACTGTGTGGTTGTTGCTTTGTGGTAGAGGGCCCTCGGATAAAGATCGCAAACGACCGAGGAATGACATACCGAAGTAGTAGTTACCTAGTTACAGAAGTAACCGGCCTTGTGTTGGCAGAGAGCCAAATAGGTTCTCGGAACATCCCTCCAGAGGCGTACCCATGTGGCAGTAGGAAGTTCCTTAGCCTGACCATTTGTTGGAAATCCAATTCCCAATAAGAACCAAGTACAGTTTTAGTTGTATAACCTGCCATTTACTTATGGTGGCGCCTTACTGTTTAGATGGTAGCTATAGTAGGCATATAATAATGGTTGTATGCTGGCTAAGATTAATATTATACTTTCGAAATGGTTCTCTACACTATGAACTAGTAATAATATCAAAGAATTTTTCTCGTATCAAGCATATTTGACTATCATAAGAAGAATTCTCCTCTAATTCTGCGATTGCATTGTGTGTGTGGCGGGAGGTCTTATGGTAGTTTCATTTTCCAAAAAGCATACCGGAATTTCTTTTATAAATCCTGTTTTATTTAAAAGCAACTGTTTTTTTGTTTACTCACACCAGTCCCATGGCTGACTCGGAGTTTACTGTTTCTTTCTAAACTCTGGGTGCCCATCATTTCCACACGGGAAGCCTAGTAGTAGGTTTTCCGTGTTTTGGTGTTAGCTGTATTTTGGAGAACTTTTGGTTTGGAGGCTTTTGTCTTGGAGATATTTCGAAAGCTTTGGATCTCAATGTGCTTAGTTTTGGAGGTTCGCTGTCACTCTATTTCCTTGAAGACTTTTTGGCATATGATCACTTGTTATTCTATTGTGATATTCTATTTGAAGTTGTGTTATATGTATAATGGTACTCTGATGTAGTAATGGATATTATGATGGTGTTGTATCTATGATGTAATGCATGATATTCATTTTGTTTCCACTGTTTTATATTCATCTAATGTTGTTATATGCTCCATCCGACAGGAGTTCGATGTTTGAATCTTCGGCAGTCGAATACAAGCGAGGTATTTGATGTCTATTTTTGAACGTTGGATTTCGGGTCGTGACATGTGGTATCAGAGCTAAAGGTTGAATAAGAACTTTACCTACGGAGTATAACATATTATATGGCTCATTAGAGATAGGGTGAAGTATACCCTAGAATGAGTATAACCGAGACCAAAACCCTAAATTTTCTTAGTCTATTTCCTTTAACTGCCGATATTCCTTAAGATATCTTGTCCGAATATCTAAATCAATTTTCTTACTAATTACAGATAGTAAGGATGAGCGGACGAAGAGGAAGAGCTGGGGCGAGGAAATGCCACAACACCTAGCCAAATTCCCCCAACAGCAGCAACAGCTTTATCTACTCAGCATCTGCCAAATCTGGCTGATTTATGTAAGAGTTTCTTAAGGCTTGGTGGTAAGCCATTCACCGGCAATGAGTCGATTGTTGAGGCCCAGGCATGGATTAGATCATGTGAAAGAATCTTTAAAGGGCAAATTCTAAAAGATGATCAGATGCGACTCATAGCTTCTTGGCAAATTCAAGAAGAAGCCTTAGCATGGTGGGAGGCAGTGACGAGTTTACTTGGGAGAGATTCAAAGAAGTATTTGAGAAGCGCTATATGCCATCAGCAGGGATTTCTCAAATGTACCAGGAATTCATGGACTTAAAGCAGGGGAGTTTGTCATTCGAGGAGTATCTAAACAAATTCAATGAATTGTCTCGTTTCGATGCAGGATTGGTGAACACACCTTTAAAGAAAAATGAAAGGTTCATTCGTGGGATGAATAAGAAGTTCCACGGAAGAATGACTGGCCACGTCAAAGAATCCTTTTCAGATTTGGTTGATATGGGGTACATATATGCTACATTTGACATGCAAGAAGCCCCGGTGGAGAAAGGAAATTCGGGCAATCAAAATTGGAAGAAGAGGAAATTTGGAGGCAAGAAACCGTGGCAGGGTAAGGAGAAAAAGAAGAGCAATCAGGGAAGTTCGGCAGGGAATTTACTTGCTTCAATTGTCTAGAAAAAGACCACTACTCAAACAGCTGCAAGAAGCCAAAGAGAGATCAATATGTTCAAGCAAAGCCCAGGAAATGTTATTATTGTCATAAATTGGGACACGAAGTTAAAGACTGTCCAGCCATGAAGCAAGCTCAGACAGCCAAGGTGTACACAGTCAAAGACAAACCTGCATCTTCCAAAGCAGAAAAGGGGAAAGGAGTTCTGGAAGGTAATCTCACTATTTATGATAGCATTGTTAGAGTTCTGTTTGACACGGGCGCTACACATAGTTTTATCTCTCAGTAAGCTATTAATGAATTAAATTTTGAACCTGATTTTTTTGATGAGCTTATGTGCGTAAAGAATCCAGTTGGAGGTCTCATGAACCTTTGTCTTCGATGTAGAGACGATCCAATCTCATATTCTTGTTACCAATTCCCTATCGGTCTCTTTGTCCTTGATTTTAATGAGTTTGAAGTCTTACTCGGAATGGATTGGCTAGCAAAATATGAAGCCAAATTGGATTGCAATAATCGATTGATTTCGATTAAAATCAAATTTGGAGATTTCATTGAGATTTCTTGTGAGGACCCTAGTCCTAAAAGAGAAGGGTTGATGTATAATTTGGGTTATCCTGAACCCAGTCTGGAGTCATACCCATTGTTAGCGATTTTCCATATGTATTTGAAGAAGTGAAATCTTTACCTCCACATCGAGAAATAGAATTCCGAATTGACCTAGTACCCGATGCTCGTCCTGTCGTTCATGCAAGTCGCAGGATGGCACCCAGGGAAAGGGTTGAATTAGTCAAGCAAACCGATGATTTGCTAGAAAGAGGGTTAATTCGACCTAGTGTTTCTGAATGGGGTTTAGTCATTTGTTTGTTGCTAAATCAGATGGATCTTTGAGATTGCGTGTGGATTACCGCGATCTCAATAAGCTAACTCTCAAGAGTAAATTTCCTCTACCTAGAATTGATGATCTATTTGATTAATTGCACGACGCTCGTTTCTTTTCGAAGAAGGATCTAGCCTAGGGGTTCCATCAACTATGAATTGCCGAGGATTGTGTTCATCTGATCGCTTTCAGGGGTCCTAATATGTTCTACGTATGGTTAGTCATGCCTTTCGGGCTAACCAATGCCCCAACATACTTCGTAGATCTTATGACTTGTGTGTTTCAGGAAGTATTGAATAAATTTGTGCTGTGTTTATTGACGATATTTTGGTCTATTCCAAGACTGAAGAGGAGCATGCTGAGCATCTT
Source organism: Allium cepa (assembly GCA_030765085.1). Lineage (NCBI taxonomy): Eukaryota > Viridiplantae > Streptophyta > Magnoliopsida > Asparagales > Amaryllidaceae > Allium > Allium cepa. Next base: position 253,216,285 of record CM060939.1, read on the forward strand.
AGAATCATTTTGGAGATATTGAGGAGAAATATTCTATTCGCAAAATTTTCCAAATGCCATTTTTGGGTCAAAGAAGTTAAATTTCTCGGCCATATTGTTAATGAAGAAGGGATTTCTGTTGATCCTAGCAAAATTTCCGCTATTCTTGATTGGAGAAAACCCACTACACCAAAAGAAGTTCGAAGCTTTTTGGGTTTAGTAGGTTATTATCGAAAGTTTGTTCAGGACTTTTCGAAGATAGCAAGTCCGTTGACTAAGCTAACAATGAAGAATGCAAAATTCAATTGGACTCCAAAATGTGACGAGGCTTTTCAGGAGTTGAAGAAGAGATTAACCACCATTTCTGTTCTCGCTATTATCAACGAAAATTAGGGTTTATCTGTTTATACCGATGCTTGTGTTGATGGTTTGGGTGCAGTATTAATGCAGAATGGGAAGGTAATTGCCTACGCGAGTAGACAATTACGTCCTCATGAAAGAAACTACCCAACCCATGATTTGGAGCTTTTAGTTGTTATCTTCGCTTTGAAAATATGGCGACATTATCTTCTAGGTAAGAATCTTTTCAGCTTTCTTAACAATTTACGAATTTAACTTAACTTAACAAATATACTTATTGAACTCTCTTTATTTTTAGGTGAAAAATTTGAATTATTCACTGCCATAAATCTTTGAAATATCTCTTCACCCAGAAAGATTTAAATCTACGACAACAATGTTAGTTGGAATTTCTGGCATCTTATGACCTAGACATTCTATATATGCCTGGAAAAGCCAATGTAGTTATCGATGCTTTGAGCAGAAGACATGTTGTTCTCGCATATCTTGTTATCGCTCCTACTCTTCTTAAGAAGATTGCAAGACAGAAGACAGAAGACAAGTTTCTTCGGGAAATTTGTAGAAGAATATGTCGAGGTGAGAATTTCAGTTTTGGAATTGATGATAATGTAGTTATAAGGATGAAAGGCAGGATTTGTGTCCCGGACATTCCCGAACTGAAACGAGAAGTTTTAGATGAATGTCACAAATCTAAATTCAGCATCCATCTAGGAGTCAATAAAATGCATCGTGATATCAAAAGAACTTTCTGGTGGAAGACGATGAAAAGAGACATATCTATATATGTGAGTCGCTGTGCTACTGCCAACAAATCAAAAGCGATCAAAAGAAAATGGCGGGTCTACTTCAGCCTTTAGAGGTACCCAAGTGGAAATAGGACCAAGTATCGATGGGTTTCATCGACGGTTTGCCCCGTACTCGGAAAGGCAATGAAGCAATTTGAGTCATTGTGGACCGTTTGACAAAGACAACCCACTTCTTGCTAGTGAAATCTACCCGCACGGCAGCGAGTTTAGCCGAGTTATATGTAAAATAAATTGTCTGTCTCCAAGGCATTCCTAGCAGCATAGTGAGTGATCGTGATCCGATCTTCACTAGTAGATTTTGGGAGGCGTTTCAGGATGCATTGGGAACAAAACTGAATTTCAGCACTGCTTATCACCCACAGTCTGATGGGCAGACTGAGAGAATTAACCGAATCTTAGAAGACCTATTACATGGTTGTATACTTGATTTTGGTGGTTCTTGGGAGGACCATTTGCATCTGGTCGAGTTCTCTTATAACAATAGCTATTAGGCCAGTATCGAGATGGCTCCTTTTGAAGCTCTATATGGTCGTCCGTGTCAATCACCTACATGCTGGATAGAGTCAGGTGATAAATTCGTCCTTGGATCGGATATGATTAAAGAAGCCACAGAGAAAGTTGATTTTATATGGAAGAAATTGAGGATGGCTCAAAGTCGTCAAAAGAGTTATTATGATCGTAGAAGAAGGGATTTGGAATTCTAGATTGGAGATTCTGCCTTTCTCAAAGTATCTCCAATGCGAGGTATATTGAGGTTTGGAAAGACCGGTAAGCTGGCACTACAATATATTGGTCTTTTTCCTATTCTGGAGAGGATCGGTTCGTTAGCCTATCGAGTGCAGTTGCCTAGCTGGTTATCTGGCATGCATGATGTATTCCACGTGTGCATGATCTAGATAGTATTATTGAAGAAGCTGCTCAACAGGATCTTGACAGCAATCCCAATTTAACAGTTAGAAGAGAACCAATAAAGATTGTGGATCGTGATGAAAAGCAATTGAGGAAAAAAATTGTGAAACTAGTTAAAGTTCAGTGGAGTGGCGATCTAAAGGACTGCACTTGGGAAACTGAAGATAATATGCAGAAATCATATCCCAATTACAGAGTGGATATCTTGGCTTAAGTTGGTAAGTCATTCCTTTACTCTTTCTGAATTCGTATATTCTTTGTTTGTTTTTGCTCTCTCTTTCAAATTTCGAGGACGAAATTTTCTTAAGGGAGGATATCTGTAACATCCTAAAAATTTATCGTTTTAAAATTAGTAATATATTTAAACTTTTGGAATTTAATTTGAAAATAAATTGAAATATCTCAAACAAATAAAATAAGTGATAATTGGTATGAATAAAGTTCCAATTTCTTTTGAGTTTAAAAATTTAAAATAATAAATGTTTTGAAAATCATTTGAATTTAAATTTCAAATATATAAGGCATATATGAGTAGATTAGAGTGTATATATTGAAATTGAATTTAAATTGTACAAGTATATGTATGAGTATATAAATGGACATAAATAGTTATAATTCAAGTTGAATTGGAATTTGAATTTAAATTCAAAATAAATGTTTTAGAAAAATAATTGGCTTTTGAAATCATTAAGGTGTAGTTTATATAATGTAAAGATTGGTAAAAACAATTCTTCTTTTAACATTGTATATATACACACACAAATGAATAAGGGGTATAATTATTTATAAAGTGAATATGATATAAAATTTATTTAAAAAATTCTTCTGTCTTTGTGAAATTACAAGTGTTAAACATGCATAAGGGAGATGGAGTAAAAATTAACAAGTGTTGAGATCTCAAAATTGGTTTTAACAAGTGGCATTCAATATAATTGATTGAATAAAATAATAAAATTTAAAAATCATAAAAACTTTTTAGCTTCCTTGTTTAAATTATTTAGCCTCTCTAAAATATGAAAGAACAGTAAAAAGATTTGAGCATTTCAAACGTCAACACCCAAAGAGAAAAAAATTAGAAAGCTGCAACATTTTCTTGGATTCAAAGTAAAAGAATCTGAAGATCTTCTTAAACATCAAGTAGTAGTTTTACATTCCATCTCTCAGGTAAACTTTAAACTTTATAGTTTAATGAATTTTTAATTTTAAAATCAAGTTTAAACACAAACAAATTCAAACTGCAGATTAGTTTAAACAAGGCTTCCGTTTTGGCACGAGACAGTGCAAGGATTCTCTGAAGTAAATTAAGGCTTGTGAATTTCTTTTAAAAAACATTGAATTTGAAGTTGTTAAGCAGTGATAAAGTAAGAATTTAAGCAAATTATATCAATCCGTTGTAGGAAACAAATCAAGTTTAAAGACTAAAATTAATTTCTAGGTTCAAGCCGCAGATCTGTTCTCTGTTGCATAAAAAAAATCTTTCTCTGTTGAATAAGGAATTCAAACCGTAAGTAAAGCTTGGATCTTTGTTTGTCATTGATGAAATGAATAAAAAAAAATACAACAGAGAATAACCAAAGATCTGTACTTACAAGTTGCAGATTTAATTTCAAGATTAAAGTAGAAAATCCAGACTTCATCCTTATTTTAAAAACGATCAGAAGCTTTCTGTTTTCAGGCGAAGGTGAGTAAACCTCTGATTTACCCAATTATTTGTTGTATGTAGCCTGAATAGATGTTGAAAAGCCTTTACATGCGAACAAATTGTGTGCTTGTGTATTTTTTTTGCCTGGGAATGTTATGTTCAGGATTTTCATCCCTGTTCCTCTAAGTCTCTGGTTTACAGAATGAACCCATGCCAAATTCAACATCTTTCTCTCTGTTTTCTTTTGAAATTTGATTGTAAACAAAACAAAGTGCTTGTTTTAATCAAGCATTATGTTTAGTAATTAATCAAATCAAAACAATATGGTTTTTTTGGAAAAATGTGAAAATGCGAAAATGTAGTCACAATCTAAATTAGGCAAGAATTCGAATATCATAAGTTTTAAATTCAGTAATGCTATCTGAATTCCCCTTGAAAATAATGATTTTAGTAAGTAAAATCTAAATTTTTCATAAAGTTTTTACTGAGAAATTTTAGTTGATCAGAAAAGTAAGATCTTGTCAAATTCCGATGAGCTGAGCGTTTGTGGGCCTCGAGTTCGTCGTCACAGCTAGCTTGGGGGTTTGAGATCCTCAGAAAAATACAACTTGAATTTATAAATCTTTAAATTGTTGATTCGAGATCGAATTAGGGTTAAAAACCCATTTCTGCTCGCAATTGAAAAGATGTGCCGCGTCGTCGATAGGTGATCGGACTTCATGACGCCAGTGCCAATCGCGGCGTCGTTCGTTGATGAAGCTTCGGTCGAGTTTTGGTGATCTCTGACGTCCAAAGGAGGTAAGGCGAGACCATTTTCTGGTGATGGGTTTCGATGGAGTATGGGTCGAGGATCTCGTTTTCGATCGTGGCGATGGTTCGTGCTTTGGGGTGGCTCCATGGGTCGAGAACTTCATCGTCGACCTGACGACGGTCGTAACTTCGACCAGTGATGACCGGGATGGTGTACAACGTGCACACGGTCCCGTTGTATCAGCAGTTTGTTTTTTGGGAGGGGATGATGATTGACTCGAAGCGCTACACGGGGTTTGGGGGGAGAAGGCTCAAAGCTATGGTCGTGTCGTTTAGCGTTGCACCGGGTCGTTTAAACTTAAACAAATTTTAGTGGGAAGAAAATTTATACGGGTCGATTTGGGTAAAAACTTGAAGCAGGGGGAATTTTCACTCCGGGATGACTCGAGACAGCCTCGGGTTGGCCGTCAAACCAGCAAATTCCAGTTTTAAAAATTTTGAAAACATAAGTTCAAACAATTTTCTAAATCCATTCTTTAAAAATAATGATAGTTTATTAATGGGAGGTGAAGTATATGGTATTGGAATGATTTTTGAAATTAATGTAGTTAAAAGATATTTCAAATTTATATTTTTAAATAAAATTGTTTTACATTTAACTTAAAAAAAAATTAAGAAGTAAATCAAATATTCAAAGTGTTAACTTAAAAACCAAATTTACTTATAATGATTAAATAATGATTAAGCAATTAATGATTTGTAATTGATAATTAATTAAAGAATAATTAATTAATAAAAGTAATTAAGATTTAATTAATCAATAATTAAGAATTAATAAATTAAGATAATTAATTAATGAATAATTAAGTAATAAAGTTAATTAAAATTTAATTAATTCATAGTTAAGTAAAATTAATCATTGATTTAAAATAATTAATAAAAATAATTATGTGGATAATTCATTTAAATCACATTCACCTTAATTAAAGATGATTGACTATTACCAAATATTGTGCACTGGATTGATATTTCTATTGTGATTGTGATACCGTGTGATGTGAATTGTTTTGTGCTGAACGGTGATTCGTGATTTGTTTCTGTGAAAACCCTTTTGCCCGTAAAACGGCATTTAAACTTCGATGCGACAAGGAGTCGGATTTCAGTTAGTTATGCGAAACCCACATCGAACCTTGAATGTGAACCTTTGTAATTGATACACCCACGTGTTTTAAAATTGAGTGCTCACTACTCGGATTAGCCAGGAGAGGACCTTTGTGTCATATAACCCATTCTGAATAGTGATACGATGAAATTAATAGCATTTGAAGACGGTGGTGAAGACCGGGTGTTTTCGAAAACGATAGGATAACCTATCGAATGTCTCTGCACTGAGTTGCTCCGGTATAGAGATCTCCACGTGTGATGGGGATATGATCGGAATTGTGGATACCTGGATTTGCAAGGGCTTCTTCCTTTATTGGACGAAGTGCCTTCGGTTCTGTTCGAACCTGGAACATACTTTTATGGTTGTATGTCTAACACTACGCTTTGAGATATAAAGCAGATTTCTTTCAAATACATATCTATTGGTGGCGGAGGATTTATTCTCTTAGCTTAACACCCTTCTCTGAGACGTACGAGCTTAGAGTTATGTAGTTGAAGATTATCAGCAACATACTCCCAATTTGGTAGTGTGGCATGCTAAGTGCTGTTGTGTGTTGATGATCATTTGTTGATCATTTGTGATCAAAGCATGGCTTTCGTGTAAAGCGTTGCTTTGTGGACGAGACCTCATCGGACCTCACACCCCGGAAATGGTCGAAACAGGAAAGCTGCGGCAAGGTTATGAGGGTCGCACCCTTTAGGCTATGTCATTTCCTTTTGGAAAAGGGTAGTATCATGGTATGGAGCCCATATACTTTACCTATGTGGTTGCTGCAATCTCATTTACTGTGTGGTTATTGCTTTGTGGTAGAGGGCCCTCGGATAAAGGTCGTAAACGACCGGGGAATGGCATACTCGAGTAGTAGTTACCTAGTTACAGAGGTAACCCGGCCTTGTGTTGGCAGAGAGCTGGGTAGGATCTCGAGACGTCCCTCCAGAGGCATACCCACATGGCAGTAGGAAGTTCCTTAGTCTGACCATTTGTTGGAAATCCAATTCCCAATACGAACCCAGTACGGTTTTAGTTGTATAACATGCCATTTACTTATGGTGGCGCCCTACTGTTTAGATGGTAGCTATAGTAGGCAAACAACAATGGTTGTATGCTGGCTAAGATTACTATTATACTTTCGAAATGGTTCTCTACACTACGCACTAGTAATAATATCAAAGAATTTTTATTGTATCAAGCATATTTGACTATCATAAGAAGAAATCCGCTCCAATTCTACAATTGCATTGTGTGTGTGGCGGGGGGTCTTATGGTAGTTTCATTTTCCAAAAAGCATACCAAATTTTCTTTTATAAATCCTGTTTTATTTAAAACCAACTGTTTTTTTGTTTACTCATACTAGTCCCATGACTGACCCGGAGTTTATTGTTTCTTTCTAAACTTTGGGTGCCCATCATTCCACATGGGCAGCCTAGTAGCAGGTTTTCCGTGTTCTGGTGTTAGCTGTATTTTGGAGACTTTTTGGTTTGGAGGCTATCGGTTTTTGGAGGCTTTTGTCTTAAAGATATTTTGAAAGCTTTTGGATCTCAAGGTGCTTAGTTTTGGAGGTTCGCTGTCACCCTATTTCCTTGAAGACTTTTTGGCATATGATCACTTGTTGTTCTATTGTGATGTTCTATTTGAAGTTGGGATATATGTATAATGATACTCTGATGTAGTAATGGATATTATGATGGTGTTGTATCTATGATGTAATGCATGATATTCATTTTGTTTCCGCTATTTTATATTCATCTAATGTTATTATAAGCTCCATCCGACTGGAGTTTGATGGTTGAATCTTCGGCAGTCAAATACAAGTGAGGTATTTGATGTCAATTTTCGAATATTGGATCTCGGGTCGTGACAATATCAGTCAATAGGCATACATATGCAATCAACATCTGAATCAACCAATATATCACAATGGTCACTAGTTATCAAACGTCGGGGTTTTAACTGAAAGTGCGGTGTATATGCAATTATATGTGCTAATATAGTATACACGGATCGTGTAATATGGATTACAATACAAATGCGGAAATAGATGATAATGGCATAGTAAATAAAAAATAGAAAAATCACACCAGAGATTTTTATACTGGTTCGGAGCACCGTCCTACGTCCAGTCCCAGACGTCTATCTGGATTTTCACTATTAACTTCCTCGCTTCACCCGGAGGAACAGGTTTACAACACCCGAACAGCCGAACGGGATTTCACGCCTCTAATACACTAAGGACTTCAACACTTGCCTCTTACAACACAGAGGACTTCAACAAAAGAACAAATACAATTGTTGTTGACAACTTGTGTTCTTGAAAACACGGATTTGTCACTAACAGTACACCCTTCCTATAATCTTATCCTCAAAGTATGCGAATGATGTTTTGAAAAGATTAAGGAAAGTATATTACTTATTGAATCAAAAGATATGAAATAGTGTCAATGATTCAATAAATAATCGAGAGCTTTTTAGAATGCAGGAGTATATAAAGTAAGATCAGAGATTAGATTAAAAAGAATATGTGAAATTATTGTTGTTTAATCAACGAATTGGATGAGTTTATATAGATAAGAATGGTTGTAACTCTTTGCCATTAAGAGATATGATCTTTGGTGAAAGGTAAGAGATGCAACCTTTGGAGAAGAGAAGTGTCTTTTGGAAAAATTGCTTTCTGTTTAAAAACGGTCGACGGGTTAAAAAGTGACCAGTAGACAGGAATTTAAATATATATACGTTATGTGCATGTGTGCACGTTCAATGTGCAAATTATGCAGGAACGGTCGACCGCCTATATTGTGACCGGTCGACCGGTCCCTGTAAAGTTGCACACTGAATGTGCAACTATATTCCAATTGTATATATATTAATTTTCTTGAAAATGCATGATTATTTGAGGATAGATTTTAACAAGTTTATCACTAATATATCTATAGTAAATATCAAATAATCAATCTACAATCTATAGTAACATATGTAGCTCTAATGACCTTGTTTTGTCGATCGCCTTATTTGTCAGAAATCAAAACTTTCATAAAACTTGTGACTCAACATTCTCCCCCTTTTTGATTGATGACAATATATCTGCAAATCTGAATCTCCCCCTGAGTATGTGATCTCTCCCTCATTGAATCCTTATATGTATGTTCCTGCAAACAATTGTTATCTATTTCTCCCCCTTTGTCATCGACAAAAAGGAGTAACAGATACTAGAATAGTAGAATGAATATGATATGCATAGCAAAATAAATCATTAACACATCAAAAACATAACAGAGTTTACTACAGAACATAATGTCAAATGAAAAACAAAAAATAACGACACTACTAAGTACAAGTGTCGAAGAATGTTTTTAAAGTACTAAATCATAATAGAATCTAGGATGAAGCAGATCGTATCTCCTCTTCATCATCATCATCATCGTCATCATCATCATCTTCTTCTTCCTCATCATTGTGCCCTCTAGATGATTCTCCATGTCCATGACCACTCATTCCTGTAGACTCGTCAGATGATGTCCAGGTGAAAACTGGAGCAGCAGGACGTTTTCCTGGGTCTTGTGCTTGAACAGAGGTGGATGTGGAACATGATATAGCATCCCATAGCATACCAAAGAATGACTTGACCTTATTGAAGCGCTTATCGATTTTAGAGTCCATGCGCTTGAGACGTGATTCAAGCAAAAATTGGTTACGCGCGATTGTTTCGAGTGATTCTTTTGTAGATGACTTTGATTTTAATAGTTTTACTTCATCGGAACGAGGACGAGAGGAATTGCTCGTTGTTTCCTTCGTCCTCTTTGTTGCCATTCTTCAAAAGGCATAATCTCAAGGTAAGGTGGAGGAAGCTTCATTCGTTTGATGGTTATGGAATCAATGCATTTTGGTTTTGAGGTTGCAGAATCAGGAGGATTGACCCCACAAGCTAACAAAAGTTGCATGATATATTCATTGTAGAAGAAATGAGGCCGTGTTGAGTTATTTACCTTGAGAATTTCATCAAAAAGCATGTGAACCCAATTGATTTGGATTTCACCATAAATAGCATAGAGTGCCTTGAAGTTTTCTTTGTACACTGCATCATAATTTCCATGTCTAGGAAAAAGAGAATGCATCAAAACCCGATGAAGTAGTCTGGCTGTCGGTCGAAGTCCAATAGACTTAGTGCCATCACTATCGTCTTCTATGAACTGATGACTAGTATTATTTCGAGTGAAGACTTCGCAGAAGTTAGATGAAAACTCTTCGCCTCGATTTGGTATACCAAGTATAGAGGCAATTCTAGCATGAGTAAGAAAAATTTGCTTGCCACAGACCACAGACCAGATGACGCCGTTTGGATTATCAGGTTGATACTCATCAAGATTCATGTTGGGGTAAAACAATTTGATCATCAAATGATTTATCTCCACACTATTTTCTGAAAAATCGATTAATGGAGTAATGTTGGAATTATTGGCTAACCTTCGAACTCCATAAGCCGTGAAATCATCAAATTTGATGAAAGAGCCTGGATGAAACTTGTAATTTGTCATCTGATTCCATCTTGTTACAGCAATTGGACTTTGAAGCCATTTTTTGACGGAGATGGTAGGAGATGAAGTTTCAGAGGTTGCTCCTTTCTTGGATTTCTTTTGAGGAGGAGCCATTGTTGGAGGATTTGAGATTTGGGAATTGAAAATAGGAAACTAAGGTTTGTGATTTTGGGTAAAAGAACAGCTTGAGTAAAAAGTCAAAGAGGGGAGAGGAAAAAATGACGCATAGGTTTATATAAAAAAACTGAAAATACGTCAACCGGTCGACCTACTAATTTTGGCCGGTCGACCGTTTTCAACCAGAGAGCAAACGGTCGACCGGCTATAACAGGGGCGGTCGACCGGTACTGGTCTGCTGAGTAAATCATGTTATTTTGCAAGTTTTTTATAGTATATCAACCTATATATATTATATTTTATTTGTAATACAAGATATAACCGTCATTACACAAGAGATATATAAAGATATAATAACTATATATAAACCTAATGAGAAAATTCGTCATTAGAATTATCGTTGTTTCCTTCAATACGTTTTGACCATGGACTCCATTGTTTCTGAGCTCCTTCATTCTTCTCATAGTTCCGATCCCACGAGTTAGGACTTTTAGATGTTGATGGCCTAGACGGCATTGGTTCATGCACGTCATGCTTGCTGGAACCGCAGAAAAATGTTGCCAACTTTTCTAAAACGGATAATCATGCCGATGTCCGCTGTTGCTCGTGATAAAGTTGACTTTGCCCATAATGGTGCTGTCTCTGAAGGTCTATCTGATGTTTCTGGTAGTGGTGTATTTCATCGATTTGAGCTTTGGTACGAGGAGAATAGAATAATGTCCTCTTCACTCGTTTTGAATTTGGAGTTTTATCAGACATACAAGAGCATTGATGATGACAACTTGATTTTTGTTTTGGAGTTGTAGGAGAATAAAATTCCTCCGACTCAGAACTCGTAATTGAAATGTATGATTCTTGAGCACATTTATCACAAATGTGAGCCATAGTGTATGTTGTATAGAATATTTAGATAAAAAAAGATGAACAAAATATAAAATTTTTGCAAGCTTATATACAAGTTTCTTTTGTATAAACTTATGGATGTGAGTTAATGAAATATTTTAACTAAGAAAACATAAGCAGAAATTTTATTGTAAATCTAAAAATAGCTTTCTTTTTAAAACTGAATTTATAAAATGAGAAAGGAAAGGACGATCACAAAAAAATGAGTAAAGAGAATTTAACCATTAAATAAAGCAGTGGCTTATATTTAATGTAAAAAAAATAGTTTATGCAAAAGTTATGGTTAAAGGATAACGAAAAAGAATAACTAAAGGATAACTAACAAGAAGACGTTCTTTAGAAATTACTTAGTCAAGATTTTTTCTTGAAATTAAACCAAGCTATCTTCGTAATCTAATAAAATTAGATTCGAGCAGAGGCTTAGTAAAAATGTCTGCTAATTGATTGTCAGTATGAACATATTCAAGACATATTTTCCTTTGTCAATATTATCTCGAAGGAAATGATGACGGATATCAATGTGTTTGGTTCTAGAGTGATTTACTGGATTTTTAGAGAGATTTATAGCACTAGTGTTATCACAGTATATAATAGAATTTGATAAATGAATATCAAAATCTTGAAGTGTTTGTTGCATATATAGTACTTGAGTACAAGCGAGAGCTGCTGATATATATTCAGCTTCGCATGTTGATAGTGAAACACAATTCTGTTTCTTACTGAACCAAGAGACAAGTGATTTTCCAATAAAATGGCACGTACCACTTGTACTATTTCTATCCGTTCTTGAGCCACCGAAATCAGCATCACTATATGATACTAATTCAAATGGACATTCTTTTGGATAAAAAAGACCGAAATCTTTGGTATTATTAAGATAACGAATTATACGTTTCACTGCTCGTAGATGTGATTCCTTTGGATCGGCTTGAAAACGAGCACATAAACAAACACTCATTATTATATCTGGACGACTAGCTGTAAGATAAAGAAGAGAACCAATCATGCTTCGATATAATTTCTGGTCAACATTCTTACCACTTTCATCTTTGTCAAGATGTGTAGTTGTACTCATAGGAGTTGGTTTACCAGATGTATTTTCTAATCCGAAGCGTTTGATAATGTTTTCACAGTATTTTTCTTGATTGATAAAAATGCCGTTTGAAAGTTGCTTTATTTGAAGTCCAAGAAAATAAGATAGTTCTCCCATATGAGACATTTCGAATTCTTTGGTCATAATACTTGCAAATTCTTTGCAAAGTTTATCGTTTGTTGAACCAAAGATGATATCGTCTACATATATCTGGATAACTAGAATATCTTTTCGAGAATGTTTAATAAACAAGGTTTGATCGACTTTGCCTATTTGAAATCCTGAGCTAATAAGATAGCTACGTAGTCGTTCATACCAAGCACGAGGTGCTTGTTTTAAACCATACAGAGCTTTCTTAAGTTTGAACACATGGTTTGGATATTTTTCATGTACGAACAGAGGAGGTTGTTCGACATAGACATTCTCTTTGATAAATCCATTGAGAAAAGCACTTTTGACATCCATCTGATAAAGTTTGAAATTATGGTGACAAGCAAAAGATAATAGGACTCTAATAGCTTCTAGTCGAGCAACTGGTGCAAAAGTATCTTCATAATCGATACCTTCTTCCTGATTATATCCTTGTGCTACTAATCTTGCTTTATTTTTGGTGATATTTCCTTGTTCGTCGGCCTTATTTTTATAGACCCATTTAGTACCAATTACTGACTGATCAGTTGGTCGTGGAACAAGTTCCCAAACGTCATTGCGCTCAAACTGATTTAGTTCTTCCTGCATGGCAATGATCCAGTAATCATCTGTAGCAGCTTCTTTTGGATTCTTAGGTTCGATATTTGAGAGAAAAGCGACATGACCCATTTGATTGAGTTGACTCCTTGTTCTGACATGTGATGTTATTTCACTGATTATATTTTGAGCCGGATGATCTCTTCATATTCTTGGTGGTGATTGTAACTCACATGTTTGAGGAATATTCTCAATAATTATTTCCGAGTCAGAATCAATATTTGTGATGATTTGATTGTCAGTGACTATTGATTCGTCACCATCTGATATAGTGTGAGGGTGCTGATAGATTTCATCAAAAGAGACATGAAGTGATTCTTCAATAGTTTTGGTTCGTTTATTAAATATCCGATAGGCCTTACTTCGTTCCGAATAACCGACAAATATTCCTTCATCGGCTTTTGGATCGAATTTGCCAAGCTGGTCTTTCGTATTTAAAATAAAGCACTTGGAACCAAAAACTTTGAAATATGAGATTTTAGGCTTCCTTTTGTTAAATAATTCATAAGGAGTATTCTTGGTAAGAGGTCTTATGGATACACGATTTAAAACATAACAGGCAGTTGCCACAGCTTCCGCCCAAAAATGTTTTGGTAAGGTGGTTCCATTCAATAATGTTCTTGCACATTCTTGTAAAGTTTGGTTCTTCCGTTCTACAACTCCGTTCTGTTGTGGAGTTCTGGGAAACGAAAAATTATGATATATACCTTTCTTTGTACAAAAATGTTCAAATTCATTATTTTCAAATTCTCCGCCATGATCACTTCTTATATTTTTAACTTTAATCCCTTTTGATTTTTGAATTCTTTTGACGAAAGATTTGAAATGATCGAAAGTGTGACTTTTATTTTTTAAGAAAATTGTCCATGTATAACGAGAGAAATCATCAACAATTACAAGCACATATTGACTGTGATTTATTGATTGAACTCTAGTAGGTCCAAATAAATCCATGTGTAGTAACTCAAGTGGTTGTAATGTTGATATGACTTTCTTGGATTTAAAAGATGATTTGGTCAATTTTCCTAATTGACATGCATCACAAATGTTGTTAACTTTGAAACTCATTTTGGGTAGTCCTCTAACTAGATTGTTTTTGGCTAGCTTGTCAATAGTTCTGAAGTTTATATGACAGAAGCGTTTGTGCCATAGCCATGGATCATTGTCATTAGCCACAAGACACATATCTGAATTATGATTAATGTTCATATTCAAAATATATATATTTCTGTCTCTATAACCTTCGAAAACCAAATTATGGTCTTTATCTAAAATACTACACTTATTATTTGAAAATGAAATTATAAAACCTTTGTCACATAACTGACTAATACTAAGAAAATTGTGTTTTAAATTTCTAGCTAGCATGACATTAGTAATAAGAGGTAAGTTAGATGTACCGCAATTGCTCACATCGCCTTTGCCGATGATATAGCCTTTTGAATTGTCTCCATAAGTGACGGAGCCACCATCTGAATATGTAATATTTGTTAATAAACTCTTGTCTCCCGTCATGTGCTTTGAGCAACCACTGTCCAATATCCACTTTCCTCTTTTCTTAAGTGGAACCTCATCTTCTGTTGCCATAAAACACACATTAGCTTGTTCATTCTCTGAATCACTTTCACTTTCTGATGAAGATGATTCTGAATCATCCCATGTTACTGAGAAGGCTCGTTTCTTAGATTTGTCCTTCTTATATTTGAATTTGTCATTTTCTGACTTCTTCTTTTGTTCTGGACAATCGTTCTGCATGTGTCCCTTTTTGTGACAGTTGAAACATTCTATAGCAGATGAAGATGGTTTATTTGATCCAGGTTTCCTTTTATTGTAGCGACTGGCTTTTCGATATTTTAAGAATTTTTTGAATCCTTTCGCAATGAATGCCAAATCTTCGTCTTCAGAATCTGATTCATTTTCATCTTTCTCAACATGAAATGCTACATTTTTCTTTTCTTCTTTCTGTTCTTTTCTAGCCTGCAGATTTGCTTCATAGGACATTAAATTTCCTATCAATTCATCTGGCTTCATGACGGAAAGGTCATTAGTTTCTTCAATTGCTAATACTTTTCCTTCCCATTCACTAGTCAGAGAGTGTAGGACTGTTGAAACAACATCGAAATCAGAATACTTTTGTCCTAAGCCAATAAGTGCATGGTGAATAGTTTGAAACCGTGAATACATGTCATTGATTGTCTCATTTGGTTTCATTTTGAAAATTTGAAATTGACTTTTCAGCATGGCTATTTTGGCTTGTTTAACCTTGTTAGTACCTTCATGAGTGATTTTTAGTGTTTGCCAAATTTGATATGCAGTAGTGCAGATACTAACACGATTATATTCATTTTGGTCTAATGCACAGAACAACATATTTATTGCTCTAGCATTTACGGCTGCTGCCGTTTTCTCAGCTGCAGTCCATTCTGAATAATCAGTTGTTGGATTCACTATTTTTCTTTGAGTGGCATTCCAAGCATCATAGCTATTTGATTGCATAAAGAATGACATACGTGTTGCCCAATAACTATAGTTAAGACCATTGAAAAATGGAGGTCTTTGTGTCGATTGACCCTCCGTGTAAGTGGTGTTTTGAGTGCTAGTACTTACGTTATTTGCCATATTACTATAATATATCAAATAACTGTGTTACGGTTATATGATGACCGTGCTCTGATACCAAATGAAAGTGCGGTGTGTATACAATTATATGTGCTAATATAGTATACACGGATCGTGTAATATGGATTACAATACAAATGCGGAAATAGATGATAATGGCATAGTAAATAAAAAATAGAAAAATCACACCAGAGATTTTTATACTAGTTCGGAGCACCGTCCTACGTCCAGTCCCAGACTTCTATCTGGATTTTCACTATTAACTTCCTCGCTTCATCCGGAGGAACAGGTTTACAACACCCGAACAGCCGAACGGGATTTCACGCCTCTAATACACTGAGGACTTCAACACTTGCCTCTTACAACACAGAGGACTTCAACAAAAGAACAAATACAATTGTTGTTGACAACTTGTGTTCTTGAAAACACGGATTTGTCACTAACAGTACACCCTTCCTATAATCTTATCCTCAAAGTATGCGAATGATGTTTTGAAAAGATTAAGGAAAGTATATTACTTATTGAATCAAAAGATATGAAATAGTGTCAATGATTCAATAAATAATCGAGAGCTTTTTAGAATGCAGGAGTATATAAAGTATGATCAGAGATTAGATTAAAAAGAATATGTGAAATTATTGTTGTTTAATCAACGAATTGGATGAGTTTATATAGATAAGAATGGTTGTAACTCTTTGCCATTAAGAGATATGATCTTTGGTGAAAGGTAAGAGATGCAACCTTTGGAGAAGAGAAGTGTCTTTTGGAAAAATTGCTTTCTGTTTAAAAACGGTCGACGGGTTAAAAAGTGACCAGTAGACAGGAATTTAAATATATATATACGTTATGTGCATGTGTGCACGTTCAATGTGCAAATTATGCAGGAACGGTCGACCGCCTATATTGTGACCGGTCGACCGGTCCCTGTAAAGTTGCACACTGAATGTGCAACTATATTCCAATTGTATATATATATTAATTTTCATGAAAATGCATGATTATTTGAGGATAGATTTTAACAAGTTTATCACTAATATATCTATAGTAAATATCAAATAATCAATCTACAATCTATAGTAACATATGTAGCTCTAATGACCTTGTTTTGTCGATCGCCTTATTTGTCAGAAATCAAAACTTTCATAAAACTTGTGACTCAACATTAACTATCTATTCAATTTTAGTATTAATTTAAGTGTCAATTCAATTTGATATAAAACAAAAATTCAATCTTATCGTTTCATGATTTTGATTTTAACTTGCATTGCATGAGTGGGTTTAATCACTTACTTTGATTCATAGTCTATCAAAATCAAAATAGAAGCCCAAAATCTCTATAGCTCCAAACTAAGCCAAACCAGTTTCATGTTATCTGAAATTCAAATATGAATCCAAGGGAGGAAATCATGCGTGAATCAGAGTTCATATGCGGAAGATATTCAAGGTATAAGAATATTACTAAAATAAAAACATGTATGCACATTTGAATAATAAAATAAAACAAATTAGTTACTCACGCTAAGAATTTTGAAACTTGCTCATGTTTCTAAAGCCTGGAGATTCAACGGAAAAGTGACATGATAGCAAACACATGGAGGAATAAGGCTAAAGGAAACCGATTTGCAAACAAATGGAAAAGATTGGCTGCATGAAAATAAGGTGGTTGTGTTTTTTTTTCAATGAAGCTTCAGCAATGAACAACTAAAATTGAAAGGATAGGTGATGCTAAAGGAACCGAGATGGAATTATGAAAGAAAATGTAGAATGGGAATGTTTGCTTTAGGAAAGTGAAAGGAGGTAGGAAAACAAAAGGAAAAAAGGAAAAATTCTACGTTTAAGGAAGGCTTCGGGAATTCAAAATTTGTAGAAAACGAAAAGATGCAAGTGGAAAGAAGGATAATAAATCATGTTGAGAATTACAAATGAAATTAGATGGTTGGAAATAAAGATAATGAGAGGCAGAGCTCACATTTCATATATTTCTATAGAAAAAAACTTCAGGCAAATGAAATAATGGCGGCACGTTTTGAAAATGAAAAGTTAGAGGAAGAGGTTTATGAAACAGGAAATGAATAAGGGTAAAGCACGTTTGGAAATTGGAATATGAAAGGAAAGGACACAAGATGATGTAAATTTTCAAAATAAAAAAGAGACTAACATGCATGTAATTAAAAATGGATGAAAGACACACGTTGGAAATTGGAAAGACACATTTACATGGCAAGCAAATCTTTTAGTGTTAAATTTCAAAACATGGGCTACCTCAATTAGTTTCATTAACATACATGAAACGTTTCAAGGCAAATTCATGTGTAAAAAATGAAAATTACTAGAAAACCAAAAGAGGCAAGTATTTAATAAAAGAAAGTGATAGTAATAAAGCGACGATTTAAATTTGAAGTAGTAAACTGTACATGGAAAGCAAAACTCTAATCTACTCAAATTTAAAAACGTTCAATTTAACCCATTTTATTAACTTTAATACCCTCAAATTTACACCTATATATTTTTATTTAGTACACAATAATTAAAATTAAACACTGCAATTAACGTAATAGGGACCGCCATTACACACAACAAAAAATGAATCGGGACTTCAAATTCAGTTTCTTTATTTAGTGAAATTAAACTTATATTTACAAATGGAACATTCATTTTATTTGATAAAAAATTTCTTTAAATTAAATCAAAATTTCCTTTTATTTTCACAAAACATAAGCTAAGTTTAATAACACCTATTAATTTTCAATTTATTGCCATCTCTCTTATTAATTGAAAATTTTCAATTACGTTAATTTCAATTGATTAGATAAATTATAAAATAGGCCAAATAAATGTAATGAGAAATATATCGATTATTTCCTATCTAATAGTAATTTAAACATATTAACAAACTATTATATACAAATAGGAGTTATACATTTCTTACTAAATAATAGTTCCTCATCCCTATAATCAATCGGTAAGTTAAAATACATTTCAAACGAATAAACATATGTTTACTCCTTCGATAAATTTATTCACTTTATTCTTTATTAAATTGATTGTAACAGTCGGGATTTTCGACCCTCGAAAATCCACATCAATACAATCCACCGTATCACATGCCGAGAAATCGAATGCTGCAAAACCCATTGTTAGGGGTGAAGAAAGAAAACAAGAAGAAAATAGAAACAATAACACAAAATCTTACAATCGCGGTGGAACAATATGTAATAGATAAATGCAGATCTTTATACAACAGAAACTGTAACAGTTAATATACATACGATCATCAGAGTACAACAATCAACAAATCAATATGGACAGTTATCACAACTTGTCCTCACCAGTGCTGACTATACAGCCAAATACACGCAGCGGTAAATAATCAAGTATGTGAATTATGTCTAAAATCCTCTAGCGCGTCTCTTGAGCTCCATAGCATCCTAACCTGAATCTGTAATACTCGCTCTGGCCGAAGCATTATAATAAAATAACATCCGAGTCAGTTTGAAAATCTAGCATGAGAGTACACACCAAATAGATTTAAAGTTATACAAAAACTTTGAAATCAAAAGGTATCTCGTAAGACCACGTCACATATAAACACGATGGGTTTTTACTTTACGATAACTAAAAAACTTTTATATAAAAATCCTATGATATTATAACAGTGTCTAAGTACAATTACTTATTAAAATAGCTGAAATGCTTACATCTCACATTCCAACATAGTTGGGCACAATCAAAACAGTACGACGCTTATTGGACAATAGATTCCGTACTATGACCAGGTGAGGAACTAGCTCCGATGGGTACATCTCTAAACAATGCACCTGGGCCTGACAAGAACATCTTGTACCCAGCCATACAGAACCAGCCTAGCACTTGACTACCGGTATCGAATATGTCATCATCTCGGTCTTCTGACCTGTTTTAGATCTCATGCACAACCAATCCATAAATATGTAGATGTAGGGTATCTAGAAAGATGATGACATACCCAAATGGAAGCGACCCATTTAGCCCTGTTGCATCTCCTGTTTTAGTCATTTCTCGGTTGATGAGGCTTGAGGCTATGATTGCCTTTCAAAAAATTGCATTTAGAAGCTCATTGCCTTCTAATGACAATGTGCCGATAGCATTCATCCATACAAGTTGTTCTGGGTCTGAACAAACCAGATCTCCAAATTCATTGTCTTTATTATCTTCACGATATCACAATTCATAATGCACAAATTGGATCAAATTGATATTTGGAGAATCAAACTTGATTATGGTCTCTTCGAAATGATAAACGAATTTGGCCAAATGTGATAGTTGGTTATTTAACTATCAATTACACACATAAGTAGTCACTAGGCCCAATATAATAAAATTTTCAAATATTTATTTCAAAATATCTTTATAAAGATATATATTCAATCTCTTTCAATATTTCAATTTTTGGAAACGATTTCAAATGCTTTAATCCATAATAGGATATTCTTAAACTATTTTAACACTTAGGAATATTTCCAATCCCACTTATAATTCATTTCATAGAAAAATATTTATATGTAAATCATTTCGTAGTTAATATACTATAACAACCCGCATATTTTACGATTATATATTTACATGTTTTATTTAAATGTAACATCGTAAGTCAAATTTAAAGTCCGAAATGTGAATTTTTGTAAATAGTCGAATCCGGACTCGAGACACTTCCATTGAGTTAAAAATGGTGTTTACAACTAGTTTGTGTATAAACATCGAAATGTTTGGAGTTGCTTAGGAATTTGGTATTTTGTGTGGGCTTTGGGTTGTGTTCTAGCCTACCAACCCAATAGGAGAACCCAAACCCCTTACCATATACATCCCACTCCTCTCCTCTTCATTCATTTCATTTCTAAATTTTCTAACACTCCCAAGCTAAAAGGAAAAGAGGGGAAATCAAAATTCCTAAGCCCTAGATTTTTAGGAAATTCAAGTTCTAGAAATTAAAGAGAAGCATAGGCAAGCATCCTCTTCATCTTCTCCATCTCAATCTCTCTTCAATTTTCAGAAATTCCTATAACCTAACTTAGGAAATTCATTTCATTGATAACATATTGAAGATTCTTGAGGTCTTGTTGAAGAGGAATTGGTCTTGCTTTATTTCAAAGCTTCTCATTCGTTGTTTTTGATTTTAAAGATGAGCTCTTGAACTCACATCTATGTATATAGCTTTCATTGTGAATTTTCCAATTTTTCGTATTTTGAAGTCAAAATCTATGAAAATCCTATTATGGAAGTTTGGACATGTTGTTTGCAGCGTATTAGAGGGCCTATAGGGCAGGGTTTTTGCTAGACATAAATCCCTAGCCTTTGTTTCTCGTCTGACGCTTTCGAACCAATTTGGCCATTGTTGGCCTACGCAAATATTTCCCTAAGCTTCAGCTCAGACGTCTGGTAAAGCACTCAAACGTCTGGGTAGTCGGAATAAAAATTCCAAACATACAGCTCAGACGTCTGAGGTTGTTCCCAAGATGTTTGGGCAATTTGGAAGAATGTTCCAGACCTTCAGCTCCGATGTCTGAGAAACCATCAGACGTCTGGCGCTGTTGAATTTAGGGAAATTGTCTATTTTTATGTGACTTTCCATTTACATCGATTTTTGGCTGATTTGATTAGTTTTTATCACTTATTATCAACTTTGATGACTTCTTTTTTGATTTTTTTGGGAATATTCATTTGATGGATTTGATATCGATTTTTGTGGTTTTATTCACGTCACCGAAAGTGAGTTTTTGGTGTTAGATTGTTTTTACAATCATTTCTATGATTTTTCACTTCTAAAATTACAAAGGTTTCTGTACTAGTAGTGAATACTTAAACTCTTTCACAAAAACGATTTCAACGTTACTTTCAATACAAAGCTCGTTTTTAAAACCGTTTTCTAATCTATTAGTATATACAAACCATTACCCCATTCGTATGAGAAATCTAATTAAACGACTTAGCAAAAGAAGTGGTAAGAAAGCTTGCGTTTACTTCGCCGGTTAATTCTTGGACTTGTTCGATTGAAATCTCATGACAATTTTCGAGTGAAAAT
This sequence comes from Allium cepa, assembly GCA_030765085.1. Taxonomy (NCBI): domain Eukaryota; kingdom Viridiplantae; phylum Streptophyta; class Magnoliopsida; order Asparagales; family Amaryllidaceae; genus Allium; species Allium cepa. The sequence goes on from CM060939.1 coordinate 253,237,962, forward strand.
CTACAATTTGTTCATAAATATTTAAGTTAAGCCAGTGGTTATGGGACATGAAGCTAAACTCATTTATTTACTAGCTTAGTGCAATTTACACTTCTTATTGATCAATGGTGATCATTTTGAGATATTGACTAGCGATGTGCGATGTCTCATAGTCCATAAAAGGGGACTATACCCTATTAGGAGCTTCGGCTCATATCCACAAAGGGGTGACAATACCCTGTTAGGAGGAGATTTAGATCATAGTCAAAGGGGGACTATACCCTATTAGGAGGATCTTTGGCTTATTTTATTGGATAGCGACCCATTTATGATACACGTGTTGGTGAGTTTTCATGCTTCCATTTGTGATAGGCCTCCCCATTTTTATGTTTTTTGGATTTTATATTGTGGATTTTCGAAATTTATTTTTCACCATTTATTGCGATTTGCATTGATATGTTTTGTTAATATTTGAGGTTTGGTGAATAAGCTAAAGAATATGACATTCTTTATGGTGTTTCAGAAGATTTGAGATATTGTACGATTTTCATTGTTATCAAATATATACTTGTCACGGTATGACATTATTGTTATCAATTATTTTTGTCATATCTCTTATCATATCTCATCTTGAATGATATTCATAGCTAGACTAATCCGTTTATTATTTTTCTTCTTAAATAATACTCGGGTTAGATCGAGGTGTTACAGGTGCTTCCACTTGACTTCTTAGTAGGGATTAGCTTCTGATTTTTGACTAACTACTTTAGCTTAGTAGTTTTTGCTTTTATACATTCGAGATAGAGACTCCTTGACGTATACACATTCTTTTTTATAGCATTTGTACCGATTCTTTTGTGCTGTAGCGGATCTTGCATGACCACTACTTAGATGTACACTTCTACGTGTTTTATTCATATCTGATTCCGCCTTAGTGATATGAATATCTATGACTAATTTGTGTTATGCTTATTTTATATTTGTTTCCAAAGAACACATAGACACTCTGTAGTAGCTTTGAGTTTATAATTGACATGTCATATTTCCTCTTGAAACAAATGTGTGTCGTACCATCTGACATATCAGTACTTGCACAAACCAATTATACAGATGGTCGCACCTCGACAGCCTTATTCTTCACGCTAATCGATGTCATTACCTCGTAGTGTTCTTGGCTAGTGTGAATATAGAGGTAAGGCGTCATATATACTTCCAAAACCATCAACTCCAATACTCAGAAAAATATTACAAGTTTATTTTCCAACACCATTTCTAACATCAACACTTAGGGAATTTTTGTCACGACCCACTTTTTGGTACAGATCGAACGGACACTTTACCACGCTTGTCCATTCCAAATTGTAAAGAAATGTGGATAGTATGAAAAAGAAAGTAGAAAGAAGATAGAAGAAAATAGAATAACACAGAATCTCACAGAGAAAACGAATAATCTGTAATATAGAATAAGTCTTTACATAAAACAAAAGCTGTAACCTAAAAATATACAGACATCAATAAGAGTATTCAACTATTCAGCATGGATGGTTATATCAACCTGTCCTTATAATTGCTGATATATACCACCAAATGCAACGGGATATAATCATCTACATGAATACGACTCTAGGCCTCCATCTCCTCTCCTGAAGCTCCAATCTTCCAGATAAACCTGGAAATATGCTCGATCTGACTCATGCACATAGTTAAAACCATGCCCAGGTCAGTCTGGTAAAACCAGCATGAGAATTTAAATCACAAGGAATTTTATTCGTTATAATTTTTAAAATCCTTTTAAAATCCAACGTATCCTGTAAAACCACGCAATACATAAACACGACGGGTTTTTCCCTTACGGTGACCAAAACACTTTTATAGAAAATCCAATGATATTATAATAATGTCCAAGTACAAATACTTATTCAAATATTTGAAATTGTTACATTAATTAAATTCCACCATACTAGGCTCTACAACCAAAACCATAAAGGCGCGTATTGGAGAATGGATTCCATACGAATGACTAGGCAATAGGGTACCACCTATCACAATACCTGTCTAGAAACAACCTACTGAGGACCACGTCGGGATCCTCCACAACACAAGACCGAACTATCCCTAACCTGGATAAACCGAATATTATATCACCACGGGTGCGCCTACCCTCTTTCGAGCTCTATCCATACATCATAGTAATAAAATAATATATGTGGTTATCTAGAAAGGTGATAAACATACCCTAATTGGGTGCGACCCACTTAGCCTTGCTGCATCTCCCCTGATTTTCAGTCATTCTCGGTTGATGAGGCTAGAGGCTATGATTTACCTTTTTAAGGAATTTCACTACGAATGCTCATTGTCCTCCAATGACAATGTACTGATAGCATTCGTTCATACAAGTCCATTGTAGGTCCGAACGGAACCGAAGGTACTACTCCTATTACATCCACTTTGGAATTGCCCTCAGGATTAGTAGCGATTAGCCCATGCACTTCACTGCTTCATCTTCGACTCCACGCTCTTGTTTTCACATCGAAAACATACTCGTTGGATCGAAGTGTTTTTCAGATAACTTGTCAAATATACAATCATTTAAACAAAGGTTTCGTTTCCTATTGAAAACATTAAGCCTTATTAATATAAATTTCGATAAATTCAAATTATTAATCAGATAGCATATGCTTATCTCAATGGATAAGTATATTCACAAACCATTCATTTCAAAATATTTGAAACCCTTCAAAAGAAATCTGGGAAAGCACCACCACAGTATCAACCATGAATTCATAGCTCAATGATTACGTCTTTGTATCAGAGAAACCCAAAACTTAACTGCATGCACTCTCTGCCTCCGATTGCACCATGAAAGGATACCATTTACTTTTCAAAAAATTTATTTAATTTTTTTTCAAAATAATGCTTATAGGGGTTCAATATAAATTTTCCAAGTTATAATTACGTAAAATAATTATTTATAAAAGTTTACTGTATAATACATTATTTTCAAAACATTATTGATATTTAATAAATTTTTCTTTGAAATAAATATACTTTAATACTAATTACCCCTTAAATAATAATTAACTTTAACACTCCTTGTAAAAAAATTAATTAATAATTAATATATTTTAAACAATTAAATAACTAATAACTATAAACAATAATTAATGCTTTTTAAATAATTTTTAAGAGTAATAAATTAATTACTTTAAATCATTATCAAAATATTTATAAATTAACTTTAAAATACCATTAATAAATAATAATCATTTTTAAACAAATTTTTATTCAAAAGCTAATCCCAAATCGGAAAAGACTTACAAATTATAATTGTAGTTTATCAAATAACCATTCATTCCGCAATAGTCCAGAATAATAGATAAAGATACTCACATCAAATTGCTTTTAACAATCAATTCAACATCATATTACCCAATATAATTAATTGGAAAAATAAATAGGTGTCCATACAATTATAATAGAAGAACAGGGTTTTATTTCTACTAGTGAATGTTCATAAAACAATATATCAAGTACTAATGGCAGAACGGCGATTTATTCTACAAACAGAGGTCTATGTAAAATAGTTGGCGGAATGGTGTTATATTTCGCTAACAGATGTCAAAACATCGTAATTTAATTAATTTAACTCATCGTTAGTTTCACCAGGAAAATATCTTCAATATATGGTCGTATAAATTTAACGTCGATATTTGGTTTTAAATCGGTATTTAAAATTCGTCTGTTTCAAAATACTGTAAAATTTAACTAGTTCAAATTCCGCCACAGATTGTATGATGACGTAGCGTTCATCGATACGAACCCATCGCCATCAGCTTTGTATTAGACAGCTTCCGTATGCATTTACTATATCATTTTAAAATTCACAAAGTGTATATATATAATTAAAACATTTAATTTTAAACCCTTTTTCACAAATTTTTGTTTGGGACGAAGCCTAATGCGACTTACCAAAAATAACATGCTACCCTCTTTCTTCTCCTCCCATTCTCTCTTTTACTTCCAGTTCCAAATCCTCCTGAGTGAAAGTACGCGAACCCAACTGAACTTCCATCGATCAACCTGCTGCCTTCGCCGATTATGCACCGAAACCCCTACTACTCCTTGCGACCCTCGAGATCACGACCACGCTTCGACACATCATCTTTCCAAGTTCGATTCTCCACCACTATCGACTTGTAATTTCCCTCCTGTACACTCGTGCACGTGCACGTGCACGAGGAGGCCCCACCGTAGTTCGACCAACCGAGGCCACCCGCAAACACCCCTACCCAAACTCGACCACCTCCACACCCTGGTTCCCTCGCTGATCACCCTTGGTCAAAAACGAACACACGCGCGCTACCCCAAATTTCCCATCAACCAAATCGACCTCGTTCCGCCTCCTTACTTCATGTCTAATCCTGCCACCTTCACCAATTGGAAGCCCCTCCACCCCAGCACTTCAGATCGAAGACCGCATGCTCATCGACGCTTGCATTTGCCTTATTTTAATCGCATACGACAACCAGCTCAACCGCTCCTTAAATCCTAAAAACCCATCGCCATACCCAACCAAATCATAATTCGAGATTCCACCAAGGTAAATGCCTTCCCCTCGTCACCACATCCATCCTCGGCCAAACCGCATCACCTCTCGCTGACCATGTTGCCGAAAAATAATTTTTAAACAAATATTGATCATCTAAAAAATTCTCACTATTTAGGCTGTTAAAAATGTTGAAACCTTCACTAAAAATCCTATTTTCCCATAACAATTACGATTACATATATGAATCAATGTTTTAAAGATGTTGACATTTTCCAAAACCATGGTGGTTTATTGTAAATTCAAATTTTCTCACAAGACATAGCATCATGGAGCTTCAAACAATTTTTAGTGTAATCTTGACTTAAAAACAAATAATTCACTAGTTTACGCCTTTAGCAAATTCGAACTAGACTTGGAGATAGCATTTTTAAAGATTGGACATGTATATATTTTTCACCGTTAAATAAAACGGAGCAATGTTAAATATATCCATTTTTAAATTTAAAATTTTCACTTCTTAAACATTGCTTGAAATCTTTTGAAATCTTCTATTTGAACTTGATTTTTTTGATTTGAAAACCTGGTTCACCTTTCCTTGCTTCGGATTTGAATAGAAGGCTTGTTCTTCTTTTATTTACAGGGTTTGTATTTTACAGTGCTTTTTTTTTCTCTTTACTGTTTTTGGTTATAGACTTTTGGAACCAAAGCTTAAGTATATATTCATGCTTGCAAGACAAACTGATGCATAAGTTTTGATGGATTGAAATGATCTGGCTTTGACATGAAGTTTGAAATTTGGAAAGAGGTTGAAATAAATGTTTTGGTTTTTGCTGTTTTTAACCAAACCAGTATATATGATGATACACTTGTAGGATCGATTTCACCCTAAGGGGAGAGGGATGAATAGGGTGATACAAATAATTATAAAAATTTATTACGGAAGTATATAAATAATCTCAGCACAGATATCAATTGAATAATAGTAGCACAAATAATAGCAAAATATAAAAATGCAGAAATAGAACACATAGATTTACCCAGCTTTAGCAAAACCATGCCTACGAGTTGCCCCAAGGTTTCTACTAGAAATTAAGTAGTCAGATGCTTACACATATAAACTTGCGACATCCGCTATCGACTAACCTAACTCTACGCTCAAAACCCTGCCACAACTCAGCCACCGAGTTGCGAATTCTCGAACTACACCACCGTAGTTCGTCCCCTAGTCACATGACTACAAAACACAATCATTCAAAAGGAAATTAAAAATTAAAAAAAAATTAAAAACAAAACCCTAATTTTTAAACTAAAGGCTTTATACAATTATAAACCCAAAATAAATAAAAAGTCAGCCTAAATATTAAAGTTGTTATTCCCTTTTTCTTTTATTCCTTCGGCCGGCTTTCTCTTTTATTTGCGATGATGGTTGTCTCTTATTTTCATTGCTCGTTCGCTCTGAAATTAGGGCTTTGTGAAATTCTAAGGCTTCGCTTTCTGTTGATCGATCAAAATGATTCTCATGCTTGCTTGGACGATCACTTGTCTTCTGATTTGCATACAGCTCCTTCAAATTAAGTCGAGTTTAAATGATGCTTGAATTGGTACGTGTGTCACTTTATCGATTTATATTATACTCGACTTTGATTCAAGTTCCTAATTGATTCTATGCTCTGTGATATTGCTTGAACTCGAATGATCTTTGGTCGATGATGTTAATGGTTTATATAGGATCTTAATTCCTATAATCTCGTTCGTATAAATTGTTTGAACTCATTTGATAATTTTGTTTGGCCAATTAATTATGCTTTAATGGTTGAGATGATTTCTGGCTTCACCAAAACTCTGCCATGTCAGGCTTTGCTTTGACTTTGGTTGTCACAGCTCTGATTTGATACACTCACTTGTATTTTGTTGTTTCATGACTTGATAAATTCTGATTAAATTTGGCCTTGACATTGGTAATGGTTGACTCTGGTTATTTAAATTTATATTGTAGTGTTTTGGCTGCACTGTCCACATGAGTTCGTTTAGTCTTTACTATGCATTCTGCTTGACTTGATTACTTGATGCAGACTTGTTCTTTTCATGGTTCACCACTGTTTTATGTACTTTGTTCATGTTATACTGCTCTATATATATGTTCACGCGTGTGTATGTATATATTCACTGCCTCCATCTTTATGTTGCATAGTCTTTTGGTTCGAGTCTGCACTGTTACGTAGATGTTGTGTGGTTTTGTGTACTTGTGGTCTTTGGTATCAGTGTTGCTTTTGGTCTAGTTGATGATACTGCATGTATATGTGTATGTGATGTTTTGGAGCTGTAGACTTCATGTTCTGCAGTTTTGGGTTTCCAGTTGCACTTGATTCATGTCAGACTTAAAGTCTAGCGTGTGTATATTGTCTTAACCAGAAGTCTAGTCTTGTTGACATTGTCGGCGTTGCACTCTGGTTGCATATGAACATGAATACTTTCATGTATTCTACACTGTGCATCTCCATTTGATTTTAGACTGGTCGAGTTGCTTTACCATTGACTTTTGCGTTATGATCATGTACATTTGGCAGAGATGTTGTATAGTTGTTCCTTTGTTATGCACTTGACCGTTTGATGTTTGGTTGATGTGTTGTTTCATAGGCTTGCTCCTTCGACTTGTATGTGGTCAGTGGTGCTCTATTAGCATTTGAAATTGGTCTGCACTTGTGCTTAATCTAGTTAATAGCTCGAGTTTGGCCTTGTGCTAATATCGTTACTTAATATTTATTCAACTTGAGTTGAACCCGGCTTTTGATTTGGGTTTGAGCTCGTGCTCACCTGTCCTTGTAATTTTATCAAGTGTATATCAGTATGCATGGCCTTGTGGCATGTACAGCGATACATTGTACATGTCACAAGTTGTTCATGTTTAATGAATTCAAAATTAAATGATGACGAACAACCCAAATAAATGAGGAAATAATATTTTCAAAATACATTTTATTTTTCACTGCAAAATATTTTCTTTTCAATTTTACTGCGTCAGTGTATATTTTTGCAGATAACTCAGATACTGGATTCAACCTAGAATGAAGTCTAAGATAAAATACGAGTGAATGAGTGAAATGTAGTGTGGCTCATATGTAAATGATAATTGTGATGTGATTGAAATTGTAATATAATTGAAATTTGTATATATATAGTGAGAGCTCAAATTTGTACTATTCAAAATTGTAATAAATATTTGTTTGAATAAAATATCTGTTTGAGTTTAAATTCTGTGTTATCTATATTCAGAAAATATTTATTTAAATATGTGAAAAATAAAAAAGTACATTATCAAATACAATTAAATGAATATATATATATATATATGTGTGTGTGTGTGTGTGTGTGTGTGTGTGTGTGTGTTCATTTTCATCAAAAAAAATCATGTACTTGCATATTCAACAATCTCCCCTTTTTGGTGATAACAGACATATATTTAAGATTTTGAATATATTAAACGTATTTGATCATTGATAGACTATATTTGCTCCCCCTATTTGAATGCTTCCTCTCTGCATAAAGCTCCCCCTTCATATATACATGAGAATAAATAAAAATATGCAAATGAATCTTGATGGAAATAGAAAATACAAAACAAAATATTTGACCGTAATTTTCCAAAATCTCAACTTTTCTCTCCCCATTTTGTTATCAGCAAAAGAGTAATCGTGTTAGAAAAATAGAGATATGTATTAAATATTAATACTCAATAGGGTATAAATATTAAATTTCAATAAAAAATCAAAAAAAAATCATAAATACTCTATTTGACGCATATTCCACTTTAGAATTATAGGGAGGATGTAATCATATAAAACCATATAGTTATGTCTACATGTGGTATATTTATTTTAGGAATTTGAATATCTACTAACCATGTTTAACTGTTAGGACTTTAAATGAGATTAGTAGCATTCCAAATTTTTATTAAAAAATGAATTCAAGTATCTTCTAACCATGCATAACCGTGAGGACTTTTAAATGGGATTAGAATCAACTTGTCTATTTAATCAATCAATTTTGATATGCATTTCATACATGCATAACCATGAGGACTTTTAAATGAGCATGGAAGCACATAATAAAAAATTCCAAGTAATTCACCCATGCATAACCGTGAGCACTTTTAAATGAGAGTGAATATTTTTAATTTATTTATTACTAAAAAATATAATAAATTGAAGAACGAATGATTTCCTGTTTAAGATACCATATATTGACATACCATACTGGGTTATGATGAGTGATGGTCGATAGAAATATGATAGAAATAGAAATGGTCATGGAATTTTTACCAACAAAAAGTTTTTATAACTCTTGTTTAAATTTCTTTATAACTCTTGTTTAAATTTCTAAAGAAATTTACTAATTATACCATCTCAAGTTATAATATATGATTAATATCAACACTCAACACTTTTTCAATCACAATTTATCTTTTCGATAATTTATAGGGAGTCAGATTTGTCAATGTAGTCATTTAAGATCAAATCCAAAAATAATTATAAAATAATTATTTTTAAGATGACTAATCTGAAACAAGGTCAACAAAAAGATTTTCCAAAAGGGGTTTTAAGAAAAATGTCTGCTATTTGAAAATTATTTGAAATGAAAAATATGCAAATATTTTCTTTGAAAAACGATGCAGTTACTAAATGTCTCAACATAAATCACGTTCCACTAATAATTTTTCTGTCAACTAGATTACCAGTGTAATCTGCATTTGAATTTTTTTTGACTCAAAATTGTCATTCGTTGAATGTCATAGACCAGACAGTGAAGTGTGCAACAAAATGACTCAAAATCATTTTTAATAGCTTTTAAATGAAATTGAATTGAAGCCATGCAAACAGTGGCCATAGTGTCATTAATAACGTAACCAAATATATCCGAAAGCAATCATCAATAAACCGCCATCATTAATCCAAATAAATCTATATGAAATAGTTCAAAAATGATTGTTCAACATTTTGAATAAGTTGGAATCAATATCATCATTCATTTTTTTATCACATAACTAGCTGATTTAATTCAGATTATGGTGCAGATTATCACGTTTAATATAATCGTTCAAAATAAATATACCGTTACCTGTTTTACCTTTAGGATAATTTTTCATTGTAGCCTATTTTGATTCTACAACCATTGTACTAGGCTAAGGAACTTTGATTTCTCACCCACTATGTGTCTGGAACAGCAAGAATCCAGATCACACTGTTGTTGTTCCTTAGCCGGCCACCACACCTACATGATAAAAAATTATTGTGACCTATTTATTTTTTATAGGTCCATTAGTGGAAACGGATTTTAAAAAATAATTTTGTGGAGACCCAAAGCTATTTATACATGTTCCTTTCGGCACCCAAATTTGTTTAACTTTAAGGGATTTTATATTTGTGTCATTTGGAACCCAAATTGGTATGGTTTTCACATTTTTAGGACTATACCAACAAATATTTTGATTGTGTCCAATTTTTCTACAAATAGTGCACTCGGATTTAACTTGATTAATTTTGCTTCTAACATATTCAAAGTGAGTACATCCAAGTCATTGTCTATTGGTATTAAAAGTTTGTTTTCCTATTAGCATATTTAGTGAACTTTCACTTTTGGAAAAGTTTCCTAAAGTTGTAGACAATTTTTGGATTTGTGTTTTGAGAGATTCATTTTCGTTTAATAATTGTGTGCACTTTTTAATAGAATTTTCTCTCCTAGTATTTTCACTCTCTTTCAAAATCATAATTTCATTTTCAAGCGATTTAATTTTAATTTTTGATTTTTTAATCTCTTCTTCGAGTGATGGACACTTATCACACTTAGGTATCTTACTTTGACAGTTTTTAACTAATTTATCAAGTTGTTTATTTAAATCTATCAAAGTATCTCTTTGTGATTCAATTTTAGCTTACTTCTCCTTAAGTCGTTCAAAACAGCCATTTACTTCGTGGAAAGATATAAGTAATTCTGACCGAGTAAGTTTTGATACCTCGCTTGGCTCGTCATCATCGTTATCAGTTATATCACCTCGATGGCACATATATGCTTTCTCACTCTCACTACTAGTGCTTTTATTTTCATCATCACTTTTATTCCACGTGGCTGCAAAACTTCTTCCTTTTGATTTCTTTTCTAGGCCATGTCGATTTCAAGGACCATTGGGCATGATGTGGCCAATTTTATTGCACTTGTGGCAGATGATTTCCTGCTCTTCCGGGTTGTCTGGTGCTTTGGCTGTTATGCTTTTCAATTTCTGATTTAGAGATGGATTTCTGTATTTGTGATTCTACTTTTTGAATTTCTTCATTAATATTGCCAGCTCAGCTGCTCCATCATCATCATCATCATCATCATCATCACTTTTTGTTGTTCCTTTAAGCGCTATTGATTTCTTTCGAGTATCAACTCCTTCTCGTTCTTCCTTTAATTTTATTTCTAGCTCATAAATGGTGAGATTTCCGATGAGCTCTTCAACTTGATTTGTTTCAAATCCTTTAATTCTTGAATGGCTGTAACTTTTGCTTCAAAATTCCGTGGAAGGACTCTAAGGATTTTTCGGAGTATTTCCTACATTGTGTATGATTTTCCGAGAGCTGTTGATTTGTATATGAGAATGGAAAGTCATGCATACATCACTTTAACATTCTCATCCTTGGCCATTATGAAGTTCTCGTATTCGCTACTAAGCATTGCAAGACGAGATTCCTTAACTTGAGATGTTCCTTCGTGAGCCACTTCTAATGTGTGTAGATTTCCTGCGCAGTTAGACAATGTGAGTCACAATTAAATTCAATATGATCCAATGAACATATAATAGAATTCATGGCTTTAACATTAACATTCTATAACTTATTTATTGGTTTTTCAATTTTCTGATTATTTACTACTATAGTTGGTGCTTTGTAACCTATCTCGACAATATTCCAAGCATCAATGGTTTTTAGAAAAAATTTAATTCTATTTTTCCAGTATGTGTATTCACCATTGAACATTGGTGGTCTAACTATGGACCGACCTTCAACAAAAGCGTTATTAAAAGAACTCATTTTAAAATTTTAAATTTAAGACAAAAATTGGTTTTTGAAAATAAACTAAATTTTTTTTAAAAAATTGCTTTTGTTCCTAGCTTTGATACCAATTGTAGGATCGATTTCACCCTGGGTGAATAGGGTGATACTAATAATTATAAAAATTTATTGTGGATGTATATAAAATAATCTCAGCACAGATATCAGTTGAATAATAGCAGCACAGATAATAACAGAATATAAAAATGTTGAAATAGAACACACAGATTTACCCAGTTTCGGCAAAACCCTATCTACGTGCTGCCGCCAAGGTTTCTACTATAAATTAAATAGTCAGATGCTTACACACGTAAAATTGCGGTACCCGCTATCGACTAACCTAATCTACGCTCAAAACCTTGCTAAAACTCAGCAACTGAGTTGCAAATTCTCGAGCTACACCACCGTAGTTCATCCCCTAGTCACACGACTAGAAAATACAATCGTTTAAAAGGAAAATACAAATTAAAAAATAATTTAAAAATAAAACCTTAATTTTTAAACTAAAGTCCTAATATAATTATAAACGCAAAACATATTAAAGCTATTATTCCCTTTCTCTTTTATTCCTTCGGCTGGCTTTCTCTTTTATTTGCGATGATGGTCGTCTCTTATTTTCGTTGCTCCTTCATTCTGAAATTAGGGCTTCATGAAATTCAAAGGCGTCGCTTTCCGTTGATCGATCGAAATGATTCTCGTGCTTGCTTTGACGATCAATTGTCTTCTGATTTGCGTACAGCTCCTTCAAATTAAGTCAAGCTTGAATGATGCTTGAGTTGGTACGTATGTCCCTTTTTTGATTTATATTATACTCGACTTTGATTTGAGTTCCTAATTGATTCTGTGCTCTGTGATATTGCTTGAACTCGAATGATCTTTTGGCCGATGATGTTAATGGTTTATATAGGGTCTTAATTCCTATAATCTCTTTCGTATAAATTGTTTGAACTCATATGATAATTTTATTTGGCCATTCGATTATGCTTGAATGATTGATATGATTTTTGATGTAACGACCCGCAAATTTAGCTGGTTTTAATAACGTTATTAACTGAAATTTTGTGAAATTTTAAACAATAAAATTTTGAAATAAAAATTTAATATTTGAAATGCGTCTAGTTGAACATAGGAACTGGTAAATTTTCATCCGAAAATATGAAAGTTTATTTTAGTGCGTAAATTTATTTCAATTTAATCAGTTAAGAATTGTTGAAAATAAAATGTTTACGAAACCTAAATATTTTTACATGGAAAAATTCTAAATCATCTTCTGAGCAAGACATCATTTTTCGTTTTTCCAAATTCAGACTTCTTTAGCTCCGTCGATCTTATTTTTCTGCATTTTTGCTACATTTTCCGATAGTAGAAAATTCGAATTTTATAATTCAATCACGCCACTAATATCTGTATACCGTTTTGATCGTCTTGTCAAGCTGATCTCTATGATATTTTCAGTTCTGTGTTTTGACGTCCGGTGCACAATCGGATATGTGAAACGGTTCACCATACCGGTATCGTTGTTGTTAGTTATTTACACTAGCCTCAAAAGGTGAGCAATCACTTACGACTAATGTTCTTTTATTTATTAAATTTGATTTCAATTGAAACGACAATTGAAATATGTTGTTGTTAGTTATTTACATTGTTATATATGATATTACCTGTATCAGTTCACCTGTGACATTTGACACCATTATCCGTTATTTTTATTGATGATCATCCAGTTTGATTGATAAATGATCGATTGTTTGATGTTGATATTGGACATAAAATTGTTAATGTATGAAGTGATAAATAATTTACAATTGAAATTGATGTAGGAGTTTACAATTTGAAATTGTTATATGTATTGAATTTGATTAGTTAAATTTGTATAATATGGCCCTCTTTTAAATGTAAAATAAATTGACACGTAGAAATAGTGTTAACTACACCTTGAACCATTGAATGTATGTTGTATGAATTGATGTAGTATAAAAATTGAATAATGAATATCAAGTGAAGAACAGTATAAATATTAATTTAATAATATTTAGTCTGCATGAAATGATAGTGTAGATTCTAGAAATAATTACATTAATTTTCATAAATAACAAATGTAAATTTATACGATTATTTAGGGATTATTTAAATAAATTATTGGATAGTTATTGATGGTTGCTATTGCTTGTTTATTTACTTTGACACCATCCCAGTTATCACACTGCAAGTTCCCTTTGCTGTGCTTTGATTTTTGGAATTGAAATGGAATCGGGTTGAAATGATAAATACCCAAATGAACTTGACCTATGATAGAGTAAATAAAAACCCGATTGGTCAATAATTTGGTTTAAAAATAAAAATAAAGATTTTATTAAAATAATTAATAAGATTTGAAATGAAGTTGGAATTTGAATTTAATGAAAGGAAAATGTTAATATTTAAAAATCTGAAACAAAATATTAACATAGTAGTTGTTAAAAAAAACGTTGCTCTAAAATAAATTATTTGACAGTAGAATTTGGAATTATTCGTTGAATTAAGTTTGAAATTATTTAATAGTTAATTTTGAAATTAATTAAAAATTAAATTTGAAATTATTAAGTTTTGAAATTATTTAATAATTAAGTTTTGAAATTATTTAATAATTAAGTTTTGAAATTATTTAATAATTGAATAAGATTGAATTATTTGAGAATTAAATAAAAATTGAATTCTTTGATAAGAGAAATTGAACTTTGGAATAAGTGAATTTGAACTTCGATAATAAATGAAATTGAGTTTCTTTATTAATTGAGTTTTGGGAAAATTATTTAAAGTAAGTAAATAAGTGAAATCGTTTTTCTTTAACAAGAAATAAAATATGATTTATGTGTTGAATAAATATAAGACTTGTACTTTAAGAATTTGATTTGACGAATCTAATTTAATTAAATTTGAAAGTTTTGATATAATGGAGTTGAACTTAAGTAATTGATTTAATGAATTGGAAATTTAATAGAAATCGTTTTGAATGATAAATTAACTTAACGAATATCGAATGAAATCAATAAATGAATTTAAAATTGATTTGAATGTTAAATTGAATTTATTTAAATGATTACGGGATGAAACGTATATATGAACTTGAATCAATATTTGAATTGTTTAAATAAAAATTGAAATTGAATTATAATATTTTAAAATGGTAATTTGGAAGTTTGAAACGTAAATTATGGAAATTGATTTAGGAAGACAAATGAAATGTTGATTTTCAAATTCTAATTGAATTTGAATTTGATTTGGTTTGAAATTTATTAAACGACCAATCGGTGTAATAATTACGAAAGTTATTAAAGAAACCGAAATCGGTTATGGACATACTCTCTGTCTAAACTGAAAACCGCTTTAATAACTATACGCGGAGTGTGATCCAGAATGAAGTGGTTGGAATGATGTACGTGATGACTGTAGAAAGAGAACGATAATGGATAGCCTTGACACTTGGGTCAAATTGGAAATGACTAAAACAGGAGCCGTGCCGGGCCTGGGGTTAGCCATGTAACGACCCGTGTAAATTCGATGTTTAAAATGTATTAAATTAATAAAAATTTTATTTAAATTTAGAAAGGAATAAAAATATTATTTATTTATATGAAAGAGAATGTTGAAATTTGATGTATCAAGGGTAATTAAAAATTTACAAACTAAATTATATATTGCAATTAATAGTAATAGTGGAAATTGTGCATTTGATATAAAGTTGAATAAGTAAATTAAGGCAAGTATTGCATTTATCAAATTGATTTATGGAAATTGAATGTAAACGGAGGTAATAAAGTAATGCAGGACAATAAATAACGTAGTTAGTACAATCCCTTTTATTTGTAAACTATTGTAAGGTGTTAATTAATTGAAATATGAAAATTTGGAAATAGATTCAAAATTTATGTTAGATAAATGAATTGCAATAATTAAAGTTAGTAATTAATGGGTTAAAGGGAATACCAATTTATTCATAAAGTGAGTATATGTGAATGTAACAAAATAAATAGGAAACGCTAATTATTCATAAGTGATGGTTGATGAAAAAGGAATAATTAATTGAATTTAGAATCTTAATTTGTATGTGTGCATATATTTATAATGGAATATAATAAAAGGGCAAAATAATCATATACAAGTATATAAAAGGTATAATAGTGGGTTACTAGAAAATTCACTCATTTACCAATAAAGATAATTAGGTGTGTTGATGATATAAACGTTGCTAATTATTATCGTAGTAACGGAAATGTAAATGAAATGCAACTGTAGAAATTTAAGATAAATATTAACAATTGAAATGAATTGTCAATTTAATGGAGTACCATAAATTTTTCATACTAAGCTAAGAACTGAATATAAGGAAACAAGGGAAAATAGAAATCAATCAATGAATGTAAATAGATTGTAAGCTATAATAATAAATAGAAATTGGATGACATTAATACAAGATAATGAATTGCAAATTTTAGGTTTTTAATAAAGTGTGAATGGAAATTTATTGGTTATATTAATTTGATTGAATTCAAATTTGATGGGAAAGGTAAATGGATATGTAGTAATAAATTTATAACGGACTTAAATAGTGAATTTATCTAATTAATATATAATAAATAATGATTGAATAAAAACCCTATACCTGTAAATATCTATAATATGTGAGTGGAAATAACAAACTTAAATGTGGGATTGAGAGTTTTACAAAAATTGTTATGAGTTATATACTTAGTTCGTTCAATTAAACCAGAAACCATTGCAATAAATATAAATTTAATGTTATGCAATTGAGATAAACAATTGAAAAATGTTAAAGTATCTGTATATATATATATATATATTAAAATAAATGGTACCTAGGATGGTAATATGATAAATAGTGAATTTAGAAATGAGAATCAGGATTTATTTATTTATATTGAAATATAAAGCCTAATAATTGAATTTAATTGCAATTTAATGGAATTGAGATAGTTAAATATACGTTATTTGAAACAAAGATAATATGAGAAATTTATGCAATAATTTTGAATCCAATATTTAATCCATCTATTGGACAGGAATGAATGGAATACTAATTAAATTATTTAACTAAACAAAATTTTATGATGTTATTTATAATTAGTGAATTTAATGCAATTAAGGATTTTTATTGAAATTTAAAAAAAATTACCTTCTTTAATTTGACATCTAAACTTGTCGGAATTCTGTAATTGATTAAGAATTTTTAAAAGTGATAAAATGGGTAAATTTTAGAATCTAAATATAAAATTTGATTTTATTTGTTTATTTTGAATTTATTTAATTAATATAAAAATAGCCATTTTGGTCACGGACTCGGATTTCGACGAAACTAGTTTCATCGGATCCGTAACGGTGAATTATTGTAGGGTTTCAAGTTTCGTAACGATCGGACTTGTCGTTTGATCATACGAACGCGAAACGCCTTGGAATCGATTTAATTGAAATCAATTTGGAAATATTGATTTCAGCATAACTTCTTCATACGATCGAATTTGGACGTGAAACTTTTTCCATCGCGTTCAGAATATTTTAAATTATCTATTTCGATATATGGGTTTACCCAATTTCATTCCGGGATCAGAACGGGCTTTTTAGGCCAACTACCGTTCAGCACGTTTATAATTCGTGCCCACCTATTCTATTGCAGTTTGTCTATAAATAGGCTGTTATAAACCCTAGCCCTATTCTATCCTCATTTGCTGTACGTTCATTTTCTTCAACTCTTTCTCTTCCTCAATGGATGCAAATTCCAGATCCAATTCTATTCAAAATTCAAATGAAAATTCAAACATCTCAGAAAAATTCCGGAAAATTTTATGTTGAAGCCCTCAATGAAAAAATCTTCTGGTGCTGTTCGTTTTTCCATTCGATGCACCATTTGCCCAGAAAAATTTGAAACAGTTCCGGCCGTTCATGTATGGCTGTGGGTTTTAACGGCAGATCTTCAACTAGAGTTCGATCGGGAAGTGCAGTGGCGTAGGGGTCGAGGAGTACAGCGCATCGGTACGGTTAGTTCGTCAAGATGGGCATCGAAATCACCCAGATTTGGCCGAATAACTCGCGGCGGCGGTCGGCGCATAGGGTGCCGGAGGTGGCTGCGCATGGGGGCTAGGGGCGGCTCAGCATGCTGAGTACAACGACGACCATGGATCTGAGAAAAATCGATTGAGGCGGCGCGTTAATTTGCTTGAAGGGTGGCGGCCGAGTTTCGGTTAGGGTTCGGGTTCGAACGGTTTTACTGTACGCGCGTGGGAGAAGACGCGTTTGCAGATGACGTGTATGCTCGTGTTAAATTAATGTGAGTTTTTATTTTATTTTAAATTTGATTTTAAATCATTTAAATCAAATAACTTCTGCATACGGTGTCCGATTTACACGAAATTTTTTCGTTAGGATCGTAATAAAATTCCGGACGCTTTGACGCTGGTTTGGACAGATTTGGAGACCGTTGAATTTTTGGGTTTAAATCGGATTTAAATTCGATTTAAATTCAAAAGGTGAGTGTTTTAACCCACTCACAACTTCTAGAATTTCTTATGTTTGTTATTTTGACTTAAGATATGAGAATTTTTTTTTTATGATTGTTTAGCATGTTTTATTCATCATCTCAGTTAATTCGCATTTATTTAATTTAACTGTTAATTTATTTTATTTATTGCATATAGATTGACAGTTAAATTTATTTATTTGCATATAAACTGCTAGTTTAACAGTTATTGAATTTATTATTGAATATAAACTGTTGGTTAATACATGTTATTTATTACCTGTATAATTTATATGCTCTATATCGATGATTGTTTAAATTGGATGATGATTGCAAATAATGGTTGATGATTGATATTTGGATGAATGGATGCTACATTTATATTGTATAAACTTCAAGTCATCATGCATTTTCATTTCATTCGGGATTGCGGTTTGAAATGATACGCAACTACATTTTTTATTTTAAATTGCGGATTGAAATGATAAACATCCGTATCACTTGACCATAGGGTAGAAAATTTTATACAGGCACCGCGGTAAATAAATAAAATTATTTTTGAAATGTTTTACTATGATTTTGTAAAGCTATATATATATGGTTTATGGGATATTGATTTGGTTATTTATATATATATATAGTAAATTTTTGGTTTTTAAGCTTTGTATAAATTTGATTTGAAGTATAAAATAAAGTTTGATTTTTAAGATCAAATACGATTAAGCCTTTATTTAAAATCTAATTTCTGGAGTTTTTATGACTTAAATGAGGATAAGATTTGGAAGATGAATATTAAGTTAAATTGAAATTTAATAAAAATTAAAATTTTAAAGGATATGATTTTTATAACTTGATTTTTTGTAAAGTGATTTAAATGAATATCAGGTTGATTTTAATGAATATATCAAGTTTAATAAATTGAAAGATTTTCCAATTATGTGAAGTTAAAGGTTTTACTTAAATTATATTGAATTCATTAAGTAAACATTTCAAGTCTAAATAATAAGTAATTGAATTTGATATATATGGGTTGGTCAAATGAGTTTGTTTTTGAAATGGTGAAATATTTAAAGCTTTGAAACATAAGAATTAAAAATGGTATTTGGAAGTTTAAATCGATATTTGGAATTGATTTGTGAAATGTAAAGAAGCTTTATTGTTTTATAAAGGAAATTTAATATTTAACCATTTGAGAGATGGAAATTTGTTTCAAAGTTATGATTTTCAAGGTAGTATAATTTGGAAATATTATATTCCAGAGTTTTGATTTCTAAATATTTTACTTTGAAACCACTATGATTTTTGGAAAGAATATATTGGAAAATAAAGATGATATCGTATTGTTTTGGGTTTTAAAAGGAAATGATATCATATTTATATGGTTTTGAAATGGATATTATATTCTGGTTTTAAAAGTATAAATTATTTTAAAGGACCGCGGTGTTATAATAACGTTTGGTTGTTGAAGAGACCAGGATCGGAAGTTGTCATACTCTCTGCCAACTCCGAAAACCACTTTAACAACCGTGTACGCGGTGGAGATTCCAGAATGAAGTAGGTTGGTGGAGGCGTTTCCTGCAAGGTAAATACGTGGACCCGACTCCCGTGAGATGGCACAAGGTGGCTAAAACAGGAGCGATTCTCGGGCCAATGAGGTCATTCCTCTGATCGAACGCACTCCTTCGATACTATACTCTGACTTTGGATTGATTCGGTGGCCACCATTGATTTCTTTGATTTTGGGGGTGTTTGTTCGAGGTGGGCGGTAGCTGCGCGCTGCGCGTTTCCACCAGCCCGGATAGCAATTGGTATATCTATCATGGCATTGCCTAGTTGTACTGTGTCACCTACCCTAGCGCGCCTTGTACGAGTTTCTATTCGTGTCGTACCTATGGAGTATCCTCTGGTAGCCTCCCGATCAGGAGGTATTACGGTACTGTATAGACTATTGGCATTTTTTGTGTTAAGGGCTATATGGGTAACCCCTTAACGCTATTAAAAAGTAAGTTTATTTTACAATTAGACACTATTATAATAGCGCAATATACTACATAGTAAATAGTTTAACGGATCCTTAGGAGATGTAACCCGAGCATCTCTTGAGTTACTGCACTCATATTTATTTCTGTTAATTTAACTCACATAAGATCTTTTAGTTCCGACTCGAGTGTTTTTGTCTTTTCAAATTCGCTCGGGTCAGTCTGAGCGTTTCAGGATTTGAAGATTTTATTTCTGGAGGACGAAGACGGAGATTTTATTATTATTATATACTATATGGTTCCACTACACACTGTATTCCGCTGCACTAATATTTACTGGTATGTGAACTCTGATATTTATTGTATAAAGAAGAATCAAATGTTTTGTAAACAGTTTTATGAACTGTATATTGATTATTATATTTTATCCTTCCGCTGTGAGATTCTGTTTTGTTTTTTTCTTTCTTGTTTTTCTTATTTACCGCATAACAATCCGCCCTTCCGTATGGTTTGAATTGGCACGTATGTCGATCTAAACCGTGCAAAAAGGCGGGACGCTACAAGCCACCTCGAGCGAACACACGTCTTTGTAAACTACTCGTTACTTGTTATTGATTGGTGCACCCTCGAAATTTTAGGAGTGTTGTTTCGCGGTGTTGCGATCGTTGTGGCGATGCGTTTTCACCAGTCTGGATCAGGCAAATGGTAGTTTCACTACCTTGGGTATTGTCTCATGTGCCTTGTCATACTTATATCCCTATATACGCGACCACTATGAATTTGTTTTGTGTTATACCTATGGAGTACACCCTGATATCCCACTAGTTTACGGTGGAGTTTACAGTGATGTATAGACTATGACAGTTATATATAAAATTTGTTAAGGGGGATAATGGTAACGCCTTAACACTATTTCGATACTTTATATTACTGATAGACATTATCTATTTAGCGTACACTACTATATATAGATAGTTTAACCGATCCTTAGAGGATGGTTATTCCAACATCCTTTAAGTTACTTGTATTTCAGTTGTTATTTCACTTGAGTTGGATTTATTAATATAAGAATGTTAATCTTGACTCGAGTGTTTTGTGTTTTGCTTTACGCTCGGGTCAGACAGAGTGTACCAGTATTCGAGACTCACCTTTGGAGTTGGAGCTTAGCTTAAAGATCCAGCTATCTGTCCAGCTTTCAGATATTCAGTTGATTCTAGTGATATTTTTCGATTCTTGTATTTCATTATTATATTCGAGACTTCTGTTGTAACTTATTAACTCTGTTATATATATAGTAGCTTCATGAACTACTATCTTTTGTTTCCGCTGCATTTATTACTCTGTGCCTGTGATCTTTGATTATTTATTTACTATATATGTTCAGTTTTGCCAAATTTAAATTAACAATTCGGTATTTTTAATTATTCAAGTCCGACATGTGCGGATGCGAATGATCCAAAATAGCGGGTCATTACAGTTGGTATCAGAGCTTTGGTAGCTCTAGGCAAAACTTAGCATATATGGTAAATGTATTTACAAAATCACTCTCATTCAAGTTTCAGTCTCTTCCTTTTGACTCCATTCCTTTGAATTTTGGAACGTTCCCTGCGATTCCAAAAGTCATACGTGTCCCTCGCTATTCATCTTCTTTCAATTCTGGAGCATCCCATAACTCCACTTCGAATGACCCTTATAATGAACCGGCGGGTTCGCCAAACTTCGAATGATTTGTAAAGGGGTAAAACTCCTTTACAATAGACATCGATTTACCGGAGATTTCTATATCCTCGGTTTACGGTGCTATATATCTCCTTCTATGCCTGAATTCTATTTCTTCAGATTAAATGTCGACTTGCCTCGGAATTCGGAATTGATCTTATTCTTGAAGTCACAGTCGACCCAGTTAAGGTTGCCCGTGAATTAAATAAGCTTATCCATCTCCAAATCCTGTTAATTGAATCATCTCATCTTTTCTTTCGAACTTGTATTCGAATCAGAATTCTCTTTAATTTGAGTCCATCAAATTTTAATCTCTATCCTTGCTTTGAAAAATCCATTCATGTATCGTCAAGCGAGAAAGTGTATTTGTGAATTAATATTAAAAATGTGTTTTATATATATGTTGTGTTGTTTGAGTTATTGGTTTTGATTTGGGTTTTCGATCGATTCGTCTGATCAACGCTATCAATAGAATTTCCAAAACACTTGAACAGAGCAAACTGACACAATAGTATTTTCGAATTTGGCGAATAAAATAGTTTTATATGTTTATATTATATATAAGTTTTCTGAAATTAAATTGTTAATGAATTTGTTGTCAGAAATGATAATATTTGATTTTCATTTATTGTTTGTAAACCATTAACTATTGTATAATATAAATAAATGAATTTATAAACTTAGTTATAATTTGATTTGGAATTTGAAGTGAATTTAAATTAGAATTTGAGAATTTAATTTTCGATAATTTCGAACTATGGTTTTAAAGTTTTCAAATGTATATTATTTAAAATGTTTCGAATAGAAGTCATTTCAAAGAAATATTAGATGTTTAATTAGAGCTCTTCTCTTTTGTCGCTGGAAAATAATCTCGGTGATGACGGCCGCATCATCGACATTCATTTTCGAGTTTCGAAAAGAAGAGACCAATACGTAGCTTTGCTACAGTTTTGTTTTGGAAATTAAATCGATTTATATTTCTTAAGTATGATTTGATTTATATATATATATATATATATGTATGTATGTATGTATATTATTTTGATTTGATATATATAGTACATACATAATTATCTCTAAATTGTTTGAAGTTAATTGGAAATTAAATTCTTAAAATTTGGGTAAAGATGATTTCAATTATAAATGAAACCAAAATTTTGAATTAATATTTAAACTTGAGAGAATTGAATCAGGAATTTTATTTAGATAATACTCAATTGCATTATATATAACTTACCTAAATTTTCAAAAGTTAACTATGTAATTGGATATTATACAATACAAAATAATATCAAAAAAATTTTAAATAAATTGGGTAGTTATAATAAGTGTAAATACCCTTAATATATGTGATAAGATATATTAAGTAGAATAAATTTAATAATAATTCGGAATAAAGAAGAATTAAATTTATCGAATAAAGTATGATTATAATAAATGACTATTCAAATTTATGATCTTTGAAATTGTAAATTTAAGATAATTGGATAATATACAATATAAATTGTCATTATAAATAAATTTGAGTGCGTATAAAAAAATGTTATGCACTTAAGTTTAATTATAAAATGATTAATAGAGACAAATAGAATATTAGGTTAGTTGAATAGTAAATGGATTAATCAAATAAATTATTGTTTGAAATAAAATTTTGTAACAAACAATGATAAATTGAAAATAAACCAATTTAATGAAATTCCTTGAGTTTAAAATCAATGTTGAATATAAATTAATTTAAATTGAAATTTATATGGTCTAAATTAATTGTTTATTTTGTAACTCAAATCTATTATCTTTCTAGTTGTTTCTATTCTCCTACCTCCTTCCTTCTCGACGACGAAAAGTTTTGAGTGGAGAGAGTGTAACGATCCGTAAATTTAGCTGGTTTTAATAACGTTATTAATTGAAATTTTGTGAAATTTTAAACAATAAAATTTTGAAATAAAAATTTAATATTTGAAATGCGTCTAATTAAACATTGCAACTGGTAAATTTTCATCCGAAAATATGAAAGTTTATTTTAGTGCGTAAATTTATTTCAATTTAATCATTTAAGAATTGTTGAAAATAAAATATTTTTGAAACCTAAATATTTTTACATAAAAAGATTCTACATCATCTTCTGAGCAAGTCGTCATTTTTCGTTTTTACAAATTCGGACTTCTTTAGCTCCGTCGATCTTATTTTTCTGCGTTTTTGCTGCATTTTCCGATAGTAGAAAATTCGAATTTTATAATTCAATCGTGCCACTAATATCTGTATACCGTTTCGATCGTCTTGTCGTGCTGATCTCTACGATATTTTCAGTTCTGTGTTTTGATGTCCGGTGCACAATCGGATATATGAAACGGTTCACCATACTGGTATGTTGTTTTGTTTTCCAACGCCTTTGTATTCTTTTCCATTCATTTCCACCGTGATAATGAATAGCCACCAACAATTTATATTCCCAATAATTCAGCTTTGAACCTTTGCTATTCCCAATATTTCGATATATGGATTGGTTTATTTTTCTTCCTTTACATTCTCTGTTCGTTCTCTTTATTATTTTGAACCAGTTCATCCTCCTTTATTTACAAAATAATAAGCAGCATTCTCCTTCATCCCACTGCTCAGACATGCCGCCCTATTTTCTTCGCCACCACCCTTCAAGTTTCCACGTGGCCTCACCAAACTACCGACGAGCACGAGATCCTCCTCGGCAACAGTCTCCACTCTTCCCATCCGCCAGTTCACTCCACGGATCCACCTCCTCCCTTTTTGCCTCATCCACGTACTTTTTTCTCCTCCCATCACTCTCCTGCCCATCCGCCATCGGCACCCAAAAGCACCAATAACCATGGTCAGAGCACACGTCATCTCCTCTCCACGTGCAACCGATGCCACTTTCTCCAACCCAAAGCCGCAGTCTCCAAACCCAGGCATACAAGCTGGCGTCCCTCTAGAGCAGCCACCACCCTACCGCCAGACAGCACGTGCCTCATGAACCTGTGCCTTTTCCTCCCTCTCGCCCAGCCTCGTTCTTGTATTGTCCATTTTTCTCACCTACAGCCGAGCTTCGCTGTATATATATGCATTAAGGTATATTTTATATTATATATATGTTTATAAGTTATTTTTTATAGTCTTTGCCGAGCTATTCTTTTTCTATCAGCAGCAGTGTATATATAAAATGTTGTAGTTGAACAAGGATATATATTCTCGAAATATATGGGTGTGTATATATATATATATATATATATGGTATACATATTAAGTAGGAGTATTTGATCGTCTGTGATATATATAATGTTTTGATTTTATGATCACAAAATATGTACATGTAATAAAATATAATCATGTAAAAGATATCAAAGCATTGTACAGGCATGCACAGTCAATAAAAATAAATCAAAGCATTCTTGCTTTGACATTCAATTTGTTGCATTGATTGAGAAAGATTGTATATGTTTATTAGCCCTGACTTGACATCACCTTCTAGCTACTTTTAATTTGTAGCCAACTTTACAAAATAAAAATATGTTGCCTATACATCTAAGTTTCAAATTTTACCTAGCTTGGCTTACATTGCTTTGTATATAGTTTACTGTGTAGCCTAACTCTACATATATTAGTTTCTAAATGCCTGTGCATGCTTTTCAACTCAATGCACTACTAACGTGTCCATGTTTTAAAATGGTAAGTTTTGAAATGTCTTGTGATAAAGTGCCATTTATTTTTACAAATAAATTTTATTTGAAGCACATATAAAAAAATAGTTTACAAATAATGTGTAGTTACTATGTAAGCTATATAACATATACGTAGATTTTAAATTTTATTCTGTAATGATTTTATGTCAGATTGGGTTTGGAAACTGTATATCTATATATTTTCAAAATGAATAAATAATATATGCAAGTATGTTGCATTTTTAATTGGTATATGTATATGTGTGTGTGTGTGTGTGTTTTTATTTCAAATTATATGGTATGGATATGTGTTTTACTATATATGTTTTAATTAAAAACAATGATTTTAAATACACATATATTTAATTTAATATATGCTAAAGTTTGAAATGATTTGATATATATATATATATATAGTTATATATGTAAATTCACTTATACCAATTCCCGCCATCGATATAGTCCTGATCTGATTCGTCTATTCCTATTTATCAGCTTCGTTCGTTGATCCGTGCCAATCTAGTTTCGTTTTGGAATTCATGTTTGGATGCACAACTCGCTTCCATTCCTGTCCTTTCTTTTAGCCTCAAAAGGTGAGCAATCACTCATGATTAATGTTCTTTTATTTATTAAATTTGATTTCAATTGAAATGACAATTAAAATATGCTGTTGTTAGTTATTCACACTGTTATATATGATATTACCTATATCAGTTCACCTGTGACATTTGACACCATTATCCGTTATTTTTATTAATGATCATCCAGTTTGATTGATAAATGGTCGATTGTTTGATGTTGATATTGGACGTAAAATTGTTAATGTATGAAGTGATAAATAATTTACAATTGAAATTAACGTAGGAGTTTACAATTTGAAATTGTTTTATGTGTTGAATTTGATTAGTTAAATTTGTATAATATGACCCTCTTTAAATGTAAAATAAAATGACACGTAGAAATAATATTAACCACACCTTGAACCATTGAATGTATGTTGTATGAATTGATATAGTATAAGAATTGAATCATGAATATCAAGTGAAGAACAGTATAAATATTAATTTAATAATCTTTAGTCTGCATGAAATGATAGTGTAGATTCTAGAAATAATTACATTAATTTTCATAAATAACAAATGTAAATTTATACGATTATTTCGGGATTATTTAAATAAATTATTGGATAGTTATTGATGGTTGCTATTGCTTGTTTATTTGCTTTGACACCATCCCAGTTATCACACTGCAAGTTCCCTTTGCTGTGCTTTGATTTTTGGAATTGAAATGGAATCGGGTTGAAATCATAAATACCCAAATGAACTTGACCTAGGATAGAGAATTAAATAAAAACCCGATTGGCCAATAATTTGATTTAAAAATAAAAATAAAGATTTTATTAAAATAATTAATAAGATTTGAAATGAAGTTGGAATTTGAATTTAATGGAAGGAAAATGTTAATATTTAAAAATATGAAACAAAATATTAACATAGTAGTTGTTGAAAAAAAAACGTTGCTTTAAAATAAATTATTTGACAATTGAATTTGGAATTATTCATTGAATTAAGTTTGAAATTATTTAATAGTTAATTTTGAAATTATTTAATAATTAAGTTTGAAATTATTAAGTTTTGAAATTATTTAATAATTAAGTTTTGACATTATTTAATAATTAACTTTTGAAATTATTTAATAATTGAATAAGACTGAATTATTTGAGAATTAAATAAAAATTGAATTCTTTGATAAGAGAAATTGAACTTCGGAATAAGTGAATTTGATTTTCGATAATAAATGAAATTGAGTTTCTTTATTAATTGAATTTTGGGAAAATTATTTAAAGTAAGTAAATAAGTGAAATTGTTTTTCTTTAACAAGAAATAAAATATGATTTATGTGTTGAATAAATATAAGACTTGTAATTTAAGAATTTGATTTAACGAATCTAATTTAATTAAATTTGAAAGTTTTGATATAATGGAGTTGAATTTAAGTAATTGATTTAATGAATTTGAAATTTAATAGAAATCGAATTGAATGATAAATTAACTTAACGAATATTGAATGAAATTGATAAATGAATTTAAAATTGATTTGAATGTTAAATTGAATTTATGTAAATGATTACTGGATGAAACGTATATACGAACTTGAATCAATATTTGAATTGTTTAAATAAAAATTGAAATTGAATTATAAGATATTGAAATGGTAATTTGGAAGTTTGAAACGTAAATTATGGAAATTGATTTAGGAAGACAAATGAAATGTTGATTTACAAATTCTAATTGAAATTGAATTTGATTTGGTTTTAAATTTATTAAACGACCAATCGGTGTAGTAATTACGAAAGTTATTAAAGAAACCGGAATCGGTTATGGATATACTCTCTGTCTAAACTGAAAACCACTTTAATAACTATGCGCGGAGTGTGATCCAGAATGAAGTGGTTGGAATGATATACATGATGACTGAAGAAAGAGAACGATAATGGATAGCCTTGACACTTGTGTCAAATTGGAAATGACTAAAACAGGAGCCGTGCCAGGCCAAATGAGGTTAGCCACCTCGAGCGAACACGCTTCTTCGTAAACTACTCATTACTTGTTATTGAATGATGCACCCTCGAAATTTTGAGAGTGTTGTTTCGCGGTGTTGCGATCGTTGCGGCAATGCGTTTTCACCAGTCCGGATCAGGCAAATGGTAGTTCCACTACCTTGGGTCTTGCCTCATGTGCCTTGTCATATTTATATCCCTATATATGCGGCCACTACGAATTTTTTTTGTGTTATATCTATGGAGTACTCCCTGATATCCCACTAGTTTACGGTGGAGTTTACAGTGCTGTTTAGACTATGACACTTATATATAAAATGTGTTAAGGGGGATAATGGTAACGCCTTTACACTATTTTGATACTTTATATTACTGATAGACATTATCTATTTGGCATACACTACTATATATAGATAGTTTAACGGATCCTTAGAGGATGGTTATTCCAACATCCTTTAAGTTACTTGTATTTCAGTTGTTATTTCACTTGAGTTGGATTTACTAATATAAGAATGTTAATCCTGACTCGAGTGTTTTGTGTTTTGCTTTACGCTTGGGTCAGACCGAGTGTACCAGTATTCGAGACTCACCTTTGGAGTTGGAGCTTCGCTTGGAGATCCAGCTATCTGTCCAGCTTTCAGTTATTCAGTTGATTCTAGTGATATTTTCGGATTCTATATTCGATTATTATATTCGAGACTTCTATTGTAACTTATTAACTCTGCTATATATATAGTAGCTTCATGAACTACTATCTTTTGTTTCCGCTGCATTTATTACTCTGTGTTTGTGATCTGTGATTATTTATTTACTGTATATGTTCAGTTTTGCCAAATTTAAATTAACAATTCGGTATTTTGAATTATTCAAGTCCGACATGTGCGGATGAGAATGATCCAAAATAGCGGGTCGTTACATCTGACTTCTTCAATTTCGTATATTTTCGTTTCTTGTTTCTTACAGCTTGATTTCTTTCGTGGCCACCATAGCTTCGATTTCTGACTTGTTCGACTTCCTTGGTCATTACGGCTTGATTTTTCGTTGACATCGACCACTTTGATATTTTTGGGATGAGAATTTTGTTTCGACGTGTTCATCTCGGCTTCATGAAAACTCTGGCATGTATGGCTTTGCTTTGACTTTGGTTGTCATTGCTCTGACTTGATACACTCACTTGTATTTTGTTGTTTCGTGACTTGATAAATTCTGATTAAATTTGGCCTTGACTTTGGTAATGGCTGACTCTAGTTATTTGAATTTATGTTGTAGTGTTTTGGCTGCACTATCCACATGAGTTCATTTAGTCTTTACTATGCATTCTGCTTGACTTGATTACTTGATGCAGTCTTGTTCTCTTCAGGGTTCACCATTGTTTTATGTACTTTATTCATGTTATACTACTCTATATATATGTTCACGTGTGTGTGTGTATTCACTGCCTCCATCTTTATGTTGCAGTGTCTGTTGGTTCGAGTCTGCACTGTTACATAGATGTTGTGAGGTTTTGTGTACTTGTGGTCTTTGGTATCAGTGTAGCTTTTGGTCTAGTTGATTGTACTGCATGTATATGTGTATGTGATGTTTTGGAGTTGCAGCCTTTATGTTTTGCAATTTTGGGTTTCCAGTTGCACTTGGTTCGCGTCAGACTTGAAGTCTAGCATGTATATATTGTCTTGACCGGAAGTCTAGTCTTCTTGACATTGTCTGCATTGCACTCTGGTTGCATATGAACATGAATACTCTCATGTATTATGCACTGTGCATCTCCATTTGATTTTAGACCGGTCGAGTTGCTTCACCATTGACTTTTGCATTGTGATCATGTACATTTGGCAGAGACGTTGTACGGTTGTTCCTTTGTTATGCACTTAACCGTTTGCTATTTGGTTGATGTGCTGTCTCATCGGCTTGCTCCTTCGACTTGTATGTGGTCAGTGGTGGTCTGTTAGCATTTGAATTTGGTCTGCACTTGTGTTTAATCCAGTTAATAGCTCGGGTTTGACCTTGTGCTAATTTCATGACTTAATATTTATTCAACTTGATTTGAACCCGGCTTTTGATTTGGGTTTGACCTCGTGCTCCCCTGTCCCTGCAATTTTATCAAGTGTATATCGGTGTGCACGGCCTTATAGCATGTACAGTGATACAATGATACTTATTTGAAATGAATTTGTTCCCAATTTATATATATATATATATATATATATATATATATATATTGTTGTCTTAAATATATGTGTGTACATATATATAAGAATTTCCAATTAAATAAATTTCCTATTTATGAATAGAAATTAAATATTATTTTGGTTTGAAAACTGTATATTACTGCCAATTGTTATTTAACAAGGTTTCTTAATTGATTAAAGTACCGTATTATTGAATATTAAAAGAAATATTCAAAACTCGAGACGTCAAAAATCCTGGTTCGTTACAATTTTCATAGCTTATTTCGGTTGTATAAGTATAGTTACAAACAAAAGAGGATTTTCCCGTTTACCCACTTAATAACACTTACAAATTCATTTGCGAATTCTCATCCCATTATAGCTTATCTTATAAATTTCCAAAATCCATTTCAAATTCTTTTTACTATTTCAAAGAATTTTATCGATTATACTTATTTATGTTCAACTAATGATTTGCAACTCCTTTAATGAACTCCGATTCATTTTGGAATTTTCCAAATCAAATTTTCTTTTCTCAATTTTTCTTAAGTTCCCAAATTCCATTATAAGATTTTCTCTTAT
Source organism: Allium cepa (assembly GCA_030765085.1). NCBI lineage: Eukaryota > Viridiplantae > Streptophyta > Magnoliopsida > Asparagales > Amaryllidaceae > Allium > Allium cepa. Next base: position 253,268,768 of record CM060939.1, read on the forward strand.
AAATTCACATTCACTAATTAAACCCGATTCATGAGTCTCGATAGCATCTATAAATAATTTACAATCACTTACTTTTAAAATTATATGTATATAATAATAAATTTCAAAAACATGGTTAAATTATTGTTTAAAATATCAACCACTCTTAAAATAAATGTCAATAACAAATTCCAATTTATTTATAAAATTTATAATCGATTTACAAAAATTATTCATAAGCTTAGAATTCATTTCAAACAAATTTAAATATTTAAATAGCTAACTTTTGAAAATATTTTAATCCAATTAGTAGTTTTCAAACTACATAGTTTAATAAATAAAAATCCTTTAAAAACAAACTTCACTTCTTGATACAAATACATTTTTAAATTCCAATATAACCAATGTTATATTTGTAAATCTCCCTCGATTTTCACAAATCGGTTCACATTCCCAATTTCATAATCTTCGTCCACATTCCAAAATAGAATCACTATTCTTTTCTAAACCAATTTCCATATCTCATTATAAATTCCCACTGTGAATTTATATTTTCAATTAATTGAATGATAATCATTCCACATTATTAATCAACAATGTTTATAGATTTCACAATCTTTTTTCCAACTTATATAGGTTTATATTACAAAAATCTATTTATAAATCGATTTCCAATTAAAATCCCATTTAAAAATTTAATTTCTTAAATAACCCATACTGTATTCCAAAACCAATCAAATCTCGATTCCTGCTAGCATTTTGTATTTTAAAAATCTTATTTAAAATCCATTATTTTAAAAACCCATAATTTAAAATTCTTTCTTTGAAACCATTTTATGAAATGGCTAATAAATATCCAGAACCCAATCATTTATTTTATTGAGTTCAATTCCCTTAAAATAATCCAAAAATTATTATAAATACATTCATTTCCAAATCGCCTATGAATTTCCTTTTTAACTTAAAGAATAGTATATATGGTACTTAAAATATCAAAATTAAGGCCAGTGCCACCATAACATCCAATAAATTCAAAGCATATCATAATCTATCACAGATTATTCATAACACATCAATATCACTATATATGAAATAAAATCAACATTTTTGAGGAATCCAGGTTGATCCCTCCAACCTGTTTCCCTGCTGTCATTGATGTTATATAACATGAAATACCAATTCCACTTCGAGGCGGGATATCGCGGTAATATAGGGTCATCCGCTATTCTACGGGGCACATGGTATCTCATCTGCTCCACTCGACAAGAAATGTATCCAACTACTAATATATTCTATATATATGTATGTATGTATATAATATAACATCCAACTGATAATAATAATTTATCGACTCAACCAATCATTCAATAAATAATTTTTAATATTTTAAATTAAAACTAGTAATACAAATGAGTGAGATTTGCTCACCTTTATTTATTTTATCTCTTCTGCGTTCTGATTCCGATTAAATTAGAACACATTCAAATTGAACTAAAAGTTTTGCAAGCTCTAAATTCAACCAACTTGATTTCATAGCAAGGATCTCATTAATACGAATGCAATTCAGCTTGTTTCGTTCAATTCTGATATCGTATAAAGAAGGTACAATATTTTTAAGAATAATGGTTTTTATAAATAAATTAATTAATTTAATTTCGAACTTAAAACCAAAATAATCTTAATATATTAAGCCCAGACCAAACGAACAGTTTCTTCCCCAATCCACTCATTCGGCTATAGCTTCATGCACGCCCTCCTCATGTCCATGACACGCCCAAGTCGATCACCTATGGCCTACCAACCACCTGCAAATGACTCACCAGGCTCCCACGACCCCGACCATGGCCTTGACTCGTCGCATGCCTTCCTTAATCAGACCACGACCAGACGATGTCGACCCTCACCCCACTACGTGGCGATCACCAAATAGTAGCCGCACCATCCCAAAATCCCTTCGCATCGATTAAACTCCATAACGATCGAATATGATCTCAAAACTTCACATTGACCATCACCGAGCTTGATTCCTCAAGCCTTAATTCAAAAATGCAGTTCGACTAACTACTGAGCTCCCATAATCTCGATCGCACCCCACAAACATTATATCAGACCGAAGCCTCCGCTAAAACAAAAATTTAAAGCTAGTTTCGTATATTTTTGTAGAGTAAAGTTTGAGAATTTGATTTTTAAATTCAAACTTTTTTTCTTCATCCTCCATTCACAGTAGAGTTTATATAAGAGGGAAGCTACAGTAGATAATGTAGATAGGATATGGTGGCTGCCTAGGGTGGCTAATGGTAAGTTTTGGTGGGCTTGAAATTAAATAATTTGGTTGAAGGGTTAAATCGAGATGAATATATTTTATTTTATTTCAAAACATCAGGCTATTAAATTTCGAACCCCAATCAAGACATGCTGCCTTGCATTCCTAATTTTATACATCTATTTTGAATGCAATGGAATAAGTTCCAAGGCCTAATTCGATCATATGGAGAATATAGTTTTTTAATCTAATTATTATATTAAATTATATTATTAATTTCGACGCGTTTCTATCCCAAGCGACCAAACGGTAACTTCAAACGCTACGGAATTTGAAAAACTATAATAATACGCTATTACAGAACCAATGACACTAGTTTCTTTGAAATACGAGATTGTGCCCCGAAAGACTATTTTCACTCGTTAAGTAAACTGGGATACTTTTTAAAATCGAGTAAATCACCTTTGAATCAATTTTAAAAGTTTTATTATCCTCATTCTTATTAATAGAGATTTGATAAGCCTTTAAATAATTTTATCCAAATAAAAATTCAAGATTTACATTGCTTAAATGATTTTCAATTATTAAATTCAGCGATAAATCATCTAATGAATCCTTATATTTGAATTTCAAGTTATTTAATTTATAAATTAACTTTTAAATATTTAAAATTAATTAAATATTCCAATTTTGAATAACCAAATTTCTGGATCGTTGCATTCCTTCCCGCTTAAAAGAATTTCGTCCATGATATTGCCAAGGTAAGAAGAATGGCCCAAAACCCATTAACTTTCTCTAAAACAAAAAATTTGAAATAACTTCCCAAAATCAATTTGTTGAAACCTTGTTATTACCTTGACTAAGTTCACCAAATTCATCCATAGGTTCCAAATAATATTATTCATGCAATCATTTCAGGTTATAGCTCAAAAATCAATTTTTAGTTATTATTATTTTTCTCAAAATTTCTAACTCTTTAAATTTTCAAAAAATTTCGCCAGTGTCTCTTTTGCGTGACTAGATCAGATCAACTACAAATCGTCACTAAGGGCCCAAACTAAAAACAGAAAACAAAAGGCAAGTGGCTCAATCATAAAACCATCAAATTCAAACACAACATAAATATGTACCTTTTCGTCGGGCAACCAAATTTTACTTATGAAACCAAAGGCATCAAATTAGCTTTTGCTTTTATATGCCTGCATCTTATCTACCCATGATACCCAAACATATAGTTTATAATCATATTAATCTGCATTTTCAATTTCCAATATTTGCTTCACTTAAGCCCATACGATGTACATATATCAGCCGTACATAATATCAAATCTGATCGCACGCTCGATCACACAATTTCACTTCCGAACTAGCATCGTTTACACGACCCTCTAGTGCCGACTCGGATCTGGTTTCTTGATCAAAAACCATCATTCTCCTTGCATAACCATATATATGACAGAGAATTCTAGAATTAATCAAAAATCAATATCCAGTGTTCACCATCAAACATCGAGTGAAAAATTCTAACTCGGATCGATATAAATTATTCCGAAATTCTGTGCTCGAATCTTGATCAAATCATTATACGAATAAAGTAAAATATCCACCACTTATGTACTTATTTAGACTGATTCTTAGCTATACCAAATTCCTTTTATTCACATTCATTATATTCACTTTCAATTATTCATGTTTATTTGATCTGCATTCAATTATCCGCATTGCTTTTTCACATTTCCTTATTTACTTAGTATATTTCTTTCGATACTAATATCACCTCTTAAGAATTATTCCACCAAATTACTTAAGTCTACTATACACATTATATACCAAGGTTCTTATGTTTATTCCCACTTTACTACTTAGTCCTTGTCCATTTTTATCTCACATCCGGATTCATTTCCAATTTTAGCATTCAATTTTATCCATTCACCTTCCAAACCATATTCAATTAACTAACTAATTCAATTAGTTCATTTCATTAATTTAATTCAAAGCTCAATAACCATTTTCAACAATTACTTCATCCAGCCTAACTTAGGCTAAATTTTCGGAATTCACTTTATACTTATTTAAGTTTAATTAATCTTATTCCACACTTTATATAATTGCTTCAATGTAACGAATCGAATTTTCAATGATCAATTTTTAATATTTAAATGGTTTAAATATTGGATTTGGAATTTCAATTTAGTTAATGAGTATTTAAAATTGAAAATTTCGAGTGATTTCGACAATTTTAGAAATCGTCGACTTAATCGACGCATTAAAATAGCGATCCGAGGCATAATCTCGAAATTCAACGAAACCAATTCCATTAGACCTGAAATAGTATATTATTATCTAAATTTAAATTTCGTAGTATTTGGAGTTATCGTTTGCCAGCACGAGTTAGAAACTTGTTGAAAGTAATATCAAAAATTTAATATAATAATTGGGTTCAAAAAGTTATCTTCCCCATACGATTGAGTTAAGCCTTGAAACCTTTTCCATTGCATTCAGAATAGGAGTATAACATTATGAACGCCTAGCGGCACACCTCAATAGGGGTTTGAGATTTCGAGCTACGTAAATCGAGAAATTTTGAAAATAAATTAATTATATTGTTAAGTCAATTTCTTTCAGCTGTCCTGTTAACTCACCATTAGCCCCCCTTTCCCAGTCGAACACACCACCCATCACAGCTTTCACCTTTTAATTCGCATCCCCTCTGTTCATTCTCCACGTATATCTTCTACTTCGTTCATAATTGAAACCGAAAATAAAGAAAATGTACAGAATGAAATCACAATTCTCCCTCGACATTCCTTGCAGCGATCGACTTTCTTTCCTCCTTTCAAAACTGAAGTCTGTTTAAAAGAAAAATCAAACCATGCGATTAAATCGCGTTGCTGTCGATCGAGTTTGGAGATGAGGGGTACGGCGTCGAGGTAGAGGTGTGCAAATTACAAGGTGGAGTCACGACCTTTCTTTGATCGCGCATGAAGGCGGCGGTGTTTTCGTGAGATATCCTAAGCTAGGGTCGATCGAGGGAGGGAGGTGTGGCGGTTCATTTGGAAGGGACCGATCGATTTTGCGAGCGACAATAAGGGATGCGAATGAGATGGCAACGTAAGGGGTGCGATGTGAGGAGCAAGATGAATAGAGGTGTTCGGATGATGGCGATTCTGGATCATGTGCGTTCGTCTGGCTCGGGACAAGAGGTGATGGAAACAGAGTCTCGTGATGTTCGAGCCTATGAATGGCAATGGAAGTGCGAGTTAGAGGTACAACAGTAAGGTTCGGGTGTGTTCTAGCGACTGGAGAGGGAAGCACTGCAGTAAGTAACTGCAAGGTAATTTAAAGTTTTGGAATTAAAAATTTATTTAGTTTTAATGATAATTAATTTAAGTGTGATTAGTTAATTTCAAAAAAAATCACTAACGTATGTACATTGTAAATTATTCGTACGAGGTCATGGCATTTAATTCGTAGGATACGGAAGAAAGTTGGACTGGGTCTGCAAATTAAAATCAAGGTGAGAAAATTCTCACTCATTTGGAATTGGCAAATATAATTTTAAATGGTTAATTTTAAATTACTGGATGCTTGACTGATTGACAAAATATAATTATCTGTTGGATGTTATATATATAGTAGTAAATATGCTAGTATTTGGAGTGATATTTCCGCACATTATAGCGGTTGAGTCCCTATGCGCCCCGCATAATAGCAGATGATCCTATATACCGTGATATCCCCTTTGAAGTGGAATTGGTATTATTTTATATTGTATTAACATCTATGGATGTAGAGAAATAGGTTTGAGGGATCCAACTGGATTCCTCAAATATGTTGTTTATTTTTCATATATAGTGATATACGGATTGTGTAGAATAATCTAGTGTAGATTATTGTAGTGATTGAAATTTTTGGATGCTATTGTAGCGCTGGCTTAAATTTTAATACTTTTAAATACCATAAATATTTTTTTTTAAATTTAAGAAATAAAGGTAATTTTTGGTATAAAAATATTTATATTGAAAACTGAATTATTTTAAAAAAAATGAATTGGGAATAATATATATTAATTTTGGATTGTACGTAATTATTCGTGAATGAGTTTAAATAGAGACTTCAAAAATTAATTATATAAAGGAGTTTGTAAATGGTATTCTGAAATATGAAAAGGAGTTCAAATCAATATTAAAAATAGATTGGAAGTATAAATGGAATTTATAAGAAATAAACTTATATAATGGATTTTAAAATAATATTTGTTTCATAAAAAGGTAAAAAACCAAAGGGGTTATAAAATTTATAAACGATGTTTACAAAAAAAGGAATTTGATATCAGTCGATAGATTGGAAATATAAATTCACAGAAAGAATTTATATTAGAATATGGGAATAGATTGAGAAAAATAGTGGAACTATTATTGAAAGTGAAGATGGTTAAGGAGATCTAAATGGAAGTGATATATTGTGATTCGAGAGGGATTTACAAAATGAATTGGTTATTGAGATTTTAAAAATATATTTTCAATTCTAAGAAGTTAATTTTGCTTCTAAAAGGAAAATTTTATTATTTTAAAACTGTGGAATATTAAACTAGTTAGGATTGAAATACTTTGGTAAATAGATTTTTAAATATTAAGTATTTATTTTAGTAAATCTAACTTTTAAAATCAGCTTTAAAATTTTATTTGTTTAACTAAAAATGAGTTATTAATGTTTATAAAAGTGTTTTCGATATTTAAATAATTACTTGGACATGTTTTAAAATAAATTATTATTCTTTAAAATACTTGTTTTATTTATATATAGAATTTTGAAGTTATTAAACTTTTTATTTATAAATTCTCTCGAGCGAGTGAATGGGGTTTTAGAGGAATATGTTTTGAGGGAAGGAAATTTATAAAACGATTTGGTGGAAATGAAATTTCAAAATGTATGAATATGGAAATTTGAAATGAAATCTAAATTTATAAAATAAGTTATAAATTGTTGAATGAGGTTATAAATAAGTATACTAGGTATGCAAACTGAAAAAAAATTATTAGTGATTTCGGAGACTTATGGAATAAGTTACGAAATATTCTCTAAAGTGTTGATATTTGAAATGATTTGGAAATAAGATTTATAATATTTTCCTAAGTATAAAAATGGAAATTTGGAAATATATCTGAGTGTTGAGATGGTTTGAAAATATCCTGTAATGACTTAAGTATTTGAAATTGTTTTCAAGTATTGGAATATGAAAAGGAATTTGAATATATATCTTAGTAAAGATATTTTGGAATAAATGTTTGGAAAAAAGGTATAATAAGGCCTATGATTGTTTATGGATGTTTCATTGATAGGTAAATAACCAACTTCAATAATTAGCCAATTTCGTTAATCGTTTCGAAGAGACCGAGATCGGATTTAATTATCCATATACCACTTTGATCTAGGTTGAACGTTACGAATGATTACCGTGAAGATGATGAAGATGGTGATTCGGTTTGTCCAAACCCAGGGTAACTTGTATGGATGAATGCTATCAGAACATCATAATTGGAGGATGATGAGCATGCTAAGTAGAATTGTTTCTTGAATGGTAACGCTTAGCCTCGAGCCTCATCAACCGGGAATGACTAAAACAGGGGAGATGCAGCAAGGCAAAGTGGATCACATCCAATTAGGGTACGTTATCACTTTTCTAGATGTCCTCGAAAACCTGTTTATTATGGATATGGTTGTGCATGAACGAAGGAGCGCTTGATGTTGAGGATGTGAACACCAGGGGTGATAAAATATTCTGTCTATCTAGGTTAGAGGTAGGTCGGTCTTGTGTAGCAGAGGATCTCGGCGATGCTCCTCGGTACATTGTTCTAGAGGTGTACTATGATGGGCGGTACCTAGTGGCCCAGTCTCGTATGAAATCCATTCTCCAATAAGCGCGGTATAGTTTTGATTGTGCCCAACCATGTTGAAACGTGAGATGCAAGCATTTCAGCTATTTTCTATTTACTTTCTGTAGACACTATTATAATATCAAACGATTTTGATAAAAATTGTTTTAGTTATCATAAGGTAAAAACCAGTCGTGTTTATGTGTAACGTGGTCTTACGAGATACCTTTGTTTTCAAAGGATTTTGAGAAAATTAAATAATTTGAATTGAGTGTGTTTTCTCATGCTGGTTTTCCAGGCTGACTTGGGTGTTTTTTTATTATAACGCTCGAGTCAGACCGAGTATTACAGATTCACAATATAATGCAATGGAGCTCAGGAGGGCGAGCTGGATGATAGAGACGTATCACCGTACTTGATTTATATTTCTGATGTATGAGGACAAGTTATTATAACTATCCAGGTTTGATGTATTGATTGTTATACTCTAATGATTATAAGTATACATGTTGTTACAGATTTCTTTATGTAAAAAACCTGTTATTATATATTATATTTGTCCCAATGTGATTGTGATATTATGAGATATTGTTGTTCAATTTTCTTCTACCTTTTCCTTCTTCACCCTAAAGATTCATATTTTCCATTCAATTCAAGTCGAACTGATGTGAATTATGGTCGATTTAAGGGGTATGGATTTGCGGGCCTTTACATTTAACTTGTAAATTTTCGAATTTTATAAGTTATCAAACTTATTTCCTTATATTTCATGAAACACTCAAATGAAAATTCCCAAAGTTTAAACCCCTTATTCTTAAGTATTTCAAATTATCTTTGAAATCATATATGCAAAATCCCTTAGTATGTCAAACTATTCCCTTAGATTTAAAAATCAAAACTAGTTTTTTTTCAAAACAAAACTTTAATGGTTGCAATTCCTCTCTTAGAAACTCGAAAATGAACGTAGATGATGCTATAGTCATCATCGAAATTATTTTCCAATGACCGAAGTGAGTTTACTGCTTTCTATAAACCCTTTCAAATATTTCTATTCAAAATATTTTTCAAATAATATCAGTATTAGTGTTCCGAAACCTTGAAAAACATTTCCAAACCAATGCGATTTAAATTCCCATATTTCTAGCTATGCTTTATAAATTGTTTTTATAAACCACATTTATATAAACTACTTTAGGAATTTCATTTCATTTCAATTTATAAATTACATTTACAAATCACATTTTCATAATTCTATTTTGTTACATGAAATCATTTATTAACTTTTGATTATGATATCAACTTTTATTCGATCATAACAACAAACAACAAATGATAATAGTTTAACATTATCATTTCCTAATAATCAAGCATACCATCTAATAATAATTCCTATAAAATTATTCATTTATATATGAAATAGAATCCAGGTAAAATTATTTCGTTTGCCTAATTTCAAAACAGTATTATGTCGAATTACTTTGTTCAAGTGTTTAGGAATCTCTATTAATAACGTTAATTACTAGTATTGACCAGAATCCATAAGCCAATTAATAAATCAACCAACATAATATAAAACATTTTATATCACGAACAATTACGTACTTATATATACACACGTTAAAACTCATTCTGGGGTGCTACTAACCCTATCTCTAATGAGTTGCCCCACCAAAGCCAAGGTTCTCACTTAACATTCATCTCTGATACCAAATGTAACAGACGGGATTTTTGACCCTCAAAAATCAACATCAGTTCATCCACTATATCACGTGTCGAGCAATTGAATGTTGGAAATCGATTGTTGGGGATGAAGAAAGAAGATAAAAAGAAAACATAAACAGTAACACACAATCTCACAATCGTAGCGGAACAATATATAATAGATAAATACAGATCTTTATACAAAAGAAGCTGTAACTATTAATATACATACAATTGTCAGAGTACAACAATCAACAAATCAATATGGACAGTTACTACAACTTGTCCTCACCAGTGCTGACTATACAGCCTGATACACAGCGGAATATAATCATGTACGTGAATTACGTCTGAAATCCTCCAGCACGTCTCCTAAGCTACATAGCATCCTAACATGAATCTGTAATACTCGATTTGAGCGGAGCATTATAATAAAATAACGCCCGAGCCAGCCTGGAAATCCAGCGTGAGAAAACACATCCAAATGGATTTAAAGTTATACGAAAACTTTGAAATCAAAAGGTATCTCGTAAACCATTTCACACATAAACACGATGGGTTTTTACCTTACGATAACCTAAACACTTTTACACAAAGATCGTGTGATATTATAATAGCGTCTAAATACAATTACTTATTAAAATAGCTGAAATGCTTGCATCTCACATTCCAACATAGTTGCACACAGTCAAAACCGTACGGTGCTTATTGGAGAGTGGATTACATACTATGACCAGGTAAGGAACTACATCCAATGGGTACATCTCTAAAACAATTCACTCGGGTCTGACAAGAACATCTTGTACCCTGCCATATAGAACCGGCCTAGTACTTGACTACCAGTACCGAATATGCCATCATCTTGGTCTTCCGACCTTTTTGAGATCTCATGCACAACCAATCCATAAATATGTAGATGTAGGGTATCTAGAAAGATGATGGTATACCCTAATGGGAGCGACCCACTTAGCCCAGCTGCATCCCTGTTTTAGTCATTTCCCGGTCGATGAGGCTTGAGGCTACGATTAACTTTTAGGAAATTTACACTTAGAATGCCCATTGCCCTCCAATAACAATGTGCTGATAGCATTCATCTATACAAGTTGTTCTGGGTCTAAACAAGCCAAATTTCCAATCGCCATCTTCATTATCTTCACGATATCACAATTCATAACGCACAAATCGAATTGAAGTGGTTTTCGGATAATCAAATTTGATTCTGGTCTCTTCACAACAATCAACGAATTTGGCCAGATTTGATAGTCAGCTATTTAACTATCAAATTACACACATAAGTAGTCACTGGTCCCAATATAATAAATTTTTCAAACATTTATTTTAAAATATCTTTACAAAGATATATATTCAATCTCTTTCAATATTTTAATATTTGGAAACGATTTCAAATACTTTAATCCATAACAGGATATTTTTAAACTATTTTAATACTTAGGAATATTTCCAGTCCAACTTATAATTCATTTCCTATAAAAATACTTCTATATAAATCATTTTGTAGTTAATATACTTCCAAAACCTTCAACTACAATACTTAGAAAAATATTACATGTTTATTTTCCAAAACCATTTCTAACATCAACACTTAGCAAATTTTCATAGCTTATCTCAATTGTATGAGTATGGTTACAAACAAAAGAGGATTTTCCCTTTTACCCACTTAATAACACCTACAAATTCATTTTCTAATTCTCATCCCATTATAGCTTATCTTATAAATTTCCAAAACCCATTTTAAATTCATTTTACAGTTTCAAAGAATTTATCAATTTTACTTATTAATGTTCAACTAATGATTTGTAACTCCTTTAATGAACTCAGATTCATTTTTGAAGTTCCCATATCAAATTTTATTTTCTCAATTTTTCTTAAGTTCCCAAATAACATTATAAGATTTTCTCTTATAAAATCACATCCATTAATTAAAACCGATTCACAAGTCTCGAGAGCATTTACAAATAATTTACAATCACTTACTTGTAAAAACTATATATATATAATAATAATAATAATAAATTTCAAAAACATGGTTAAACTGTTATTTAAAATATCAAGAACTTTTAAAATAAACATCAATAACTAATTCCAGTTTATTTATAAAATTTCTAATCGATAAACAAAAGTTGTTTATAAGTTTAGAATTCATTTCAAACAAATTTAGATATTTAAATAAGTAACTTTAGATAATATTTTAATCCAATTAATAGTTTTCAAACTACATAGTTTAATAAATAAAAATCTTTTAAAAACAAATTTCACTTTTTGATACAAATATATTTTAAAATTCGGACATAGGCGATTTTATATTTATAAATCTTCCTCGATTTCACAAATCGATTCACAATCCCAATTTCGTAATATCTTCCACATTCTAAAATAGAATCCACTATTTTTTTCCTAAACCAATTTCCGTATCTCATTATAAATTCTCACTGTGAATTTATATTTTTAATTTATCGAATGATAATCATTCCACATTATTTATAAACATGTTTATAGATTTCATAATCTCATTTTCTAGCTTATATAGGTTTATATTACAGAAATCTATTTATAAATCGATTTCTAATTAAAATCCCATTTAAAAATTTATTTTCTTAAGTAAACCAAACTACATTCCAAAACCAATCAAATCTTGATTCCTATTTCTATTTCGTATTTTAAAAATCTAAATTAAAATCCATTGTTTTATAAATCCTCAATCTAAACTTCTCTCTTTGAAACCATTTTATGAAGTACTAATAAATATTGAAAACCCAATCATTTATTTAATTCAATTCAATTCCCTTAAAATAATCCCAAAATTATATAAATATATTCATTTCCAAATTGCCTTTAAATTTCCTGCTTAAATTCAAAAATATTATTTACGGTATTTAAAGTACCAAAATTAAGACCAGTGCTACCATTGTATACAATGAATTCAAATCACATCATAATCTATCACAGATTATTCAAAACACATCAATATCACTATACATGAAATAGAATCAACATTTTTGAGGAATGCAGTTTGATCCATCCAACCTGTTTTTTTGCAACCACAGATTATATAACATAAAATACCAATTCCGCTTTGAGACTGGATATCGCGGTAATATAGGATCACCCGCTCTTATGCGGGGTGCATAGTGTCTCATTAGCTCCAATGGCGGGAAATATATCCAACTACTAATATATACTACTGTATATGATATAACATCCAACAGATAATAATAATTTATCGATTCAACCAACCATTCAATAAATAATTTTTAATATTTTATATTAAAACTAGTAATCCAAATGAGTGAGATTTACTCACCTTTATTTTTGTAATCTCTTTTTCGTTCCGATTCTTATTAAATTCGAACGCGTTCGAATTTAACTGAAAATTCTGCAAGCTCTAAATTCAACCAATTTGATTCCATAGTAAAGATCTCGTTAATACAAATGTAGGCCGCTTGTTTTGTTTAATTCTGACATCGGAAGAAGATAAAATATTTTTAAGAATAACAATTTTTATAAATAAATTAATTAACTTAATTTCAAACTTAAAACCAAAATAACCTTAATATATTAAGCCTGGCCCAAACGAACAATTTCTTCCCCAATCCCCACATTCACCTATAGCTTCGTGCACACCCTCCGCTTGTCCATGACATGCCCAAGTCGGGCGCCTACGACCAACCCACCACCATTAAACGACTCACCAAGCTCCCAAGACCCCGACCATACCCTTGACTCGTCCCATGCCTTCCTCAATCGAATCCAACCTGACGATGTCGACCCTCACCCAACTACATCGCCATCATCAAATAATAGCCGCACCATCCCAAAATCCCCTCACGATTGCTAAATTCCATAACAAACTCGAATATCGTCTTAAAATTTCACATTGACCATTACCGAGCTCGGTTCCTCAAGTCCTAGTTCAAAAAAGCGAGTCCACTAACTGTTGAGCTCCCCCAATCTCGATCACACCCCACAAACATTATATCAAATCAAAGCCTTCGTTGAAACAAAACTTTTAAAGCTAGTTTCACATTTTTGAGTAAATTTCGAGAATTTGATTTTTAAATTCAAACTTTTTTCCTTCTACATCCTCTGTTCATAGCAGAGTTTATATAAAAGGGAAGGGACGATAGATAACGTAGATAGGATAGGGTGGCTAGGATAGGGTGGCTGAAGGTAAGTTTTGGTGGGCTAGAAATGAAATAATTTTGTTGAAGGGTTAAATCGAGATGGATATATTTTATTTAATTTCAAAATATCAGGTTATTAAATTTCGAACCTCGATTGAGAGGTACTACTTAGCATTCCTAATGTTATACCGCTATTTTGAACACAATGGAACAAGTTTCATGGCCTAATTCAATCGTATGGAGAAGATAGCTTTTTAAACCCAATTATTATATTAAATTCCGACATTAATTTTCACATGTTTCCATCCAGAGCGACCAAACGGTATCTCCGAATGTTATGAAATTTAAAATCTGATAATAGTACACCATTACGGATCCAATGACACTAGTTTCGTTGAAATCTGAGACTGTGCCCAAAAGACTATTTTTACCCGTTAATTAAAACGAGTATTTTCAAAATCGAGTAAATCACCTTTGAGTCAATTTTAAACGTTTAATTATCTTTGTTCTTATTAATAGATATTTAACAAGCTTTTAAATCATTTTTATCCAAATAAAAATCCAAGATTTAAATTATTTAAACAATTTTCAGTTATTAAATTCAATGATAAATCATCCAATAAATCCCTATATTTGAATTTCAAGTTATTTAATCTATAAATTAACTTTTAAATGTTTAAAATAGACTAAATATTCCAATTTCAAATAATCAAAATTATAGGTCGTTACGTTAACACTCGTTATTCTAATCGATTAAAATCGCATTGGACCAGTTATTAATTGCATTCAAACCAATGTCATTAAAATGCACCCTAACATACGTTCTCATCATATTTCTTATTGTAATAAGTTATTTAAGGTCATAACATTCTAATAAAATCCACATTAATATTTCATACATTTTCATTCCTAACCATTTTAATTTCAAAATTTATTATTCAATTTAATATTCTTAAATAGCTAACAATATGAGTCGTTGCAAAATATCCCACTCAAAACTTTTTGTCCTCGAAAAGGAATGAAGCAAAAAATCTAGCATTTGATATATTTTACAAAAATAATCAACTTATAACATTTAAACTTACATATTTAAGTTTATTATAAATTTAAAATAATCTAAACCATTTTTCAAATTCCTTTTTAAAATACTTTCATATATGCTTGATGTCTTAACCAGTTTATTATTGATTTCTCATTTTGGAGACTCAAAAATAAACACCGATAATGTTGCAATCATCACCAGAATTATTTTCAAGCGACTAGAGTGAGATCTAATAATATTAACAGTCCCATAAGTGATGTTCCACCTAACCTTGTTCTTATAGAATTTAATTCACATGTTGATCAAGGGTATGTCAAAAATCCTAAGTACTTGGTAGTTCATTTTTAACATCAAGTAAAATACTTAAAATTTTCCTTTCAAAATAGATTTTAATGACCCAGAATTTTGGTCGTTTGAATTTGGAATATTTAATTTATTTTAACCATTAAAAATTTATTTCTATAAATTAAATAACTTCAATGTCAAATATAGCAATTTACTTGATAATTAAATTGTTAAATTTAATAACTGAAATTGCCCAAATAATTGGATCTTGAATTTAATCTGAATGAAAACGATTTCTAAATTTTATTTAAATTCTATTTGAATTAGAACGAAGTTAATAAACTTTTAATTTGATTTTAAAAGTAATTAAATTGATTTTGGGAATTACTCGTTTTAATTAAAGTGTAAAAATAGTCTTTTGGGTGCATTGTCTCGGATTTCGATGAAACTAGTTATGTTGGATCCGTAATAGTGAATTATTACATGCCGTCGAATTTAATGGCACTTGGATGTATCGTTTAGCCGTGCGAGATCGGAACGCATATAAATTAATTTCAAAAATTTATATAAAATAATTGGGTTTGAAAAGCTATTTTCTGCATATGATCATATTAAACCTCGATGCTACTTCCATTGCGCTCGGAATAGAGGTATAACATGTTGGAAACAAAGCGGTACGTCTCGATAGGAATTTGAAATTTTAGGACCCTAAAACTTGAAATTTAAAATAAAAGTAATATATTTATGTACTCCATTTCTTTAATAAGCACATACCAATGACCATACCTACCCATGTTCCAAGCCCATGCCTCAAATCAACCTAATTAAATTTCCAGTTTTTCCTTTTTATTTTTTTTAAAACTACAAAAGATAAAAAACAAAATAACACGATCGAAGTCGCGACCTATATGAAAGCACAAGCGCGCGAGGCGCGGTAGGGCACAACGGAGGTGTAGGTCAACGGTGCAGCGAAGTGGTGGCGGTGGAGCTCCATTCGTCGTGCTCATTTTAGTGATTCACGCAACACGCGCATGGAGGGTAGTGTAGGCGATCAACGAGGGTGGAACGGTGGTTGCGAGCGGCGGTGGTTGGCTGGGTCACGATTGTGCATGCTTGGGTATTGTGAGACTGTGATCGAGGAAGTACTGAAGACGAGGGTATAAATTAATTTAAATAATTTTAATTTAAGTTAATTATAGTTTAATTGATTTATATGTTCGTTAACCCATATTAAACTCATACAAGGCCCAAATCGAACAAGATGAGTAGCCCTGCGATCGTATCGACGAAGGCTACGCTATGGAGTTGGATTGGATGAATTAGATGTTAATTGAAATTTTAGGATTAAAATTGGACGTTCGTTCAATTTTAATTCAAAGAAAACATTCTGGAAACTATTAAAATCAATGTGAGTTGATCTCGCCTTTTTTGTCAGCCGGGGATTTTTAAATCGATAAAAAGATTATCTATTGGATTTTGTATATTTAATTTGATAGTTATTGGCTGTTTGGATAATTTACTAATTATTATTAGTTGAATTAGATATATTCCCTCCTATTGGAGCTTGAAACCCTATTATGTTCCCGTTTAAGAGCGGATGACCCATTGTACATGAATCCTGCGTTGAAGTGGTTAATTTTTGTATAATTGATTATATATAGTATGTGATGCCGGGGGACGGGTTGGAGGGATCCAACGTGATTCCTCACGCTGTTGATTTTATTTTTATATATATAGTGTTATATGACTTTTTGAATTCCATATTGATGACATGAATATGATTTTTCTTAATTATTGCTTAGTTAGCACTGGGCCTTATATTTTGGTATTTTCAAATATGATAAAATAGAGTTAGATTTTGAAAAGGGATTTCAAAGTTATTTTGGAAATTATATATTCTTAATATAGTTATTATTGAATTATTTGAAAAAGTAATTTATTTTAAAATTAAAGGTAAGGTTTTTGGACATTATAATTTATTAATTTATAAAATATTCCGAATGGATTGTTTCGAACTGTAAAACAAAGATTTTTAAATCCTAAGACAAATCCTTCTTTTATAAGAATGGATACGGGCTTAAAGAAAATAGAAATATTTTGATACAAATTTGTTAACCATTTTATTTAAAGTAATGTAATATATGTATATAAACATATATTAAAGATTATCTATAAAGGTGAAATTTATAAATGTGATAAAATTTTAAAAGTGATATTTTTCGAATGAAGTGTAGATTTGTAAAATCGTATTTTATTTATAAAGAGATAGATTTATAAATGTTGTTTTATAAATTAAAAAGGAAACTTTTATTATTTTATAGATTGGAGAAATAAAACAAACAGTGGATTTATTTTCAGATATGGAATGATATTTTAGAGACAATTGATTCTAATATGGAAATTGGAAGTGAGGTAAATTGGAGTTGTTAAACAATATTTATAAATCGAAGGAAATTCATAAAAGAAATTTACACCTATGGGAGCGAGATAAAAATTTAAAACGAGTGAATTTTTTTTGAATGGGACTGAGATTCATAAAGGAAATAGAGTTATAAATGAGGTTCATAAATAAAAGGATTTTATGAAAGGAAGTTCCATAAAATAGAAGAGATTTATAAATATTGTATATACATATGGAGATAGTCATGTAGAAATTAAGTATGGATTTTATCATGGAAATATAATTATGTTTTAAAAATTGTTAATTTATATCAATATTGTTTTAAAAGTGGTTTATCAATATTTTAAATCTTTTGAAGGGTTAATTATCAAAAACTATTAGTGGTTTGAAATTATATATAATTATTTATATATAAAGTTTTGGAGATTAATTATTAGTATTTATAAAAATGTTGAAGTTAAATTGTAATTGTTTTATTTAGGATGTTGGAGTTTGTTAATACTATTTTAAAAAGATTTAAAGTTAATATTTATTCAATTATAATGTTAATATTATATAATGATAGTGTTTTACATACATGATTGGAAATTATGTTTTAAACATTTTCGAGATTTATAAATAGGGTTTTATAAACAGATGTGGATTATAAGAGGAATCTTGTAATATGCTTGGAAAACGTAAAGGAAGATCGGTTAAAAGATAAAAGGGTTTATAACTGGCTTTGGATATTTATAAAAGAATTTTAGAAGTGGATTTATAGATTTATAAAAGGAGTTTTATAAATGGTTTCATAGATTTATGATGGAGTTATGAATGATTTTAGAATTGAACAAAAAGGAAAATCTTCTCATGTTGGTGAATATACTTATACCGTTGAGATAAGTATATGGATATTTTTCAAAGTGTTGAGAAATAAAGATTGTCGATGTGTGTGTGTGTGTGTGCGTATGTATCTTCGAATAAGAATTTTGGAGATGAATATTACAAAGTGAATTTAATTAATAAAGGCCTAGGGTTGCTTGGTGCTTAACAAATGTTGATTTTTTCTATGGAGTTAAATCCTTGATTGAATGTTTGTTATTTGATAGTTAAATAACCTACTATCGAATTTGAAATAATATATATAACTTTGGAAAAATCTAGGAGACACACATGAGTTATGTGGCATAGTCACCTCTGATGTTGTTGTACGTTTTGTTCTCTTAGGACAATGATAAGGAAATCCATTCACTAACGTTTAGGAGGTGATCTCCAAACTTATCTTTGACTGTTTATATCCTAAAGTACCGGTGTTGAGTTTATCGAAAAATGTCGAATGCTGTTTCGAAGAGAACGGGATCGGATATGTTGTTCGAAAACTACTTTGATCCAACTTAAAGCATTCGAAGTGAAGACATCCTAAAGATGATGGAATTGGAGATGGAGCTCTCAATCGTTTCGTTCAATCCCAGTATGAACTTGTATGGATGAATGATGATATTGATTGTTGCTTGGAGGACAGTGTTAGCATTCCAAGTGGGAAGTGCTATATGAATAGTAAGAGCATGCCCTCTTCGAGCCTCACATCTAGGAAATGAATAAAGCAGGGACATGAGGCAGGGCTAAGTGGATCGCATCCAAGTAGGTTATGATCATCCCGAGTCTAGAGCGATATTGATGTATGCTTCGGGATCCCATTGTGTCATTGTTAATTGCAACCAAGGGGTGATCATGTTCGGCGTATGGATTCAACGTATTGTATTGTAGTCTCGCGTACATTTTATCTAGAGGTGTATGGATTCAACATGTAGACCCTTACCCTTTCATATTTGGAATCCATTCTCCATTACGAGCCTTCGGTTTTGGATGTAGAACCTAGTATGCTGGAATTTAATTAATGTAACAATTTCGACAATAGTAATAAGTACTTTTATATTAGACACTATTATAATATCAGAGGATTTCATATGAAATGTTTCGGTTATTGTAAGGTAAAAAATCATCCGTGTTTATGTGCAGCATGGTCCTACGTGATACCTTTGATTTTTGAAACGTTTCTATAACTTTTAGAATCCAATTAGGTGTTTTTTCTCACACTGGTTTTTCAGACTAACACAGGTATTATTTTATTATAATGCTCGGGTCAGACCGAGCATATTACCGATTTAGTTGGAATGCTTTGGAGCTCTGAAGATGAGTTAGAGAACTTCAAGTCGTATTCTCGTATATGTTTTCTTTTCTGCTATTTTATTACAGAAATTATCAGCAATTGTGAGGATATGATATTATAACTGTCCAGGCTGATAATTGTAATTGTTATTGTACTCTGATGCATGTATGTATATAACAGTTTCTCTTTTGTAAAGATCACTGACATTATATTATATGTTGTTCCGCTATGATTTGGAGATTCTACGTTGTTATTAGTTTCTTTTCTCTTCTTCTTCTCTTCTTCTTCTCTTCTCTTCTTCCTTCCTTCTTTCTTACCCTTAACTATTTGTCTTTCCATTTGATTTGGATTGGACAGGTATGGTTTATTTTTAAATTAAATTGTACGAAAAAGAGGGTTGTTACACGTGGTAGCAGAGCTTAGGTTGAGTGAACACCTAGGATTTGGTGGGCATTTACTCATTCAAGATAGGGTAAGTGTAATGACCCATTTTTCCATACCGTTCAAGTTGATAGTAAACCACACATATCCAACCCAAATTTAATAGAAAGACAAATGGTTACGAGGATGAAAGAAGAAAGAAGAAGAGAGGAAAAGGAGAAAAGAAACTAAAAACAACATAGAATCTCACAATCGCAATGGAACAATATATAATATAATACCATGACTTTTACAAAAAAAAAAACTATTATGTACATACATCCATTAGAGTACAACAACAATCACAATTATCAGTCTGGACAGTTATAACAGTCTATCCTTACAATTGCTGATAATTTCAATACCAAACAGCGGAAAATAAACATATACGAGAATATGACTTGAAGACCTCCAACTTATCCACTGAGCTCCAATGCATCCAAAGTAATCTATAAATATGCTCGGTCTGACCCGAGTATTATAATAAAATAACATTCGAGTTAGCCTGGAAAACCAATGTGAGAAAAACACACCTACCTGGATTTAAAAGTTAAAAAAATCTTTGAAAACAAAAGTTTCTTGTAAAACCACGTTGCACATAAACATGGATGAGTTTCTACCTTACGATGACCAAAGCATTTCATATGAAATCCTCTGATATTATAATAGTGTCCAGATACAATTACTTATTAATCATAGCCGAAATTGTTACATTATTATATTCCAGCATAATAGGTATATGATCAAGTTCGTAGGCACTTTCCAACTATGAAAGCGTAAGGGTCTACCTACCAAATCCGTACACCTCTAGATAAAATGTACGGGAGGTCGTAATCACAACTGC
This sequence comes from Allium cepa, assembly GCA_030765085.1. Taxonomy (NCBI): domain Eukaryota; kingdom Viridiplantae; phylum Streptophyta; class Magnoliopsida; order Asparagales; family Amaryllidaceae; genus Allium; species Allium cepa. The sequence goes on from CM060939.1 coordinate 253,289,870, forward strand.
GCCTCAGCTTGCAACTCAGGATCGGAACTACCCCATACTGGATAGCGCCGAATATGATTATCCTGTGGTTGATGAACAACCGTCATGGGCCCCGAAGCACACATAGAGATATTTTAACAACCCACTTTTCTGTACAGTTTAAGTTGGTAATAAACCACACATGTCAACTCAAATTGAACAAAAAGGCGGATTGTTAGGGAAAAGAAAGGAGACAGAAGATACAAGAAACTAAAAGCAAACACAGAATCTCACAATGTAACGGAATAACATATATTAATCACATAATGTTTAACAAAGTCATCTCAAAACTGATATATCAGAGCTACACTAATACAGTTTTAACCTAGGATAGTTATAAAAGCCTGTCCTTGTACATCAAATAGAGAGTACATAATATATAGCGGGAACAAGTAATAACAATATATTGATGAAGCCACCTGCTCCAAGCTCCACCAAGTGCATCCGTAGAAAACCTGGACTACTTGGCTTCTCATTAAGATTTAGGAACCTAAGAGTTTAAGAGAAAGAAATAAAACTCCGGGTCAAACATGGGTCTGGTTTGAGTAAACTCAAAGCAACTGACTTATTAATTTTCAAAACCCTTTTAAAATCAAAGGATCTCGTAAGACCACGCCGCACATAAACATAGATGGGTTTTTACCTTACGATAACCAAAACCACTTTTATATAAAAATCCTATTATATTATGACAGTGTCTAAGTACAAATACTTACTAAAATATCCGAAATTGTTACATTAATTAAATTCTAGCATACTAGGCTATACAATCAAAACCGTAAAGGCATGTATTGGAGAATGGATTCCATACAATGACTAGGCACTGAGATACCATCTATCACAATACACGTCTAGAAAATGCACCGAGGACCCCGCCTGGATTCCCTACCAACATAAGACCGGCCTACCTCTTACTGGATAGTGTCGAATATGTCATCACCCTGATTGCTTTGCAATCCTTTTAACCGAGATCTCATTTACACCCAATCCATAAATATGTAGATGTATCACGAAGGGTGACTACATGCCCTTATAGGTGCGACCTCGATAGACTTGTTGCATCTCCCTTGGTTTTCAGTCATTTTCGATTGATGAGGTTTGATGCTACGATTTACCTTTTGAATAGCAATCCCACTTGGAATGTTAATAATGTCCTCTAAGCATCAATGCAATGCTAGCATTTATCCACACAAGTTCGTTCTAGATTTGAATGAAACCGAAGGCACTACTTCTACTACATCCATTTTGGAATCACCGTCGGGATTAGTTGCAAGCAGCCCTTGCACTTCAATTGCTCCATCTTCGATCCCACACTTCAAGATGTCTTCATTTCAAAATGCTTGAGCTAGATCGAAGTGGTATTCGAATAACATACCAGATCCCAGTCTCCTCGAAACAACTTTCGATATTTTCAGTAAACTCAATCCAGGTTCTTTAGGAAATAAACAGACAAAAGATAAAAGCGGAGCTCACCTTCTTACCGTTTGTGAACAGATTTCCTTATCATTCATCCTAGAAGAACGAGACGATTTTATACGTACAGTATAACACCTTTGACGGCAACTGTACCGTATAATTCTCATCTTGCTCCTAGATACTTCCAAAGTCACTTTTTGGTCCAGATTTGATAGTCAGTTATTTAACTATCAAATAACAATCCAACATTGATTCAATTTTATATGAGATCCTCTAAGACTTTATTAATTAATCTTTAATTAATAAAATCTCTTATAAACTTGATCAAAAGATCCTTTCAAAACACTTCCCAAACCTACTTGGAAAAAAAACAATATAAGTATTTACCAAAACATTTTGGAAATTACTTTTCCTCAAAATTCCATATTAAAAGGTAAAACAGTTCCCTTTCAAAAACATCACCTCCTATAAAACATATTTACGTATCCCTTACAAAAATTCTTCTTATAAGTTTCCTTTGCATTTCAAACCACTTTAAGTTTCAAACTAAATTTAAAACTTCTTTCAAAAATATCTAAATTGATTTATAAAATCTCTTTCTATTTTTAAAAATGTGTGAAAACTTTCATTCATAATTTCTTTATAGAATCTCCTTTATAAAATATCATTTGTAACTCACTTTAGGTAACAATTTTATTTAATAAACCACTTGTAAAAGAAACAAGATATTATTTAAAAATAACTTTATGAAATAATAATAAAATTTAAAAATCATTTATAACCTTTAAACCTAAATTGATTAAAGAATTAAAGTTAATTCAAAAAAATACTTTAGTGATTCAAAAGGAGGCTTAGCAATCCCAATGGTACTAATTTAGGTTACCATTCAATTTTAATTCCAATTCACTTAATAGTTGTTTACATAAGTCAACATATTTGTAAATACAACTCATATCCAAAATAGGGAATAACATGTCAATATGAACTAATTATCGTGTACATGTCCAAATAACATAATAGTAGAATGGTAATTTTTTTGTTAAATAGAAGAATCAATCAATTCATAGCAGAATAGGGATTTATTCTACTAACATATATCCACACAAACAAACCAACAATCAATTTATAGCAGAACGAGGATTTATTCTGCTAATAGATGTCTACACAAACACAAATAATCACATCATAATTCACACACAGTCATTTATCTACTTAATAGCACCAACATTTTAATTCCTCGAGTTCAAAACCATCTTTGAAAAAAAGTACCTTTAAAACAATTTGATTCTTGGAAAACATAGAGTTTAAAACTTAAAACTCCATTTTAAGATGATTAATTACAAATTAAACTTTTTATAAAATCAAAATTAGACTTTATTAAATTTGAAATTAATTTAATTATAAATTAATAAATAATTAAACCTTAAATAAATAATTTATTTATAAATTAAACCTTTAATTAAACCTTTAATTAATCCTTTATTAATTATTAAATAACAATTTAAAACCTTTATTAATAATTATATAATTATTGAGATAAATAAATAATCTATAATTAAAACTTAAATAATAAGTTAAACCTTAATTAATCTTAGTTAATTCCTAATTAATCACCAATACTTAAACCTAATTAATTTAAAATTAATTTAAAATTAATTAAATAATTTAACTCTAATTAAATATTGATTATAATTAACTTAATTAATAATAAAAATTAAATAAATTAAAAAATTTATAAGATAAAAATCCAAAACATAATTATTTCCTTAATTATTTAATATTTAATTTAAAACATTTGTAATCAAACTAATCTTAATTAACTTGCTCAATTAATACCAAGTATTAGTTAATTACTAATTACTCTTAATTATCATTAATAAATAAATAAATTATTATCCTTATCTTAAGTAAACTTTGATTAATTCTTAACTCAAATTAAAAACTTGGAAAAATATAGTTTCAAAAAGTTAAATTAAAAAAAAAAACTTTACTTTAAAAATGTTGACTTTTGCTCAAATTGCATCCATAGCGACTATCGTTTTAGATGTAGTACCTTTGAATTTATTTCTAAGTTACTAACCTTCAAAAATTATTCTTTTTTCTTTGCTTTAACTTAAATTTAAGTAAAAGAATTGAAAACCAAAAACGAACTTGAAAACTTTAACCTTTAATAAATTTAAACCAAATAAACAACATTTTTCCAAAGGATTTTAAAGCCTCGCTTAACACCATATTTGTAAACTAGCTTTCATAAAAAACAACATACAAGTTTTATCTACAACATCATAACCAAAAATCCACATACACATCATGCCTTAAGATCATACACAATATCACACCCAAGTTCACAAATTCAAGCCACACTAAGTTGACTTTATTTCAAGTCCACTTTTTCCATCTCATATCAACATATCCACACATATCCAAACCAATAACAATTCAAACATAATCTTACATACACATATAGCCAATTTATACAACATATATTTCAGGCTAAATTTTTTGAACCTTAAACTAAAGTTTACACATCTAAAGCTTGGTAATCACAAAAATCCACTAGAAAAAAAGTCACCTTCTAACTGAATTTTGATCATGTTACCCTCGAAATTTGGACAGGTAATAAAAAAAATTTAGGAAACTATTTTCTCTTCAATTGTAAAAAATGAACCACTTAATTTTAATTTGAAATGAAGAAGTTGTGATCAAACGAAAAAGGGTAATTTTTGGACTTGAAATTCTGGGTGAAAAATTGCTTTGCAAAGATTGGGTATTTTGACATAGCTTTATTCAAAACTAGAAAAAGTGGTTAACTAGAATGTTGTGGCCACTAGAATTTTAGGTGATCTTAGAAAATTAATATCACCATTTGAGGTCTGGATGAAGAAGTTATGGAGGAAAGAATACAGAGGAAAAATGGAGGATGAAAGGGCTATTTTATAAGCGAGAAAACAAGTGAATTGCCAAAACGCCCTTGGTCCTTTACCCTCAACACCCCCATTGCCACCCTACCACCTTGTCCCACCTTTTACACATTCTTAGAAACATGTTTTGTACTTTGAGTTGCCAAAGTGTCAAATCTTGTCTCCCATGAAGTGATTGTTTTCTATTTATTTTTTTATTTAGTTGCCAAAGTGTCGCGTCATCATTATCTTAAATTAATTAAACCTAATTATACCATTTTAACCTATATTATATAATTAGTCTATGTGTGCTTATATATAAGAATGTGTGCACAATAGTTTAGATCACTTTTATACGATGAAACGTCGAAAAGTCGAAAAACAGTTTTCGTTCACATTTTCTATTTTTCATCGAACTATATATTTTTGTAAACAAAATTTAAAAACTATTTCACCAAAAAAATATCATTAAAAAGATTTTTATTTTCATTATAAAACCTATATGTATTTAAAATTAATTAAATATTCACAAATCAAAGCAGTGAAATTCCGAATCTTTACATTCTTCTTCCTTTAATAGATTTTTGTCGCCAAAATTACACCTTAACCTATCCCAAAAACACTTAACACTATACATCAGTACATACGATGTACATAGATCATTCATATACCAAGTCTGATTCGATCTTAACTCGAATAACTTCACTTTAGAACTAGTATCGCTCACCCGATTCTCTAGTGCAGACTCCGATCAGGATCCTTGATTTGGAACCTATGTCCTCCTTACATAGTTGTAACTATGATAGAAAACCTTGGTCCCACACCAAGAACCCTCATTAAGTGCTCGTCGTCAAAAGTCGACTAATAGATCCTTATTCGGAACTGTGCAAACACCTCTTAGTCATCTACTCCAATCATAAATCAAAACTCAGAAATGATCTACGTCCACCCTACACACTTACTTAATTGGTTCCCCCTAATACCAATTATATTCCCGCTAAATCATTTATGAAAAAATTTCATAAATAACTCTTTGTTTCAACTTGGATAACACCCCACTACGGCCTAAGAGTATATAACCTTATCTGATTCTATTATTCCATTTTGAATTTATCTCCTTAAGAAAATTCAAGATCCAAATACCCGGTTTTATTTCAATAACTTTTTGAAATGAAAATCTATATTTTAATCATAAAACATAACATACATATCGCCCGAGTAACTCCAAAATGATACTAAAGAACTGGGTATCACCAAATAGTATCATAAATTCCCTTACCAAGAAGGGTAATAGCCAAGAGAAATGTTTACTACCCGAACATATATCTTCCCCAATTTTGAGTTATTTTCGAGCCACTCGAACTAGTTAACTTAAAATATTACTTATTTTATTTCAGAATCTCATTTTTGAAATAATTTTTATTTATTCTTCAAACAAAACATTTATCAATAATTTACTTTGGATTCATTCGGGTTGAACTTGTTTCGATTGTACAATAATAAAGAGAATAATTTGCTAAGTACCCCACAACGTTCGCCTATGCAAACATCTGATCATCACGTAGAAGATTATTTAGAACATCACAAACAATCAAGACTCATTCTCCCAAACTAATCCAAAGAAAACACTTCATACTTAACCTTTTCATTCCCAAAATATTGTACTTGAACCAAAAATATTTTTAAATAATACTATTATTATTATTTCAATCCTTGAAATCCATTTTTCAAATGTCCCGGGATTTTAGTCCTCAAGTTTCAACTTAAATTCTTTTTTTACTAAAAGACGCCTTCTTATAAATTCCTTTTAAAAGATTAACTTTTATAAAACATTTTGAAATATATATTTCAAATATTCTAGCTTTGAATAACATATTTTATTAAATCAAATTTAACCCCACATTATCAATCGAACGCTTGATAGCCTAACTGTGAAATCTAATTCACAAGGTGTTCGCTTCAATGCTTTCCTTATTTCTGCTTACCCAACCCAAATCTTGAAATGGAAAGCTACATGTACACACTAACAATAGTTAATGCTCAAAATGGACGAGCATGACTAAACAAACCCTACATGATAATAATAAAATATTTTTCTCTTAGCAAAAAACACCTAAAAAATATCATACTATTTTTGAAACTTATTATTTATATATAAAATATATTTTGGGTAAATTATTTCACTTACCCAATTTCCAAAATAATACTATATCAATCAGCCTTGTTAAAGTGTTTAGAAACCCCTATCGACGTGGTTATACCTTCCATATCGATCAAAATTCATAAGCCACTCAACTGATAAATCAACATATACAAAATGTTTTATATCACAAACAAATAAGAGCTTTATATAATACACTCAAAATCATTCTAGGGTATTAGTAACCCCATATCTTATGAGTCTACCCCACCAATGCCAAGGTTTTCGCTTAAACTTCAACTCTGATACCACGTTGTAGTGACCCACTTTTCTGTACAGTTTAAGTTGGCAATAAACCAAACATGTCAACTCAAATTGAACAAAAAGGTGGATTGTTAGGGGAAAAGAAAGGAGATACAAGATACAAGAAACTAAAAGCAAACAAAAAATTTCACAATGCAACGGAATAACATATATTAATCACATAATGTTTTACAAAGTCATCTCAAAACTGATACATCAGAGTTACACTAATAAAATTCTAACCTAGGACAGTTATAAAACTTTTTCCTTATACATCAGATATAGATTACATAATATATAGTGGGAATAAGTAATTTCTATCAATCAACGAAGCCTCCTACTTCAAGCTCCTTCAAGTGCATCCACACAAAACGTGGACTGCTTGGCTGCTCGTATAATTTTGAGCACCCAATAGTTTTAGGGAATGAAATAAAACTCCCGGTCAAACATGGGTCTAGCATGAGTAAACTAAAAGCAAATGAATTATAACTTTTCAAAACGCTATTAATATCAAAGGTATCTTGTAAGACCATGCCACACATAATTACGGATAGGTTTTTACCTTACGATATCCAAAACCAGTTTTATATAAAAATCCTATGATATTATAATAGTGTCTAAGTACAAATACTTATAAAAATAGCCGAATTTGTAACATTGATTAAATTCCAGCATATTAGGCTCTATAATCAAAACCGTAAAGGCACATATTGAAGAATGGATTCCATATAATGACTAGGCACTGGGGTACCATCTATCACGGTACACGTCTTGAAACTATACTGAGGACCTCGCATGGATCCCTTGCCAACACAACACCGACCTACCCCTTACTGGATAGTACCGAATATGTCATCACCCTGGTTGCTTTGCAACCCTTTTAACTGAGATCTCATGCACACCCAATCCGTAAATACGTAGATGTAACTAAAATGGTGAAACATACTCTTATAGGTGCGACCTACATAGCCTTGCTGCATCTCCCCTGATTTTTAGCCATTCCTTATTGATGAGGCTTAAGGCTACGTTTTACCTTTTGAATAGCAATCCCACTTGGAGTGCAAACACTGCCCTCCATGCATCAATGCAATGTTAGCATTCATCCATACAAATTCCTTCTAGGTCTGAATGAAATCGGAGGCACTACTTCTACTACATCCATTTTGGAATCACCCTCAGGATTAGTAGCAGCCCTTGCACTTCAATTGCTCCATCTTTAATCCCATGCTTCAAGATGTCTTCATTTCGAAACGCTTTGAGTTGGGCCGAAGTGATTTTTGGATAACATATCCGATCCCGGTCCCTTTGAAACAACTTTCGATATTTTCGGTAAAATCAACCCCGGTTCTTTAGGAAATAAACAAACAAACGATAAGTGCGAAGTTCACATCCTAACTGTTTGTGGACGAATTTCCTTATCATTCATCCTAGAAGAACGAAATGAGTTTATACGTATAGTATAGCACCTCCGATGGAAAATATACCATATAATTCTACTATTTCTCCTAGATACTTCTATAGTTAAGTTTTGGTCCAGATTTGATAGTAGGTTATTTAACTATCAAATAACAATCATTCAACATTGATTCGATTTCATATGGGATCCTCTAAGCCTTTATTAGTTAATATTTAATTAATAAAATCACTTATAAACTTGATCAAAAGATCCTTTCAAAACACTTCCCCAAACATTTTACATTCCTTTAAACTTGAAGAAAAAAAACAATATAAGTATTTACCAAAACATTTTGGAAATTCCCTTTCCTCAAAATTCCATATTAAATGGCTAAACAATTCCATTTCAAAAACATCACCTCCTATAAAACATATCTTTGTATCCCTTATAAAAATTCTTTTTGCAAGTTCCCTTCACTTTTCAAACCACTTAAAGTTTTCAAACTAGATTTAAAACTTCTTTCAAAAATATCTAAATTGATTTATAAAATCTCTTTCTATGTTTACTATTTAAAAATCTTCCTTCATAATTCCTTTATAGAATCTCCTTCATGAAAATATCATTTTCAAAATATCATTTGTAAATCACTTTAAGTGAACCCTTTTATTTAATAAACCACTTTTGAAAAAACAAGACATTATAAAAAATAACTTTATAAAATAATAATAAAATTTAAAAATAATTTACAACCTTTAAACCTAAATTGATTAAAAATAACTTTATAAAATAATAATAAAATTTAAAAATCATTTATAACCTTTAAACTCGAATTGATTAAAGAATTAAAGTTAATTCAAAAACATACTTTTGGTAATTCGAAAAGAGGATTAGCAATCCCAATGGTACTAATGTAAGTTGTCATTCAGTTTAATTCCGATTCACTTAATAGTTATTTACATAGGTCAACATACATGTAAATATAACTCATATCCAAAACAGGGAATAACATGTAAATATGAACTAATTATCATACACATGTCCAAATAACATAATAGAAAAATGGTGATTTGTTCTGCTAAATAGATGGCCAAATAATTCAATCAATTCATAGCTTAATACCAAGCTGTGGCGCCCCACCTCGAGACCCATATTAACAAAGAGTATTACTGGGTTATACTGTCTGCTAATATAGAGAATAGTGTTGGATAGGAGCGACCGTTTATAGCCTTGTCTTCAGTATCTATTGAATACATCGACAAATGCCATTTTTTTATCCCAAGTGGGTCGACATATCTAATTAATACTTAAAACAAAGCCATAGGTGGTTGTAGGATCTATCATAATAAAATACGATAACTCGAATGCAAAACACATCACAGAACTGTAGATCATCACATACATATACAGATACATCATAAAGTATACAAAATGATACTTGTCAAGCAGTATAGCAACCATAATATACAAGCGAGTCAAAAGAATATACATATCAGAGTAGCAATCAAAAGGACTACACAAAATGCTATAACTAAAAGAGCTAGCAGAATAGTCCTGTGGAAGCAGAATAGGCTAAGTCCCTATGTACCTAACCTGAAACATCCCGGTCTGACCTGAGTATAAATACACGGGTCAGTCAACCTAAACAAATCAGTTTGATAGTGTATATGATAACAGAAGCATAGGATATAGTTGATGTTCTTCTTTTGCAAGAAGGAACAATACTGAGTATAAGCATGAATATAAGTATGGTATAGTTACTTTAAGTGATGGAATGATATCACTTACACAAACATATAATCTCGAAAGGGGTAAGATAATCCATAAAATGTTAAATATAGCAAGCGTCATATCACAAATCATCAATAGTGGTTTAGGGAAAATATAAATTCTTCATTTCTTAACCGAATTTGATAATTTTGGATGTTCCGTAAACCTTAGATCATGTACAACAGTAATCATTGACCGTAGAATTGTATTAGCTCATTTTAACTCTTATTCTCTTTCGGTTTTGATGATGTTTTTGAGCTTTTTGAGAGCTATGATGCCTATTAATAGGCTAGCCAAGTCTTGAAGAAATTGAAATACAAATTTGAATTGAATTTGAATGACAGTTTTGAGTGATTTCTTTAATTTTGAGCATAGATTTTTCAACTTAAAATAAATTAGCATTTAAAATAATTATTTTTAAATTATTTTAAGCTATAAAAACTATTTATTCTCTATAATATGGGAATTTTCAAATGTTGTCTTCAAAATTGATTTCAAAAAATTGTTTTAAAAGCTTGTTATCTCAAATAAATTATATTGTATAAAAAATACATGTTTCTGCACTATTCGAGCGAATGAGAAGGAGAATTAAATGGTTTGGTTAAACACGTGGTGTGGCACATGTGCGTTTATCTTATCGGTTAATTCCCGACTTGTCCCTTTGATCGTTTTGACCTGGGGGTTGAGTTTACCGATGAGATGAGGTAAACTTTTTACTGCTTTGAGTGTAAAAGTTCGTTTTTGAACAATTTTGATTTTCTGTGTAAACTGTCTTGAGTTGCAACTTTGTGCAGTCATATGCCTATATTCCGACGACGAAATGCTGCCGTTTTTTTTATTTTGTAGACCATGTTTTTTTCTGAATTGATCCTCTAGCCACCATAGTAGTGTATTAGATAAGAATTAAGTATTTCGAATACTCGAGATGAAATGAAAAAAAAGAGTATAAATATCGACAACTTAGCTCTTATCTATTGCAAGACTATGATGGTCGCCCTTAACCAGCTCTATTCTCCGCATTAGTAGACAGAATTATAAAGTAATTCTCTTTGTTAATATGGGTCTTGGGGTGGGGTGTCACAGCTTGGTAGTGGCATATTGTATTACATTTGATTTATGTTTTCATATGTATCATTTCTGTGTTGTTGTTCTGTGACTTGTAATTAATATAGTTATTATGTTTTGTTCCTAATCGATCCTGTAGCCACCATAGTAGTATATTAGATAGGAATTAAGTATTTCAAATACTCAAGATGAAATGAAAAAGAGAGAGTATAAATATCGACATATTTAGCTCTTATCTAATGCAAGAGTATGATGGTCGCTCTTTGTTAATGTGAGTCTCGGGGTGGGGTGTCACAACTTGATATAATTCCCCGCCCTAAGACCCATACTAACAAAGAGAATCACATAGTAATTCTGTCTGCTAATGCCGAGAATAGGGCTGGCTAAGGGCGTCCAACTATAACCTTGTCTTAATTATCTACTAAACACGTCGACAAATGCTATCTATTTTTTTTTCAACTTGAATGGATCGCCATAGTCAATAAATAATGAATACAAAGCTATAGATGGCTATGGATCTATTAGAACAAAACACCATAACTAAATGAATAACTCATCACAGAACAGTAACAGATATACATATACATATACAATTAATGACATATCAAATACAATACAAATATTACATCAATGTGGTATGACGACCACTCAATAAATACAAGTCAAGGGATAGCAACTCAAATGCTACACAAAGTAACAAAACATCTAAAGAAGGAGACTCAAGATCCATAGCGAAGCGTCAAGCAATAGCAAGTCCAATAAAGAAGACTAAACTTGTAAGAAACTCGGTCTGACCCGGGTAAAAACACATGGGTCAGGCTAGCTAAAATCATCGGTTAAATAGAATAATTGATAAGGATAAGAAGGTGAAAGCTATGGTACCCTTTTTCTTAAAGGATGCCATGCCCTAAACAGGGTTTCAATATCACAAGAAAGGAAAACATATCTTCTTGGCAAGTAGAAGAGATAACGACAATAAAGTCATACTTAAGTGACATAACTGACACTTAAGCAATTGGAACATCGATAAGCAAAGTTTTAAAGATAAGACTCAATAAACATCGCTCTCGCCTCATAACATTGTCGGTATAAAAGAATATGGATAATGACTTCAAATGATACAACTGAAGTGGTCGTCAATATAACAATACATCAAAGGTACACATCCTTCATACATAGAATAAAATGCATATGGATGTGCCTCATGTCATCGCCACATCCCAAGGATCATTCAAGGAAATATAAAACCCAATCATAAAAGAATCATCATACTTATTCATACCTCATCTCATCGGTATGAATATAGAGACATCTCAAATCCATCACTAAAACTAATCATAAAAGATTCTTCATAATCATTTATACCTCATCTCATCGGTATAATATATAAATACACCTCAACTCCATCTTAACATCAAGTAGTCTATAAAATCATCAAATCATTAATCCATAATGCAAATAACTCAATCAAAGAGTAACATCATAAATGAATTCATCATATATGTATACATCTCATCTGGCACTAGGCTATCAATGTAATAATCATCTAAGGACGGTGAAGACTAAAACATCAAAACTCAAAGAAATCCCTGATTGGCCAGTTCCTCGATTGCTTGCCGTAGCAATGCTATGCATGCTACACCGTGATTAGTACTACTATTTGGTACCATAAACATCGAGATGACTGGAGTCGAATAACATTTTAACATCGTGAATGACTATAGTTTATAACATCATAACGACTCACAGTCACAGAGACCTGAGTTAATAACATCGTGATGATCGGAGTAGCAACTACATTGTGATGACTCTAATCGAGTACTCATGGCCTGTAGTACTAGTAAACATGTGAATGTGTCTCAACTTCTCGGATAGGAACCCAATAGGTATTAACATACGTCCCATACCATACGTTCGCACCTAACGGTTTACTAGCCGTTAGTTGGTACCACACTAGTAAAACATCATAAACATCATGAAAATATACTCTGCCCCATCTCATAGGTGAGTAAATACAATACCCTATTCGTTTCATCTCACTAACGAGTACTAATGGAATCGTGACTTGTCTCATCTCATCGAAAAGTAAAAACTATCATAATACATCTCAACATCGTAAAATCATCATAAAGAAGGTTACCTCATCTCATCGGCAAGTAAAAATAACATCTAGATGGTTATTTATAACCATGATTCCAAATAGGAATTTCTAGCCCTTAATTCACCTCATTTCATTGGTGATTAAGAAATAAATCCAAAAATGGTCCATTATCGAATATACTCCTAAATTTGAGTTCTCGGACCATATAATCTCCCCAAAATTTAATAACATCTTAAATCATCTCAAACAGTTCATCGAAAGGGTTTCGATCGTATAAGTCTGATATTAAGTTATAAAGCAAATCCATGTGTCACATACCACATGTTTTACCTTGCCGTTTAATTGTCTTTCTCATACATCTAAAATTCATAAAAATAAGTAATTTTATTGGAGAAAACATGAATTTAAAATGATTTTCCGATTAAAACCAATATTTGAAATTCCTTCATTATAGGAAATATATATATATATATATATATCTGTATTTAGAAAAATAATTTAAAAAATACTATATAATAAAAATTTGAAATGCCCATGTATTTCCAAAATGGTTTAGTGAAACCCGTTCTCGAAAGCAATGAAATCTAAGAGGGATATCTCAAAACTGATAACTTGAATTCAATACGAATTCGATTCAAATTTAATCCAAAATCAATTCAAATTCCATTTAAATTTGAATATCAAATTCTCTAAATATAGCTAGCCTACTGATAAGCATCTTAGCTCTCAAAATATCTCAAAAACAACATCAAAACTGAAAGAGAATGAGACCAAAAATGAGCTAATACAATTCTAAGGTCAATGATTGTTGTTGCTGTCATTTTGCTCTCAAGAGAGCAACATATAACCAAAATTTCGACCAAGCAAACTTCTAAACTCCAGAAAATACAAAAAAGGAAATTTGTAGCACATGATCTAAGCTTTTTGGAACATCCAAAATTATCAAATTTGGTTAGGAAATGAAGAAGTTATGACCAATTTCGCTTCAATTTCAAACACAAAGCAAATATTAGTTTTGCTCTCGGGATAGCCGGAAAAAATTTGATTTTGTCATAGCTAACCTCAAAATTATAGAAAACTCAATACATAAAAGTTATGTTACATGACTTGCGGTTTACAAAACATTAAAAATTATCGAATTCCGATCGAAAACGAGAAAGATATAGCTCAAACAATATCAGATTCAAACTCAAGAAATTCTGCCAAAGACAGAACTATACTTCTGTTTTCAAATCTATTTCAGGTCAATCAAATGTTAAATATCGATAATCTGAAGAGAAATTATTATTTACAGAATCTAGTTTTCAGAAGAAAAAAATTTGACCTAAATCGGATAAGGAACGAGTAACTTATGGCTAAAACACTTATCAGGCCTGTGATTGTTGTTGCTGTTAATTTGCTCTCGGGACAACAACAAACAAGCATAATTTTGAGCAAGCAAACATCAAAATTTTGGAAAACTCAGAAAATGGAACTTATATCTCATAATCTAATCTTTACATAACATCTAAAATCATCGAATTTGGTTAAGAAATGAAAGAGTTATGATCCAATTTGTTTCAGCTTCAAAGATGGACAGAATTCAGTTTTTGGATTGAGCACAAAATATGATCAAAACTTGATTTTTGTAGCTCCAAACATCCAATTTTACACTAAATATGAATTAGAAAGATTTTTTACAGCTAGCGTGAGTGAGATTACTCACCTTAGGGTTTGTTTGCAGTGAATAAAATGATTTTGCTTGCAAAGAAAAGAGCTTTGGCCTTGGATAAGTGATTAAAAACATGTAGAAGCTATAGAAACAACATGCAAGCAAGGAAAATATCAAAACTCAATTATAGTGAATCAAATTCAAGAATTGATATCGATTTTGGGATTAAATGGGCAGGAGATTACCTTCTCTTATGTTTTTAAGTTGGATTAAGCCTTGAATTTGCAAGAGAATGAGGGAATTTTGATTTTTCTCCATATGGAGGCCATTATTTAGAATATTGAAGCTTTTAGAAGAAAATTGTTTTACTGTAAACAATAGTCATAGAGAAATGAATGTATATCTCTCTGAACATTTCATAAATTGGGTTTATGGGCACGAAATAACCTTATAAGCCCAATTCTCACACTTAGAAAAATATTTAGAGTAAATATGCATGTGGGTTTTAGTAATTTACACATAACTTTTGCATAAATTTTCCAATTCAGACGAAACAAGTTGCATTGTCCATGTTTTAAATAAAGGAACATGTTAGTGACATCAAAAATTTAATTTTCCAACTAAAAATATTATTTTCACCATATGTACAAATTTTTAACAATATTTACCAATATTACCATTTTTAGTGAATAATCGCTATTTTCATCCATGTCAACCAAATAAAATTTATTTTTAAGTCTAATGAAGTGTATAAAAATAGTTTAACATTTCTATTAACATTAAAACATTATTCCAAGCCTTATTACACTTCTAAATTTTATTTTCTTCATATTATTGCTTTTATTTTACAATAAAAGGCTAATATTGGAATAAATTTCCAATATTACTAATTAACCCAAATTAAACCATCACAATTATTTATTTTCAACCCAAATCCATAAAAATAGTTTTCCAAACTTTATTTTCATTCATTTACACTTATTTCAACCATCAAACGTTGAAATAGGCTTGAAATAAACTAATATGACTTATTTAAATTTCAAATCCCAAATTATATTCATCAAGATATTGTTTATATAAAATAAACAATATAATCCCCCATTTTATTATCCAATTCATTTTAAATGCAATATTAAATTATAATTCGCATTGTAATTTAACATTAATGGTAATCTCCAAAATCACAGATTGTTACAGACTCTCCCCCTTAACAAAATTTCATCCTTTCAATTTCTAGAGGAAAAAGGCTATAAACAACACATCAGTTTCATTAATCTGGACAGGCACAAGACGAAATTCCTCATATCTTATTTAAGATGAAGGCAAAGAAAAAGGAAATTGCTTGGTTATTCTATAAATTTCCCCAAACATCTATATAGAGATAACCGGATTCTAGAAATTTTCCAAGCGACAACTCAAAATTTTGAAGGCACCTCGCCTTCGAATAAGAATGCAAAGGTAAAAATACCTCGCAAAATCAATCAAAAGAGAAAGATCCTCGAAAATTTCTTGAATTAATTTGAGATTTAGCACAACTTTACTCCAAAATCAAGTCATCAAAGAAATCATCAACCCACTTTTTCGTATTTCACAACGGGAAAATCACATCGATAAGAGAATGAACATAAAGACGAATAGAAAAACTCAAAAGAAGGTAGTTTCTTCAAGGGCCATTGACCTCAATGACCGTAATAATGCGAATCATTTGAGTATTGCATTAAGGCAATAGAAGCACAAAGAATCAAGATACCCTAGAAAGATGGGTATGAACACAAAAATAATAGATAGCATTTGTCGACATGTTCAAGAGATAATTAAGACAAGGTTATAGTTGATCGCCCTTAGCCAGCCATATTCTCCGCATTAGCAGACATAATTACTATGTCATTCTCTTTGTTAATATGGGTCTCGGGGTCGGGTGTTACAAATTTGTTACCTGAAATGATAACTTGTGAGAACTTGACAAAAGAAAAGAAAAAATATAAGAAAATCATCTTTGCAAAATTTGTTTGAGATTTCAGCTGAAACAAAATTTGCCATAACTTTTGAATTTCTTAACCAAATTCAATAATTATAGATGTTATGGAAAGCTTAGACATAGAGCTACAAGTTTCATGTTTTGAGTTTTTAAAATTTTGATGTTTTCTTGATCAAAATCGTGCTTGTTTGTTGCTGTCCTGAGAGCGAATCGACAACAACAATAATCACAGGCCTGTGAATTATTTTGGCCATAACTCTTTCATTTCTCAACCAAATTCAATAATTTTGGATATTTTGTAAGCATAGCTAATGTACTACAAGTTTCATGTTTTTTTTTCCATAATTTTGAAGTTATCTGGTTCAAAATTGAGTGTTTCTATTGCAATCCCGAGAGCAAAACTAATATTTGCTCTGTGTTTGAATCTAAAACGGAATTATCCATAACTCTTTCATTTCTTAACCAAATTCAATAATTTTGAATGTTTTCAAAAGCATAGATAATGCACTAAAAATTTCATGTTTTGTGTTTTCCATAATTTTAAAGTTATTTGGATCAAAATTGAGTGTTTCTATTTCAATCCCGAGAGCAAAACTAATATATGCTTTGTGTTTGAATCTGAAACGGAATTAACTATAATTCTTTCGTTTCTTAACCAAATTCAATAATTTTAGATAATGTGTAAAGTTTAGATCATGTAATACAATTTTCATGTTTTGTGTTTCCTAAAATTTTGAAGTTTGCTTGGTCAAAATTATGGTTGTATGTTGTTCCTGAGTGCAAAATGACAGCAATAACAATCATTGACTTTAGAAATTGTATTAGCTCTTTTTTGCTCTCTTTCTCGTTCGATTTTGATGTTATTTTTGAGATATGTTTGAAGCTATGATGCCTATCAGTAGAATAGCTATATTTGGAGAATTTGAAATTCAAATTTAAGTGGAAATTGAATTGATTTTGGGATAAATTTGAATTGAATTCATATCGGATTCAAGTTATCGGTTTTGAAATATCCTTCTTAGTTTCCATTGTTTTCGAGAATGATTTTAACTAAACCATTTTTGAAATATGTAGACATTTCAAATTATTATTATATAATATTTTAAAATTATTTTTCTAAATATAAATATATTTATTTCCTATATTAAAGAAATTTCAAATATTGGTTTTAATAATCGTTTTTGGAAAATCGTTTTAAATTCCTGTTTTTCCCTAATAAAATTACTATTTTTATGAATTTTGGACGTATGAGAAAGCCAATAACGGTAAAGTAAACTATGTAGTATGGGACATATGGATTTGCTTTATCGCTTAATATCGAACTTTTACGATCGAAATCATTTCCATGAACTGTTTGAGATGATTTTAGATGTTATTAATTTTAGGTAGATTATATGGTTCGAGAACTCCAATTTAGGAGTATATTCGATGAAGGACCATTTTTAGACCTGTTTCTTAATCACCAATGAAATTTGGCGAATTAAGAGCTAGAAATTCATATTTGGAATTATGGTTATGAATAACCACCTTGATGTTATTTTTACTTGCCGATGAGATGCGGTAAGCTTCTTTATGATAATTTTACGATGTTGAGATGTATTATGATGGCTTTTACCTGTCGATGAGATGAGACAAGTCATGATGCTACTAGTACTCGTCAATGAGATGTGACGAGTAGGGTATTGTATGTACTCGCCGATGAGATGAGGCAGAATATATTTTTATGATGTTTATGATATTTTATTAGTGTAACATCCCGTATTTTTAGGCTATTCAAATTGAACATTTAATTCATTTTAAATGTTGAGTGTGAATTATAATTTGAATTTAGAGATGGATGACTTTGGTTAAGTTAATAAAATTAGTCGAAATTTCAAATACGGGAAATTAAATTAGAAATTGAATAATAATAATTAAGTATTGGACTGAGAGAATATGGGGATTAGATGTGAATTTGTTATAAAAATGATGTTTAAATGTGTTTTTAAGTTCAATTGGACATAATTGATATTATGGAATTTTTGGAAGAATTTTAAAGTTGATAAATTAATATTTGGGAATTTATATTAATTTAAAATGAATTTAATATTGTTAAAATGCAATTAATTCGATTTAAGTCCGGAATGGGCCAGAATGATTTTTAATGTGTTTATAAATGTTATATGAATTATTGTTAAGTTAATAAAATTTTAAAAGTGGAGTTTTGGAGTGATTCCGATAATTTCGAAAATCGCTTAATTAAATTGACGAGTTAAAATAGCCTTCCGGGGCATAATCTTGGAATTTGACGAAATCAGTTTCATTGGATCCGTAATAGTTAGTTATTACCGGATTTCAATTTTCGTAGCAATCGGAGTTGTCGTTTGACCCCGGCAGCTCGAAACGCATCGAAATCGTTTTAATCGATTTAATTTGAAATTGAACGTTTAATTCCGTAACTCGTGCATACGATCAAATTAGCTTACGAAACCTATTCCATTGTGTCCAGAACGTTGAAAAACCCCAGGGTGGTCTGTCGGAACATGAGAATCGGGTGTCGTTTGCAAAAACGTTTTTAACGAGAATTTATATTAATAAAATATTATTTATTTATATTATATATACACGTTTTTATCTCAAACCCTAGATACTATCAGGAGCCGCCGTTACTTTCGTTCATGGCCGAAATCTCACGAGCTTCCTCCTTCAAATCCTCTTAATCCAAGAGTTTTTACGCAAAATGTTCAACTGGAAAAGTGAAGAGAACCTCGAGATCGATGCATCCAACGGTTGATTTTGGTTATGGTCTTCGTTTGGAGGTGCTAGGTTGTTCCGTGCGGTGTGCGTTTGGGGGAGATTCACGGCTAGGGTGTGGGGCCGAGTTCGACGTGGTGGAGGCAGGTAGGAGCGCTCGCGAAGGCCTTTCCAGTGGTGCTCGCTGATCGAACTGGAAGGCGGTAGGGTGGTCGCGGTTGCTTGCCCTAGGAAGCGTGCGTTATGGGTTGCGGTACCTGATGTTTGCGTGCGTGAGGAAGATGGACCAAAAGGGGGAGACGGGCCGCATTTTCTGGTATATTAAAAAAAAAAAAAAATTTATTTGAAATTAAAATTGAAAACTTATAAATTCCGTAACTCATTCGTATTGTATCAGAAATTAATGAACTTGGTAGCGCCGGAATCGCAGAGGAACGTTCTACGCGATGGTGCAGATCCGGAACCAATCCGGGCAAGTAGAAATTTGGGTTAAATCGGACGTTGTCCGGTTTAATTTAAATTTCGAACGCTCGCCGAAACTCAAGGTGAGTTATTCTCACTCACATCTGGATACTAGTAAAGTAGACAGTTAGTATTGATTGGTTGTTTGGATGTTTAGCTGAATATGTTAGTTATTATCAAATTGAATTGATATATATACTGTTGTGCTAATGTTTGTGGATGCAGGGAAAACAGGTTGGAGGGATCCAACGGGATTCCTCACAAAGTAGTAATATTTTTATATTGATGATTATGCCTGTTTATATATTGTGATTGATAAGTTGGAATTTAATTGCATTGTGATATTGTGGTTTAAACTATAAACCCAGAATATTAGTTATAAAGAAAATTGCAGTTTTAATTATAAGAAATTAAATTGGGTTTCAAAGAAATTGAGAAATGGTTAAATAAGAAATTTAGAGAATATAAATATTCGAAACCTGATTTGAATGGAAAACTGAAATAAATTTGTATAGAAATATTACTGGATAAATTATAAATCCAAAATTAATTATATTTGATAAATTGAATTTAGAGAAATAAAGGTATTGTTAAATAATGGATTTAAAAGGGATTAAAATCTGAAATCTATTTTAAAATGTAAATTGTAAGTTTTAAAATTTGGAATGATAATTAATTTAAATGTTATTAGTTGAAATTTTGGGAAATTAAATTTATGTTATTAAAATATAAAATTAAATTGAAATAAATGGACAGAAATTGTGTTAAGGATTTCTGTGATGATTTAGTAGAAATGAGATTTCCTAAGGAAAATCCAAGTTCGAGTTTTAAATTGATTTTATAAAAAGAAGTTTTAAAATCTTAAACTGGTCTTAAAGAATGTTTTAAAAATTATTATTTTAAAGTGATTTTTTATAAATTAGCAATAGTAAAATTTTATAAATATTTTAATAATTATGTTTACAAATGGATTTGTTTTAAAAGCTAGTTTTGACCTAAGTATATTGAAATAAGAGTTAATCTTTTTACCACTTTATTTTAATATATAGTATAACTTAACCTTAATTTAAATTAAGCTATATCTTTTAAACAGTTTTGCTTTAAATATTTTGGAATTATATTT
This sequence comes from Allium cepa, assembly GCA_030765085.1. Classification (NCBI taxonomy): domain Eukaryota; kingdom Viridiplantae; phylum Streptophyta; class Magnoliopsida; order Asparagales; family Amaryllidaceae; genus Allium; species Allium cepa. The sequence goes on from CM060939.1 coordinate 253,310,923, forward strand.
TGATTAAATAATTAGTAGTAAATTTTATCTATTTAAAGTATACTTTAAATTTAAATGTTTTTAACTGTTTTAAATCTAAACTGTTTTGAACTTGGATATTTCCAATGGAAATATATGGTAAATGATTTACCTTGTAAAGGAGGAATTTTGAGAAATGTTTTCAAATGAGATTTGGAAATTTGGTAATATATCTTTTAAAGATATTTGAGGTAAATAAATAATTTGGGAATTATTTATTGTGTGATGGATGCTATGGATGTTTATGAATATAAATTGATAGTTAAATCACCGACTATCAATATTGGACAAATTGCGTTGATCGTTTCGAAGAGACCGGGATCGAGATTTATTTCTCGAAAACCACTTCGATCCGGTTTGTACGTTTTCGTGCGATAAAACGTTTTCGGAGTCGAAGATGGAGCAGTGAAATGCAAGGGCTAGTCGCTACTAATCCTGAGGATATTTCCAAAATGGATGTAGTAGGAATAGTGCCTTCGGTTCCGTTCGAACCCGGGACGGACTTGTATGGACGAATGCTTCGTGACATCGTCAGCGGACGATGGGCATTCTAAGGGATATGTGCTATAAAGGTATCGTTTAGCCTCAAGCCTCATCAACCGGGAATGACTGAAAATCAGGGGATATGCAGCAAGGCTTCGTGGGTAGCCCCCACTGGAGAGTAAGGTCATCCCTGTCTAGAGGTTTCTTTTTATTTCGGCTTAGTGGTGCGGTTGCTGATCCCAACCGCGGGGTGATCTTATTCGGAATTGCCCATAGGTGATTCCGGTCTTGTGTTGCAGGGGACGAAGGGAGTAGTCCTCGGTACTGTGATCTAGACCACGTACTGTGATAGGTGGTACCCCAGTGCCTAGTCATTGTTGGAAATTCTTTTTCCCTACGTGCCTTTTACGAGTTTTGTTTGTATTACCCACTTCGGTGACTAGTAGCTGGAATTTAATAATGTAACAATTTCGGCTATTTTATAAGTATTTGTAAATAGACCCTATTATAATATCAGAGGATTTCTATAAAAAGTGTTTTAGCTATCGTAAGGTAAAAACCCGACATGTTTATTTGTGGCGTGGTCTTACGAGATGCTTTTGTTTTCAAAAGGATTTTTGAAACTTTAATAATCAATTGTGTGCATTATTATCAGCTGGTATGCCAGACTGACTCGGGTGTTATTTCATTATAATGCTCGGGTCAGACCGAGTATTATTTGTTCAGGATAGGTTGCTATGGAGCAGGAGGAGCTGGAGTTCGAGACGTACTATTCTATCTATATATATATCCGCTGCTATGCTATGATTGTATGGTATGTCTGTTATGTGTTGATTGATGTATGAGGTACTCTGATGGTATGTTGTATAAACAGATATAGATTTCATTTTGTGTAAAGTTCTATAGTTACTATTATATTTTATTCCGCTGCGACTGTGAGATTCTGATATTGTTTAGTTTCTTCTTCTTCTATCTCTTTTTCTTTAACCTCAATGGTTCGTATTTCTGTTCCACTTGAGTCAATTAGGGTAGTATATTGTTGATTCAAGGGGTACGGATTTGCGGGCTGTCACACTTGGTATCAGAGCTTAGGTTGGCGACAACCTAGGCTTTGGTGGGGTAATTACTCATTTAATAGAGTCGATAGTACTCTATAATGAGTTGAGTGTATTAATAGCTATGAGAGCGTACTTGTTAGTGCTTATAAAATTGTTTTTATACTGTGTTGACTTATCGGTTGAGTGTTTATGAATTCTGGTCGGTGCGGGAAGTACAACCGTATCGATAGGGATTTCTAAACTCTTAAACAAGATAAACCGACATAGTATTGTTTTTAAAGTGGGTAAATGAAATAATTTTACCCAAAATTATATTTTAATATAAAAGAAATGATTTTCTAGCTTATTATATATTGGGTGATTGTTGGATTGTTAATACCATAATTAAGTAAGAATCTTGAATATGATCTAAAATTTGAAATGATATATATAAGCAAATAAGGAATTTAGGATAGTAAAATTGAAATGGTTATAACCAAATAGAATTAATTAAATATGTTGCAAATAAGAAGTGAAATTAAAATTTGAATTTAAACCAGAATTTTAACCCGGAAGTTTTGAAAAGGATTTTTAATAGATTGAAAATAAAAATTTGGAAATTTAAAATCCTGGGAAGTTTTGAAATGTTTTCCAATGTATTGAAGACAATAATGGAGTATTGTTTTGGGTAATATTTTTGAATGGAAACTGTTTGAAATGGAATTGGGAAAGTTAAGAAGCATTGAACTCACTGCAGTCGCTGGAAAATAATCCTGATGATGTTGGCCACATCATTAGAATTCATTTTCGAGTTTCTAAAGTGATGGATTGCTTCCCTAGTAATTGGTTATGGTATTGTTTGGATTTGTTGGGGATAACGGTTGTTTTGGATATTTCAAAAATGAGAATTTGTTTTGGGATATGAACAAATTGTTTTGGGTACAAACAAATTGGTTTGGAAAACATGGAAATTTGATTTGATATACCAAATGGGTATATATATTTGATATATTTCAAAATGGTTTTGAGATAAAACCGGGTAAATTGAATTCTGGGAAAGTTCTAATTAAATAATGAGTAAAGTTGAAATGAATCAACTATTGAATTTGTTAAGTGGAGCTAATGCTAATAAGAAGGAAATGAGAAATTTTAATCATGGAATTAAAATTTAATTTGAGTAATTGAAAGTGAATAAAATGTATTGAAGTAAATGAAGGATATTGAAGTGAATGGAAATTTAAATTTAACTTGGACAAGTTAAATATATTGGACCCAGAATTAAATGGATTTGGGTTTAAATCAAAAGTAAGTTGATTTGAAAATTTGGGTTGTTGTGTAATAGATTATACCCATAAGCTATTAAGTATTATACTTATAATTTGAGATTGTGGATTTGAAGTTGCAAAAAAATTAAATTAAGGAAATTTATATCCTTAAGGATTTAGTGATATATATATGTGAATTTGGAATTTGTGATTATAAGTTGTAAAAGAATTAAAATGAGCAATATGAGCTTTAAAATAAATAAGTTGGTGAACTTATAAAATAGAAATAGAAATTATAATCACAATGAGAAATAATGAAATGGAATGGTGAATTTAAAAAAAAATCTAATCTCAAATGAATGTGAATTGAGATAAGATAAGGGGAATATAAAAGGAGTGAATGAACTTCACTTAGTAAACAAGTTTTGAACTTGTATTTGGAGAATTAAAATTTGTGAATTTTGAAATTCGAATTAAATTTAAACTCTTGAATAGAAGTGAAATTATAATTTGTTAATGGAAAAGGTTGAATGGAGTGACAAATTCAAAATTTGTCCATAAATGAAATGTAAAGAGTAATGAAGTAAAGTGAGAATATAAAAGGTGGATGTTCTTAAGTTAGCAAATAAGTCTTGAACATATGAATGTGAACTGAAATTTATTTTGATAATGGAATTGAAAATTAAATTTCAGTTGAGAAATAAATAATATTGGAAGCAATATAGGTTCTATTTAAAGAAGTGTGAATGAATAATGGAATATGAATATATTTATGATGATTTGAATTGTAAATAAAATTCAAATGAGGGAAATAATTTAAATGGTCTCTTTGTTAATAAAATAAACTTAACTTGGATTGGATAACTAAACAAAGAGCATTAAATGTGTATATGAATTGAAAATTTGATTGAATGAGAATCAAATGGAAATAAAATAAAGCTGATATAAGAAGATAATGAAAATATTGTGAAAGCATTTAAGCAAATTAAATAATAATTGTGATTAAGCTTTATAATGTTGTCTTGTATAAATTTTGTTTGGGTAAAATTTAAATTGGCAAGTGGAATGGCTTTAATAATATTGTGATATGGAAATGCATTGGAAATATAAGGATGAGATTTGAAAGATGAAAAGCAAGAATATAAACTTATAAATAATAAAATTTGAAAGGTGTGAATAAGAATGTTATTTAAAAAGTTGGATTGTAAGTAGAATGATATTAATATAAACTTGGATTGGTTAATGAAATAAGATGTAAGGAAATGTAATTTAACAATTGCATTGGAAAGAGAAAATGTTTGGTTTGTGAACCTTGTAATGGAGTAAAACTAATATAAATTTAAGTTGAATTAATTTTAAATGGTTATAAGCTTAAGTGGCAATTGTTTTGCTTGAATGACTTGAATATTTGAATGTATTTAGAATTGAGTTGTTTAAACAACTAAATTGGTTTTGGATAAATTGGAATTTGATTAAGTGAAGTCAAATTAAAATGAAACTAAATTTGGTATGCAAGAAAGAATTGAGATATTATGCAATTGAATTGATTCTTGAATAAATTGATATGGATTAGAATCCAATTCTAAGAGTTGTATATATAAATGCAATCAAATATAGTGATTTTGCATTTGAATGGACATAGGCATAAAAGGAATGTGAGTGCTTCAAATTGGAAATAAGAATTTGATTGTGAATCAAATTTAAATAATGTTGCATATAAATGAATTAAAGCACATATTCATAATATTGAAGTGAATATGAATGAGTTGTCTTAGTGTATTCAACATTGAATTGGTTTTTGAATTAATTGGAATAGGAATTTCTTAAGTGACTTTGGATATGGATGGAAATGGATTATTATAGAAATGTAAATGCTTCAAAATCTGAAATAAGAATTTGGTTTGTGAATCAAACTTGATATTGAAATGATATAGAAAGATGTTAGTGAAGCACATGTTTATTATATGTTAAATAACAATGAATTGGTTGAAATAAATATGGATTGTATATAGTGGATTTGAGTATAAATCATTCAAGTGAAATTAAAATGAAGTTGGACTTGAATAAGCAATTTGAAAGGTGATTTAAAATCTTGAATTGTTGGTAAAGGATAGTTAATATTAGTAAATTTTGAAATTTGCTTGGTTTGGATTATGCCATAGATATGTTGGATTGCTTTTATATTGGAAAATGTTGATTAAAATGCACAGATCTTGTAACTAATGAGTATGTTGAGTAAGTGCAGGAATGCGAGGCGTTCGAGAGGGTTTGAAGCGCGTATATGCATTATATATTAGCTACTTGCTATTAAAATTGCTAAAAGGTACGCCTACGCTAATAAAATTGGAAAAGATATATATCTTGTGTTATATTTTGGTTTCCGGCCGTGTGGGCCGATGTATATATATTTGTGTATCCTGCGATATCGCAGAAGCTCCTCCGTACAGGGGAGACTCTGCCAAAATTTTCCGGAAATTTTGGGAGTTAGAAAATTTTTGGGTTTTGGGAAAAGTTAATTAACTTGGAAAGTTATAAGTTAAAAATTTAAGCTTTAGAGATAAGTAAAGCAGATAGGGTTGGGAATTGAGCAAAAAGGATTTTGTGAAGTGTATATATACTTTTAACTAAGCAAATGGGGTAAGTAAATGGGTTTGAGAGTATGTTCTACCTTATGCAAATTTCGGGGACGAAATTTTTATAAGGGGGGAGGAATGTAACATCCCGTATTTTTAGGCTATTCAAATTGAACATTTAATTCATTTTAAATGTTGAGTGTGAATTATAATTTGAATTTAGAGATGGATGACTTTGGTTAAGTTAATAAAATTAGTCGAAATTTCAAATACGGGAAATTAAATTAGAAATTGAATAATAATAATTAAGTATTGGACTGAGAGAATATGGGGATTAGATGTGAATTTGTTATAAAAATGATGTTTAAATGTGTTTTTAAGTTCAATTGGACATAATTGATATTATGGAATTTTTGGAAGAATTTTAAAGTTGATAAATTAATATTTGGGAATTTATATTAATTTAAAATGAATTTAATATTGTTAAAATGCAATTAATTCGATTTAAGTCCGGAATGGGCCAGAATGATTTTTAATGTGTTTATAAATGTTATATGAATTATTGTTAAGTTAATAAAATTTTAAAAGTGGAGTTTTGGAGTGATTCCGATAATTTCGAAAATCGCTTAATTAAATTGACGAGTTAAAATAGCCTTCCGGGGCATAATCTTGGAATTTGACGAAATCAGTTTCATTGGATCCGTAATAGTTAGTTATTACCGGATTTCAATTTTCGTAGCAATCGGAGTTGTCGTTTGACCCCGGCAGCTCGAAACGCATCGAAATCGTTTTAATCGATTTAATTTGAAATTGAACGTTTAATTCCGTAACTCGTGCATACGATCAAATTAGCTTACGAAACCTATTCCATTGTGTCCAGAACGTTGAAAAACCCCAGGGTGGTCTGTCGGAACATGAGAATCGGGTGTCGTTTGCAAAAACGTTTTTAACGAGAATTTATATTAATAAAATATTATTTATTTATATTATATATACACGTTTTTATCTCAAACCCTAGATACTATCAGGAGCCGCCGTTACTTTCGTTCATGGCCGAAATCTCACGAGCTTCCTCCTTCAAATCCTCTTAATCCAAGAGTTTTTACGCAAAATGTTCAACTGGAAAAGTGAAGAGAACCTCGAGATCGATGCATCCAACGGTTGATTTTGGTTATGGTCTTCGTTTGGAGGTGCTAGGTTGTTCCGTGCGGTGTGCGTTTGGGGGAGATTCACGGCTAGGGTGTGGGGCCGAGTTCGACGTGGTGGAGGCAGGTAGGAGCGCTCGCGAAGGCCTTTCCAGTGGTGCTCGCTGATCGAACTGGAAGGCGGTAGGGTGGTCGCGGTTGCTTGCCCTAGGAAGCGTGCGTTATGGGTTGCGGTACCTGATGTTTGCATGCGTGAGGAAGATGGACCAAAAGGGGGAGACGGGCCGCATTTTCTGGTATATTAAAAAAAAAAAAAAAAAATTATTTGAAATTAAAATTGAAAACTTATAAATTCCGTAACTCATTCGTATTGTATCAGAAATTAATGAACTTGGTAGCGCCGGAATCGCAGAGGAACGTTCTACGCGATGGTGCAGATCCGGAACCAATCCGGGCAAGTAGAAATTTGGGTTAAATCGGACGTTGTCCGGTTTAATTTAAATTTCGAACGCTCGCCGAAACTCAAGGTGAGTTATTCTCACTCACATCTGGATACTAGTAAAGTAGACAGTTAGTATTGATTGGTTGTTTGGATGTTTAGCTGAATATGTTAGTTATTATCAAATTGAATTGATATATATACTGTTGTGCTAATGTTTGTGGATGCAGGGAAAACAGGTTGGAGGGATCCAACGGGATTCCTCACAAAGTAGTAATATTTTTATATTGATGATTATGCCTGTTTATATATTGTGATTGATAAGTTGGAATTTAATTGCATTGTGATATTGTGGTTTAAACTATAAACCCAGAATATTAGTTATAAAGAAAATTGCAGTTTTAATTATAAGAAATTAAATTGGGTTTCAAAGAAATTGAGAAATGGTTAAATAAGAAATTTAGAGAATATAAATATTCGAAACCTGATTTGAATGGAAAACTGAAATAAATTTGTATAGAAATATTACTGGATAAATTATAAATCCAAAATTAATTATATTTGATAAATTGAATTTAGAGAAATAAAGGTATTGTTAAATAATGGATTTAAAAGGGATTAAAATCTGAAATCTATTTTAAAATGTAAATTGGAAGTTTTAAAATTTGGAATGATAATTAATTTAAATGTTATTAGTTGAAATTTTGGGAAATTAAATTTATGTTATTAAAATATAAAATTAAATTGAAATAAATGGACAGAAATTGTGTTAAGGATTTCTGTGATGATTTAGTAGAAATGAGATTTCCTAAGGAAAATCCAAGTTCGAGTTTTAAATTGATTTTATAAAAAGAAGTTTTAAAATCTTAAACTGGTCTTAAAGAATGTTTTAAAAATTATTATTTTAAAGTGATTTTTTATAAATTAGCAATAGTAAAATTTTATAAATATTTTAATAATTATGTTTACAAATGGATTTGTTTTAAAAGCTAGTTTTGACCTAAGTATATTGAAATAAGAGTTAATCTTTTTACCACTTTATTTTAATATATAGTATAACTTAACCTTAATTTAAATTAAGCTATATCTTTTAAACAGTTTTGCTTTAAATATTTTGGAATTATATTTTGATTAAATAATTAGTAGTAAATTTTATCTATTTAAAGTATACTTTAAATTTAAATGTTTTTAACTGTTTTAAATCTAAACTGTTTTGAACTTGGATATTTCCAATGGAAATATATGGTAAATGATTTACCTTGTAAAGGAGGAATTTTGAGAAATGTTTTCAAATGAGATTTGGAAATTTGGTAATATATCTTTTAAAGATATTTGAGGTAAATAAATAATTTGGGAATTATTTATTGTGTGATGGATGCTATGGATGTTTATGAATATAAATTGATAGTTAAATCACCGACTATCAATATTGGACAAATTGCGTTGATCGTTTCGAAGAGACCGGGATCGAGATTTATTTCTCGAAAACCACTTCGATCCGGTTTGTACGTTTTCGTGCGATAAAACGTTTTCGGAGTCGAAGATGGAGCAGTGAAATGCAAGGGCTAGTCGCTACTAATCCTGAGGATATTTCCAAAATGGATGTAGTAGGAATAGTGCCTTCGGTTCCGTTCGAACCCGGGACGGACTTGTATGGACGAATGCTTCGTGACATCGTCAGCGGACGATGGGCATTCTAAGGGATATGTGCTATAAAGGTATCGTTTAGCCTCAAGCCTCATCAACCGGGAATGACTGAAAATCAGGGGATATGCAGCAAGGCTTCGTGGGTAGCCCCCACTGGAGAGTAAGGTCATCCCTGTCTAGAGGTTTCTTTTTATTTCGGCTTAGTGGTGCGGTTGCTGATCCCAACCGCGGGGTGATCTTATTCGGAATTGCCCATAGGTGATTCCGGTCTTGTGTTGCAGGGGACGAAGGGAGTAGTCCTCGGTACTGTGATCTAGACCACGTACTGTGATAGGTGGTACCCCAGTGCCTAGTCATTGTTGGAAATTCTTTTTCCCTACGTGCCTTTTACGAGTTTTGTTTGTATTACCCACTTCGGTGACTAGTAGCTGGAATTTAATAATGTAACAATTTCGGCTATTTTATAAGTATTTGTAAATAGACCCTATTATAATATCAGAGGATTTCTATAAAAAGTGTTTTAGCTATCGTAAGGTAAAAACCCGACATGTTTATTTGTGGCGTGGTCTTACGAGATGCTTTTGTTTTCAAAAGGATTTTTGAAACTTTAATAATCAATTGTGTGCATTATTATCAGCTGGTATGCCAGACTGACTCGGGTGTTATTTCATTATAATGCTCGGGTCAGACCGAGTATTATTTGTTCAGGATAGGTTGCTATGGAGCAGGAGAGGAGCTGGAGTTCGAGACGTACTATTCTATCTATATATATATCCGCTGCTATGCTATGATTGTATGGTATGTCTGTTATGTGTTGATTGATGTATGAGGTACTCTGATGGTATGTTGTATAAACAGATATAGATTTCATTTTGTGTAAAGTTCTATAGTTACTATTATATTTTATTCCGCTGCGACTGTGAGATTCTGATATTGTTTAGTTTCTTCTTCTTCTATCTCTTTTTCTTTAACCTCAATGGTTCGTATTTCTGTTCCACTTGAGTCAATTAGGGTAGTATATTGTTGATTCAAGGGGTACGGATTTGCGGGCTGTCACAATTAGTGTGGCGCCAACTAATGGCTAGTAAAACGTTAGGTGCGAACGTATGGTATGGGACGTATGTTAACGCCTATTGGGTTCCTATCCGAGAAGTTGAGACACATTCACGATGTTTACTAGTACTATAGACCACAAGTACTCAATTGGAGTCATCACGATGATGTTGTGACTCCGATCATCATGAAGTTATTAATTCGGGTCTTTGTGACTGAGAGTCTTTATGATATTATAGACTATAGTCATCATGGTGTTCACGATGTTACGATGTTACTTGACTCCAGTCATCACGGTGTTTATGGTACCAAATATTAGTACTAGTCACGATGTAGGCACGTGCAGTTTTCTATAAAGTTTTAGATGTTTTTGACTTCACCTTTTTATGAGGCTGTTATTATAGCCTTGAGAAAGATGAAGGTTTACATGTTATTATAGCTGTGACGCCTCACCCCAAGATCCACATTAACAAAGAGTATTATTGGGTAATATTGTCAGCTAATGCAGAGAATAGGGCTTGATAGGAGCAACCATTTATAGCATTGTCTTAAATATCTATTGAAAACGTCGACAAATTCCATATTTTTTCTATCTCAAGTGGATCGTCATATCCAATAAATGCTTAATACAAAGCCATAGGTGGTTATAGATCTATCAGAACAAAATACAACAACTCGAATGCAAACCACATCGCAGAACAGTAAATCATCACACACACACACACAGATATATATATACATATACATCACATAGTATACAAAATGATGCATGTCAAGTGGCATAGCAACCAAAATATACAAGAGGGTCAAAAGAATATACATACCAGAGTAGAAAAAAAAGGAATACATAAAAAGCTATAACAAAAAGAGCTAGCAGAATAGTCCATGCGGATGTAGAATAAGCTAAGTCCAAATGTGCCTAACCTGAAACACCTTGGCCTGAAAATCCATTGTGGGTTCAACTTTCAGGCATAAAACAGAGTAACAGCCGGCCTTGGATTGAAATGAAATTTGGTATGCATATAGTAGAAAACTTTATCTTTCAAACATAAAAAGAATCGGTGAATTCTGACATAAAATGAAAAGGTTACGCTATCTCAAACATGGACCCATACCATGTTTGCAATAGTTCAACAACAAGAATGCTACACAAAGGATCAATCGAATGAGTGATTTCTCATAAGCTCCCTGAATAGGGTTTGGATTTAGCACAACTCCGGCCCGAACTTTAACCAACAAAATGATTATCGATATGATTTTCTATATGACACTACGGAAGTAACCACACCGATATAAGATAGACATAAAAGAGGCAAGATAAATCAACCAAAAGGTGGTTTCTTCAAAGGTCACAATACTCAAACGACCGCATAAATGCACGTCGTAATAAAATAACATGAGAGTAAGATAAACACAAGGAACTGAAATATATGTATAAACTTTCAATCGGAAATTTCACAATTCAATTTTTTTTATAATTATAACCAAAATTTTCAATACTTGAAATTTTTTCAAAACTTTTTACTTATATTTCAAATTTAAATTCATTACTCTTCATTAGAGTAAATAAAGTTTAAGTTGTTTATTCTCTAATTCTTCGTGAAGAGGAGGGAAAAATAATAAAATCAAGCATCAGGATCATATAGCACAAGAGAGAGGAGCTACAGGAAAAAGTGCCTCAGTGGTTGACATGTAGGTCGACCTCAAGTTTGACCTCTCTCCCCTCTAGGTCGACCGTACGGTCGACCTAGAGTGCTTGATGGTCGACCCCTAGGTCGAAATGCATGTCGACTTAGAGTAAGAACTTTGCTCGGTAAATTATCCAGCCTCGACCTGATTTTCAAGCACAAGTTTGACACATCAAATGAAGTTGAAATGCTATGAAATTTAACATGCATGTAATACAACATCTAAGCTACCAAATGAAAAAAATCTGGTAGCATTTCATTGCCGAAATCTCAAGTTACAGTCAAAGAGACAACATAAAACTATTTTTCACAGAGAAGTAAAGTATGAACAAAAAACGATTACACCGGCTCGTTTTTCATAGATCAAGCAATTTGTCACTTTCATTTGATAGAGATTGTGAGTTAACAAACTCATCTTGCATTAGTGAAAATAAAAACATGAATTTGCATTGAAAGAAGTAAGCTTTGAGGAGGAAGGAGCTTCAAACAACCTGTAGAACTCAATAAACAGACATGCAAAGGAGAAAAACTAATTAACAGACAATCACTTCTCAAATTTTAGATTTTGATGAAATAACAATGTTTTGGAATTAGATTACCTCTTAGTTTCAATTTAGATTATAAAAACTACAGCTTAAACTTGTGATTGATAAAATAGAAAATTTGTGAGCTGGCACTTACCTTAAAGATTTAGCAGCAAATTCAAGGGCAAGTTGATAGCTTTGGTGATGAATTGAGGCTCTAAATGTTTGCGCCAAAATTGGTCACAAACCCAAATACCGTGAAAGCACCAGTGTATGAACACAAACCAATGATATTCAAGCACAAATATCAGATCTCAGCAAATATCAAACAGCAATTCAGAAATAATGAACAAAGACACAAGATTTATAGTGGTTCGGCTATCTCCGGCCTACGTCCACTCCAAAGTTTTATCCTTTTATTGATTATCCTTGCTGGTTACAGATGATTACAGCAGTAATAATGAAGAATTTCGAGTACAATAGTTGTATTGGAGTATAGAAATGAATCCGGCAGAGTCTGGACGTCCAATAGCCAAAAAGATCTCTTTTCTGTAGGCTCTGGGGCTCTATTTATAGGCGTAGGAGGCTGAGATCGCGCTCAAACTTCGGGAGACTTCTTCTAGCACGTGAGTGGGCCCACGCGACCGACCCTACCAAGTTTCGACTCGATCTGTGATCGATACGAAGTGATTTCGTATCCATCAAAAAATGATCCAATCGAGTTGAAACTTGGCAGGAACATTCCTTACCTTGTATGCAAGCTGCTGTGAAAATTTCATTGCATTTGGATCATCGGTGTAGAAGATATGATCGATTCGAATTTGGATTATGCGTTGGCTGTCGTGTTCGAATCCATTGTTTCGAATCCATCACCTCGACTCGATCCAAAGCGCGTGCGCATCGATGACGTGGCGCTACTTCCTAGGCCAAATCCTGAATTCGTGACTAGTTGAAGGCTTCTTCCTTCGAACCATGCTTATCCTTAGCTGTTTTGAATGATTCTTTGCTTGATTCACGTTCGCATCCATGTTTTATGCTTCTTCCATACCCATAACTTCACAACGGCATGCTCGCATCCATCAACTCGTGCTTCTCTTTGCATCGATTCTAGGAGTTCATCCCGCATCGATTCCATGTGCCGATCGATTCGAAATGAACATGGGGGGCATCGATACGAAGTGGTCGTGAAGGATGGATACGAATGAGATCTCACCTAATGGATACAAACGAGGCTCTTATCTGATGGATACGAAGGAGACCTGTAAAGTTGATGGAGTCGAACTGCACCACCTTTACCTATGCTGATCGATACGAAACGTATCGATTCGAAGTTCACCACTATGCCTTGCCTTTGATCGATACGAACCATCGATTTGAAACATCATCTTCCCGATCGATGCGAAATGCATCGATACGAACCTATCCCCGATCGATGCGAAATGCATCGATGCGAACACCATCCTGATCGATGCGAAATGCATCGATACGCACTGTTCCTTGCACATCGTAATCCATCCATATCTCCTTCATACGAACTCTGATTAATCTGAAATTTGAAACATAGCCTTTCCTAGTCATTATCATCATCTCCAATCAATTTCGTCCCGATCAGAGCTCAACCAAATTTTGACGCCATCGATTGCAGCCTTGATTACAATCGATCTCCAATCCCAATATCCATCATTCCTTGCCAATTTGTTGATATTCCAGCTTTGACCAAAAAGTGGAATAACATTTTACCCCCCAAAACATGCCTTGTGATAAGAAGGCGTGTTTTGAATTGTTCCAAATCCGATATCCGAAGTCCATAGCCAATTCCATGTCCATCTGAACTCGACAATCGAGTCCTAATCCATCCTTATCCGATAGCCAATAACCGAATCGAGGACCTCTCCGGGTCGATGTCCAAATCCATAACCTCTACGGGCTCTTGCCAAGTGCAATCCACACCTAACGACCGTGGTCCAGTGTCCCAAGACATTGAGCTAACCTCTCCGTGTTCTTTTTAAGCACAATCCACACTTGACGACCACGGTCCAGTGTCCCTGGACGTTGAGCTAACCTCTCCGGGTTCTTGCCAAGCGCAATCCACACTTGACGACCGTGGTCCAGTGTCCCGGGACGTTGTACAATACCATGGCTTAAGTTCTAAGCCAAATCCTGATCTCTCCGGACCCTTATTGAGCATAGTCCATACTCAATGACCTGAAAATAACAATTGATAATATATGTCCTAAGTCCTATGCCGAATCCTGGTCTCTCTGGACCCTTGTCGAGCATAGTCCATACTCGACGACCTGAATGAGTCGATTTACCACGTTCGGGCATAGTGACTCACTCCTTACCAGGCATAATCCATACCTGACGACCGTTTATCAAAAATCAGATAAAAATCCAATCAAAATCCAATCCAAAATCCAAATCAAAACTAAAAAATCAGGAATCCAAACCAGTATCCAAAACCGAAAACAATCATCCAAAGCAAATCCAAATCAAAAAAGCAAGTAAAACCAGGAGTTCAATCCAAACTCCAAAACCAAACCAGAAAAATCAATGTCTAATCCAAAACAAAAAAAATTCACAAACCATAGCATCGCGGTTTATCATTATTCAGAGCATGCCTAGGGGATATCTCCGTCCCCGTACATGTGTAAATGACTTTGTCGTTTGCCAGTAGCTTGTTACTTATTTCATATTATCCTGGTCAATGGATAATCAATCGACCGTCATTCGTGGGCCTCACATCATCATGGTGTGAGGTAGTTGGTGGTTGCTCATGTTCCATCGTTGCATTCCGAGTTCCAACATATTGTCGCAACTGTCCATTCCTTACATGCTCCTCGATTATATCCTTTAAGTGCCTGCAGCTGTTGGTGTCATGTCCATCTAAATCATGGAAGAGACAGTGCCTTCCTGATGTCCTCTCCCGTTTTGATGGTTCTCTCCTAGCTGGCCTTCGGTAGCGAAGGCGATTTCGAGTATCCAGGTATATCCGCTCCAGCGTCTCGTTCAATCCTATGTATGTGGAAAACTTTGGATCCTTCCATCACTTCCTAGCATTTCCATAATCATCGTCCAACTTCCTTTTTCCTTTGTCTTTATCCGAACCTTTGCTGGATGGTCCTCCACCCTCCGTTGCATTCACCTCCTTCAACTTTAAATCTATACTCGCATCCTCTTGCCGAAGGAACCTTTCGGCTTCGTGAAAGAATTCCTCGAGATCCTGTGGGGGGTCTCGTATCAAAGATACCTTAAAGTCCGAATCCTCCCTGACTCCTGATACTGCCGCCATTAAAACCATCGATGGATCCGGTCGATCCATCGAAGCAACTGCCGCATTGAATCGAGTTAGAAAAGCTCTAAGCAATTCATCCATCCTTTGCTTTACCGATGTCAATGTCATCACGTTCTTCGGCCTCTTGATATGAACCTGAAACTGTCCCAAAAACCTATCCACCAATTCCCTCCAAGTCCTGATAGATCCTTCTCCCAGCTGCCTAAACCACATTGCAGCTAAGTCTGTCAAGTACAAAGGGAAGCATTGGGCCATCACTTCCTCCGATACCCCCAGCACCTCCATGTGTCTGGTGTACCTCATCAAGTGATCAGTTGGGTCTGCCTTGCCATCATATACTTCCACACTAGGTAACTTAAACTTAGGTGGATTCTGAGCCATCCTTATTTCCCGAGCGAACGGACTTCTTTTCACTCCTTCCAAGTCTCTGTTGGTCAAACCACCTCGCACAGTTTTCCTGATGATCTCCACTAATCCAGTATTGTCTGTCAGGGGTTGCCCCCGAGGGAACTCCGGCACATATTCTTCATGTGGCTCACTAGTAGCAATGTTAGCTCTAGTCTGTTGAACCCCTTCCAAAGGTCCTCCCGTGTTGGATCCCGTGGGCCTGCCCCCAAGCCCTTGTTGATTGCCTTCTGGCTCTGTATCCTGTCCTCCATTGGGTTCCACTACCCTAGTCCCTCGTCCCGCATCCACAGCCGCTGTAGCTGTTCCTAAGTTCTGCATCCCTGCAGCTCTCATTTGCTCAAAGAAAGTCTGCATCATTTCCTATTGACTCTTCAACAACCTCTCTAGCAGTGAATTTGTTATGGCTTCCATTTCGTCTCTGGTGATGTAGATGGAAGCTTGCCCTTCTCCAGCTCCGGAGGATGCTTCTTGGCTTCCTCCTTGTTGGCTTCTCTCAGCCCTTTGCCTTCTACTATTTTGCCTAGTCATTGTCTTCAAGTCAAAACTCCTCAAACACTTCAAATCTGAACTTCAAATCCAATTAGCGGGTGCTAGTCCTTCTCGGTGAAAGCACCAAAGTGTTTGCGCCAAAATTGGTCACAAACCCCGAATACCGTGAAAGCACCAATGTATGAACACAAAACAATGATATTCAAGCACAAATATCAGATCTCAGCAAATATCAAACAGCAATTTAGAAATAATGAACAAAGACATAAGATTTATAGTAGTTCGGCTATCTCCGACCTACGTCCACTCCAAAGTTTTATCCTTTTATTGATTATCCTTGCTGGTTACAGATGATTACAGCAGTAATAATGAAGAATTTCGAGTACAATAGTTGTATTGGAGTATAGAAATGAATCCGGCAGAGTCTGGACGTCCAATAGCCAAAAAGATCTCTTTTCTGTAGGCTCTGGGGCTCTATTTATAGGCGTAGGAGGCTGAGATCACGCTCAAACTTCGGGAGACTTCTTCTGGCACGTGAGCGGGCCCACGCGACCGACCCCACCAAGTTTCGACTCGATCTGTGATCGATACGAAGTGATTTTGTATCCATCAAAAAATGATCCAGTCGAGCTGAAACTTGGCAGGAACATTCCTTACCTTGTATGCAAGCTGCTGTGAAAATTTCATTGCATTCGGATCATCGGTGTAGAAGATATGATCGATTCGAATTTGGATTGTCCATTGGCTGTCGTGTTCGAATCCATTGTTTCGTATCCATCACCTTCGACTCGATCCAAAGCGCGTGCGCATCGATGACGTGGCGCTACTTCCTAGGCCAGATCCTGAATTCGTGCCGAGTTGAAGACTTCTTCCTTCGAACCATGCTTATCCTTAGCTGTTTTGAATGATTCTTTGCTTGATTCACGTTCGCATCCATGTTTTATGCTTCGTCCATACCCATAACTTCACAACGGCATGCTCGCATCCATCAACTCGTGCTTCTCTTCGCATCGATTCCAGGAGTTCATCCCGCATCGATCCCATGTGCCGATCGATTCGAAATGAACATGGGGGCATCGATACGAAGTGGTCGTAAAGGATGGATACGAACGAGACCTCACCTAATGGATACGAACGAGGCTCTTACCTTATGGATATGAAGGAGACCTGTAAAGTTGATGGAGTCGAACTGCACCACCTGTACCCATGCTGATCGATACGAAACGTATCGATTCGAAGTTCACCACTATGCCTTGCCTTTGATCGATACGAACCATCGATTCGAAACATCATCTTCCTGATTGATGTGAAATGCATCGATACGAACCTATCCCCGATCGATGCGAAATGCATCGATGCGAACACCATCCTGATTGATGCGAAATGCATCAATACGCACTGTTCCTTGCACACCGTAATCCATCCATATCTCCTTCATACGAACTCCGATTAATATGAAATTTGAAACATAGCATTTCCTAGTCCTTATCATCATCTCCAATCAATTTCATCCAATCGGAGCTCAACCAAATTTTGACGCCTTCGATTGCAGCCTTGATTACAATCGATCTCCAATCCCAATATCCATCATTCCTTGCCAATTTGTTGATATTCCAGCTTTGACCAAAAAGTGGGATAAAACTAAACACCTGTAAAAGCTAAATCAATAGAGAAGGGGTGGATTTTGGGTTAGGTAGTGGAAGGGTAATGGCGGCTCAAAAGCCTAGAATATGAGAAAAATGAGGCTAAGGTTGTTTAAATAGCAAAGAAGAGAGAGAGGGTTTAAAGATGGAAACGTGTCTTTTCTTTCCTTTACCATTTCACACCTTCTAGGAATCAAATTCCAACGCCATATTCCCCTACCTATGGCTAGTCATACATGTCCCAAATCTGGGCCAAATTCACTTCAATCTAGATCAGATAATTTACATTTAAATCAAAGTTAAATGTACATCAATATCACATATTGAAATTTTTGTATACAACCTTTTATGTATGCACTATTTTCAAAGTTGATCCATACTAATAAACTAATTTTTTTACATAAATTTAATTGATATGGTTAATTTATAATAATTATAATTTAATTAAATCAAGTAGTAGATGGAGGATTAAGTTGACCCCATGATACTAATCTCATATAACCGAAGTGATAAATTCTCTATTGAATAGTGTTTCACTTTTAATGCTTCCACTCAACCTAATATAGCCATTCAATGGACACCATGCCATGATTCAACTACAATTAAAGCAAAGTTTCCATATTGAAGCTTGATACTGTTCTCAAGTCGAGGGAATTATGTAGCATTATCATATTGATATTCTTTATTTGACCTTAGTTATATTAACTAATAGAAAACTATCAGGCGAGTCATTCCATTGTTATCAAATAATTGTAACAAACCGGGCTTTCGACCCTCGAAAATCGACACTAATACGTTCACTGTATCACATACCGAACATTCAAGTGACGGAAAAATCGATTTGTTAGGGTAAAAGAAAAAGGTAGAAGATAAAGAAAACTAAAACAATATAGAATCTCACAACACAGTGAATAATATATAATACAACAATGATCTTTACAAAAAGGAAACATCTTCAATCATATATACAATATCAGAGTACACTAGACTTATCCTAAATTCGGACAGTTATAATACCTGTCCGTACAACAATAGACAAGCTACACATAACACATACACAACGGAAGATATCCAAAATACGAGAGTACGTCCTGGGCCTCCAACTCGACTCCATAGCCCCAAAGAACCTAAAGCTAACCTGGCAAACATGCTCGGTTTGACCGGAGCATTATAAGGAAATAATGCCCAGACCAGTTTGGAATACCAGCGTAAGTAAACCCAAATCACAAAAGACTCTACTGATTTATTAACTTGAAAAATCCTTTGGAATCAAAGGTATCTCATAAGACCTCGTTGCACATAAATACAGACGTGTTTTTACCCTACGATAACCAAAACACTTATATAGAAAATTTAGTGATATTATAATAATGTCTAAGGGTTCAAAGTAAAATATTAAAAATAGCTGGAATGTTATATATCCCCACATAGAAATGGTCTACCACTTGACTAGTAGTACGAATATGATCATCCCTCCATTAAATGGGCCCTGAAGCTTACAAATGAGAGATAACAATTAATCTAGATTTGGAATGAACACACCCTACTTGGGAGCTACCAACTTGGCCCTGCTGCATGCTTGATTTTTACCATTACCGATTGATGAGGATTGAGGCTAAGATTTACCTTTCTGAATAGCAATCCATCTTGGAATGCTAACGCTGCCCTCCAGGCATCAATGCAATGCTAGCATTCATCCATACAGGTTCATTCTGCATCTAAACGAAACCAAAGGCACTAACCCTATAATATCCATTTTGAAATCACCCTCAGGATTAGTTGTAGTAGCCCTTGCACTTCAAAGAGAACCATCTTCACTCATTATCAAGATGTCTTCCATTCGAACATACATGTTGGTTTGGAGGGGTTTTCGTACATATAAAGCCGATCCCATTCTCTCCATACCAACAACCGATAATTTTCGGTTGACTCATTCCCCGTTCTTTTAGAAGTAAGTATTCGAGACCTTATGAGGAAACTCGTATTTACATTTATACTTCCTAAGTCAAATAGGGCCAAACTTGATTGTCGGCTATTTAACTATCAATTAACAAACATCCAATCATGGTTAATTCCCAAATGGGATCCACTAAGCCTTTATTAATTCTCTTTAACTTAAAAGATACTTTATAAAACTTAATCAAAAGATCTTTTCAAAACACTATTTCTAAACACCTAACATTTCCTTTAAACTTGGAAACAATTAACATTATTTACCAAAACATTTTGGAAATTCCCTATTCAAAATTCCATATTAAATGGCCAACAATTCCCTTTTAAAACTTCACCTACAATTTAATCCATTTACTTCACATTCCAAACCTCTTTATAAATTTCCAAACTAGATTTAAACTTCCTTTGAAATCTCTAAATTGATTTATAAATCTCTTTCGAATTTAAAACTCCTTATAAAACTTGTTTATAAAACCTTTTCCTTTATAAATATCATTTACAAATTATCTTTTGTAAAACACTTTAAGTAAACCTTCAGTAAAAACCCTTTATAAACAAGTTCTTACTTATAAATAACTTTACAACATAATGGCACAACTTAGAAATCATTTATAAACTTTAAACTCTAAAATTTATTTAAGAATTGAAGTTAACTCAAAAATGTACTTTATAATTTCAAAAGCATACTTTATAAATTCAAAACGAGGCGTAGCAATTCTAATGGCACTAATTTAAGTTACCATTCACTTTCAATTCCAATTCACTTAACAATTATTAACATAAGCAACAAGTTTGTAAATACAACTCATATCCAGATCAGGGAATAACATGTCAATATGAAGTAACTATCATATACATGTCCAAATAACATAATACCAGGAGGGTGATTTGTCCTGCTAAACAGATGTCCAAATAAAATCATTACATATATTAGAATAGTGATTTATTCTACTACCATATGTCCACATAATCAACAATCAATTTATAACAGAGAGGGAATTTATTCTGTTATTCTATATCCATAACAATCAAACACTCTCCCTGTAACAAAACGGTGATTTACTCTACTATTAGATGTCCAAACAATGCAATCAATCAACACTATAACTCATTCATGATTATTTATCTACTTCATGGTATCAATGCTTTAATTCTTGTATTCAAAACTATCCTTGGAACAGAAGTCCCCTTTAAACGATTTTGATTCTAAGAAAACTAGAATTTAAAACTTAAAACCCCCTTCTAAAATAATTAAATTCAAGTTAAACTCTTTATTAAATCATAATTAAACTTAATTAAGTCTTAATTTAACTTAATTAATAAATAATTAATTAACCCTTAGTTAATTATTAATTTAACCCAAATTAATAATTTACTAACTATTAAATAATTAATTAACCTTCATTAATAATTAAATATAAATTAATCTTAATTATTCAATAAAATAATAGTAGTAAAATAATTTTTAATTGAAACTTTAATTATGAATTAAACCTTGATTAATTAAAGTTAATTAATAATTAAACTTTAACCAAATAAACACTTACTTAAAATTAATCCTTAATTAAGTAATAATTTAGTAAATAATTAACCTTTAATTAGTAAATAAATAATTTAAACTATAATTAAATAATAAATAATATAATTAAAACCGATTAAATAAAATTAGTTACCCTTTTTAATCTAAGTTAGTCATTAATTAAAACTTCTTAATTAATAAATGATTAACTTACTTAATTAATATTAATATTAATTACTTAACCTGATTACTTAATTAATAAATAAATAACTATTCTTAATTAACCAATTAAGTTTACTTAATAAACCTTTCTTAATTAAGTAAAAAAATAACTTAAGTATCGCTAACCTATTTTGAGAAGGATTTTCAAAACATTTTTAAAAGAAAACTTAGAACTTGAAAATTTGAAAAATATGAACTGCATCCATAAGGACTATCGTTGTGGGTGTAGTAAAAAAGGATTCGTTTCTAAGTTATTATACCAAAACTCAAAGATTTACTCTTATTTGCTAAAGGAAGAAATTTAAAACTTCAGTAAAGTTTGAGAACAAATTTAAGAAAAACAAATCAAATCTTTACTAAAACAACAAGTAAACGATTTCATTTTCAACCGAATCTCAAGTCCACTTCACTTTCAAGATACTACTTTTTATATCACACAATCGCATATCCAAAGTCACATACACAACAACCGAATTCAATAACATAACCAAATCCCAGCCTATATCGATCATCATTTAAATATATTCATTTGGGTGCTAATGTCAACCCATACATTAGCACTAATCAACATATCTCAAACATAACAAGATCCAATCATATATGACATACATATAAATTTAAAATCAACATAACATATAAGATAAAGTTCTTTCCACATAATTTAGGAATTTGCTCATCTTAAAGCTCGACAAAATTCCACTTGAACCCAAGAAACTAAGCTCGAAAATAGGTCACTTCCCATGGATTTTTGGACCTCTAACTCTTAGATTTTTAAAAAGTGATCAAAATGAAAGTTTTAGATTATTATTTCCTCTATCATTTAAAAAAAATTACTCAAAAAGGTTAACTTTTGAGGAAGTTATGGCCAAAACAGTGAGCGGTATTTTCGGACATCAAAATTTAGGTTCAAAAACACTCTTGCGAAAAATGAATTTTTGAAGCATCTATGCTCGAAATCAGAAAATGTGGTAAACTAAGAAGTTGTAGCCATTAGAAATATACATGGTTTGAAAATAAGAAAATCATAATTTGGTGTAGTTTAGTGGAAGCTATGACCGAATAAAATGGGTAAAAATGAAGGAGTTTAAAACCATTTTGGAATAGATTTTTTATTTTAAAAACTTTGGTAAAACTTGGAAGCCATTAATAGGTTTCAAGGACTTTAAAAAATAAGATGAAAGGAATTATGAAGATTTTGAAGTAACAATAAAATGAGAAAAATGAGAAAACCTATGGCTATTTATAAGCAAAATATCTCACATCACATCCACTTATATATATATATGTAATAATTTAAATAATCTTGTCTAGTCACATCACTCCTTTTATAAATATATATATTTATTGTGTGTTGTCATATAACTCTGTTTATATATATAATTATAGTTATTATGTCTAGTCACATCAATCTCTTTATAAATACATATATATATATATATAAATAATTATTATGTCTAGTCACATCAATCTCTTTATAAATATATACATATATATAATTATAATTATTATGTGTTGTCACATCACTTGTTAAATTAAAATTAATAATAAGAAAATATTTTTAATTATATTATTATCTAGTTAATTAACTCTTATATATGTATATATACAGTGCACAAAGACGAACAACGTTTCCGACAACTTTCCGATGTCGAAAAGTCGAAATTTCAAAAAATGTTCTACGGTCATATTTTTATTTTTCTACAAACCATTTAATTTTGTAAAGAAATTGTGAAAACGACATTATCATTATTATTAATTGATTAAAACGAGTATATTTGTCTATAAAAATTCATTTATTGACTATATAAAATATAAAATTGCTAGTTTAAGTGTCTGAAACCCTGGGTCATTACATTCTACCCCCTTAAAAGAATTTTGTCCTATAAATTACACCTCAAGAACATCCTAGTACTATCCATAAGTCAGTGTGATGTTCATAGATCATTCATAACAAAATCTGATTCGATCACCACTCGAATACACAACTTCCCCTCCGAACTAGTATCGCTTACCCGATTCTCTAGTGTGGACTCTGATCAGATTTGTAACTTCAGTTCTCTGCATATTCAGATACTATGATAGAAAACTTTGGTCCCCTATCAAAAATCCTCATCAAATGCTCGCCTTCAAAAATCGAGTAATAGATCCTTATTCAGAAAGATGTAAAACATCTCAAAGTCATATACTCAAATCTTAAACCAAAACTACATGAGAAAGAGAAATAATCAACGCCCATCCTACGTGCTCATTTAATTAGTTCTCTCTAGTACAAATTCTATTTCCACAAAATCTATTTATGAAAACATTTCATAAAACTAACTTGTGTTTAACTTATATAATTCTTCACTACATCCTGAGAGTATATACTCTTATTAGATTCAATTATTCCATTCTGCATTTATTTTCTTAAGAAAACTCAAGATCCAAATACCCAGCTTTTATTTCAAAAACTTTTTGAGATGAAACTCTATATTTCAGTTATATAAAATATATATCTATGGCCTGAGTTACTCTAAAATGATACTAAGGTAATTGTACTACCAAATAGTATCATACATTTTCTTACCAAGAAGGGTAATACTCAAGAGAAGTGTTTATCGTCCAAACATATCTCTTTCCCAAATTTAAGTTATTTTCGAGCCACTCAAACTAGTTAACCTAAAAATATTATGTTTATTCCGAAATCCCATCTTTGAAATGTACTTCACATTTTTCAACAAAACATTTATCACCAACTTTCTTTGGGTTCGTTCAGGTGAACTTGTATTGATTGTACAATGATAAAGAGGATAATTTACTAAGTATCTCATAACGTTCACCTAGGAAAACATCTGATCATCACTTATAAGATTACTCTGATTATCACAAAACATCAAGACTCATTCTCCCTATCCAGTCCAAAGATAACACTTCTTACTTGCACATTTATTTCGAAAAATATACACTTAAACCAAATTAGTTTCAAACATTGTCATTATTATTATTTTCCCAAAATCTTGAAAATCATTTTTACAAAGCACCGGGATTTAGGTTCTCAAGTTTTCAACCTAAATTCCTTCCAACTTAATTGATACATTTTTATAAACTCATTTTATAAACCACATCTATGGAACCATTCTTAAATATTTACCCAAAATATTCTAACTTTGAAATCAGATTCTACCTTAACATTAACAACGAATGCCTTATAGTCAAATTATGAAACTTATTTTACAAGGTGTTCATTTTCAATGCTTCCCAATTTCTATTTACCCAAGAAGGAAGCTACGTATACATACTAAGAATAGTTGAGGCGCAATTGAACGAGTATGACTAAACAAACCTTAAATGATAATAATAGAATATTATTATACCCCTAACTGCAATACTTCAATTAATTATACATACAACACTATTTTTGAAATCATTTTTTATATAAATTATATCCTAGGTAAAATTATTTCATTTACCCAATTTCAAACAATACTATGTTGATTAAACCTGTTCAAGTGTTTACGAAATCCATATCGATAACGTTGGCCAAACGCATCGATCGGAATTCTTAAGCCACACAACAGTTCAAACAACACAGTATAAAACCTTTATATAGCACTAACAATTATGCACTCTTATATAATATACACTCAAACCCATTCTAGGGTATTATTAATCCTATCTCTAATGAGTCTACCCCACCAAAGCCTAGGTGTTCACTCAACCTAATCTCTGATACCAAATGTAAGGAACCGGGCTTTCGACTGTGACGATACGAATTTTTCACGTTCGAAAATCGACATCCATACTTTACATCGTACTCGAATGCAGCAGATTCGACCGTTCAAATCCGAGTCGCCGGAGCTTATAACACAACTAAGTAAACAAAAGAGCAGAAGAAAATCAATAATACATTGATATACAGCTTGATACGATATCTGATATAATAGATGATACAATAGATATCAATATACATCAGAGATATGATACAATAAAATAGCAGTGGAAAAGAAAATAGATAACATTAGCAGCAGAACACATAACTCTAAGATAGTCTTCAAGAGAGAACTTCAGTAGCAGCTCGAACCAACATCACGATACACTAAGACAAGAAAGTCTCGTCCGCATCCAAAGACTGAACAAGCTCCAGATAACCTATTAAACCTGACTATTTGAAAAACCCAACCCCAGACTACCCATGTGGAAAAATATTGAGCGCCCAGAGTTTAGGAAAGAAACAATAAACTCCAGATCAATCATGAGACTGGTATGAGTAAAAAAAATAGTTTATCTTTAAAAACAAACAAAGAAATATTTTAAATTAGAGTCGCAATGCTTTTAGAAAATGAGACTACCATAAGGCCTCCCGCACGCACACACAATGCAAACGCAGAATCGAATGAGATTTCTCCTTATGATAGTCAAACATGCTTGATACGCAAAAAAATTTCTTTGATATTATTACTATAAGTGCAAAGTGCAAAAAAACATTTCGAAAGTATGATATAAATCTTAGCCAACATAGACATTCTGAACTATGCCTACTATAGCTACCATCTAAACAATGGTGACCACCATAAGTAAATGGCAGGTTCTGCAACTAAAACCGTACAAGGTGCGTATTGGAGTTTGGATTTCCAACAAATGGTCAGGCCTAGGAACTTCCCATTGCCACATGGGTACGCCTCTGGAAGGATGCCCTGAGAACCTAACCGGATCTCTGCCAACACAAGGCCGGGTTACCCCTAACTGGGTAACTACTGACACGAGTATGTCATCCCCCGGTCGCAACCGACCTTTCCCGGGATCCCGATAACTAACAACCACAAAGTAATAAATTCGCAGTAACACATAGGTTAAATATATGGGCTCCATACCATGATACCACCTCTATCCAGAAGGAAATGCACATACCCTAAATGGCGCTACCCCCAATAACCTTGCCGCATCTTTCCTGTTTTGACCATTTCAGGGAGTGAGGTTCGACGAAGTCTCGCCCACAAAGCTACGCTTTTCAAAAAAGACACGCTTTGATCAATAAATGGTCAGCAGCACTCAGCATGCCACATTACCAAATTGGGAATATATCACTGATAACCTTCAACTACATAACCTCCGAGCTCGTACGTCTTAGAGAAGGGTGTTAAGCTAAGAGAATAAATTCTCCACCACCAACAGAAATGTACTTGAAAGAAATCTTCTTTATATCTCAATTTGTAATGTCAGACATACAATCCATACAAGTCTATTCTGGGTTCGAACAGATCCGAAGGCACTTCCAAAGAACTCCTTGCAATCCGGGTATTCACAATCCCGATCGGACTTCCCATCACTTAGGGGATCTCTATACCAGAGTAACTCGGTGCAGAGACAATCGATAGGTCATCCTATCGTTCTTGCAAATACCCGGTCTTCACCACTGGTCTTCAAATGCTATCCATAACGTCGAATCACATATTCGGAATGGGTTATACGAGACAAAGGTCCTTTCTCGGCTAACCCGAATAGTGAGCGCAACATTTAAAACATATGGATATAGGATTTCAATTAAGTCGCAACTTAATAATTCAAAACTTTCTTACAAATGGTTTAACCAGATTACCATTTCCAATCTTTTTAAACAAAAAGATTCATTTCACAGATTTCACCCAATTTCACAAAGATTCATTCATAGTTTTCAAAACAATTCCATCTCAATCAGATTAATTCATTTAAATCTTTAAATCAAAGATTTATCTTATAGCTTTTGAACCGTTTCCATAACTTGGAAAATCATTTTCATTTTTAACTTGAAATCTTAAAATTCTTTTTAACACAATTTGGAAGTTCACTACTTATGTGAAAGCTTTTATTATTTGGAAACAAACAGTTTTCGTTTCAGAAAAATCCGATTTTATTTGCACGAATTAAAGTCTTTGAATATACATTCAAATTTCCAAATCAATACATTTTAAAAAAAATGGTTTAACCCATATAAACTCATTTATAAGTTGAATAGCCTTTCTAAAACCTAGTTTCGAAATCATAGAATTCAATTTCAAATCTTGAATTTAAGTTTAAATCAAATTATTTAAATTTCAAAACTTAATTAAGTTATTCAAAATATTCTTCATCTTTGAAATTCCATTTCAAAAGCTTTTTACTTTAAACCCAGTTTATTTCCAACCCATTTGAATTTAAAATTCAAATTTTAGAACTATTTTCAAAAATCCGTGACTTGATCGATTTCCTCGTGAAATCCAAATTTGTGTGTGTATAAGTGTGGTCCAGGGGTTTAACACAATAGTGCAACATCATTTAATCATCATAGATCAAAACGCAGAAATATAGTTGATAAGCGATATAAACTATAATGCTTATCGTCCATTCACAAATTTACAGATAATATGCAAATGTAAATAAATGCATAAATTATACACAGCTCAATCCACAGAACAAAATATCATAGGTCGGATAGGACAATCAATCCAAGGCTTCTCATACAATACAATAATTCATAAGTAAGGTCAAGTATTCAATAGTCATTTATAAGTAGGATTAATTAATCGTTTAATCCTAATCAATTCAATTTATTTCTAAGTAAACTAACTACTTATGAATTAATTATCCAATTCTGATTAATTAATTACAAATCATTTGATATAAATTTATTTATCAAACACTTTAAATAAATTAAATTATTCTTAATAAATCATATTAATTAAATCAACCTTTAAACCAATTTCATAATTAGTTGACTTTAAATTAATCAAAATATCCAACATACATTACAATAAGTGATTTAATCATGAATTACTTTCATTAAGTAATTACATTCAAAAAATTTACAATTGATTATCTAAATTAATTAATCCAATTAATTATTAACATTAATCACTCTAATCAATACTTAATGATCCTTAGTTAATTATCTTTATTAACCAATAATATTTCTTTTATTACTTACTTAAGGAAATTTCTTAGATTTAAATTATTATTAATCATTTCTAATTAACTTAATAATTTATGAATTACAAATCAATAAGTTTCGTTAACTTTAAAGATAATTTATTCTTATTAATGATTTTATTTATTACTTTCTTATATTTGAAAACATTTATTTCAAATTTACTTTTAAAATTTCTTGTTAAAGTAATATTAATCATCTGAAAGAGATTCAAAAGAGTTTAAACTCAATCATTTGGATTCAAATCATTTTATAGAATATACTTGAACATTTTAAAGTTTAAAACAGAAACAGGTTTACAACTTGTTTTAAAGCCTTGATTTTAAATCTTGATTTAAAAATCCTAATTTCATTTTAAAACTTTAAGATTCAAAAGTTTAGTTGCATCTAAACATTAACTTTGAATTTAAACCACTGTTTAAATTCTGGTTTCAAAATTTTAAATTAAATTGAAAAATATGAAACTGTCAGGTATTTAAAACCCGAAAACTATTTCTAGATATTTTTGAACTTTTATTTCATTTCGGATTTGAATTAAAAAATAAATTTGAATTCATACTTCAATGGCATTTAAACTTTGTTTAAATTTATTATTCAAATTTAAGTTTTATTTAAATTGTTCAAAAATTCAAGTTGCTGCCAGATTTACAAAAGAAACCTGAACAATAACTGACCCGAGAAAACTCAAAACTTGCTTCGAGTCATTTACCCCTCTGCTTCGAGTCAGGCTCCCATTTACTCGAGTAAAACTCGAGTTCAAACTGTTGCTCAAAACAACAGAACATCACCATAATGTTCACCGTGCATGTGCACGGTGACTTAGATCGATTCCGATAATCATCGATGATCTTCCCTCATCGACTAACATCCCCAAACACAAACTCGAACATCAAATCACTCATCCCATGACTCGAAGTCGAAATCGAGTTTGAAACTCAAACCTGGAACAGTTAGTAGCCGCATCACCCAAAACCTGAAA
This sequence comes from Allium cepa, assembly GCA_030765085.1. Lineage (NCBI taxonomy): Eukaryota > Viridiplantae > Streptophyta > Magnoliopsida > Asparagales > Amaryllidaceae > Allium > Allium cepa. The sequence goes on from CM060939.1 coordinate 253,340,222, forward strand.
ACACCCCGTGCTCGACGCTTCGACCACCGGAGGCTACCCAATTTCGGCCGTAGCCACGTCTACCTTCCCTCAAAACCACGTGGCACTCGATCCATCGTAGGCTAAGAACGAACGAAAGAAACACGGCGCCTCAAAACTAGGTTACCAGACTTAAACCCCTAGCCGCCGCTACCACAACCAAGTGCACCACCATCCCGCATTTTTCCCTGACCCATCGTAGACTCCTCCACCTTCGGACACGGTCCCGACCTCCCAGAACATCGTCCATCGCCGGAATTCGATGAAATTCCATTTTGCGTTCATCGTCGAACTACTCTGCACCCACTCAATCAAAAATCATCATTTTAGTTTTAAAAATCCCATCTTGCAGTGTGGATTCAAGTTATATAAGTAAATTAAGGTTTCGTGACATTTGAATTTAGTACTCATTACCATTTTTCTCTGTAAAACAAGGTTTCTTACTGTAATTTCACCAACCTGTTTAAAACCAAGTTTTAGCACTTGTTCTATGTTTCAACAACCAGATTTTTCTAAAATTTTAAGCCTGATAATAATTGGATGCAGATGTATTGAATTTTATATAGTCTATTTCGCTTTGAAACAAAAAAATAGGTTTGCAACCATATGAATATTCACAGAGCTAGAACTGGAAAGCAAATACTCAAGAAAAACAAGATATAAATCATAAATCAGACACATAGATTACATCCCACTAAAATCTTGAAATAATTTTATTTACTCACCGTTGATTTTTGAAGAAAGAACAGAGATGCTTTTATCTTGAAACAGCTTTGAACTTGCTTGCTGAAATCTTCTTATCTTTAATCCTTTGGTTTGTAGTGATTTGTTTTGATGTTTTAAACTGAATTTTATTTAAGTTTTAGTTGATATTGTCTTCAGATTTTACTCAGTGATGATGCTCGAACTAAAATGAGAGGAGAAGGATGACACAAAGGAGATGTGTATAGGGGTTATATATTTGTACAGGTGATGTTATTTGTACAAAGTAATACCATTTTGTTTGTACAACAAGCATGGCTGAACATCTGTGCATTATGGGCTGAGATGATCTTGTCCATGCTGAAGAATTATGTTTGCACAGTTCTTTTTGCTTTGTATAAGCATGTACATATGTACTTTATGCTTTCAAGTCTACACTTATTGAATTTTTGCTTGTACAATAGATATTTACTTTACTTTATTTATATTTATTTACTTACTTTTTATTTTCCTGCATACTTGTATCTTTTTATATTTGTTTTATGCTTTGTATTCTATTTTTTTTCTTAACATGTTCTTTACTTGTTGACTATGCAGTTTTGTTTGGTGATATTTTTGTTTTCTTGCATGTTGATGATAATAGGTTTAGCTGTTGTGTTATTTCCAGGTTGAAGCTTCTTCTTCTTTTATACTTTGTTCTTGCCTTGCATACTTTATTTTGTACAAACATATTTTATTTTACTTTACAATATTTATATTTATAGCTTATATAATTCTAGAATTATTTACTATGTTCGTTTCATATTTTATATAATTATAATCTATTTGAAATATTTTGTTTAACATTATATCAAAAATCCAAATACAAAATTATTTCTAAGATATTTGCATTTAAATCCCAAATTAAATTTCCAATCTATTTTACATACAAGTGTTCAAATATCCAGATTAATTTCAATTAATCCTTAATTTAACTAACATTTTATATAAATTTTCAATTAATTCACGATTTTTATTCAAAAATTAAATTTATTATCAATTTAAACTTAGAAAAATTTCAGGATCGTTACAGATTCCCCTCCTTAAGAAATTTCGTCCCTGAAATTTGCAGGAGCGAAAACAACAAAGATAGACGAAGAATGTTTCATCAAATCAAACTGAATATCTACTCTGCATCTGGCTTACCAAATCAGAATATCAGCAATAGATACGAGAACGAATCTATTTAACACTCACAAAATACTCGGACTATCTGGATTGTGAATTCAAGTCGGAATACTCAAAGTATATATATAACTTGTCCCTCTTCGGACTTCGATCTACCCAAGAAATTACAATAAAATTTCAAATTTGGTTTTAAACGAAATCGTTTTATCGATACAATTCAAATTTAGCTTCATATCCTATTAATCAAGTTAACTCAATTTAAAATTCCTAATTTATTTAAAATTTTAATTCCAAATTTCAAGTTTATTAAAGTTAAATTGTGACGACCGCCCAAGACTCCTGCACTTAAACAAGGAATAATGCGCTGAAAAGTGTGCCAGGCCGCCATGGACGATCATCAAGGTAGGGTAATACCATAATAGTCTATCCTATTACTCACAACGCAGGTATAAAATACAATAGAAAAGTATACATAGTGAAGCTCATTGAACAGAATCTTATCATATAAACTCATAGTAGTTTATTACAAACATCTGAATAGTCAATACATCAAGCCTCACTACATAACACTCAGAGTATCAAACAAACAGCGGAACATCCAGTACATATAGTAAGAAAACAATATGTAAAGCCTCCAGCTCGTCTTCGTCATCAACAGCGTTGGTTACTAAGAACAGCACCTGTCACCTGCTACCTAGTCTGCCCATCCCAACATGGATGAACAGCCCAAGGCGATAAGAGTTAAACATGAAACCTTGAGTCAGACAAAAGTCTTAGTGAGCAGTAAATCAACTATCAAACATACCAAAAGAGCATAAAGGGTAAAAAGGAATAGGAACTCAACCATCCCACTCCACCTCTTTCTACAGTGATAGCCCCAGACACACTAAGCAGAAGCAAACATAGCAATTCAGACATTCAAAGAAAAGTAATTATCACTCGAGTCAAGGTCGGCCTAAACCAAGATCAGATAAGCACTCTGAAAACATCGCTCTTGGCCCAAGCGACGATACAACCAAACATCCATGACTCTGGCTATCACTGTTATCATTGCCTTGATTTCATCGTTAATTGAATGACCATCACATTATCTCATCCATCCGCCAAGAGCTAATGGTAACCCCGGTTCTAGACATAACTCCGCACGTCGTCGCAGCCTGTGCCTAGGACTATCGAATCTGCCCAGAGTACTAGCACGTCGTCGCAGCCCGTGCCTGGGACGTCGTCGCAGCCCGTCCCAACGTACTCTTGCTTTGAGCATGCTAGAACCTTCAATAACGATGAGATCTTAGCCTTCTAGTCATCCTCCTTGACGACTATTTTCATACTAGCTCAAGCGCCTCTCAAGCCAACCATTATCCACAAACTCGAACCACATCATCGAGTATCATCATGCTTGGGATGATCCCGTCTGGATTAAACCAAGGCTTTCTCACATCTTACTTTGCTTCTTCGCATCATAGCAAAGTTCCATCTCAACATCATGGTTTGCCTCATCGCATCATGGCAAAGTCTCATCTCAACATCATCATCAAGTCTATCCATATGAGCTTCAACATCCGCTTCATATGCCACAAGCAGCTTTCACATTCAAGAGCCTCTCCACTTAGCTTTTGAATCGTCTTTGACCAACTTGTCCAAATCAACTATTAGCTAATTTGCAACAATCTATCAATCAAATCAATCATTAATCCAAGCAGTCAAACATTCAAACAAGATCTAATAAGCAATTATACAAGAATGGCAATTTCGTAATTAAAATGTCCAAATCTAACAAGTATGAATTATAGGCAAATATCTCTACAACTTGATGAATAAACTTATATAAGTTAACATGTAGAAAAATGGGTATCCAAAACTTCATAGACAATGGATCTACATGCAGACTTAAGGAAAATGCAAGAAATCTCTATCTTTAACACATAAACAAGCCACCGATCCAATATACTCCTTTGGGTCCGTGTGAGAGATAACTACCACTCACCGAATCACCTAAACACCTCAAAAGATAACAACTTCAGATCTGGACAGCGGAGAATCAAGTTTAATCCGACAAGATTCCGCTTCAAATGATGAAATCTCTCTTCGTCGGATGAAAATCTTCAACTTTGGCTCTTGGATCTTCGATCTTGGATGGATGTAAGCACTAGATTAGAGTGGAGAAAAGAAGTGAAGAAATGTTGTAGTCGAGCTCTCAAAATGGCAGCACTTCGTCGCTTCAAAATCCGGTGCCAAAAAGTGAACCAAACCCCTCTATTTATGGGCTGAAATCTTAAGTCGCCGCCCCCATGAGTCGTCCACGACTCATCAGACCCACGGCTAACGACCTAGGCCACTTCACGACTCAACGACCTAACGTCTCAACTACATGGCCGACCTAACCACATAACGGCATACCACTCAGCAAATGCCACGACCTAACAAATCTAACGACCTAAACACGCGCGACTTAACGACCTTACACTCATGTGGCCTACAGACTCGAGTCAACGACCTAACAAGTCCACGACTTAACCTATGCGCGACTCAACACAGGCTCGACCCTACATGCAAGCAACCTAACGCTATACGACCCAACCCAGCACACAGAGTCTCACAACCTAAGCCTTCCTCCTTATGTCGTTCGAACGACTTATCCCTTAGATTGTTAACCCGCTAACCCTGTTAAGCCGCTAACCACTAGGTCGTTATCACCTTATCCCCTAAGTCGTTGGCTCAACTTGTTAACCTGTAACTCGTAACTCGCTTACTACCTTAAGTCACTCCATACTTAGGTCGGTCGAAACCTTAAGCCGTTAACTCGCCTAGTCTCTTAAGTTGCTAACTACTATAAGTCGCCTAATACCCTTAGGTCGTTACTTCTATAAGTCGCTCCACCCGACCTATCTTCCTCACGACCTAACTATTACACGGCCTAACTTCTATAGGTCGCTCCATATCACTAACTCGTTCACACGACCCAAGCTACCCACGACTTAAGCACCACACGAGTTAACTTTTACACGACTTAAGCTTTGGTCGACTTAAACTATAAACAACTTATCAACATCAACGACTTAATGTCGATGGTTTTACAATCTTTCGATCCGTAAAAATACGGTTCGTTACATTCTCTCCCCCTTAGGAATTTCGCCCTCGAAATTCCAAACCAACAAGTGTAGGATCTAGATTAACCCTAGAGGGGGGGTGAATAGGGTTATAGCAAATTTTCTTGATTTAAACACAGAAATAAACTGCAAAAATAAATATGCTGAAAAATAAATCACACACAAAATTTACCCAGCTTCGGCAACCCCTGCCTACTGCTGCATTCACAGATTTCTATTAGAATTAAACAGTATCACGCTTACAAACACTCTACTAGACTCGCAGACATTTGCTCCCGCTCACAAACACTCTACTAGACTCGCACACCCTGCTCGCAAACATTTGCTCCCGCTCACAAACACTCTACTAGACTCGCACACCCTGCTCCGCCTATAGAGTTTCGCTTACTCGCAAACTTTGCTTCCCGCCTATAGAGCTTCGCTTACTCGCAAACTCTGCTCCCGCCTATACAGCTTTGCAAACTCGCACACCCTGCTCACTGAACTAATTCTAAATAGACAACCTGACACTACCTAAACCCTAGGTGGTGATTTACAAAGTTTTGATTCGAAATAAAAACAATAATTAAAAGACACATAAATAAATAACCCTAAACCCTAAAAATAACCCTAATTAAAAATAAAGCCTTTTATAATAAGGCCGACCCCTTTTTTTTAATTCTATGACCCGTTTCCTTATTTTGCTTGGCCCGTTCCTTTTTGTCTCGTTCAAATGGTGGCTCTGCAAATTAGGGCTTCGTTCCTCCTTGAGATAGTTGGCGGCTCTGTTCGATCTTAGGGCTTTGTTTTCTTCAATCCAAACTAGGGTTTTGAAGCTGCGCCTTTTCGTGTGCTTCGTTCTCGTTCGTTCGCACTTGGCCGCTTCTGTTTGATCGAGTTCTCCGTTGATTCGGTATGTAATTTTATGCGTTTGTGCTTTTATGCTTTTCGTACTTGAACTCGATAGGTTCTTCATTGCCGATGATGAATTGGTTTATATAGGAGTTCGAATTCCTATATTTGCGTTCGTATAAATATATTTGAATTTTTCAATTCCTTTTCTCTGCCGCTTGATGATGTTTGAACGATTGAGATTTATTATGACTTTTTCATAATCGTATAAACTTGTGTTACTTGGCTGACACGGTTTGTAATTCTCGGTTTTGAATTTTGATGGCATCGTGAATTTCTCTGTTGACTTGGCTTGATACTCACGGCTTTGATTTCTGGCATTTTTACATTGTTGACTTGTTCAACATTGAATTGGCGATTTTATTATGACTTCGGCCTTTGAATTCGTTCAACTTGACATTGGTTTGTGATGTGAATTTATGGACGTCGATTATTGTTTGCTGCCTGTCGAACTTGCTTGCTTTGTCTTGAACATTGTTTTAATGCCTGATGCATATTACCTGACCATCGTTGCTGCATTGCTTACTGTCACTACTGTGTCCTATACTTGATCTGTTGCACTGTTGGTCGACTATCTCCTTGAGTTGCAGTGAGCTCGACATTGTTGTTTACTTCACTTGTGGTCTTCATTTTTGATGCAGAACTTCTGTCATGTTGTTTGCAACTGTGTTGCACTTGTATCACTTGTATTTGAACTAAACTTGTGTATCTTGTAGCTTTCATCACTGGTGCATGTACATTGCTTCATGTTGCCTTCAGTAGCTTCACTGTTGCATTTGTATCACTGGTTTATTGCACTGTTTCATGCATGCTCGACATTGTGACTTGAGCTTTGTATATGAACTGTGTTGTCTTCATGCCTGACTTGATGTTTGTAACTTGTGGTTTCATGCTTCATGCATGTACTCTGTTCATATGTTCTTGGTGGCATTTCTTTGGTCTGCACTGCTTGTTGATGTTTGGTCTGTGTAGTTGCAGTATTCATTATGTTGGTCGAGCTTGCATTCTTTGTTGGCACTTTTGAATGTTTGCAGCTTGGTCTTGAGTTGTTTAATGAAGAGGTTGAACTTGCATACTTCATGTAGCCTTCATGTTTGGTCATGTTGCATATTGGACATTTGTGTACTTGACTGTTGCTTGATTTTCCTGTTGAGACCTCTGCACTGTGCCTTGTACTTGTGGTCTGCCTTGAGTTGAATCCCGTGTGTTATTTGGGTTTGACCTTGTGCTGAATTGTTAGCAGTGCTTTTGTTTGATTTGTGCACACGTGTTGGCGAGGCAGTGCACACGTATACGAATGTACACGTGTGTACTGCAGCCACTTATAATTGCCTGTCCCTGATAAAAATACTGATATGCACAGATATTGCACAGTCAAAAATGATGACAAACAACCCAAATAACTGAGGCAAACAATGTTTTCAAAATCATCGTTTCTTTCAAATTTCAAAAATATTTCTCTTTCAATTTTACTGCATTTGAGAATATTTTTGCAGATTACTCGGATGCTGGAATCTGACTGGAATAAAGTTGAAGATTAAAATACGAGTGTGAGTGATATGTAGTGAGGTGCTGATGTAAATGTGAAATGTGATGTAATTGTAATCAAAGTTGTATAGTTATAGTGAGAGTTTGAAATTGTACTATTCAAAAATGTAATAAATATTTATTTGAATAAAATATCTGTTTGAATTCAAATTCTGTGTAATTTATTTTATTCAACAAATATTTATTTAAACTGTGAAAAATAGAATAGTATATTAGCAAATACATTTAAACGAATGTATATATGTTTACTATCATCAAACAAAAATCATATAAGCGCAAAGCGCATATTCAACAACAAGAGCATCCAAAACTATTCTGCATGCCTACCATCCATAACAATCGGCAAACCATGCAACCAATTTCTAGCCTAGCATGCAGAATTCTAAGACTAGAACAAGTTACAAATTCATGAGATGTCATGACACCTTAGGGCCATACCTCGAAGAGTTCAGGATGAGCTGCCTTCATCCTCTCTTCCTTCTCCCATGTACAGTCGTTAACATCATCACTCCATTGTATCTTGAGCAACGTAATCGTCTTCCTCCTAAGCTGTTTCGTGTCGGTTTCCACAACCCAAAGCGGCTTACGAGGTCTCGTAACAACTAGATCAACCTCTAAATCTTCACAGCTATTAGCAGAAACCACTGTATTCGCGTCGTGCACATACCTCTATAGACACGATACATGAAAAACATTACGCACACCCGACATCTTTTCTGGTAATTCCAACTTATAAGCGAGCTTTCCAATTCGCTCGATAATCGGGAATGGTCCAACAAATCTTGGAGCCAATTTTCCTTTCTTCCCGAATCGAATAACATTCTTTAGTGGAGAAATCTTCACAAAAACCATATCACCTACGCCGTATTCCAAATCCTTACGACGCTTATCGGCATAACTTTTCTGACGATCTTGAGCTGCCTTCATTCGTCGCCGAATGGTCTCTATACAATCCGAAGTCTGTCGAATCATTTCTGGCCCAAGTATCAATTTTTCTCCAGTTTCCAACCAACATGTCGGAGAGTTACACGGTTTTCCATACAATGCTTCATACGGTGCCATACCAATACTTGACTGGTAACTGTTATTATATGCAAATTCCACCAAATGAAGATGATCTTCCCATGATCCTCCGAAATCTAAAACACAAGCTCTAAGGAGATCTTCCAAAACTCGGTTGACTCTCTCGGTCTGACCATCTGTTTGGGGGTGATAAGCTGTACTCAAACACAACTCGGTTCCCAAAACTCCCTGGAAGCTCTTCCAAAATTCACTAGTGAACAATGGGTCTCGATCGCTCACTATACTCTTCGGAATACCATGGAATCGAACTATCCACTTAACATACAACTCAGCCAATTTCGATGCAGTCCTAGTTGATCGAACAGGAATGAATCTTGCACTCTTAGTCAAACGATCTACGATTACCCAAATCCCTTCATTTCCCGTTCTTGTTCTAGGTAGTCCATCGATAAAATCCATCGATATCTGCTCCCACTTCCATGTAGGAACTTCTAATGGCTGAAGCAATCCACTTGGCTTCTTCTGTTCGGCTTTTACCAACTGGCAATTCATGCACTTGGAAATAAAATTTCCAACATCCTTCTTCATACCTTCCCAGTAATAGGTTCTCTTCATATCCCGATACATCTTATTTCCACCTGGATGAATTGTCAACTTCGAGTGATGACTTTCCATAAGAACTTCATCTCTCAATCCATCTATATCGGGAACAACTAATCGTCCTTGCTTCCGAAGCCAACCCTCTCGATCGACTTCAAATCCTTTATCCTTTTCTGGGTCTACTCCAGATTCCACATCACGGATAATCTTGACAATCATATCGTCTCGCTTTTGGCTCTCGCCAACTCTTTCCACCAGAGTAGCTCTTATCGATAAGTTTGCCAACATCTCAGGTTCCAATTCACATCTAGGCCTGAAGTCAAATCCAGCCAAATACTCGAGACTCTTCCATTCTGAAAACATGGCTCCCAATTCTGCATGTCTTCGACTTAACGCATCTGCCACTGCGTTACCTTTTTCCGAAGTATATGCTATACCAAAACCATATGATGCTAAAAACTCTAGCCATCGTTGCTGTCGAAGATTCAAATCCTTTTGGGAGAAAAGATACTTCAACGATTTATGATCCGTAAACAACTCGAATCGAACTCCCAACAGGTAATGTCTCCACATCTTTAGAGCAAATACAATCGCCGCCAACTCCAAATCATGAGTCGGATAATTTCTATCATGCGGCTTTAGTTGTCGACTTGCATATGCAACAACTTTATCCTTCTACATTAGCACTGCTCCAAGTCCAGTACCACATGCATCGGTGTAAACCACCATCTCATCATTCCCACTTGGAATAGTCAAAACAGGAGCACTTGTCAGTCGCTCTTTCAGGATTCAAAAAGCTTGCTCACACTTAGCATCCCATTTGAACACTTGGTTCTTTTTCGTCAATCCTCTTAATGGTGCAGCTATCTTGGAAAAGTCTTTGATAAACCGACGATAGTATCCTGCTAATCCAAGAAAACTTCTCACATCAGATGCATTCTTAGGTCTAACCCAATCCTGGATCACGGCCACCTTGGCAGGATCAACCGCTATTCCATTTCCAGAGATAACATGGCCTAAGAACCTCACTTCACTCTTCCAGAAGTGACACTTCGAAAACTTAGCCTTCAGCTGTTGTTTTCGCAAGATTTCCAAAACAATCCGCAAGTGCGTCTTGTGCTCTTCTTTGGTTCTGGAATAAATCAAAATATCATCCACGAACACAAGTACGAACTTGTTCAACTGATCCCTGAACACTCTATTCATAAGATCCACAAAATATGCTGGTGCATTGGTCAATCCAAACGGCATTACCAGCCACTCATAGAAACCAGACGGTGTCCTAAAAGCCGTCTTCGGCACACTATCCTTAGCCACTCTCAACTGGTGAAATCCCGTTGCTAAATCCATCTGAGAAAACACCTTAGCTTCGTGAAGCTGATCAAACAAGTCATCTATTCTCGGCAATGGATACTTGTTCTTCTTAGTCACCTTATTCAGCTCACGATAATCCACACACAACCTCAACGATCCATCCGCTTTGGTTGCAAACACAACTGGTGCAACCCATTCGGACACACTACGCCGAATGAATCCTTTCTGTAAAAGGTCATCAACTTGCACCTTCAACTCTTGCTGTTCCCTAGGCGCCATCCGCCTAAGAGGCATTACAACGGGTCTGGATTCCTCAACTAGATCGATACGAAACTCGATCTCTCTATGCGGCGGTAACCCTTTGACCTCGTCAAAGACATCCTCAAATCCATTCACAATAGGCATCGATGACAGTCCATCCCGTGGAACAACCAGCGAATACATGAAGCTCATGAAGACGCCTTCCTCATGCTTACATCGTATCACAACCTTTCGCCTCTCCACATTCTCGACTTTCACCTCAAGCCTCTCACAATCAACCTTTGCCGCATACTTCCTAAGCCAGTCCATACCCAAAATAATTCCGAACCCCGCAAAGTTCAGAACAAAACAATCACAAACAAAAGAGCAATCATGACTCGATACAACTAGACCACGGCATACCATACACAAACAAGACGAATCCCCAACTGGATTAGTCACAACTAATGGTCTATCAACAATATCCGGTTCCAAACCCAACCGGTCTACCAACTCATTACAAACAAAGGAATGCGACGCTCCAGTATCAAACAACACCCTAACTGGAACACCACAAATGGAAAGAATACCTTGAACCACCACACTCTTTCCTTTCTCTTCCACAGTAGGAGCTTTCAAAGATGATGGAACATCCCCCAAAGCATAGGCTTGCACAATCTGCTTGTCCTTCCTCGGTTCCGGACAATCCTTCCTAAAATGCCCCGGTTTGTCACAGTTGTGGCACTTCGCCGGCACTTTCGGTTTCTTGCAATCCCTGGAGAGATGACCCTTCTGCTGACAGTTGTAGTAGGTCACTTCACCCTTCGGCTTCTTCTGGCCATCCTTACCCTTCTGCTGCTGCTGCTTCCTCTTCTTGTTTCCATTTTGCTCCTTGGTCACAGCAACAACAGATCCTTCTTTAGGAAACAAATTCTCATGCCTGAGAGCTTTCTCCACAAGCTTCTCAAATGGATCATCCAGATGATCCACCAACTGCCTCCCAAGATAAGTGTCCAAGCCAGTCACAAACTTCTCATTCTTCTGATAAGGGGATTCAATATACGACCGATCATACTTGGACAAAGCTTCAAACTCAGAAACATACTCAAGAATTGGTCTTCCAACTTGCTTGAGTTCCACAAACTTCTTAAACAAAACAGATTTCTGAGCTGTAGAAATGAACTTAGCTTCAAATCTAGTTTGGAATTGCTCCCAAGTGATCTCTTCCTCTGGAGTATCTATGGTGATAGAGTTCCACCAATCCGAAGCTCTCCCTTGAAGCTGTCTTGATGCAAGCTTCCTCTTAGTTGCATCCTCAATTCCCAAATCACCAAAAATCCTTTTACAAGCATCTATCCATCTCTGAACTTCAATGGTTGATTCTGTTCCCAAGAAAACCTTTCCTCCAAGAGAAGTATAGTCTTTGCACAACTTAGCAAAATCCACTGGTCTTGGAGCTTGAAATTGAACTCCAACATCTACTGATGGTCCCGGAGATGGCATCCTTTTCATGATCGAAGTCATCATAGCCTCGAACATAGAAGCATAATCGCAGCCCCTCAACAGCACGGCCTTCCCTAGCAGCTGGTCTCCCTCTTCGACTCATTCCTAATATCTATAAGAGAATGATTAATATACCCTGAGAAACAACTGCATAAGGAATTCAAATCCTTCTAAGCTACTATATTATATATAGTAATCATCCATCAAAATTACAATTACGTCTCTCATACGTAGTTTCGTCAGCGAGCGTTGGCTAAAATCGATTAACCAAAGCTCTGATACCAAATGTGACGACCGCCCAAGACTCCTGCACTTAAACAAGGAATAATGCGCTGAAAAGTGTGCCAGGCCGTCATGGACGATCATCAAGGTAGGGTAATACCATAATAGTCTATCGTATTACTCACAGCGCAGGGATAAAATACAATAGAAAAGTATACATAGTGAAGCTCATTGAACAGAATCTTATCATATAAACTCATAGTAGTTTATTACGAACATCCGAATAGTCAATACATCAAGCCTCACTACATAACACTCAGGGTATCAAAGAAACAGCGGAACATCCAGTACATATAGTAAGAAAACAATATGCAAAAGCCTCCAGCTCGTCTTCTTCATCAACAGCGTTGGTTAGTAAGAACAGCACCTGTCACCTGCTACCTAGTCTGTCCATCCCAACATGGATGAACAGCCCAAGGTGATAAGAGTTAAACATAAAACCTTGAGTCAGACAAAAGTCTTAGTGAGCAGTAAATCAACTATCAAACATACCAAAAGAGCATAAAGGGTAAAAAGGAATAGGAACTCAACCATCCCACTCCACCTCTTTCTACAGTGATAGCCCCAGACACACTAAGCAGAAGCAAACATAGCAATTCAGACATTCAAAGAAAAGTAATTATCACTCGAGTCAAGGTCGGCCTAAACCAAGATCAGATAAGCACTCTGAAAACATCGCTCTTGGCCCAAGCGACGATACAACCAAACATCCATGACTCTGGCTATCACTGTTATCATTGCCTTGATTTCATCGTTAATTGAATGACCATCACATTATCTCATCCATCCGCCAAGGGCTAATGGTAACCCCGGTTCTAGACATAACTCCGCACGTCGTCGCAGCCCGTGCCTAGGACTATCGAATCTGCCCAGAGTACTAGCACGTCGTCGCAGCCCGTGCCTGGGACGTCGTCGCAGCCCGTCCCAACGTACTCTTACTTTGAGCATGCTAGAACCTTCAATAACGATGAGATCTCAGCCTTCTAGTCATCCTCCTTGACGACTATTTTCATACTAACTCAAGCGCCTCTCAAGCCAACCATTATCCTCAAACTCGAACCACATCATCGAGTATCATCATGCTTGGGATGATCCCGTCTGGATTAAACCAAGGCTTTCTCACATCTTACTTTGCTTCTTCGCATCATAGCAAAGTTCCATCTCAACGTCATGGTTTGCCTCATCGCATCATGGCAAAGTATCATCTCAACATCATCATCAAGTCTATCCATATGAGCTTCAACATCCGCTTCATATGCCACAAGCAGCTTTCACCATTCAAGAGCCTCTCCACTTAGCTTTTGAATCATCTTCGACCAACTTGTCCAAATCAACTATTAGCTAATTTGCAACAATCTATTAATCAAATCAATCATTAATCCAAGCAGTCAAACATTCAAACAAGATCTAATAAGCAATTATACAAGAATGGCAATTTCGTAATTAAAATGTCCAAATCTAACAAGTATGAATTATAAGCAAATATCTCTACAACTTGATGAATAAACTTATATAAGTTAACATGTAGAAAAATGGGTATCCAAAACTTCATAGACAATGGATCTACATGCAGACTTAAGGAAAATGCAAGAAATCTCTATCTTTAACACATAAACAAGCCACCGATCCAATATACTCCTTTGGGTCCGTGTGAGAGATAACTACCACTCACCGAATCACCTAAACACCTCAAAAGATAACAACTTCAGATCTGGACAGCGGAGAATCAAGTTTAATCCGACAAGATTCCGCTTCAAATGATGAAATCTCTCTTCGTCGGATGAAAATCTTCAACTTTGGCTCTTGGATCTTCGATCTTGGATGGATGTAAGCACTAGATTAGAGTGGAGAAAAGAAGTGAAGAAATGTTGTAGTCGAGCTCTCAAAATGGCAGCACTTCGTCACTTCAAAATCCGGTGCCAAAAAGTGAACCAAACCCCTCTATTTATAGGCTGAAATCTTAAGTCGCCGCCCCCATGAGTCGTCCACAACTCATCAGACCCACGGCTAACGACCTAGGCCACTTCACGACTCAACGACCTAACGTCTCAACTACATGGCCGACCCAACCACATAACGGCATACCACTCAGCAAATGCCGCGACCTAACAAATCTAACGACCTAAACACGCGCGACTTAACGACCTTACACTCATGTGGCCTACAGACTCGAGTCAACGACCTAACAAGTCCACGACCTAACCTATGCGCGACTCAACACAGGCTCGACCCTACATGCAAGCAACCTAACGCTATACGACCCAACCCAGCACACAGAGTCTCACAACCTATGCCTTCCTCCTTATGTCGTTCGAACGACTTATCCCTTAGATTGTTAACCCGCTAACCCTGTTAAGCCGCTAACCACTAGGTCGTTATCACCTTATCCCCTAAGTCGCTGGCTCAACTCGTTAACCCGTAACTCGTAACTCGCTTACTACCTTAAGTCGCTCCATACTTAGGTCGGTCGAAACCTTAAGCCGTTAACTCGCCTAGTCTCTTAAGTTGCTAACTACTATAAGTCGCCTAATACCCTTAGGTCGTTACTTCTATAAGTCGCTCCACCCGACCTATCTTCCTCACGACCTAACTATTACACGGCCTAACTTCTATAGGTCGCTCCATATCACTAACTCGTTCACACGACCCAAGCTACCCACGACTTAAGCACCACACGAGTTAACTTTTACACGACTTAAGCTTTGGTCGACTTAAACTTTAAATGACTTATCAACATCAACGACTTAATGTCGACGGTTTTACAATCTTTCGATACGTAAAAATACGGGTCGTTACATAAATCAAAACTGATAAGAAACCGGTGAAATACGAAGTAAGGATTTTCTACAACGATTCGTAGGGCCATCAACACGCCGAAACTTCTTCTCGTAGCAGTCACAAAGCCAATCAAAGAATTGAAATCGAATCAAAGAAGATTAATAGAGAAAATTATTTCCACTGTTGCAGGGTATTGACCATTTATAGTCGTATTCCCCTGTCCCCTATCTCGTTCTCTTCTTGCACTCATACTTACTATCGGTGGATAGTAAGAGAATTTACTGAGACATTCAAACGGATATCTTAGGGATATACTCATTCTAGGGTATACTTCACCCTATCTCAAATGAGCTACTTAATGTGTTATACTCCTGAGCTAAAGTTCAACCTTAGCTCTGATACCAAATGTGACGATACGAATTTTTTCGTGTTCGAGAATCGACATCCATACTTTACATCGTACTCGAATGCCGCAGATTCGACCGTTCAAATCCAAGTCGCCGGAGCTTATAACACAACTAAGTAAACAATAGAGTAGAAGAAAAACAATAATACATTGATATACAGCATTGATATGATATCTGATACAACGGATGATATAATAGATATCAATATACATCAGAGATATGATACAATAAAATAGCAGTGGAAAAGAAAATAGATAACATTAGCAGCGGAACACATAACTCTAAGATAGTCTTCAAGAGAGAACGTCAGCAGCAGCTCGAACCAACATCACGATACACTAAGACAAGCAAGTCTCATCCGCATCCAAAGACTGAACTAGCTCCAAATAACCTATTAAACCTGAATATCTGAAAAACCCAACTCTAGACTGCCCGTGTGGAAAAATTTTGAGCACCCAGAGTTTAGGAAAGAAATAATAAACTCCAGGTCAGTCATGAGACTGGTATGAGTAACAAAAATAGTTTATCTTTAAAAACAAACAAAGAAATATTTTAAATTAGATTCGCAATGCTTTTAGAAAATGAGACTACCATAAGGCCTCCCGCACACACACAATGCAAACGCAGAATCGGAGGAGATTTCTCCTTCTGATAGTCAAACATGCTTGATACGCAAATTTTCTTTGATATTATTACTATAAGTGCAAAGTGCAGAAAAACATTTCGGAAGTATGATATAAATCTTAGCCAACATAGACATTCCGAACTATGCCTACTATAGCTACCATCTAAACAGTGGTGACCACCATAAGTAAATGGCAGGTTCTGCAACTAAAACCGTACAAGGTGTGTATTGGAGTTTGGATTTCCAATAAATGGTCAGGCCAAGGAACTTCCCATTGCCACATGGGTACGCCTCTGGAAGGACGTCCCGAGAACCTAACCGGATCTCTGCCAACACAAGGCCTAGTTACCCCTAACTGGGTAACTACTGACACGAGTATGCTATCCCCCGGTCGCAACCGACCTTTCCCGGGATCCCGATAACCAATAACCACAAAGTAATAAATTCGCAGTAACACATAGGTTAAATATCTGGGCTCCATACCATGATACCACCTCTATCCAGAAGGAAATGCACATACCTTAAAGGGCGCTACCCCCAATAACCTTGCCGCATCTTTCCTATTTTGACCATTTCGGGGTGTCTCGCCCACAAAACTACGCTTTTCACAAAAGCCACGCTTTGATCAACAAATGATCAGCAGCACTCAGCATGCCACATTACCAAATTGGGAATATATCACTTATAACCTTCAACTACATAACCTCCGAGCTCGTACGTCCCAGAGAAGGGTGTTAAGCTAAGAGAATAAATTCTCCGCCACCAACAGAAATGTATTTGAAAGAAATCTGCTTTATATCTCAATTTGTAATGTCAGACATACAATCCATACAAGTCTATTCTGGGTTGGAATAGAACCGAAGGCACTTCCAAAGAAGTCCTTACAATCCGGGTATTCACAATCCCGATCGGACTTTCCATCACTTAGGGAATCTCTATACCAGAGCAACTCAGTGCAGAGACAATCGATAGGTCATCCTATCGTTTTCGCAAATACCCGGTCTTCACCACCGGTCTTCAAATGCTATCCATAACGTCGAATCACATATTCGGAATGGGTTATACGACACAAAGGTCCTTTCCCGGCTAACCCGAATAGTGAGCGCAACATTTCAAACATATGGATATGGGATTTCAATTAAGTCACAACTTAATAATTCAAAACATTCTTTCAAATGGTTTAACCAAATTACCATTTCCAATCTTTTTAAACAAAAAGATTCATTTCACAGATTTCACCCAATTTCACAAAGATTCATTCATAGTTTTCAAAACAATTCCATCTCAATTGGATTAATTCATTTAAATCTTTAAATCAAAGATTTATCTTATAGCTTTCGAACCGTTTCCATAACTTGGAAAATCATTTTCATTTTTAACTTGAAATCTTAAAATTCTTTCTAACATAATTTGGAAGTTCACTACTTATGTGAAAGCTTTTTTTATTTGGAAACAAACAGTTTTCGTTTTAGAAAAATCCGATTTTATTTGCACAAATTAAAGTCTTTGAATATACATTCAAATTTCCAAATCAATACATTTTTTAAAAAATGGTTTAACACATATAAACTCATTTATAAGTTGAATAGCCTTTCTAAAACCTAGTTTCCAAATCATAGAATTCAATTTAAAATCTTGAGTTTAAGTTTAAATCAAATTATTTAAATTTCAAAACTTAATTAAGTTATTCAAAATATTCTTCATCTTTGAAATTCCATTTCAAAAGCTTTTTACTTTAAACCCAATTTATTTCCAACCCATTTGAATTTAAAATACAAATTTTAAAACTATTTTCAAAAATCTGTGACTTAATCGATTTCCTCGTGCAATCCAAATTTGTGTGTGCATAAGTGTGGTCCAGGGGTTTAACACAATAGTGCAACATCATTTAATCATCATAGATCAAAACACAGAAATATAGTTGATAAGCGATATAAACTATAACGCTTATCGTCCAATCACAAATTTACAGATAATATGCAAATGTAAATTAATACATAAATTATACACAGCTCAATCCACAGAACAAAATATCATAGGTCAGATAGGACAATCAATCCAAGGCATCTCATACAATACAATAATTCATAAGTAAGGTCAAGTATTCAATAGTCATTTATAAGTAGGATTAATTAATCGTTTAATCCTAATCAATTCAATTTATTTCTAATTAAATTAATTACTTATGAATTAATTATCCAATTCTGATTAATTAATTACAAATCATTTGATATAAATTTATTTATCAAACACTTTAAATAAATTAAATTATTCTTAATAAATTATATTAATTAAATCAACCTTTAAACCAATTTCATAATTAGTTAACTTTAAATTAATCAAAATATCCAACATAAATTACAATAAGTGTTTTAATCCTGAATTACTTTCATTAAGTAATTACATTCAAACAATTTACAATTGATTATCTAAATTAATTAATCCAATTAATTATTAACATTAATCACTTTAATCAATACTTAATAATCCTTAGTTAATTATCTTTATTAACCAATAATATTTCTTTAATTACTTACTTAAGGAAATTTCTTAGATTTAAATTATTATTAATCATTTCTAATTAAGTTAATAATTTATGAATTACAAATCAATAAGTTTCATTAACTTTAAAGATAATTTATTCTTATAAATGATTTTATTTATTACTTTCTTACATTTGAAAACATTTATTTCAAATTTACTTTTAAAATTTCTTGTTAAAGTAATGTCAATCATCTGAAAGAAATTCAAAAGAGTTTAAACTCAATCATTTAGATTCAAAACATTTTATAGAATATACTTGAACATTTTAAAGTTTAAAACAGAAACAGGTTTATAACTTGTTTTAAAGCCTTGATTTTAAATCTTGATTTAAAAAACCAAATTTCATTTTAAAACTTTAAGATTCAAAAGTTTAGTTGCATCTAAACGTTAACTTTGAACTTAAACCACTGTTTAAATTCTGGTTTCAAAATTTTAAATTAAACTGAAAACTCTGAAACTGTCAGGTATTTAAAACCTGAAAACTATTTCTAAATATTTTTGAACTTTTATTTCATTTCGGATTTGAATTCAAAAATAAATTTGAATTCATACTTCAATGGCATTTAAACTTTGTTTAAATCTATTATTCAAATTTAAGTTTTATTTAAATTGTTCAAAAATTCAAGTTGCTGCCAGGTTTACAAAAGAAACCTGAATAATAACTGACCTGAGAAAACTCAAAACTTGCTTCGAGTCGTTTACCCCTCTGCTTCGAATCAAGCTCCCATTTACTCGAGTAAAACTCGAGTTCAAACTGTTGCTCAAAACAACAGAACATCACCATAATGTTCACCATGCACATGCACGGTGACTTGGATCGATTTCGATAATCATCGATGATCTTCCCTCATCGACTAACATCCCCAAACATAAACTCGAACATCAAATCACTCATCCCATGACTCGAAGTCGAAATCGAGTTTGAAACTCAAACCTGGAACAGTTAGTAGCCGCATCACCCAAAACCTGAAAACACCCCATGCTCGACGCTCCGACCACTGGAGGCTACCCAATTTCGGCCGTAGCCTCGTCTACCTCCACTCTACCTTCCCTCAAAACCGCGTGGCACTCGATCCATTGTAGGCTGAGAACGAACGAAAGAAACACGGCGCCTCAAAACTAGGTTACCAAACTTAAACCCCTCGCCGCCGCTACCACAACCAACTGTACCACCATCCCCCATTTTTCCCTGACTCACCGTAGACTCCTCCACCTTCAGACACGGTCCCGACCTCCCAGAACATCGTCCAACGCCGGAATTCGATGAAATTCCATTTTGCGTTCATCGTCGAACTGCTCTGCGCCCACTCAATTAAAAATCATCATTTTAGTTTTAAAAATCCCATCTTGCAGTGTGGATTCAAGTTATATTAGTAAATTAAGGTTTTGTGACATTTGAATTTAGTACTCATTACCATTTTGCTCTGTAAAACAAGGTTTCTTACTGTAATATTTCACCAACCGGTTTAAAACCAAGTTTTAGCACTTGTTCTATGTTTCAACAACCAGATTTGTCTAAAATTTTAAGCCTAATAATAATTGGATGCAGATGTATTGAATTTTATATTGTCTATTTCGCACTGAAACCAGAAAAAAAAACAAAAAAACAGGTTTGCAACCATATGAATATTCACAGAGCTAGAACTGGAAAGTAAATACTCAAGAAAAATAAGATATAAATCATAAATCAGATACATAGATTACATCCCACTAAAATCTTGAAATAATTTTATTTACTCACCGTTGATTTTTGAAGAAAGAACAGAGATACTTTTATCTTGAAACAGCTTTGAACTTGCTTGCTGAAACCTTCTTATCTTTAATCCTCTGGTTTATAGTGATTTGTTTTGATGTTTTAAACTGAATTTTATTTAGGTTTTAGTTGATATTGTCTTTAGATTTTACTCAGTGATGATGCTCGAACTAAAATGAGAGGAGAAGGCTGATACAAAGGAGACGTGTACAGGGGTTATATATTTGTACAGGTGATGTTATTTGTACAAAGTAATACCATTTTGTTTGTACAACAAGCATGGCTGAACATCTGTGCATTATGGGTTGAGATGATCTTGTCCATGCTGAAGAACTATGTTTTTACAGTTCTTTTTGCTTTGTATAAGCATGTACATATGTACTTTATGCTTTCAAGTCTACACTTATTGAATTTTTGCTTGTACAATAGATATTTACTTTACTTTGTTTATATTTATTTACTTACTTTTTATTTACCTGCATACTTGTATCTTTTTATTTTTTATTTATGCTTTGTATTCTATTTTTTTTTCTTAACATGTACTTTACTTGTTGACTATGCAGTTTTGTTTGGTGATATTTTTGTTTTCTTGCATGTTGATGATAATAGGTTTAGCTGTTGTGTTATTTCCAGGTTGAAGCTTCTTCTTCTTTTACACTTTGTTCTTGCCTTGCGTACTTTATTTTGTATAAACATATTTTATTTCACTTTACAATATTTATTTTTATAGCTTATATAATTCTCGAATTATTTACTATGTTCATTTCATATTTTATATAATTATAATCTATTTGAAATATTTTGTTTAACATTATATAAAAAATCTAAATATAAAATTATTTTCTAAGATATTTGCATTTAAATCCCAAATTAAATTTCCAATCTATTTTACATACAAGTGTTCAAATATCCAGATTAATTACAATTAATCCTTAATTTAACTAACATTTTATATAAATTTTCAATTAATTCACGATTTTTATTCAAAAATTAAATTTATTATCAATTTAAACTTAGAAAAATTTCGGGATCGTTACATCGACCCTCGAAAATTGACACTACTACGTCCACTGTATCACATTCTGAACATTCAAGTGCTGGAAAAACCGATTTGTTAGGGTGAAAGTAGAAGGTAGAAGATAGAAGAAAACTTAAACAACACAGAATCTCACAACCCAACTAATAATATATTATACAACAATGGTCTTTACAAAAAGAAAACTTTTTCATTCATATATACAATATCAGAGTACACTAGACTTATCCTAAATTTGGACGGTTATAACACATGTCCTTACAAGAACAGACAGCTACACATAAACATACATAACCGAAGATATCCAAAATACGAGACTATGTCTTGGGCCTCCAACTCGACTCCATAGCTCCAAAGAATCCAAAGTTAACTTAGCAAACATGCTCGGTTTGACCCAAGCACTATAAGAAAATAACGTCCAGGTCAGTCTGGAATACCAGCATGAGTAAACCCAAATCACAAAAAACGTCACTGATTTATTTACTTGAAAAGTCCTTTGAAATCATAGGTATCTCATAAGACCCCGTTACACATAAACACGGACGGATTTTTACACTACGATAACCAAAACACTTGTATAGAAAATCCAGTGATGTCATAAAAATGTCTAAGAGTTCAAAGTAAAATATAAAATAGTTGGAATGCTTGCATCTCACGTTTCAACATATTTGGTATACAACTAAAACCATAAAGCTCGTACTGGAGAATGGATTCCATACTATGACAAGGTAAGGGACTATTTTTCGTAGGTACATCTCTAGAAAAATGCACCAGGGTCTGACAAGAACATCTTGTACACCTGCCACATAGATATGATCATCCCTCCGTTAATGGGCCTCGAAGCTTAAAAATGAGAGATAATAACCGATAAAGATTTGGAATGAACATAACTTACTTGGAAGCTACCCACTTGGCCCATACTGCATGCCCGATTTTGGTCATTTCCGGTTGATGAAGCTTGAGGCTACGATTTACCTTTCTTAATAGCAATTCATCTTGGAATGCAAACACCGCCCTCTAGACGTCAATGCAATGCCAGCATTCATCCATACAAGTTCGTTCTGGGTATGAACGAAAACGAAGGCACCAACTCTATTACATCCATTTTGGAATCACCCTTAGGATTAGTAGCAGTAGCCCTTGAACTTTAAAGAGTACCATCTTCAATCATTATCAAGATGTCTTCCACTCGAACGTACATGTTGGTTTGGTGTGGTTTTCAGATATATAAAGCCTATTCCGGTCTCTCTTACCAACAACCGATAATTTTCGGTTGACTCATTCCCGATTCTTTTGGAAGTAAGTATTCGAGACCTTACAAGGGAACTCAATTTTATATTCATACTTCCTAAGTAAAATTGGGCCAAATTTGATAGTCAGTTATTTAACTATCGATAAACAAACATCCAATCATGGTTTAATTCCCAAATGGGATCCACTAAGCCTTTATTAATTCTCTTTAATTAAAAAGATATTTTATAAAACTTGATCACAAGATCTTTCAAAACACTATTTCTAAACCCTTAATGTTCCCTTTAAACTTGGAAACAGCTCACATTATTTACCAAAACACTTTGGAAATTCCCTCTTCAAAATTCCATATTAAATGGCCAACAATTCCTTTTTAAAACTTCACCTACAATTAAATCCATTTACTTCACATTCCAAACCACTTTACAAATTTCCAAACTATATTTAAACTTCCTTTGAACTCTAAAATGATTTATAAATCTCTTTCTAACTTAAAACTTTTTACAAAACTTCTTTATAAAACCTTTATAAAATTTCCTTTATAAAATATCATTTACAAATTATCTTTAGTAAAATAATTTGTACGCACAATCAACAATCAGTTTATAACAGAATAAGAATTTATTCTGGTATTCTATATCCACGACAATCAAATACTTATCCTATAGTAGAGCGGTGATTTATTCTACTATTAGATGTCCAAACAATACAATCAATCAACACTATAACTCATTTATATTTATTTGTCTACTTTATGGTATCAACACTTTAATTCTTGTATTTGAAACTATCCATGGAAAAGAAGTCCCCTTTAAACGATTTGAATCTTAGAAAACCAAGATTTAAAACTTAAAACTCCCTTTTAAAATAATTAAATTCAAGTTAAACTCTTTATTAAATCATAATTAAACTTTATTAAATCTTAATTTAACTTAATTAATAATTAATATATAATTAAACCTTTAAATAATTAATTAACCCCTAACTAACTATTAACTAAACCCAAATTAATAATTTACTAGCTATTAAATAATTGATAAACCTTCATTAATAATTAAATATTAATTAATCTTGATTATTTAATAAAATAATTATAGTAAAATAATTTTAAATTAAAACTTTAATAATGAATTAAACCTTAATTAAAAGTTAATTAATAATTAAACTTTAACTAAATAAACATTTACTTAAAATTAATCCTTAATTAAGTATTAATTTAGTAAATAATTAACCTTGGTAAATAATTTAAACTATAATTGAATGATAAATAGAGTAATTAAAATTGATTAAATAAAATTAGTTACCCTTTTTAACCTGAGTAAGTCATTAATTAAAACTTCTTAATTAATAAATGATTAACTTACTTAATTAATATTAATATTAATTAATACTAATTACTTAACCTAATTACTTAATTAATTAATAAACAAATATTCTTAATTAACCAATTAATTTTAATTAATAAACCTTCTTAATTAAGTTAATAAAACTTAAGTATCGCTAACATATTTTGAGAAGAATTTCCAAAACATTTTTAAAAGAAAATTTAGAACTTGAAAATTTGAAAAATTTGAACTACATCCAAAGCGACTATCGCTGTGGGTGCAGTAACCTAGGATTCATTTCTAAATTATTATCCCAAAACTCAAACTTTCACTCTTATTTACTAAAGGCAGAAATTTTAAAACCTTAGTAAAGTTTGAAAAAAAATCAAATCTTTACTAAAACAACAAGTAGACAATTTGATTTGCAACCAGATCTCAAGTCCACTTCACTTTCAAGATACTACCTTCTATATTAACACAATCACATATCCAAAGTCACATACATGATTCAAATACATAACCAAATCCCAACCAATATTGATCATCATTTAAACATATCCATTTGAGTGCCAATGCTTACCCATACATTAGCACTAATCAACATATTATAAACATAGCAAGATTCAGTCATATGTGACATAAATATAGCTTCAAAAAAACATAACATATAAGATAAAGTTCTTTCCATATAAATTCGGAATTTTCTCACCTTAAATGTAACGATTGCGATTTTTCGTTGCCGAAAAACCGAAATGTTATGGGTTTTAAGAAAAAGAAAAAGTAGAAGAAGAGACAAAAAGATAGAAAAGGAGAATAGAAAATAGAAAAAAAATAGAAAATAGAACGGACAGAAAGGAAACAACAAAGAACATCAGAATCTCACAATTCGCAGCGGAACAACATATAATAGATAAATGAATAATCTTTATACAAAGAACTATATCAGTTATTACATTACATTACATCATATCATCAGAGTGTACAACAATACAACAAACAGTGCAGCGGAAAAGAAATACTATATACTAATAATACGCCATGCCATCCAGCTTGCCTCCTGCAACTCCAGAATATCCTGATAAACCTGAACTCTTGACTGCCCGTGTGGAAATTGGTGGGCACCCAGAGTTTAGGAAGGAAAACAATAAACTCCGAGTCAGTCATGTGACTGGTGTGAGAACTCAAAACAGTTTATTTATCTTTGAAAACAAAATAGAGGAATATTTTTAAAGTCAATTTGCAATGCTTTTAAAAATGAGACTACCATAAGGCTTCCCGCACACACACACATGCAAACGCAGAATCAGAGGAGATTTCTCCTTATGATAGTCAAAGATGCTTGATACGTATTAAAAAAGAACATTTGATATTATTACTAGTGCATAGTGTAGAAAAAATTCATTTCGAAAGTAGAATATAAATCTTAGCCAACATACGACCATTATCGTATGCCTACTATAGCTACCATCTAAACAGTGGTGACCACCATAAGTAAATGGCAGGTTCTACAACTAATATCGTACAAGTTTCGTATTGGGAATTGGATTTCCAACGAATGGTCAGGCCAAGGAACTTCCCATTGCCACATGAGAATGCCTTTGGATGGACATCCCCGAGAACCAAACCGGATCTCTACCAACACAAGGCCGGGTTACCCCTAACTGAGTAACAACTGACCGAATATGCCATCCCCCGGTCCTTTGGGACCTTTCAACCGAGCGCTCGTAATCAATTCACACAATCATAACAAAGTATTTTCAACATGAGTAAGTATCTGGGCTCCATACCATGATACCACCCTTTTCCAGAAGGAAATGCACACATCCTAAAGGGCGCTACCCCTCATAACCTTGCTGCTTCTCTCCTGTTTTGACCATTCACGGGGTGTGAGGCTCGACGAAGTCACGTCCACAAAAACATACTTTATACAAAAGCCATGCTTTGGGTCAACAAATGATCATAGAAATGATCGCCAAGATAGACGATCAAATAAACGATCCTATCACAAATAATCAACACAATGATCATTTACAGCAACACTCAGCATGTCACATTACCAAATTGGGAATATATCGCTGATAACATTCAACTACATAACCTCTGAGCTCGTACGTCTCAGAGAAGGGTGTTAAGCTAAAAGAATAAATTCTCCGCCACCAACAGAAATATATTTGAATGAAATCGGCTTTATATCTCAATTTGTAATGTCAGACATACAATCCATACAAGTCTGTTCCGGGCTCGAACAAAACCGAAGGCACTTACAAAGAAGTCTTTGCAATCCGAATATTCACAATCCTGATCGGATTTCCCATCACTTAGGGAGTCTCTATACCGTTGCAACTCAGTGCAGAGACAATCGACAGGTCATCCTATCGCTCTCGCAAATACCGGGTCTTCAACACCGATCTTCAAATGCAATTCATAACGACGTATCACATATTCAGAATGGGTTATACGACCCCATGGTCCTTTCCCGGTTAACCCGAATAGTGAGTGCTTATTCAAAAATAAGTGTGGCATTCACATTCAAACAAATCACATCAAATACCTTTCAAAGGTAAATATCGATAGTCGGTTATTGTACTATCAATGGATATGCACACATCACCAGATTCCAAATAATTTTCCAAATTATTTATTTTCCAAAAATATCTTTACAAGATATATTATTTTCAATACTTCAAAAATAAATCAATATTTATTTTTAAACAAGTTCCCCTTTTTATTCATAAATTCCATAGTGAATTTTCATTCCAAAGTATCCATGCATATACGATTTCAATTATTCATTTCAATTTATCTTCAAAAAGATAAATTCTCAAAGTATTCACTTTATATTGGAAAACATTTCCATACTTATTTAATAAGTAATTCACAAATTTTATTTATTTTCAACACTTAGAAAATATTCAATATACTTAAATCGAGATTAAGTATATTTTTCATTCTTTAAGGAAATCATTCTCTTAAACATATTTATTTGGGCCAAAACGAATGTTACGTAAAACATCGTTACGACAACCCAAAATCACTAGTATAGGGATTCGAAATTAAAATAGATATATAAATTCCAATACTATACAAAACATTTCCTTTCGGAAATCATTTACTATAACAACGGTGTTATAGTCCACCATTTCCTTCTATTTCTCGAAAATGTCTATTTCAACAATGAATGTTGAAATCTAGGGTTTCGAATCTCAACATATCTTAAAACATCGTTAGATCGTTTTAATTCAATTTAAAACATCACATTCAAAACAATTTCTTTAACATATTATTCACTATTCAAAAACGTGAATAAACTACGTTAACAATTTTCATCCTTTTATACATTTCATTTCAAAGGATTATTCACAGTTCAAAAACGTGAATATAACTCCATAAATAAGTTATAAAAAATAACTTATCAAAAAAAAAAGTCGTTGCGGATTTATAAAACAACGTTTATAAATTCCATTTCTATTTATTTTATAACCACTTCCTTTATAAATTCCTTTATTAACCTATTCGATTTATAACTCAATTATAAACTAAAGGTTCATATTATAAGTCAAATACTTATAATTTATTTGTTTACAAAATCGTTCCTTTAAACTTCATAATTATAAATCTTATAACTTATAAGATTCAATTATTTATCCAAAACCATTCTTTTAATAACTTTGCAAATTTTATAAACCTACTGCTTATAAAATTCTATTTATAACTTTACCGATTATAATTCTATAAATTTCATTCATTTATGGAATTCATTTTCACTTCATTCAAACACTTATAAAAACTCGTTTTATAATTCAAATGTTTTAATTTATAAATATCAATTTATAAATCCTTTATAAAAATCAATTTATACTATTATTTTAAAACGTCTTTAATCTCCTTTATAATTTCATCATTCTGATTTGTAAAATAATTAAATTTCATAAATCCTATATTTAAACTTTTCACAATAATTTCAAAAATCCCGATTTTACTATTTTATAAAATCATTAGCATCATATTCTCAAAAAATCAGTTTTTAACAATATTTCTCAAAATCATAATTTTTATAACTTTAAAAATTATAACGTTTATTTATTTAAAACGGATCAATTTCAAAAATATTTTATATTTTCAAAGATCACTTTAAAAACCTTTTTTAAAATTCCCAAAATTTGGTCCAATGATGCTACACACCAAATAGTCAATCACGACTACAACGATATCATATATCGATATGATAATCAACGAATATCGAAATATCCATAATCAAATAAATACTGTTGAGGAATCCAGTTGGATCCCTCCAACCTATTTTCCTACATCCAAAAACATTAGCACAATACCAATTTCGCTCCAGTACGAAATTATCGCGGTATATGGGATTTTAAATATTATCCGCTTAATAGACGGCGCAATAGGGTCTCATCCGCTAAACAAATGCGGGAAATCAATAACTCCAATATATACATATGCCAATATATATATATTGCTATTATATATAATACCAATTTCACTGTTTATGAAATATTCGCGGTATATGTTTTTATTAAATAACATCCGCTTACTAACGGCGCATAATGTCTATTTTAACAATCAATAGATATCAATCATCATTCAAACATGCATTCAAATATTTTAAATCTAACTATTTAAAATAAAAATCGAAACTGATTCGATTGAGTGAGAAGTTCTCACCTTGATTTAAATTTCGTTTTAGCGATTTATTTCGAATAAAATTAAACGCGCGTTTAATTTTACCCGAAATTTTCACTAACTCCAAACGACTCCAATCGAATTCCATCGCGTAGTGCTCGTCCATACGATTCCAACGCTTCTTGTTTCGCGCGTTTTCGACCTCGTATGAAAAAGATATGAATATTTGAAGTTACACGAATTTTATAACTTAAATTTACAACATAATTTTATAAATTTTTAACCTAAACTTAACCTCGGCCACTGGATCCATCAACATGCCATCACGACCGCTCCTTTCTTTCTTCCTCAAACTCATGCAAATCACCACCTTCAGGAATACACGCACGCAACACAACCCATCAACACCTAATTAGGTTTTATATTTGCAACCTCATCTTTCATCTATACTTCGACCAGGATACACCTCCATGCGCGCCTCCCCTCACTCCACCCACGGCCCAAGTGTGGCTACGTCCGGTCGCTGCGTTTGCACGCAGTTCGAGGCCAAACGCGCCTCCTTCAAACCCCTCCCCACGTCGATCCATGGCTCCAAACGCGATCATAACCGTTGATCTTGTAGTTCGTGTTGCCCTCTTGAACATTGTAGTTGAACAATTTTGGAATTAATCAATGGATTTCGAGTTAATTGAGGAAGAAGGAGGAGAAATACTGGCCATTGAAGCTTGAACTGGCGGCTAGGGTTAGGGTTCAGAGTTTATTTTATTTTTTTTAATTTATGAAGGGTAGGGGTCTATTTATAGGAAACGAACGAAACACTATTCATTCCGGAAATTCCGAACTCCGATTCACGCGCCGTAACTGACGTTCCTAGGGTTTATCCCGCGTTCCGGACACAATGGAACAGGTTTCGAAAGCTAATTCGGTCATCTGTGCGAGTTATGGCTATAAACGTTCAATTTAAATTAAACCGATTTAAACGATTTTCTAGGCGTTTTAATTTGTACCGGACAAACGGTAAATCCAATTGACACGAAATTTGAAACCTTACAATAATATCACATTACGGATCCGATGAAACTGGTTTCGTCGAAATCCGAGACTTTTTGAAAAATGGCTATTTTAACTCGCCAAATTAAAATTAAAAATAATTCGATGCGTTTCGAGCTGCCACGATCAAACGGTAACTCCGATTGACACGAAAATTGAAATCCGGTAATAACTAACTATTACGGATCCAATGGAACTGGTTTCGTTCAATTCTGAGACTGTTCAAAAATTGACTAATTTCACTAGTCGATTAAATATTAAAATATTCAATTTTCACAAATTAACTTTTAATTCGATTTTAAAAGTTCTAAAATATCATTCTAACTTCAACATGATAAAATAAAATTTTAAAAATCATTTTCAATCATATTTAACCCGATTTTCAATTATTTCCATAATTTAACATATTAAATTATCGATTTAATTATCCAATTAAATCCAATAATTCGAAATAAAATTTTATTCGACTTATAAATTCACTTATTATTATTTAAAATTAATTAAATATTCAAATATTAATTAATAAAAATTCTGGGTCGTTACAATCTTCCCCCCTTAAAAGAATTTCGTCCTCGAAATTATTAAGTAAGAAAATTACAGAATCTATTAACTTTCCAAAATCCATAGTTAAACTTCTTATAATAACTTACTAAGTTTTCAAATAATACTTAGTTATCTTTTCCAAAAACAACTACTATTGTTTAACTTTCAATTCCAAATCAAAGTTAAAGTTTCCAAAATTTTCCAATTTTCTCAAATTTTTTCTAACGCCTTAAATTTTCGGAAAAATTCGCCATAGTCTCCTTTGCGCGGCTCGATCCGGAAAAAAAATGACAGTATATATATCACAAATATACATCTCATCAAGTAATGAGGCATCCCGCAGGGAAAAAATGTAAAAGTACGATATGTAATCCGAGATATGTACCTTATATTTTATTAGCAAGCATATACGGCTAATATAGCGCGAAAGCGAGCTCCAAACGCAAAGCAAACGCGATCTGCACCTACTAATCACTCAACAAACAACATGAGAATCATGTATATAGGCAATAGTATCAATATATAACATATAGCAACATAATAACTATATATGCTAACATAGCAAATGAAACAAAACAACAAATGCAAACATCAACCAACTATCATCCATAACCAATAAATATTCATTCTTATTCTCATTAATATTTAATGAAATAGGTTTTTAATTTAATTTATTTTCAACTAGTTTATATTTACTAATTCATATTCAAGTTGGTTCACTTCCAAATCAAATTCAATTCTATTTAAGATTCACTTAACTTCCAATTCAATTTTAATTACTTTAGCTTTCAATTTCATTAATTCAATTTCATTAACACTTAACGAATTATATACAATCAACTAACAACCATATAACAACCAATGTATATTAATTACAACCAAATTCCTTTGCTTATCAATTGGTTTAATTAAATTGATTTTCATTCAACTATTCAACTTCCAATAACATTAGATTTTAATGAATTAACACTTACATTCATTACTTCCTATCAATTTTATTTACATTCAATTGATTATCATTCAATCCATTTATTCAATTCAATTTCTAAAGTTGAATTTCATTTACATAACTTAAGTTCATATCCATCACTTAACTTTATTAATTTACTTCGATACCAATATCAACTTCATTTAACATCTCTTAAGTTATATTTCATTTCAAACATTATCTGTTTTTCTTAACTTAAATTCATAAATATATTCATATAGTTTCACTCCTTATATATATAAGTTTATTTCACAATTGTAAATCACATTAATTATAATTCAATTCTTATAATTCATTTTCTTATACAATTACTCTTTAATTTAGATTATTCAAACAACTAAACAATTAACTTATATACACTTTAATAATTCTGAAAAATTATTTTCTTTATATATAAAAATATACTCAAGGTAAAATTATTTCATTTACCCAACTTAAAACAATATCGTGTTGAATTGTTCTGTACAAGTGTTTAGAGATCCCTATCAACAACGTTAATTACTCGTATTAACCAGAATCTATATACCACTCAACAAACCAATCATCAGAATATAAAACAATTTTATATTCACTAACAAATACGCTCTCATAACTATTATTACACTCAAACTCATTCTAGAGTACTACTGACTCTATCTCTAATGAGTAATACCCAACAGAACCATGGTTGTCGCTTAACCATATGCTCTGATACCAAATGTAACGATTGCGATTTTTCGTTGCCGAAAAACCGAAATGTTATAGGTTTTAAGAAAAAGAAAAAGTAGAAGAAGAGACAAAAAGATAGAAAAGGAGAATAGAAAATAGAAAAAAAATAGAAAATAGAACGGACAGAAAGGAAACAACAAAGAACATCAGAATCTCACAATTCGCAGCGGAACAACATATAATAGATAAATGAATAATCTTTATACAAAGAACTATATCAGTTATTACATTACATTACATCATATCATCAGAGTGTACAACAATACAACAAACAGTGCAGCGGAAAAGAAATACTATATACTAATAATACGCCATGCCATCCAGCTTGCCTCCTGCAACTCCAGAATATCCTGATAAACCTGAA
This sequence comes from Allium cepa, assembly GCA_030765085.1. Lineage (NCBI taxonomy): Eukaryota > Viridiplantae > Streptophyta > Magnoliopsida > Asparagales > Amaryllidaceae > Allium > Allium cepa. The sequence continues at coordinate 253,372,630 of CM060939.1, forward strand.
CTCTTGACTGCCCGTGTGGAAATTGGTGGGCACCCAGAGTTTAGGAAGGAAAACAATAAACTCCGAGTCAGTCATGTGACTGGTGTGAGAACTCAAAACAGTTTATTTATCTTTGAAAACAAAATAGAGGAATATTTTTAAAGTCAATTCGCAATGCTTTTAAAAATGAGACTACCATAAGGCCTCCCGCGCACACACACATGCAAACGCAGAATCGGAGGAGATTTCTCCTTATGATAGTCAAAGATGCTTGATACGTATTAAAAAAGAACATTTGATATTATTACTAGTGCATAGTGTAGAAAAAATTCATTTCGAAAGTAGAATATAAATCTTAGCCAACATACGACCATTATCGTATGCCTACTATAGCTACATCTAAACAGTGGTGACCACCATAAGTAAATGGCAGGTTCTACAACTAATACCATACAAGTTTCGTATTGGGAATTGGATTTCCAACGAATGGTCAGGCCAAGGAACTTTCCATTGCCACATGAGAATGCCTCTGGATGGACATCCCCGAGAACCAAACCGGATCTCTACCAACACAAGGCCGGGTTACCCCTAACTGAGTAACAACTGACCGAATATGCCATCCCCCGGTCCTTTGGTACCTTTCAACCGAGCGCTCGTAATCAATTCACACAATCATAACAAAGTGTTTTCAACATGAGTAAGTATCTGGGCTCCATACCATGATACCACCCTTTTCCAGAAGGAAATGCACACATCCTAAAGGGCGCTACCCCTCATAACCTTGCTACTTCTTTCCTGTTTTGACCATTCACGGGGTGTGAGGCTCGACGAAGTCACGTCCACAAAAACATACTTTATACAAAAGCCATGCTTTGGGTCAACAAATGATCATAGAAATGATCACCAAGATAGACGATCAAATAAACGATCCTATCACAAATAATCAACACAATGATCATTTACAGCAACACTCAGCATGTCACATTACCAAATTGGGAATATATCGCTGATAACATTCAACTACATAACCTCTGAGCTCGTACGTCTTAGAGAAGGGTGTTAAGCTAAAAGAATAAATTCTCCGCCACCAACAGAAATATATTTGAATGAAATCGGCTTTATATCTCAATTTGTAATGTCAGACATACAATCCATACAAGTCTGTTCCGGGCTCGAACAAAACCGAAGGCACTTACAAAGAAGTCCTTGCAATCCGGATATTCACAATCCTGATCGGATTTCCCATCACTTAGGGAGTCTCTATACCGTTGCAACTCAGTGCAGAGACAATCGACAGGTCATCCTATCGCTCTCGCAAATACCGGGTCTTCAACACCGATCTTCAAATGCAATTCATAACGACGTATCACATATTCGGAATGGGTTATACGACCCCATGGTCCTTTCCCGGTTTACCCGAATAGTGAGCGCTTATTCAAAAATAAGTGTGGCATTCACATTCAAACAAATCACATCAAATACCTTTCAAAGGTAAATATTGATAGTCGGTTATTGTACTATCAATGGGTATGCACACATCACCAGATTCCAAATAATTTTCCAAATTATTTATTTTCCAAAAATATCTTTACAAGATATATTATTTTCAATACTTCAAAAATAAATCAATATTTATTTTTAAACAAGTTCCCCTTTTTATTCATAAATTCCATAGTGAATTTTCATTCCAAAATATCCATGCATATACGATTTCAATTATTCATTTCAATTTATCTTCAAAAAGATAAATTCTCAAAGTATTCACTTTATATTGGAAAACATTTCCATACTTATTTAATAAGTAATTCACAAATTTTATTTATTTTCAACACTTAGAAAATATTCAATATACTTAAATCGAGATTAAGTATATATTTCATTCTTTAAGGAAATCATTCTCTTAAACATATTTATTTGGGCCAAAACGAATGTTACGTAAAGCATCGTTACGAAAACCCAAAATCACTAGTATAGGGATTCGAAATTAAAATAGATATATAAATTCCAATACTATACAAAACATTTCCTTTCGGAAATCATTTACTATAACAACGGTGTTATAGTCCACCATTTCCTTCTATTTCTCGAAAACTTCTATTTCAACAATGAATGTTGAAATCTAGGGTTTCGAATCTCAACATATCTTAAAACATCGTTAGATCGTTTTAATTCAATTTAAAACATCACATTCAAAACAATTTCTATAACATATTATTCACTATTCAAAAACGTGAATAAACTACGTTAACAATTTTCATCCTTTTATACATTTCATTTCAAAGGATTATTCACAGTTCAAAAACGTGAATATAACTCCATAAATAAGTTACAAAAATTAACTTATCAAAAAAAAAGTCGTTGCGGATTTATAAAACAACGTTTATAAATTCCATTTCTATTTATTTTATAACCACTTCCTTTATAAATTCCTTTATTAACCTATTCGATTTATAACTCAATTATAAACTAAAGGTTCATATTATAAGTCAAATACTTATAATTTATTTGTTTACAAAATCGTTCCTTTAAACTTCATAATTATAAATCTTATAACTTATAAGATTCAATTATTTATCCAAAACCATTCTTTTAATAACTTTGCAAATTTTATAAACCTACTGCTTATAAAATTCTATTTATAACTTTACCGATTATAATTCTATAAATTTCATTCATTTATGGAATTCATTTTCACTTCATTCAAACACTTATAAAAACTCGTTTTATAATTCAAATGTTTTAATTTATAAATATCAATTTATAAATCCTTTATAAAAATCAATTTATACTATTATTTTAAAAGGTCTTTAATCTCCTTTATAATTTCATCATTCTGATTTATAAAATAATTAAATTTCATAAATCCTATATTTAAACTTTTCACAATAATTTCAAAAATCCCGATTTTACTATTTTATAAAATCATTAGCATCATATTCTCAAAAAATCAGTTTTTAACAATATTTCTCAAAATCATAATTTTTATAACTTTAAAAATTATAACGTTTATTGATTTAAAATGGATCAATTTCTAAAATATTTTGTATTTTCAAAGATCACTTTAAAAACCTTTTTTAAAATTCCTAAAATTTGGTCCAATGATGCTACACACCAAATAGTCAATCACGACTACAACGATATCATATATCGATATGATAATCAACGAATATCGAAATATCCATAATCAAATAAATACTGTTGAGGAATCCAGTTGGATCCCTCCTACCTGTTTTCCTGCATCCAAAAACATTAGCACAATACCAATTTCGCTCCAGTACGTAATTATCGCGGTATATGGGATTTTAAATATTATCCGCTTAATAGACGGCGCAATAGGGTCTCATCCGCTAAACAAATGCGGGAAATCAATAACTCCAATATATACATATGCCAATATATATATATATTGCTATTATATATAATACCAATTTCACTGTTTATGAAATATTCGCGGTATATGTTTTTATTAAATAACATCCGCTTACTAACGGCGCATAATGTCTATTTTAACAATCAATAGATATCAATCATCATTCAAACATGCATTCAAATATTTTAAATCTAACTATTTAAAATAAAAATCGAAACTGATTCGATTGAGTGAGAAGTTCTCACCTTGATTTAAATTTCGTTTTAGCGATTTATTTCGAATAAAATTAAACGCGCGTTTAATTTTACCCGAAATTTTCACTAACTCCAAACGACTCCAATCCAATTCCATCACGTAATGCTCGTCCATACGATTTCGACGCTTCTTGTTTCGTGCGTTTTCGACCTCGTATGAAAAAGATATGAATATTTGAAGTTACACGAATTTTATAACTTAAATTTACAACATAATTTTATAAATTTTTAACCTAAACTTAATCTCGGCCACTGGATCCATCAACATGCCATCACGACCGCTCCTTTCTTTCTTCCCCAAACTCACGCAAATCACCACCTTCAGGAATACACGCACGCAACACAACCCATCAACACCTAATTAGGTTTTATATTTGCAACCTCATCTTTCATCTATACTTCGATCAGGATACACCTCCATGCGCGCCTCCCCTCACTCCACCAACGGCCCAAGTGCGGCTAGGTCCGGTCGCTGCATTTGCACGTAGTTCGAGGCCGAACGCGCCTCCTTCAAACCCCTCCCCACGTCGATCCATGGCTCCAAACGCGATCATAACCGTTGATCTTGTAGTTCGTGTTGCCCTCTTCAACATTGTAGTTGAACAATTTTGGAATTAATCAATGGATTTCGAGTTAATTGAGGAAGAAGGAGGAGAAATACTGGCCATTGAAGCTTGAACTGGCGGCTAGGGTTAGGGTTTAGAGTTTATTTTTTATTTTTAATTTATGAAGGGTAGGGGTCTATTTATAGGAAACGAATGAAACACTATTCATTCCGGAAATTCCGAACTCCGATTCACGCCCCGTAACTGACGTTCCTAGGGTTTATCCCGCGTTCCGGACACAATGGAACAGGTTTCGAACTAATTCGGTCATCTGTGCGAGTTATGGCTATAAACGTTCAATTTAAATTAAACCGATTTAAATGATTTTCTAGGCGTTTTAATTTGTACCGGACAAACGGTAAATCCAATTGACACGAAATTTGAAACCTTACAATAATATCACATTACGGATCCGATGAAACTGGTTTCGTCGAAATCCGAGACTTTTTGAAAAATGGCTATTTTAACTCGCCAAATTAAAATTAAAAATAATTCGATGCGTTTCGAGCTGCCACGATCAAACGATAACTCCGATTGACACGAAAATTGAAATCCGGTAATAACTAACTATTACGGATCCAATGGAACTAGTTTCGTTCAATTCTGAGACTGTTCAAAAATTGACTAATTTCACTAGTCGATTAAATATTAAAATATTCAATTTTCACAAATTAACTTTTAATTCGATTTTAAAAGTTCTAAAATATCATTCTAACTTCAACATGATAAAATAAAATTTTACAAATCATTTTCAATCATATTTAACCCAATTTTCAATTATTTCCATAATTTAACATATTAAATTATCGATTTAATTATCCAATTAAATCCAATAATTCGAAATAAAATTTTATTCGACTTATAAATTCACTTATTATTATTTAAAATTAATTAAATATTCAAATATTAATTAATAAAAATTCTGGGTCGTTACATTAAAGCTCGATAAAATTCCACTTGAACCCTAGAAATTGAGCTAGAAAATAGGTCTTTCCCATGGATTTTTGGACCGCTTACTCTAAGATTTTTAAAAGCAATCAAAGGAATGTTTTAGATTATTGTTTCCTTTATCATTTAAAAAACATAATTGCTCAAAAGGGTTAAATTTTGAGGAAGTTATGGCCAAAACAGTAAGGGGTATTTTCGGACATCAAAATCTATGTTCAAAAACACTTGCGAACAATGAATTTTTGGAGCATCTAAAATTAAATTGGAAAAAGTGGTAACTACAAAGTTATAGCCACTGGAAATATACATGGTGTGAGAAAAGAAAATCTTAATTTGATGAACTTTAGTGAAAGCTATGGCCGAATAAAATGGGGGTAAAATGGAGGAGTTTAAAACAATTTTGGAACATTTAAAACTATTTGAGATTTTTGATCTTAAAAACTTTGGTAAAACTTGGAAGCCATTAATTGGTTTCAAGGACTTTAAGAAGGAAGAGGAAAGGCTTTAGGAAGATTTTAAAGTGAAAAGAGAATGAGAAATATGAGAAAACCTATGTCTATTTATAAAATCTCACATTACATCAACTTATATATATATATAATAATAATAATAATAATTTATAATAATCTAATCTAGTCACATCACTCCTTTTATAAATATATATTTATATATAATTATTATTTATTGTCACATCAGTTTCTTTATATATATATATATAATTATAATTATTATGTCTAGTTCCGTCAATCTCTTTATAAATACATATATATAATTATAATTATTTTATCTAGTCGCATCAATCTCTTTATAAATATATATATATATATATATATATATATATATATAATTATTATGTGTTGTCACATCACTTGTTAAATTAAAATTAATTATAAGATAATATTCTTAAGTATATTATTATCTAGTTAATTAACTCTTATATATGTGTGTGTATATAGTGTACAAAGATGAACAACGTTTCCGATAACTTTCCAGTGTCGAGAAGTCCAAATTCCGAAAAACGTTCTTCGGTCATATTTTCTATTTTTCTATGAACCATTTAGTTTGGTAAACAAATTTTGAAAATGACTTTACTATTAAATAATTTATAAAAATGAGTTTATTTATCTATAAAAATTCATTTATTGACTATACAAAATATAAAACCGCCTAGTTTAAGTGACCAAAAGCCTGGGTCGTTGTAATAACTATCAGTATGCAGCCCCTTGGTGCCCCCAACGGTCATAGGTAATACACTACCTAAAGTTTAGAGAGTTTAATTAAATACTTTAGTAGTCTAATAGATTTATTTATATCTAGAATCGATATAACTTAACTAGGAATGTTTAAAGTGGTATCTTTATTATATTGTGATAAATTACACATGATTACAATACGTTTTAACTACTATTGCAAAATATATTATTTATGGATTTTCTATTGAATATAATTTTAATCAAATAAATAATTGATATAGCATATTATATCAAGTATATAATAGAAAGAAAACACTTTTTATTTTGAATAAAATTGGTTATCTGGTTAGATAAATGTAACAAATTACATAATTTCCCTTAGGGAATATCACTAACTCGGTCACAACATACTCCCCAAACTAGAAACTAGATTGACTGGTAAATCAAAAAAACTGATAGCAAAACTAATAGTGTATAAAACGAGTAAGGATATGACCTTCGACTTCTTCTTCTTGTGCTAAATCATGACCTCTGACTCCATTACCTCAGTCGTGCCCTTCTTATTGCTTGCATCACCAAAACGGGCTCTAGGTTTGACCACTCCAATGCTTGATCTATTTATGTGCACTACTCCGATGAGCTCCTCGTTGACAAGCTTTAGGTTGTGGCTCCTTCCTTGAAGTGATTTCGTGATTGACTAATTTAATCATGATGATAAAGACTGAACAATATATCGAATGAGCAAATTATGTAAAATTTCTACATATATAATTAAATTTCAAGAAAGAAAAATAAAATTACCTCTTTGGATTCAACTTCGAGGGGCGAAAAGATATGACCTAGGGTTTTTCTCTTTTAATTTTATTATTGAAGTAGCATTGATTAGGTAGTAAGAAGCATAAGAGTACTAGGGATATTTGATTTCCAACTTTATCCCTATATTTTCACCTAATTTCATTTTTGCCTAGTTTTATAACGGATAAAAGTGTTGCAAAAGAATTCTCTTTGCTGGATTTTTTTTCCATTTACTAATGGGATTTAATAGGTTTGTAACATCTATTAAGTGTTGTTATCCTATAAAGAAAATAAGTGTTGGAAAACTAAAAATAGATGTGTTAGTAGTTCTATGCTATGGTGTAGTGTTGGCAATGACATTGCGTTGTTATAGTTAGTGAAAGCATGGTTATCCAATGACTTCTCTATAAAGCATTTAGGGGAAGTAGCATTTATACTTGGTATTAAGATCTATAGAGCCGATCTAAGAAATTGCTGGGATGTCCCAATCTTTATACATAGATACCATACGGAAAAGGTTTAGTATGTGATATTATATTCCAAGCATAAAAATGTTCTGACGCAATTTAGAATTGTCCATTCTAAGAAGGATGCTCCACATATTGATGAGGAGAAAAAGCATATGAAAAGGATACTATATGCATCAGCAATCAGTTCCACAATGTATGTTATGATATGTACCAGATTAGATGTAGTTTATGCATTAGGATGCGTAAGCCAATACCAGTCTAATCCTGATGAGAAGCATTGGACCGCTATAAAATGTATACTTAGCATTTGAGAAATACAAAGGACATATTCCTCATATATGGGAATGATGACCTCTTTCCAAAAAAGGTACACAGCTTTGAACTGTCAGAGTGATATCAACGACAACAAGTCTTTATTGATTATGTCTTTACATTGAACGATGAGGTTTTTAGTTGGAAATGTGTCAAATAGGAAATAACAACTGATTCAACGATGGATGCTGAATATGTTGCCCTCAACGTAGCAGCTAAAGAAGCGGTATAGCTTCCTAAATCTATGGATGAGCTAGGAGTGATTCTGAATATTGAGAATCTGATGACATAATACCGTGATAATAATGCTACGATGCAGGTTGTAAAGGAACTACGAGATCACAAGAAGTCAACACATTCTTTGTGCATTCTACCTTATTCGAAAGTTTGTATCTAATAAAAAAAATTACGATGGATGGAGTAGATACCAAGGACAATAGAAAATCCATTCATGAAGGGACTAGCTTGGTCAGTCCTCAACAAACTAATCGAAGGGACAGGATTAAGATCCAGTAATTGGCCCCAAGTACAAGAAGGAGACTGATGGAGTTAGTGGTATGCCTTAGAGGAAATTATGTAGTTTATTGTAAATTATTAATTCTGCATTAAAATTTTATTTGAAATAAAAGGTGTTTTTCTTCCTATTATATACTTACCGTATTATGTCAACTAATTATGTAATTTATGTATATTAAATAGAAAATCCTTAAATAATTTGTTATGTTATAGTAATTGCAATGTGTTGTAATAATGATAACTTTGTCAACTTGAAAATAACAAATTGCTTTAAATATTAATATTCAACGTGTTTTGAGACATGATATTGATATATCCGTTGAGACTAGAGTACGTAACGCTCTCTAAATGTTAGATGATATATTATTCATGGCTGTTGGGGGCACCAAAGGGTTACGTATAGATATTTACTAGATAACTATGGAATGAATTACTCGAGAGTTTTCTGTTGGTTAATATAGGTCAAACGAAGAATCTTAAAGTGACAATATAACATGGTTCTCTCGACTTAAGAATATAGTTGAACTTTAATGTGCACACTCTACTTTGATTATAGTTAAATTATGGCATGGCGTCCATATAGTGACTATATTTGGGTCTAAGATGAACACTGAAAGTGAAACACTATTCATTAGAGAATTCATCTCCTCAATTATATAAGGTTGGTATCATAGTCAACTGTACTGAACTCAAAGTCAAATATCAGAACAGAGTAATTCTTTTAATAATTATTATTATTATTAAACCAAGGACTTTGCGATTGGGTTAAACAAGTTGAAAGTGGACAGTAATGGTATTTTAATCAAAATCAAATTCCATAAATTTCTAAAGTGACATGGTTTTGATGAAGAGAATTGGTGTAAATAATCTTTACTACTTGGTACCACTTAAAATAGTTGTAACGGCCCGCAAACCCGTACCCCTTAAGTCGACACTATTGTCCAACATATCAACTCAAAGTGAACGGGAATACGAACCATTAGGGTTAAAGAGGAAGGAGATAGAAGAAGAGGAAACAAAACAACAACAGAATCCAACCATCGCAGCGGAATAAAATATAATAGATAATAACTGATCTTTACACAAAAGCAGATCTGTTTATACATTACATCATCAGAGTACACATATCACCCAACTGGAAAGTAATCATAACATGTCCTCACAAAATAGAATACGGAGCCAATCAACATGGCAGAATATTTTAAACAAGTACGGAAGTACGTATCGCCATCTAGCTCGTCTCCTGAGCTCCACATCATCTTTTTCTGTATTCTATAATACTCGGTCTGACCCGAGAATTGTAGTTAAATAACACCAGAGTCAGTCTGGAAAACCAGTGTGATAAATCACACTCAAATTGATTATTAAAGTTCCAAAAATCCTTTGAAAATCAAAAGCATCTCGTAAGACCACGCCACAAATAAACATCTCGGGTTTTTACCTTACGATGGGTAAAACATTTATCATAAAATCCTTTGATATTATAATAGTGTCTATATACAAATATATATTCAAATAGCCGAAATTGTTACATTAATTAAATTCCAGCATACTAGCCACAAAGTGGGTTCTACAAACAAAAACCGTAAAAGGCGCGTAGGGAGTATGGATTTCCAACTAATGACTAGGCACTGGGTACCACCTATCACAGTACGTGGCCTAGATCACTGTACCGAGGATTACTCCCAATCCCCTGCAACACAAGACCGGGACTATCTCTTACTGGATAATCCCGAGTAAGATCACCCCGCGGTTGGGATCAGCAATCGCCCACTAAGCCAAAATAAAAAGGGACATCTCGACAGGGATGGCCTCAACCTAATGGGCGCGACCCACTTAGCCTTGCTGCATAACCCCTAGTTTTCAGTAATTCCTGGTTGATGAGGCTCGAGGCTAAGCGTTACCTTTTTAGAACATATCACTTAGAATGCTCACCGTCCACCTGACGATGTTCTAAAAGCATTCATCCATACAAGTCCGTTCTGGGTTCGAACGGAACCGAAGGCACTACTCCTACTACATCCATTTTGGAATCACCTCAGGATTAGTAGCGACTAGCCCTTGCACTTCATTGCTCCACCTTCGAATCCAAACTCTTGTTTTCCACACGAAAATGTTCAAACCGGATTGAAGTGGTTTTCAGGAAATAAATCCCGATCTCGGTCTCTTCAAAACGATCAGCGCATTGGCCAATATTGGTAGTCGGTTATTTAACTATCAAATTACATTCACAAACAACCATCAAACATAAACAATTTCACCAAATTATTTATTAATCTCAAAATATCTTCACAAGATATAATTCCACTTTGCAACCCTTTGAAACAGTTTTCAAACCACACTCTTCTCATGGAATGAATTCCTAAATATTTATTTCCATTGAAAACACCAAGTACAAATAATTTAGATTTTTAAAATAATTTTAAAAACACTTCATTATAAAATGCACTCTAAACATTTAAATTTAAAACTACTTTAATACTTTATTGAAAAATATATACTTTAAGAATATTTAAAATAGAGCTACTTTATAAAGTATTAAACTAATTTCCTCTTTTTAAACATAATACCAAGTCACCTTTAAATAATTACTACTAAGATAAATTTGAAAAATACTTACTTTAAAATTTAAATAATAAATTTCTAAAACATGCTTTCGAAACTTTTGACTTATGCTTAAATTTACTTTGAAACGTACTTGGCTATCCAGGGAAATACGCTTCTCTTTCACACCTTCTAAAAATAAATCACTATTTTTTAAAAAAAATTTACCCATTCCTTTAATAAACTCCCACCATGAATTTATTCTTCCAAATATCCACTTATATATTCCTTCACTTTTATAAACCCAGCTTATAGATTCCATAGTCTCACTTCCCTTTTTAAAATCCCAAATTTAAACACTTAAATCAATTTTCAAATTGATTTCCAATTTACTCTATTTTGAAATAATTTCCTTTACTTACTTATTTATTTCAAAACGCATTAACTTCGGATTTTTAATTCTTACTTATGATTTAAAAACTTTTAACTGAAAATACCAATTTCAGATTTCCCAAATTCCTTCTTTATCCTTTAAATAAATTCAGACCTTGAATTGTTTAAAATAAATTCCTTATTCCTTTACATATATCACTTAAGCTTTTAAGAACAGCACTTATTCAAAAAAATCTCATTTCTCCATACTTGGAATTTCATTTACTAGAATTCAAAAATCAACTTTTATTCTTTTCCAATTCATTCTTTAATTTATTCAAATTCCTATAATTGTTTACTTAAAATTTTCTCTTTTGTTTTCTTCCAAAAAATTCAAATCTATACAATTTGATAACTCGATATACCCAAATATGATCAATAAAACACAGTATCCAATATTCCAATTATCAATATAATCCATCATAGAATATCAAATAATCAGAACACAGAATTATTAGAACAATCTAAATAATTTTGAGGAATCCAGTTGGAACCCTCCAACCTGTTTCCCTGCATCCACAGACGTTAGCACAATACCAATTCCACTTCGAGGTGGAATATCGCGGTATATGGGATCAATATAATATCATCCACTATTATACGGCGCATAGGGTCTCATCCGCTATATAATGCGGGAAATCAATCAATCCAATATATACTATATACTACTATATATAATATAGCAAATCAATTCAATTCAATCATTCAACCAATTATTTAAATTTAACCATTTAGATTTAAAAAAACCTAGATGAGTGAGATTAACTCACCGTTGATTTTATTTGCAATCCAGTCCAATCCGGCTTGTTTCCTTCACGTTTCAGACCTTTTGTAAACATTATAAGATTTGTTAATTTTGAATTGATCGAATGATTAATTACTATTCATTTATTTAATTTAAGCTAATAACTAGATTTTAAACTAATAGTTAGATTTTAAACTAATTTCCCTTTTGATAAATTGTCTTTAGTAACTAAATAGCTAAATAAGTTTATAAAACAAATTAATCATCCTAAATGCATGTTTATAAAATAAACTAGTAGATTTGAAATGTATATATGTATATTTATTTTATTTCTTTGAAAAGTATATATATTTATATGGAAAAAAACTATATAGATAAAAATCTAATTTATATAACTCTTATATTTTTTATAAAAACTTTACTGTAAATTCCAAATTTCTTTCTAACATGTAAACGAACATTCAGTTATATAAGAAAAAAACGATAATACCTTACTGCCTAAGTGAACCCAAAGCCCTAACTCGAGCTACCCCTTGCCTACGCACCCAATACGAACCCCAGTCACCATCACGAAATTGCAGCACCGTCGCCACCTCGCTGAGTCGCGCGCTGCCACACGTGCACTTACACCCGCCGCCATAGACAGCTTCGTTGATCCCCAACCCAGCCGTGCTCGCTGTCGACTCCCCAATTGATTCGAGATGAAATAAATTCCCATACTTCACTTCCTCCATTCGTTCGCCCAGACTACAACGCAACCACAAATGGCGCTGTCCTTCCAGCAACGTCTTTGGCCATGCATTTCGAGTTCCAGCTCGAGCTCACACTCTCACGACGACGCAATCACTGCCTCGCGTGCTGCTTGAATCTGACCTCTTTTGCTCTGTCGCCCAACATCATAGTCTCTGATCGACCTGCGCCTTCCTACGCGAGCGGCCACAAACAACCCTCACGTGCCCCATTCTCTTGATCAAACACATATGATTGCGACTCAGTCGCGCTTCGATCGATTGAAGTTTTTTTTTTTTTTTTGATGTTGAAGAATCGGCCATGGTTAATTTCGAAAATTTGAGAGAAAAGAAGGCGAGGGAGGTCGATGATTTTAGTACAGGCCTATCTCATCTATATATTACAAAACGTTTTTATTTCCCTTTTGAAATATTGAACTTTGGCTGCTAAAAGAAAAGGGAAGATACCTTGCGTGAAGATTTTGCCTAGCCACAGTGATTGAGATGAGAGGAAAAAAGGTCTGATGTGACAAGTATTTCAGCTGATGGTTGACAAAATTATAAATATATATATATTTAGTTAAATTCAGATTGTCTCAATAAATGCAAATTAAAATTTCAAAATCTTATCGAGTCGTGCCGCCGGGCGTTGATAATGTTATATCCCTATTTCGAACGCAATGGAAAAGGTTTCGAGTCCTAATTCGATCGTATGGAGAAGATAACTTTTTAGACCCAGTTATTAAATTGAATTTCCGATATAGATTTTCGCGCGTTTACCTACCGTACGATCACACGGCAACTCCCAACACTACGAAATTTGAAATCTGATAATAAAACACTATTACGGATCAAATAGAACTGGTTTCGTCGAATTCCGAGATTGTACCTCGGAAGGCTATTTAATATCAATTTTAAATCACTCCCAATTTCAATTTAAAAGCTTTTATTATCTTCCGAACTATCAATATAAATTTTACAAGCCTTCAAATTATTTTTAACAGGCTTAAAACTCAAGATTCAACATTTTACCCAACTTCAGATTATTTAATACAATAATTTAATTATCAAATAAATAGTGATATTTGAATTCAAGTTAAAAATTAACTTTTAAATATTTAAAATCAATTGAATACTCCGATTTCAAACATCCAAAAATTCTGGGTCGTCACATTCCTTCCCCCTTAAAAGAATTTCGTCCTCGAAATTGCTGGGTAAGAAGAATGGTGCACAACCCGTTAACTATTTCCCTAAAACCATTCGGTTTCAAACACTTTCCAAAACATTCTTTTTATTAAAGACACATTATCACCCTTACTAACTTTCCGAACCCATCCATAGGTTACCAATAATATTATCCCCTTAATAATTCAAATAGTTTAAACCAAATTTTAAATTTCAAAATTTTATTCAAAAATTTTCTAACTCCTTAAATTTTCGAAAAATTTCGCTAGCTTCTCCTTTGCGCGGCTAGCTCGGAACAACTACAAAATGCCTCTACGGGCTCCCAAATTCCGAAAGAAAACAAAAGGTCAAGTGGCTAGATCAAAACCCAATCAAATTTCATACAGAAATTTAAACACATGCCTTTTTGTCGAGCAATTAAAATTTATCTTCTGAAATCAAGACCAATTTTTCTCCCGCTTTTAAATACTTGTATATCCTACTTAGTAATAATATCCAATCACAACATTCAAAAACATTTTATTGACTTCCTTACAAAATTTCAATATCTATTCATTCAAGCCCGTACGATGTACATATATCATCCATATGCAATATCAAATTCGATCACTCGCTCGATCACACAATTTCACTTCTGAACTAGTATTGTCCACCCGACTTCCTAGTGCGGACTCAGATCTGGTTTCTTGATCAGAAACCATCATTCTCCTTGCATAGTCATAACTATGATAGAGAATTTTCAAAATCAATGAAAATCCATATCCAGGGTTCGCCGTCGAAAATCGAGTGATAATCCCAACTCAGATCGATATAACTATCTCGAAATTCTGTGCTCGAACCTAGATCAAATCGCTATGCGAATAAAATAATATACGTACATCTAACGTATTTATATCCATTGATTATTAACTATATCAATTTCCTTTTTATTCACATTCATTTTGATTTCTAGTCACTTATCCACAAATATCCCATTTCACAACTTTACTTAATCTCCATTCCAAAATTACTCAGTATGTTCCCAGTATCAAACTTACTTAAGAACTTCACCATTCATTTCTTAAGTTTAATATAAGTATTACATATACTCTTATGTTATTACTCTACCACTTTAGCCTTTATATCCACTTATTTTTAATCTGGATTTCCAATTCATTATGAATTCAATTTATCTTCAACTCTGAATATTGAATTTTATTGACTATCTTCCATTTATAACTGATTCTTATCATCATTTTAAATTTAGTTTAATCCACTAATTTATTTCAATTTCCAATTAAATCTTATCTCGAATAATATTTAATTAATCATACTTTAAATTAGTTCCACCTACTAATTTATTTTTAAATCTCAAATAAAAGTTTGTATGCAAATTTTTATATCCTTTAATTCCTTCGAAAAAATTCTTCAATTTTCACCTTATTTTACATAATTTGAATTTAATTTCAATTTTCAGTTTCAATTCTATTTGCTTACCAATTTAAATTTAATTTAAATATTAAATTTCACTTCCAAGTTGAATTCTATTTAACCAATCAGAATTCCATTAACATGCTCACTTAACTCATTTATTCCAGTTAGTTCATTTCCCATCTTTAATTCAATATTTGATTTTGTTTACCCTTCAAAAATCACTTCACTTAATTTTCTTGAGTTCGATCTATTTTATAATTCAAGTTTTGGATTTTTATTCATTTCTCAAAATACAAAACAATTTTATTTTGGCTTATTCATTTCACTTCTAAGTTTTGTAAGTCACAACTTATTTATATCCATACTTTCATCCATTACAATCAATCCCGTTCACATTTTACTTTTTAACTCGGGATTATATATATTTTATTTAGCCAAGAATATATTTTTATTCAATGGGTTTTCAATTCTTTTATAAGCCATCGAAATATATTTGTTCCATTCAATCTTATTTAACTAAACTCTAGTTAAATCTAACCTCATACTATTCTTTGACTTCACATAATTCATTTACATTTTATTAAGTAAGTGCTTAATTTCATTTAATGTATCCACCACGTGATACAATTCCATTTCAATTATATTTCAATTTTAATTCAAATCCAGCCATAATCTATTATTAAACTTAGCTTAAGTTCATTAAATTTGACTTACTCTTCTGACTTATTTGTATCCTTACTCATTTTAAATTAGCTCCATTTACTAATTTATTTCAAATTCAAATAAATTTTTAATTCTTAGAACTTTGTTCTTTTAATCCACTCAATCTATATTTTTCAATTCCACTTTACCAACCTTCTTAAGTTTACTTTATTTAATTGTATTACCTTTCTAACTTTATTAACTTTTTCCAAGTTAATTTCATTCTAGGAAATATTCAAACTTTATAAATTTCCAAATCTTTTTATAATCCATACACATTTTTAGAGCTTAAGTCATTACTTAGACACTCAAAACATTTAAACCAATTCCAGAGTCTTCAATAATCACTTAAGTAATTCAAAAATCATTTGAAATCAATTATATCCAAAATTCTTTGTTAATTCAATTACCTCTTTGAATTTCAAAACCAAATCCAGTTTTTGCAAACATATCCCATTTAAAACATCCAAGCAGCAATTCCTCCTTTGGAAACTCGAAAATGAACATCGATGATGCTGCAGTCATCACCGAAGTTATTTTCTAGCGACCGAAAAGAGTTATATGCTTTTATCTTTTTAAAAGCATTTCAAATATTTTTAAATTCCGAATCTTCCAGATTTCGAATTCTATTTAAAAATATTTCCCAAATAATATCACTATTATTTCTCCAAAACCTTTGAAAACCATTTTCAAACCTAAAGGAATTTAAACTTTTCCTAAAATTCCAAATTCCAACCCTGCCAATTCATATTGAAACATTACTCTGGAATTTTTATTTCACCTTCAATTATAGATCACATTCATAATTCACATTTATAAATTTCATTTTGTTAATGAATTTGTTCCTTAATCTTTGGTTATAATTTTCCATTCTTTATTCAACTTTCACTTAACAATGATAATAATTTAATATTATCATCTCCTAACAACCAAGCAACCATACATAACTAAAATTATTTATAGAAAATTATTTCTTTTATATACAAAAATAATTTGGGTAAAATTATTTCATTTATCCTATTTTAAAAACCATACTGTGTCGATTTATCTTGTTTAATAGTTTAGAAATCCCCATCGATGACATGGCGTCCCACATATCGAGCAGAATCCATAAACACCCAATCGATAAATCAACACAATATAAAAACAATTTTATATTCACTAACAAATATGCGCTCATATTTATTAATACACTCAAACTCAATCTAGAGTACTACGGACTCTATTTTTAATGAGTGATTCCCACCAGAGCCAAGGTTATCACCAACCTAAGCTCTGATACCACTGTAGCGGCCCGTAAACCCGTACCCCTTAACTCGACACTATTCTCCAACATATCAACTCAAATGAATGGGAATACGAACCATTAGGGTTAAAGAAGAAGGAGATAGAAGAAGAGGAAACAAAACAACAACAGAATCTAATCATCGCAGCGGAATAAAATATAATAGATAATAATTGATCTTTACACAAAAGCAGATCCGTTTGTACATTACATCATCAGAGTACACATATCACCCAACTGGACAGTAATCATAACATGTTCTCACAAAACAGAATACAGCCAATCAACACGGCATAATATTTTAAACAAGTATGGAAGTACGTATCGCCATCCAGCTCGTCTCCTGAGCTCCACAACATCTTTTTCTGTATTCTATAATACTCGGTCTGACCCGAGCATTATAGTTAAATAACACCCGAGTCAGTCTGGAAAACCAACGTGAGAAATCACACTCAAATTGATTATTAAAGTTCCAAAAATCCTTTGAAAATCAAAAGCATCTCGTAAGACCACGCCACAAATAAAAATGTCGAGTTTTTACCTTACGATAGCTAAAACATTTATTATAAATTCCTCTGATATTATAATAGTGTCTATATACAAATACTTATTCAAATAGCCGAAATTGTCACATTAATTAAATTCCAGCATACTAGCCACAAAGTGAGTTCTACAAACAAAAACTGTAAAAGACGCGTAGGGAGTATGGATTTCCAACTAATGACTAGGCACTAGGGTACCACCTATCACGGTACGTGGCCTAGATCACCGTTGTTATCCCACCTTTTAGTCAAGGCTGGAATATCAACAAATTGGCAAGGAACGATGGATATCAGGGTTAGGGATCGGTTGTAATCAAGGTTGCAATCGATGTCATCGAAACTTGGTTGAGCTCCGATTGGGACGGAATCGATTGGAGATGATGATGAGGATTATGAGAGGCTATGTTTCAAGTTTCAGGTCAATCGGAGTTCGTATGGAGGAGATATGATCGATACAAGGTAGAAAGGTCACACTGTTCGAATCCATCAAGGGGTCGAGGTAACACTCATTTCGAATCCATCAGAGGAATGTCCTTCGAATCGATTTATTTCGTATCCATCGGAAGGGTGCAACCTCGGCTCCATTCTTATCCATCAGGTTTTGTTTAGTTCGACTCCATCAGGTTCGTATCGATCAAAGGCATGACATGGTGGTGGTTCGAATCGATACGCTTCGTATCGATCGAAAGTAAGGACTTGTCTCGGCTCCTTTCGTATCGATGGCAGAAGATGTTGGCATTTTCGAATCCATTAGGTAAAACCTTGTTCGCATCCATCAGGTAAGGTCTCGTTTGTATCCAATCCAAAGATGAGGTTCGTGTCTATTGACCACTTCGTATCGATACCCCCATGTTCGTTTCGAATCGATCAGCACCAATGGGATCGATACGGAGGAAGACACGAATGGATGGATGCGGACGAGTGATGTTATGAATGCGAACGAGGAAGATCCACGAATCAAGGAAGTAACGGTGAAGAGTGCCCATGTCTCCAGGAGAAGAAGCCTTCAACTCGGCACAAATTTAGGATCGCTCCAAGAAGCTCGCGCCACGTCATCGATGCGCACGCACTTTGGATGGAGTCGAACAAGATGGATTCGAAGAAGTGGATTCGAAGACGACAGCCAGTGAAAAACCCAATTTCGAATCGATCATATCTCCTACACCAATGATCCAAATGCAATGAAATTTTCACAACAGCTTGCATGCGAGGTAAGGAATGTTCCTGCCAAGTTTCAGCTCGATTGGATCATTTCTTGATGGATACGAAATCACTTCGTATCGATCAAGGACGAGTTGAAACTTGGTGGGGTCGGTCGCGTGGGCCCACTCACGTGCCAGAAAAAGTCTCCTAGAATTTGAGCGAGATCTGAGCCTCCTACGCCTATAAATAGCACCCAGAAGCCTACAGAAAAGGGATCTTTTGGCTATCGGACGTCCATACTCTGCCGGATTCATTTCTATACTTTGATACAACTATTGTACTCGAAATTCTTCATTATTACTGCTGTAATCGTCTATTATCATCAAGGATAATCAATAAAAGGATAAAACTTTGGAGTGGACGTAGGCCGGAGATAGCCGAACCACTATAAAACTTGTGTCTTTGTTCATTATTTCTGAATTACTGTTTGATACTTGTTGAGATCTGAGATTTGTGCTAGAATATCATTGGTTTGTGTTCATACACTGGTGCTTTCACGGTATTTGGGGTTTGTGCCCAATTTTGGCGCAAACAACCGTACCAAGGATTACTCCCAATCCCCTGCAACATAAGACCGGGACTACCCCTTACTGGATAATCCTGAGTAAGATCACCCCGCGGTTGGGATCAACAACCGCCCACTAAGCCGAAATAAAAAGGGACATCTAGACAGGGATGACCTCACCCTAATGGGCGTGACCCACTTAGCCTTGCTGCATAACCCCTGATTTTCAGTCATTCCCGGTTGATGAGGCTCAAGGCTAAGCGTTACCTTTTTAGAACATAACACTTAGAATGATCACCGTCCACCTGACGATGTTCTAAAAGCATTCATCCATGCAAGCCCGTTCCGGGTTCGAACGGGACCGAAGGCACTGCTCCTACTACATCCATTTTGGAATCACCTCAGGATTAGTGGCGACTAGCCCTTGCACTTCACTTCTCCACCTTCGATCTTGTTTTCCGTACGAAAACGTTCAAACCAGATCGAAGTGGTTTTAAGAAAATAAATCCCTATCCCGGTCTCTTCGAAACGATAAGCGCATTGGCCAATATTGATAGTCGGTTATTTAACTATCAAATAACATTCACAAACAACCATCAAACATAAATGATTTCACCAAATTATTTATTAATCTCAATATCTTCACAAGATATATTTTCACTTTTCAACCCTTTGAAACATTTTTCAAACCACACTCTTCTCATGGAATGAATTCCTAAATATTTATTTCCACTAAAAACACCAAGTACAAATACTTTAGATTTTTAAATAATTTTAAAAACACTTCATTATAAAATGCACTTTAAACATTTAAATTTAAATCTACTTTAATACTTTATTCAAAAATATATACTTTAACAATATTTAAAATAGAGCTACTTTATAAAATATAAAATTAATTTCCTCTTTTTAAAACATAATACCAAGTCACCTTTAAATAATTACTACTAAGATAAATTTGAAAAATACTTACTTTAAAGTTTAAATAATAAATTTCTAAAACATGCTTTTAAAACTTTTGACTTATGCTTAAATTTGCTTTGAAACGTACTTGGCTATCCAGGGAAATACGCTACTCTTTCACACCTTTTAATAACAAATCGCTATTTATTTTTAAACAAATTTACCCATTCCTTTAATAAACTCCCACTGTGAATTTATTCTTCCAAATATCCACTGATATATTCCTTCACTTTTATAAACCCAGTTCATAAATTCCATAGTCTCACTTCCCTTTTTAAAATCCTAAATTTAAATACTTAAATCAATTTTCAAATTGGTTTCCAATTTACTCTATTTTGAAAAAAAATTCCTTTACTTACTCATTTATTTCAAAACCCATTAACTTCAGATTTTTAATTCTTACTTATGATTTAAAATCTTTTAACTGAAAATACCAATTTCAATTTTATCAAATTCCTTCTTTATCCTTTAAATAAATTCAGACCTTGAATTGTTTAAATTAAATTCCTCATTCCTTTACATAATATCACTTAAGTTTTTAAGAAAAGCACTTATTCAAATACTCATTTCTCCATGCTTGGAATTTTATTTATTAAAATTCAAAAATCAACTTTTATTCTTTTCCAGTTCATTCTTTGATTTATTCAAATTCCTATAATTGTTTACTTAAAATTCTCTCTTTTATTTTCTTCCAAAAAATTCGAATCTATACAATTTGATAACTTGATATACCCAAATATAATCAATCAAACACAGCATCCAATATTCCAATTATCAATATAATCCATCACAGAATATCAAATAATCATAACACAGAATTATTAGAACAATCTAAATAATTTTGAGGAATCCAGTTGGATCCCTCCAACCTGTTTCCCTGCATCCACAAACGTTAGCAAAATACCAATTCCACTTCGAGGTGGAATATCGCGGTATATGGGATCAATATAATATCATCCGCTATTATGCTACGCATAGGGTCTCATTCGCTATATAATGCGGGAAATCAATCAGTCCAATATATACTATATACTACTATATATAATATAGCAAATCAAATCAATTCAATCATTCAACCTATGATTTAAATTTAACCATTTAGATTTAAAAAAACCCAGATGAGTGAGATTAACCCACCTTTGATTTTATTTGCAATCCACTCCAACCTGGCTTGTTTCCTTCACGTTTCAGACCTTGTGTAAACATTATAAGGTTTGTTAATATTTGAATTGATCGAACAATTAATTACTATTTATTTATTTAATTTAAGCTAATAACTAAATTTTATACTAATAGTTAGATTTTAAACTAATTTCCCTTTTAATAAATTGTCTTTAGTAACTAAATAGCTAAATAAGTTTATAAAATAAATTAATCATCCTAAATACATATTTATAAAATAAACTAGTAGAATTGAAATGTGCATATGTATATTTATTTTATTTCTTTGAAAATTATATATATTTATAGGGAAAAAACTATATAGATAAAAATCTAATTTATATGACTCTTATATTTTTTTATAAAAACTTTACTGTAAATTCCAAATTCCTTTCTAACATGTAAACGAACGTAGTTACATAAAAAAAGATAATACCTTACTGCCTATACGAACCCAAAGCCCTAACTCGAGCTTCCCCTTGCCTACGCACCCAATACGAACCCCAGTCACCATCGTGAAATTGCAGCACCATCGCTACCTCGCTGAATCATGCGCTGCCACACGTGCGCTTACACCCACCGCCCCAGATAGCTTCGTTGATCCCCAATCCAGCCGTGCTCGCTGTCGACTCCCCAATCGATTCGAGACGAAATGAATTCCCATACTTCACTTCCTCCCTTCGTTCGCCCAGACTGCAACGCAACCACAAACGGCGCTGTCCTTCCAGCAACGTCTTCGGCCATGCAATTCAAGTTCCAGCTCGAGCTCACACTCTCGCAACGATGTAATCACTGCCTCGCGTATTGCTTGAATCTGACCTCTTCTGCTCTGTCGCCCAATATCACAGTCTTCGATCGACCTATGCCTTCCTACGCGAGTGACCACGAACAACCCTCACGCGCCCCGTCCTCTTGATCAAACGCGTACGATTGCGACTCGGTCGCGCTTCGATCTATTGAAGTTTAATTTTTTTTGCTGTTGAAGAATCGGCCATGGTTAATTTCAGAAATTTGAGAGAAAAGAAGGTGAGGGATGTCGATGATTTTACTGCAGGCCTATCTCATCTATATATTACAAAACATTTTTATTTCTTATTTTGAAATATTGAACTTTGGCTGCTAAAAGAAAAGGGAAGATACCTTGCGTGAAGATTTTTCCTAGCTACAGTGATTGAGATGAGAGGCAAAAAGGTCTGATGTGACAAGTATTTCAGCTGATGGTTGACAAAATTATAAATATATATATTTTTAGTTAAATTCAGATTGTCTCGATGAATGCAACTTAAAATTTCGAACTCCTATCGAGTCGTGCCGTTAGGCGTTTATAATGTTATACCTCTATTTCGAACGCAATGGAAAAGGTTTCGAGTCCTAATTCAATCGTATGGAGAAGATAGCTTTTTGGACCTAGTTATTAAATTGAATTTTCGATATAGATTTCCACGCGTTTATCTACCGTACGATCACACGACAACTACCAACAGCACGAAATTTGAAATCCGATAATAAAACACTATTATGGATCAAATGGAATTGGTTTCGTCGAATTCCGAGACTGTGCCTCGAAAGGCTATTTGAATTTCAATTTTAAACGATATATTTTTAAAACCGAATGAATCACTCCCAATTTCAACTTAAATGCTTTTATTATCTTCAGAACTATCAATATAAATTTTACAAGCCTTCAAAATATTTTTAACACGCTTAAAACTCCAGATTCAACATTACCCAACTTCAAATTATTTAATACGATAATTTAATTATCAAATAAATAGTGATATTTGAATTAAAGTTAAAAATTAACTTTTAAATATTTAAAATCAATTGAATATTTTGATTTCAAACATCCAAAAATTCTGGGTCATCACAATGGTAGAATTAGAATTTAGCAAAAAAAAAAGTATAAGCGATATATTCAATCAAATTATCCCCCACTAGCTAAGGTGACGTGTGAACGTTAATATTCAAATTGTTGGATATTAATCATTTACTGAATTTACACCATTGAGTCGCACAACCGCAATGATGAATGCTCCGAAAATGTCACCCGATTTAATTAAATTATAGTTGTTATAAATTAGTTAAATTAATTAACATTTATGAAATACTAATCATTAAATTTTATTTGATTTATTTGAATGACATTGGTATTAATAAAGCGCGTATATAAAATTTATACATGTACGTATCGATACACAATATTGATAAATATTTAAATTTGATTTAAATAAATTAATTACTAAGTGGGTTTAGAAATTTTTGTAAGCACATTTTCTCATAGTATGCCCGACCATATGGGGTTGGTTTAAGTGTTAATATATATAGATTTGCATTGGTACAAATGACAGAGTAAATTTGGAGATTAGATCTCCACGTTTTCCTTTATTTAGATGCCTATTTAATCCTCTCTTTCTCATTCATTTTGAAGCCATGTCCTACCCATTATAGCTTTAAGCATCATAGGCTTATATTCATTAATTTCCAAAACAAATTCAATTGAAATAAAGAGCGGTGTTCATCTTTAGTTTATTTACGATGATTTTTGGAGGTGGTTTAATTAAATCTACGAATTGCTTCTTCATTCAAGGTTCAAATCGCAAGCTACTATTTTGCTAATATTTTAATTTCAACAATAGTCATTATTGAATATATTAATATATTTTTTATGTTGTTTAGATTCCAATTATTATAACGAATTTGTATATACCTTTTGTTGTCCAATCTTATGTATGTACCCAAAATTGATTTTAAAAAACCACATGAAAATAACATTAAAATGCATATATTATTTTTGATCCTATTATAAATATTTGCTTATAAGTTTTTGGAATATAAAATACCTTTAATTAGTTTTAATAATTTTATAATGTAATATATGTAATTATATAAATATAAAATAGGTATATTATATATTAAATTATTTAAAACTAATTTATAATCATATATATATTGAATTTAAAAAAATTATGTCCATGTAATAATTATTAATATATATATATAGTTTTAAACAAATTAATTAATGTATTATAAAAAAGTTTCTATCAAATCCATATGGGTTTGACATGATTTTTTTATTTAAAACCGTTTTGACTAGGAGTAAAAAAAAATTAAACTTTTAATGCATATATATATTTACTAATGAATAATTTGAAAATATATATTATAAACTAAAATATGAAATATATATATATATATATGTTGTTAATACCTAAGGTATTGATTTCGATGACAACAACCATATAAATATTGTTACTAATGTTTTCTTGAGTTATATAGTATATTATGCAGGATATTAGAAATATTTAATAGGGCATTGATTGAATAAAAGCTTGAAGAACTGATTAGTATAAAGAATTCAAGAGTTGATCAAGATATAATTGAAGTCTCATTAGTTTTGAACAGTTCGAGAATAAAAGCACAAAGAGCTCAAGAAATATATGTCAATTTTTTATTTAGACTTTGTTTAAATGTTAAAGACCTATGTAGTATCATATCTTTGGCTATTTTTAGTTCGAAAATTATTATTAACTGAGACTCAAAATATTTTATAAAAGAACGGTATTTTATTCATATGTTAAAACCAAATATTATAGAGTTTTCATAAAAATATTTATTTTGAAACATATTTAACACGTCTCTAAAAATATACAAATTATAACATATATGTCGACGTATAAATATATGTACGTCGACATAATGATCGTTAGTAAATTTTAAAAAAATAAAAAAGCGTCGATTTTTGGCACTACCCTTTCATCAATTGACACACCTATTTAAATTCTTTTTAAAGAGTTCTGAACTCAAATTTTAAACAATAATTTTCATTACTTTATTTAATATTTCAACGAAGTTTCATCGAATTCTATATCAATTCTCACTCTCTCTATATATACTTAAAAGATCATACAAGATTCATTTTTGTTCTACCCATTAACTCTTCGATTTTCACTTTTTGCTACTCAAAAACAAAGATATTCTATTAATAAAGGTTTGTAGGAATTTGTATCAACAAAATATTTGAAATTGTGATTGAAAGATTCGATTTCTTTTTTTTTTTTTTTGGCAATGCCAGCCTGTTTTTATAGTGGCCAGTCCACTCTTTATTAATCAAACCAACGAACAACAGAAAAAACACAATGCAACTAAGCAGAGGAAAACAACCCCTCAACTAAATTACAACAGGACAGCGTCATGAAATTTTTTTAAAAATAAGCACCGAAATAGAGCACGAAGACCGCGCAAATCTTCTCAAATTCCTTTCTTCCCAAATCACTGCAATCGTAAGCTTAAGATATTGTAGAATGCGATTAGACGCCATTGATTTCCATCTGGTTAAATGGAAGATACGAACCCATTCGCGTTTGAAATCTCTGAGGGGAGGTCTCTCGTGAATATGCTGAAGAACTTCTTTCCAGACATGGTAGGAGAAAAGGCAATTGAAAAACAAATGTCCAACATTTTCAGCAGCACGATTGCACAGAATGAAATGAGAATGATCGATTAAATGCCTTTTAACGAGATTATCCTGAGTATGAATTGCATTCATCAGGCATTTCCAAAGAAGAAAATTGCACTTCTGCTTCGAACCTGACTTCCAAATGCGATTATACCAAGGAAAGGGAGCTGAGTTGTGATTCTGAACTAAAGCATTGTAAACCACAGAAATACTGTGAAGTTTGCCCTTCCATCTGAGCCCATCATGATCCATGTTCTCAAAGGAGGCAGAAATGGAAGTCCAGAGGTTTTTCAGAGAAGTCGAACAAACTTGAGGCAAATGAAGAACCTCATTGATAAAAAACGAATTAGCCTTAGCATTAAGGGGAATACCAGAGTTATATATGAGATTATTATCAGTGCAGTATGACAGAATCTTACCTGGAGCACTCCATGGTGAATACCAGAAGGAATTCATAATGTTGCATTGAACCATAGGCAGGTAATGTCTTCTATTTGCCATAAGTCTTTTCCATAGAAAGCTGGCATTTTTATTAACCTCCATAGTCCAAAAATTGCCACCCTTAAGGTTGTATTGTCTATTCCAAACCTCCCATAATCCCATATTACTACTAAGTAGTCTGTTAACATGGTGGGAAGTAGTTGCTATGTTCCATAATTTAAGATTAATTATACCAAGACCACCCATTTTAAAAGGAAAAGTAATTTTCTTATAAGCAATTGGGATGAGATTAGTGGAGTAAATATTTCCATGCCAAAGGAAATGATTGAAAGCACGATTTAACATGTTAATAACTTTATTAGGGATGATAAAAAGCTTAAAATAATATACACACATGCAGTAGCGATACTTTGAATGATGACCAACCTACCTGCTTGGGATAATTTAGTACCATTATAATTTTTGAGTCTATTGGTTATTTTTTTCATACAATGGCAGGCATTGAGCATTAGAAATTCTGGACTAACACATAGGAGCACCAAGGTACATAGCATTTTGATCCATGGCAATAAGGCCAGAAATCCGAAGAATATTCTGGTAAATATTATCAGAAACCCCAGCAATATTAATATGAGATTTACTTTTGTTTGTGTATAGACCTGTCATATGCTTGAATTTTTGAAGGGTAGCCAAAACACTAGTGATAGATTTAACATTTGGTTTAGTAAATAGAAGGAGATCATCAGCAAACATAAGAATTGAAATTTGATGTTTTTGGCACTTAGGATGATAATCCATATTTTTATTATTGCATTCAACACTAATCAAGGAAGTAAGAACTTCCATAACTAAGATGAAGAGGGAGGAGGAGATAGGATCCCCTTGCCTAATGCCTTTATGGGTTTTGAAATAACCAAAAGACTCACCATTGAGAGATAAAGAGACATAAACAGTAGATATGCATGTATATATCCAAGCTAAGAAAGGAAGTGGAAAATTCATTCTGGACATAATGGATATGATAGCCTCCCAACTAACAGAGTCATAGGCTTTATGTATATCCAGATTGAGGAAGCACCTAGGGGAAATGTTTTTCCTATTGTAACCTTTTATAATTTCTTGAGAGAGTAAAATGTTATCAGTAATAGATCTCCCTGAAACGAAACCATTTTGATTAGGAGAAATTAAGTCAGCAAGACAATTTTTCATACGAGAAGAGATAATTTTAGTTATACATTTGTAAATGACATTGCAACAAGCAATGGGCCTAAATTCAGTAACTGATTGGGGGAGATTAACTTTAGGAATAAGGGCAAGTTTAGTATGGTTTATACCATTCAGCAAGGTATTGGATTTAAAAAAGTGTTGAATAGCATTACAAAAATCATGTTTAACAATATGCCAGCATTTTTGGAAAAACATAGCAGAAAACCCATCAGGGCCAGGAGAACTATTTGATTTCATTTTTAGAATGGTATCATGTATTTCATCTGTCGTAATTATCTGGATTAGACTATATGCCTGTTCATTAGAGATAGAATTAAGAGGCAAATCATTTAGCACATGTAGATTAGCTACAGAGTCAGTATGAGAAAAAAGAAATTTGTAATAATTAAGAAAGGAGAGTTTAATACCAGACTGAGTGTTAACATCAAACCCATGCATATCTTTAATCATATGAATAATGGAAGCAAACTTCTTTAGTTTCAAGGAATTATGAAAAGTATTTGTGTTTTTATCTCCTCCTATATCCCAGAGAATTTTATTTTTTTCACGGTGCATTTGCAACTCAGATTTGATAGCTAATTTCAATCTTTTGGTGATTTCCTTAACTTTGTTAGAAAATATTATATTACTGGGATCATTCTGCAATTGAATATGTATATCATTAAGTTCAGTGCTAAGTTTGGTAGAAAGGAGGTTACCCTTACCATACTTTTTTGATGACCAAGCTTTAATAGAAGCTTTACAATCTTTAAGCTTCGATTGAAGAATAAACATAGGATTGCCATATTTGGGAGAGTGCCAAATATTAGCAATCAATGGAAAAAATTCAAGATCAGCAAACCAACTATTAAAAAAATTAAAAGTAGAAGGGCCTCTAATATTCCTGTTTCCCCAATCCATAATGATAGGACTATGATCAGATAGAGATGGAGTTGGGAAAAAGGACAGAAGAGAAGGCCAGGCATTGAAAGCAGCAGAATTAAAATACGAACGATCCAATTTACAAAATGTTCTGTTACCTGATCACCTACAGTTATTCCAAGTGTAAAAAACACCAGTTTTTGGAACTTCATAAAGCTGAGCTAGCAGAATGGCATTATTAGGAGGAGCAACATCAACCATAGCCAGAGGTAAGCCACCCTTCTTATCCTCAGAGCATTGCATACAGTTAAAGTCACCAAGGCAAATCCAAGGGATGGAAGTGTGCAAAGTTGGAAGAATGTCAAGAAAGAACTGTCTATTAGCCTTCTTATTATCTGCATACACAAAGGTAATGTTAAATTTAAGTTTTGTAGGTAAGTGATCAATATTGCAGTGGATAAATTGTCTATGAGTAACAGAAGCATTAATAGAATAAGCTTGTGGATTCCACAAAATCAGCAAGTGACCATAAGGGGCTGAAATGTGACTGTGAATAAAGGCCCACCCAGGTGATATATAGCAAAAATGATAGTTTCTTCTTCTGAGTATTTAGTTTCACTGATGCATATAATTTGCAGATTGTTGCCTTTGATGAGTTGTTTAATTTCATATACTTTGGCATCATCATGCCCACGACGTATATTCCAATATCCAATATTGTATAACATCACAAATTTTTGTGTTTATTGGTAGATTGCCGAGTAATTCTTTGATGTCCATGCAGTTTAGAAGTGGCATACTTTTTACTTTTTTTGGAGTTCTTTGCAGTGAGCTTGGCCAAAATTTGCTCTTGATTGTATTCATAGCCATCGTTCATATCATCTTCCGAGCAGTCTTCAAAATCAGATGATGATCCTAAATTAGATACTAAATTATTATCCTTTGTTGGAGTAAATAGGGGTATTTCTTGGGGCGGTTTTAATTTAGCATAAGGACTGTCTGCTAAGATAGCAGTGGTGTTCATAACTGACTTTGGATCAGCAGAAAAATTATTGAACTCAGAATTAAGAGAACAAATATTAACCGGTGTCTCTTTTTCGATGTGTGTATTTCGAATTGTGTCTTGTTTTTGATTGACATTACCTACATCAGTTTGTAATTTTTTCTTTTGATAACTGATGTAATTAACTGAGCTAACTTCACACTGTTGATGTACAATATTGTCTGGTACCACCTGCGAGTTACCTCCTGTTGCCACGATCTCTTCAATTAATTCTCCTTCCGCTATATCAGAAAGAATTGCAAAGGCATTACATGTCTCAATTGGATCATTTGTAACACCCAATGACTGAATATCTTTGGTAATCTGTAGAGTTACTGAGTTATTTACATTACTTACATCCTCCTCTGTATTCTTTTTACCTATGTTTGGCTCCATCACTTTTTGTTTCACTTGATTAACTTTTGGTTTCCATCTCTGTAGCCTATTCTTCATATTATCACCATTAGGATTCCTGGCTACTGTAGTTTTACTTTTAACTGTAGGAACTGGTTTGATAGTTACAACTACTTTCTCACTGATAACTTTTCCTTTCACAAGACTTTTGTCCATATCGCAGTTTTTAGTGGAGTGACCAAAGGCTTTACAAGACGTGCAAATAAGAGGCCTCCATGAGTATTCAATGTACACTTTTTGACAGTTCTCAACTCCATCTCCTATTAACAAAAAGTTAGGTAACTCTTTGTTTGGAGTAATTTCAACTAAGCATTTAACATATTCCATTCTTTCACGTTTTTCCGTGGCCTCATTGAAGCAAACCAATTTCCCCACATGACAAGCAATCCAGTTAATACCCACTAATGTCCAGGCTATATGTGGAATATTATAAAGCTGAATCCAAATAGGAACTGATCTCACTTGCAATTATCCAAAGATTCGATTTCTAATAGTCCACTACTACCACTTGATAAAGGGTGATCTTAACTACACAAGTGAAAGTTAAGACGGTTTTATAAAGGGAGCTGTCTTGCTTCCTGAGTCAAAGACATGACAAGTGTTTTGGTTACCTAAGTCAAATTCCAAGGGTGCGCTGGTTGCCTGAGTTAAATTACCGTAAGGGTTTCTTGCCACTTGAGTCAAAATCAAGACGTTTAAAGGGTGTTCTTATCTCCTGGTTTAAAGTCAAGACATGATTAATAAAATTCTGTATAGGGTACTAGACTGGATATACGATTGTGAATCCAAACCAGTATAAAATTGTTGGTGTCTTCCTTACCTTTACTTTTAGTACATTTACTTGCCGCTCTGATTGTTTTGTGATTATATTATTTGGCTGTATTTTGAATTTGCTGCGGTAAAGTTTAAAATCTTCATGTATATTGCTGAAAAGTTTAAATAACTATTCACCTCTCTTCTAGTGCAAAATAGCTTTAAGAACCATTATGTTGTAGTATACATTATGTTACATTACCCCTCACTTTTGGTATTATAGCACACGTTTTTCAAAAACTTAAAATCTAATTTCAAATTTTTTAAATGGCTACTAACACTAGTAACACACTGTTAACACAATTATAAAAGGCTGATCAACTCTAGCCTCCACAGTCTAATGGTAGTAATTATGTATATTGGTCATGTAGATGAAAATTTATTTACAATCTGATGGCTTTGAAATTTGGTATATCACCCACAGTGAGTATAAGGAACCCGAGACTGCATTCGCTCAATGGACAAACGAGCAAAATGCGTAGGCACTTAATAACTCAAAATCTATGAATGTACTATATCATTCACTAGATAAAAATAAATTTAATAGCGTCTCTATATGTAAGTTTGATTATGAAATATAGAGAAAATTGCAAGTTACACGCCAAGGCATTTGTAAGGTTAAACAAACCAAGATTTCTATGCTAACCAACTAATTATTTAAAATAAAATCAAAAGAGTCCAAATCTGACATTTATTATAGATTTCAAGACATACTGCATGCTTTAATTTTATTAAGAAAATATTACATTGAAGAAGATCAAGTTCAAAAGATTCTTAATTCACTTACAAGTGAATGGATCAAAAAATTGGCTAAGAATGATATCAATGCAATGAAAGTAGAAGAATTAATATGTAATTTAATGTCATATAAAGTATAATTGCAAGGTAAAAATGAAAGCTAGTCAGGTGAGAAGAAAACATTGGAATTCAATGCTATTCATGAAAATCAAGGATCAAAAGACGATGAGGAAACGTCGCTTACGGCTAGAAATTTAATAAAATTCCTGAATTATAAATAAGGAACAAGTTCAGAAGAGTTAATGGAACCCGAACAAATCATGGAGAGAAGATACCATCAAATCTTTTGATGCAACAAAACTGGACACGGAGGGACGGTCCAACCTAAAAGAAATTGAAGTTTTCTCCTACCACAGACTCCTTCAATAAAAAGACAAAACGATCTTACAATGCAACATGAGACGATTCAGACTTCACATCAAGCAGTAGTGACTCAAAGGCAGAAAATGCAAATTTATGCTTCCTAGCGGAAGATGAACAAATACCGGTTGATCTTAAAGTAAAAGTCACAAACATTGAAGAAAACCAAGAGTGGCTCAAAAAAGATTGCTAATTTTAATTAATTTATTTATTGCAATAGAAATCATTAATCTAGATGCTACACTTTCTTAAATAGATAATTTGTGTTTCAGATTTTATTAATTCTTTTAGAAACTTTATTTGAAACGGTAAAATAGCTTTTCAAATTAATAGTGTTTATATTCAATATATAACTTATTTAATTTGAAAAATAATTATTCTAAAATATTATATAATATGTATAAATAAAATATACAAATATTAAAGTAATAAAATTTACAAATATATAAGTAATTATATATTTTAATAAAGAATAAACTTAAAATATTATAGCATTGATAATAATTAATAAATAAGACGAAACTATATTATAAAAGTAAGTATTCTTTAATATAATCATTCCTAGAATATCTTAATTTAGTAAATAGAATTTTTATTGTATTAATTCTTTTTGAAATATTAACATAGTATTCTATCATTTCTAACTTTCTTGTAATAGCAATTAATTCAAAGACAAGACAATTAATTCAAAATAATCTTATTAAATTAATAAGAGAATTAAGGATCGGCTTATTTTCTAAAATATAACATAAATCTACATATAGTATTTGAAAAAATAAAAAAGAATAGAACATACCATGAAATACGTCTATGTTGACATACTAAAAATTTATACGTTGACACATAGACCGTTGAAACTGATTTTCCTTATAAAATTTAAAATAAAAACTGCTATATAACTAAAGTATTTCATCTTTAGACCCATTTTCTCTTATTTTTCCACCATAAAAATTAGAAACATGCTTCATTAATGGATAAAAATACTTCCAAGCACCCACTTGAAAGAAATTCACCATTTTGTGACTTTACACTCTTGAAATCAGGGAAAATTAAGAAGAAGAAAAATGAAGTATGTTATTAGCATGCTTACTGAAATTCAATTTCTTCAAATCCAAATGAAATGAAGAACAAGAGAGGCATAAAAGGATTATATAAAATCTCCAGAATCATCTTCTAAGCAATCAAATGAACCCTATTATAATAAAAAGGAAAGAACCTCAAAATTTGGTTGTCTATAATCCCGTTAACACGGAAAATGAATCTTAGATAGTAGAAGAAGAGGAAGCAGAAATGATGGTTGACCATGAAAATGAGGTTAGACATGTTGGAGTAGTAATTTTTGATGCTAATGAAAATCTAGTGGAATAATAAAAAGAATTTTTTTTTTCATTATCGAAATTGTAGCATTCACAAATTTCCATTCATCAAGAAACGTCGCTAGGATCTTCTTTGTTTATTTAAAAATGTGTATATATTTTTGTTCTATTAAAAAATGTAATTGTTATAATTTTGCAAAGATTTTGTTATATATGATATCTAAATTTGTACATATGATAAGTACTTTTGTATATATGATTTGGTTTTATATAAATGTATATAGTATAACGTATATTATTAATAAATGTTTATAGTACATATAAAATAAATAAAGAAACTTGATTTTAATATAAAAAAATAGTATCTTTTAAAAATTATTATTCGTACTGTTATTTACTTTCTACAACTAATATTATTGTAAAATTTATAAAATAATAAAACATGTAATGAAAATAAATTTCAAAAACTTTTGTACAAAAACATATATGTCGACATATAGAAATATACACATCGACATATAACGTTCAATTTTCAAAATTTTAAATGTTAGTTATTTTTAAGAGGAAATTGATATTAATTAAAATCTTTAACTATAAATCACTAAATAAACACAGAGAAATGAATATATCTTCTTCTCTAATAATTCTAACTTATTTTCAGAAGAAAAAAATGGATTTAAGAAAGAGTGTTTATAAAGAAAATATGAGTTACAACATAGAAGAGACTCTACAATCTTTTAAGAAAGCTTCCATGTGATTTGCAAAATCAAAAACGTTTGGAAATGAATCTGAATCAAATGATTCATGAACCTGAAAGGCAACTCGCATCACTTTGATGATTCATACAATATGTCTTAAGGAAATGGAATTTTACCATTTCTAGAAAGAATAATTATAAGAAGTTCAACAATGAAGACATTGATGCGAATATGGAAAGTCACAAAGGTTGAGAGGAAAATTCCACCAAAGGAACTTTTGTCCCAGACAAAGGATGTATAAAAGTTCATCGAAGAAACCACAAAGTCCGCGAAATAATAGTTTATGCATTTTTCTTGTGTTACATTGTCTGTGTTTTTATTTCTTAAATTAATTAAATTTAGGACAAATTTTCAAAAGAGGCTGCTTTTCAAAACTATTTGCATGAATATGCTAGTTTGAAAACTATTTGCAGTTATAGGCTACATTTAGCCAGCTCAGCGATGAGCTGGCCATTTTTTTAAAAAATACTACGGGGTGCATTTCTGAAATGCGCCCCTATAAATTTGCATTGGCGCATCTGCCAAATGCGCCGGTGTAAATTTTTCTACCTAAAATAAAACAAAAACCAGAATCCAGTTATTCATTTTCTACCCAAAACAAAACGTATTCCACCTACAAAATCAAATTCCGTACCTTTCTTCCGTCGGCTTAAAAATTCATCAAAATCTCAAAATATACAATGATCACTAGTCGGATTACTTCTATAAGCTATTTGGCGTCAATTTAAAGGTAAAATTCTAGCTTAAACTCAAACCCTAGCTCAATTTTGATTACTTTCATATTCTACTTTTCACATATCCATCCTTTCATTTTAATGCTTTATTATGTAGCAATTGATTGTTCTAAAATTAATAATGTTTTTCTTTTTATAAGTATGTCGGATTTCATCCCAATTATTTGCTACTTTAATGGAAAATTGACTATGAAAGAAAACATTACACCAGTATATGTTGGTGGTAAACAAAAAGGTTCAAAGGTTAAAAAAATTGCTTCTATCATGAACTAAAAGAAACGGTGTATAGGGTTACAAAAATTAATTCACAAGAGTATGATGTAAAACTAGTAAGCAAGTGGGTAACATTTCTGGATCTACTGCTATCGATGTAAATGATGATGAAGATGTCGATGTTATGTTTTCCATTAATATGAAAGTGATCGAATTATTTGTAATAAAAGATGAGTTGAGACAATTTGAAGAGCCAATTACCACTAATTTGAACCAACATTCTACCAAAATTCTTGGTACTATTCCGAGTTATCCTTATCAGAGCAATCCAAGTCTAGTATTTCCTACTTGTGTGAATACAAAGTAAGTAATTTGTTTAAGTATTTACATTTCAGTAGTTGAAATTTATAGTGTTTTGATCTCATACTCTTTTTTTCACAGTACTACGGTGCATCCGGGTGAATCAAGCTCTAGATTGGCAAATGACCAATTTTTGAACTCCGTTCCTTCAAATGCTAGAGAGGTTAACAATGATGATGGAGGTCGTAGTTCACCGCATATAGATAGTATGCAAATTGCTTCAATGGATAATGATATGTCATGGATGGATAACATGGAAGTTAATAATGAAGCTCTAGAGTTTGAAATTAATCACGAGAAAGAAAATGAAAATAATGAAGCATCTTTGGTGGAAGAAGAAGATGATGATGATAACGATGAACATATGGAATTTGAGGTGCCTTTGACGGATGATTTATGTAGTGCGAAAATTATGGCGGCATCATTGATTGAAAATGTAACTCCTGTTAGAGATGTTTTTACCTCAGAATGTGTTGATTCTGGTTTTAAAGTGGGAACACAATTTCAAACAAAGGAAATACTTATTCAGCGGTTAAGTGAGTTGTCCATCAAGAATTCTGTTTCTTTTAATCCGATAAAATCCTGCAAAACAGAATACCCCGCGATTTGTAGTGTTGATAAAAATTGCCATTGGAGAATACATGCAATTGTCCCTAAAAATCATTGATGGGGTGGTGGGAAATTATAAAATATGATGGCAATCATATTTGTGTTAATCCGATTATTAATTCAAACCATAAACAAGCTATAAGCAGATTTATTGCTAATAAAATACTTCCTTTTGTGAAATCGGATTTGAATACCACTCCTTCTGCGATTCAAGTTCTAATGCCTGAAACTTTTTTTATCAGAATCGGCTACTTCAAGGCATATAGAGCATTACGTAAAGCACTTGAGAGAGTTTTTGGAGATTGGAAAACATCATATGCTGAGTTACCACAATATTTAGCCACCATCAAAAAAAATAATCCGGGAACATTTTTCAAAGTTGATGTCGAAAGAATCACCAATGATAAAGTTTATTTTAAGAGTGCATTTTGGGCACTCGGTGCATCTATTAAGGGTTTTGCACATTGTCGACCGTTGATTTGCATTGATGGCACTCGCATATACGGTAAATATCAAGGTACGTTGCTAGTCGCGACTGGAGTAGATGCAAATGATGGTATATTTCATTAGCATATGCAATCATAGACTCAGAATCAAAAGATAGTTGGTTTGGTTTCTTAGATGCATGTACTACTATATACATAGTGTTCGCAATAGGTGTTTAACTTTTATATCCGATCGAATGAAAGGTATTCCGAGAGCATTAGATAATTGGCCACAAGAACACCATCATCGCTTTTGTGCTAGACATCTCAAAGCTAGCTTTCAAGTTGCTGGATTTACTCAAAAAAATTTGGTAGACTTGTTTTATTCATGTGCTAGTGCTACAGATGAATTGTAGTACAAAGAGTTAAGGGGACACTTGAAAACTATTGCTCCAGATGCACATGCTTGGATTGAAAGGAGTTTACGGGGTGCAGAGGAAGATTGGGCTCTATGCAAGGATAATGGTGGAAGATTTATGATGATGATGACAAATATGGCCGAAAGTTTTAATGGAGTTCTAAGAGGTGCTCGTGCTTTGCCAGTTAAGTCGTTAGTAGCAAGAACGTTTTATCGTTTAAACGACTATTTCATGAAACGTCATTCCGATGCTGAGGGATTTGAAATGCAAATGAGTCCAAAAGTCGAAACTCTTTTAGCCAAAAGAGCAAAACAAGCAAGATATTGTGAAATTGTTAGATTCAATCAAACCGAATGGCAAGTGAATAATCAATTTGGAAGAGAGTTTACAGTGACATTACAAGATAATATATGTAGTTGCACTTGCAACATACCTTTATTGCAAAAGTTGCCATGTTTGCATGTGATGGCCGCTTGTGCTCGAACCATTGAAGGAGAGAATAAATCATATTACGATTTTTGTTCAATGTGGTTTTCAGTGGAAAATTATAAAGCAAGTTACGCTCCAATTTTTCATCCTATTCCAGATAGTAGATATTGGGATGCATATCACGGTCCATCCATATTGCCACTGCCTACAAAAAGAAAGACGGGACGTCCACGGTCGACAAGAATCAAAGGCATGATGGATAAAATGGGAGAAAGTAAACAAAATGCTTGTAGCAAATGTGGTCAAAAAGGGCATAAAAGAACAAGTAGTCCGTCAAAATAATTTGCATATTTTGTAGTGAAAGATTTGAATGTATTTTGTAGTGAATGATTTGAACGTATTTTGTAGTGAATGATTTGAACGTACTTTGTATTTAAGATTTCATTTGGATGCTTTTCTTCAATTTGTATGTTTTCTGTTAGCTTCATTTGTTCAATGATATTTAATATTTGATATTCATAGTGAATGATTTTCCCACTTCTCTGTTATTTGACTAGAATTGAAACAGCGGCACTTCTCTGTTAAATGCCTGGGCGCATTTGGCAAGCGCGCCCTTCAAATTTCATATAGGCGCACTTCAGAAATGCGCCCATACCTAGATTTGCCTGGGCGCATTTCGCAGGTGCTCCATAGTAATTTTGCAAAGGCGTACTTACAAAATGCGCCACGTGCTGTGTATATTCAAAGGTAGCCAACCTTTCTTCCTCACTTCACCATATTCCACCCTTTCACTCAAAATCCCTAAAACCCAAAATTTTCTAAATTCTCAACCCCAACAGCAATTGCAATTATTTCTTCATAAAATTTGCTAAAAAATGGAAGGATCGTCATCATCTTCTCAAGTTAGAGGTATAACCTTCAAATTAGAAGTATACACCTTTGTTTATAAATTTGGAATTTCGTTTATCAATTTAGTTTTGTATCTTCAAAATGTACATCGAAGCAATTACATTCATTTACATCAAAGTAATTACATTCAAAATGAACATCGAAGCAATTACATTCAATTACATCAAAGTCATTTGTTCAAATTTGCATTCACTTGCATGTTATTCACCTTTGAACATTTTTTCCTTAAAGAGTTGGTACCCGGTCCCGTGAATGCAAGTGTACCTTCATAGTGAACATTGAAGTAATAATAGGAACTTGATGTAGGTATTTTTCTTAAAACATCTGTGCTTACATTAGAATGTTTTTATTTGGTTACTACTTCCACTTTTTTACCTTTTGTTCATTTATGAATGTGTAGAGTGATGAGCCACTTGAGTGTCATGATCATTCAAGCAAATTAAAATTCATCAAGTATAATACTCCACGAGTTCAACTTGCATTACAAAGAGCGGGATTCAAGGAAATATCTAGATTAGGCTTTTTCAAAATAGATCATGTGCTCATTACTTCATTGGTAGATAGATGGAGACCCAGACTTCAACATTCCATTTTTCTACTGGTGAAATTACCATCACATTAGCAGATGTTACTTGTCTTCTAGGTGTTACAATAGAAGGAAATCCTGTTACTATTAGACAGCTAAGTAATTACGAAGACATTTGTCAACAGTGTTTAGGTGTGGTTCCACCTCGGAGTGAGATAAGAGGTGCAACAATTAAGTTGACATGGCTTCGCGATATGTTTACAGATGAGCCGTCACCGGATGCTTCAGATGTAGAAATTGAATATCATGCGAGAGCTGTTATTATACATTTGATGTCTTGTCGTCTGTTTCCCGATCATTCTAAAAGACGACTAAACCTTTTTTGGTTATTGTTTTTTCGAAATCTGGATGAGTGTGCACGATATTCTTGGGGCAGTGCTATATTGGCAACATTATATAATGAGTTAACAAATGTCGCACTCATGAAATCCAAATAGATAGCTTGTTGTCTCTTGCTTTTACAGGTATAATATGCATATATATATTTTCTATAAACTCATATGTAATATTTAATTATAACGTATTCAGATTTTTTATTTATTTTACAGCTTTGGGCATGGACACATCTTCCCATTGGTCGTCAAAATGTGACTTCATCCATGCAGATCGACAGAACATTTTCTTATAGTGCAAGATAGTTAATTTCCAACTACATTTACATGTGTGTATTTTTGTACTAATAAAACTCTAATTGTATAACTATTTATATAGGTGGTTTGGTTTAAGGAGTTGGGTTGAGTCTCCAAAGCAGGTGGCCACTTACTATCGCGACTAGCTCGACATGTTAACAGATGAAGTTGTTATACGGAATCCGTACACACAGGATGTGCTAGTCGATCTTCCGCAGATATGTCTAAGTGGGATGCATAGTTGGCTTTGTAAGACACGTATCATATGCATGCGAGATGTAGAAATGTATAATCCTGATCGAGTGATGCGACAGTTTGGTCTTCAACAACACATACCTGATCTATGTGAACCAAAGCCGAATTTGGAGTTTGCTATCATCCAGTGGAACGATGACATAAATGTATCGTACACCAGCAGTTTCCTACCATTCCTATTTCGAGATACATGACTTGGTACTGGTCGATTACTCGAAGATTCATTGTTGTAGATCGGACTTCTCACGAACGAGCATACACCGCTCGTGCATCGCTTGAGAAAGATGCGTAAATCTTCACATTATCGTGATATTTTTAGTTTGTTCACTTGAATTATGTTTCTAAATTTGAATAAATAACTACAACTTGCAGGTCGATGTACTAGAGACGGTAGGAAGAGGGTTAGACGATATCGGACATGGTAGAGTACCCGAACAAGAAGTCCAACCACGGTGTCTTGATTTGAGGAAACTTATTGACACACTCCTTTTTAGAAATCGATTAACACGGCCAAGCTCTTCCGAACAAGCTATGCGGACTAGAGAGCGAAAAACTAAAAGAAGGCAGGATACACACCAATCGCAACCCGCTGGACCTTCTCAACCCACACTTACTCAAGAGATCCAACTCAACCATGAGTATTCCTATTTTTAGTTTACTATTAGTTTGCTTTTGTAATCGAACTATAACTTCTGCTTTTATTCGAATGTAATCGAATTTTAATTATGTTATCCAGGTTTGGTTTGCTATTAATTACTTAGTTTGCTGTAATCGAATCATGTAATTTTAATTATGTAATCAAATTTGGATTTGAATGATGGTATACTATTAGTTTGTTGTTCAGGTCTGGACAGAAAAATTTACACTGGCGCATTTGGCAGATGCGCCAGCGCAAATTTATAGGGGCGCATTTCTGAAATATGCCCCGTGGTATTTTTTTTTTTTTAAAATGGTCAGCTCATCGCTGAGTTAGCCAAATGTAGCATATAACTGTAAATAGTTTTCAAACTAGCATATTCATGCAAATAATTTTGAAAAGGTCTCTTTTCGAAAATTGTCCAAAAATTTACTTATATCATTGTTGTACACACACATAAACTCTCTTCCCAAGAGAGGAACTCCAATCTGAGAGTATTAAAATGGGAAATATTTTCAAGTTTAATTTGGTTTTCCCTTTTTAGATTTAACATCCATGGGGTCCAAGCGATTAATTTAATGTGGCTGTGAAAAGATTCGAGTTGTCGCTTCTGTCAAGATTCATTCTTTGGCAACCAAAATGAGATTTATCTGGTTATTTGAATTTGAAGACATCAACTTTTGACTCATTCCAACTACTACAATTCCTTATCCATCTTGATCCCATAACCATATCACAATACCTAAGTTGGTGTAACGTTTCCCCAAACGAGAAACCTCAGGATCTAGCATCTTGAAGAACCCAAAAGTCGATTCGGCAATCCCTGTTCGCATGAGCCCTAATTTGCAATTCAAGGTCGACTTATGATTTGGGAAGCCGATGGTTTTTTGATGGGGTGTCAGACTTAGAGTCAATTTTGCTAGCATACGTAGAGGTGGATCTATCGATGGCTGGAATATTCGTGGCAAGCGGTTACAGTTTAGTTGCTGAACGGAGTTGAACGGTTATTTTAACTACAAAGCATTAGCAGTTAGATCGAGTAAAGATGGAGGTAGGGAACAACTTTCATGGTGGAGATGAACGACCAAAGTTTTCCAGAGAGACGCGGTAACAAGGACGATAGCGATTACCAGAGGAAGAGCGGTTACCGGATCATGTTTTGTGCATCAGTAGTTACGAGACCATGTTTTATGGATCACGTGAAGAATGGTATGACTAAACATGTGAATAAGCATTTGCAGTTTTATAGTGGAATCAGAGTCGGCCCAGAGCTAAGACAAACGAGGCATTCGCCTAGAGCAACATCGTCGAACATGGTCAAAGGGGCAACAAAATCCCCGATGTTCTTTTAAAATATTGATATGACAAAATAGCAGGGCAACTATTGACAAAAATGACTAGTAGTGTACTGGTTTAACTTGTAACTTTCAACCTTACAACCAGGGTTCAAGTGCTACATTGTATAAATGCATGTACTATATTTGTTTAATTATTAATAAATGAACCCAATTTCAAAATACACACACTACAAGAGAGAATGGCTATTCCAACGACACCAAGCCGTTGGCGGCCGTTGGTAGCCGTTGGAATAGCTTTAACGCTTTCCAATGGCTTCCAACGGAAGCAACGGAGTATTTCCAACGGCTACCAATGGCAATAAGCCGTTGGAAGCCGTTGCAATAAAATGACCAAAGAGCCGTTGGTAGCCATTGGTAATCTGGGTGAATTTTTTTTATAACAGCAAGCCATCCGCCTTCCAACCACACATAATCAATATATATCCATTTCCACTACATTTCATATATATATATATATATATATATATATCACATATCAAACGCATTATACCACAAACAATATAAACAACCAAAAATTAACATAAAACATTACATTTTCTAACAAAACTACAAGTCAATATGTACGTAAACAACAAAACCCTCACCAACACCAACTCCAATCCATATTCAAGTCAAAATATACAATGCAAACACTTAAATCTCACCACCTCAAAGTCAATATATGTGACGCCCCACCTCTATACCCACGCTAGACAAGAACACTACGGAGTAATGCTGTCGACTAGCATGGAGAATAAGGCTACTGAGGAGCGACCATCTGTATAATTGCTTTGTGCGAGTACCGATATGCCAGATAAAAATATAACTTTTCATCTCAAGAGGAAATCCAACATACCGACACAAACTCAAAGCTACTACACAGTGGCTATAAAGGTCTTCGGAAACAAATATAGAAATAAGCATAACGCAAATCAGTCACAGATAATTCATATCACAAAGGCGGAAGTAGATATGAATATATATAACACATAAAAGTGTTCATCAGAGTAGTGGTCAAATAAGATCCACAACATCACAAAAGGATAGATACAAGTGCTAGACAAAAGAATATGTATACATCAAGGAGTCTATATCTCAAATGTATACAACAAAAAAAACTACTAATCTAAGTAGTTAACCAAAAGTCAGGATGATAACCCCAGAAGAGAAGTCAAGCAGAAGCACCTGTAACATCTTGGTCTGACCCGAGTATTATTTAAGAAGAAAATAATAAACGGATCAGTCTAGCTATAAATATCAGATGGAATGATATAGAATAAGAGATATGACTAAACGTATAATAATCACAATGCCAAGCTGTGATAAATAAATAATTGAAAAATCAATAAGAGATTAATCAATATCGCAAAGATCTTCTCAAAGATAAAAAGGAATGTCATACTCCTAATTTCATTCACCAAGCCAGAACAAATGACATATGCATCAATGCCAATCGTAAAAGTTAGTGAAACATAAATTCCAGAAATCAACACAATTAGAAATCCAGAAATCACAAGAAAAGGATGGCCAATCCCAAACGGAACGCTATTCCATAAACCGGGCATCGACGCACCTAAATAGATACACCCCATGCACAGTCAAACATCGTCGCACCTAGAAAGGTATGACCCATGCAAAGGCAAACATCGACGCACCTAAATAGATACGCCCCATGTAATGTCTAACATCGATGCACCTAGAAAGATACACCCCATGCAAAGTCGAGCATTGACGCACCTAGAAAGATGCGTCCCATGCATAGACGAACATCGACGCACCTAAATAGATACGCCCCATGTAATGTCTAACATCGATGCACCTAGAAAGACACACCCCATGCAAAGTCGAACATTGACGCACCTAGAAAGATACGTCCCATGCATAGACGAACATCGATGCACCTAGAAAGATACACCCCATGTCCTGACTTATTGAGGCGATTGCTCCACGAAGTAAACAAACATCGACGCACCTAAATAGATACGACCCATGTGTAAATAAACATCGACGCACCTAAATAGGTACGACCCATGCGAGAAATGAGACGAAGCTCAACAAAATGAAGTACAGTCCTCCACATGGACAACGAGACATCGCACATTGCTAGTCTAAACCATAAAAGGATCATCATGATCAAAGAGAAGTGTCGATTACAGTAGGCTAGTAAATATATGAGCTTAGCTTCATGTCCCATAACCACTAGCTTAACTTAAATATTTACGAACAAATTGTAGATCTCCACTAGAAAATTGTCACAAGAGATTCAATCGAACAAGTCCAAGAATTAACCGGCGAAGTAAACGCAAGCGTTTCATACCACTTGTTTTACTAGGTCGTTTAATTAGATTTCTCATACGAGTGAGGTAAAGGTTTGT
This sequence comes from Allium cepa, assembly GCA_030765085.1. Lineage (NCBI taxonomy): Eukaryota > Viridiplantae > Streptophyta > Magnoliopsida > Asparagales > Amaryllidaceae > Allium > Allium cepa. The sequence continues at coordinate 253,416,883 of CM060939.1, forward strand.
ATATACTAATAGATTGGAAATCGGTTTGAGAAAACGAGCTTTGTAATAAAATAGTGTTGAAATCATTTGAAGAAAGAGTTTTGATATTTGTTACTAGTATAGAAAACCTTTATATTTTTAAAGTGACAAATCACAAAGAAGATTGTAAGAACAATCAATCACTAAAATTCACATTTGAAGACGTGAATAGAATCCAAAGAAATCGATACCGAATCCATCGAAATGGATATTCCAAGAATTCCCGAAGAAAATAAGTCATCAAAGTCAATAAAAATGATAACAACAAATAGGGAAATAACACAAATCAATTAAAGTTGGAAATTCAAGCAACTAGGCGAGATAGGCAAAATATCATCAGGTCGGTCGGCCGGCTACAGAGCTCGGTCGACCGGACCAGAAAAACAGAAATGCTCGGGGTAGCAGGTCGGTCGACCGGACCCTGAGTTCGGTCGGCCGGACCTGTAACCTGCACTTCCTACAGAGGCTGGGAAGTGCCTGGGTAGCAGGTCGTTCGACCGGACCCTGAGTTCGGTCGGCCGGACCTGTAGCCAGCACTCCCCAAGCCAATCTAATGAATGCCAAATTCTTCCATATTGCTATCGGTCGAGCATCGGCACTAAGGGTTTACGCCAATCGACTACCCGGCCATATAAGATCTTCGGTTCAACACCAAAACATGATCAAAACATCAAAGCTATGACTTTTAATGAATTGAACCCAAAACACTAAAAATTGAAATATTCACCAAATCAATCCAAACCAAAAGCAAATGCACACGAATAAGTGTTAGAAATTCATACCTAACAATCGAAGATAGTTATAGACTAAGATGTGAGATAAAAATCTCACCTTTGAACCCAAATCAATGAAGAAGAAGCTTGAAAGCAAAGGGAGAATCAACCACTCTTCAAATCCAACTCAAGAAGCTTGATTCTAAGCTTAAAAGAAGAACATTCCCAAAGTTAGGTTTAGGAATTTCTGAAATTGATAAGAGAATGAGTTGGAGAAGAAGAAGAGAAGCTTACCAATGGGTTCTTCTATTAGTTTGGAGCTAGAGTTTGATTTGCAAAAGAAAACTAGGGCTTGGAGTTTTAATTTCCTCTTCCACTCTCCATTAACATAAAGCTTGAGTATAAGGAAATGAGGAATGAAGTAATGAAGAGGAGAAGGGGTTGGGACTGAATACATAAGTGGGGTTAATGGGCTCAGCCTAAACCAAAGCCCTAAGTGAAAAAGTAGCAAAATTCTACTATCTCCAAACATATCAAAGTTTACACTCAAAAAGGTCGCAAACGGCATTTTAAACTCAATGGGAGTGGTCCCGAGTCCTAATTCGACCGTATGCAAAAAGTAGCCTTTCGGACTAAATTCCGAGTATCGATAAAATATTTAAATAAAATATTTAAATATAAAAATCGATAAATATGCGGGTTGTTACAGACTCCCCTTCTTAAAGAAATTGCGTCCTCGCAATACTTAAGAAGAAAATAAGAAGTAACAACCATAGAAGCATATCAACACAAAAGAAAATTTGAAATAGGAAGTTCACCATAAGGAGCATGAAAGAGTAAGCCTGAACGGGATTGCTCGATGAATTCTCTGGATTCCCAAGAGCAATCCTTAGGATTTGAGAACCATTGAACTCTCACAAGAAGAACATCTTTATTCCGAAGGCGCTCAACCTCCGAAGTAATGATGCGAATTGAATGTTGCTCATAAGTCAAAACTGGTGAGACTTCAATTTCATCAATAACACTGGCTCGAGAATAAAAATAGGAAACCTAAAAGCATTTCCATAGTTAAAAGATGCAGAAAACGTCAAGAATAGCAGAAAATTGAGCCAGTGCAACGACGTAGTACAAAAACGGTACGCTCGAGAAACTAGAAACTCGAATAATTTAGAACACCGACGTAGTACAAAAACGGTACGTCCAATGAACCGATAAACCGGAACAACGATGTAGTATAATAATGGTACATCCATTGATCCAGATAAGACGGAACATCGATATAGTATAATAACAGTACATCCGATGAACCGAACAGCATAAAAGAACATCGGATGCTAGCTTATAAAAAAAACAAGATAAAGCTCAATAAAACGAAGTATATCAAAACGTCCGATGAAATTAATAAAAAGATAATTCCATTCAGACAACATCAAAGAGTCAACCACTTGTTGCTTACAACAAAGCGCATTGGCAACACGATTTCCCTTCCGGGAATAAAAAGAATATCAAGATCATAAGATGCCAGGAACTCGAGTTGACATGAAGTTCCTTATGAGAAAATAAATATTCCAAAGATTTATGATCGAGGTGGAGAACAAATTTCTTCCCCAAAAATGATGATGCCAAACTCTAAAAGCGAAAACAATAGCTGCGAGCACTAGATCATAAGTGGCATACCTAGTCTCAACCGGCTTTTAATGATTTAGAAGCACAAGTGATAGCACGTTATCTCATGCAAGAGAACGGCATCCAAACCAATACGACTAGTATCGGTACAAATAGCAAAGTCTTGGTTCCCCTTCAGGAATCACAAGAATAAGAGTATCGAAAAGAAAGAACTTCTTTTAAATAATTTTCTTTCCCGAAAAGCTAAAACTTTCAAAACCAAAATTATCTCAATGTAAAAATATTTCTAGAAAAGTTTACATTTGACAAGTCAATATATCGTGTCTGATTGTCTCATCAAAGCGTTTAGGAAATTCTTATCGATAACGTTGATCAAGCGCATCGACCAAAATTCTTAAAACACTAAATGGGCAATACAATCACATAATCATCTTTTATAGGATAAACATGTTTCTAAAAACTTTTGAAAATTCTCTTTGTTCGTTCTAAAAACAGAAATCCTATTTATACTTATAAATAAATATTATGAAAAAGATTTGCAAAAATTTTAATTTGCTATTTTCATCCAAAATCAATAAATATAAGAATGGAGTTATCGAGATCGTAGAATACTCGATTCATAAAATGGATGAAATAAGCTGGACAAATTGAATGACATAATAAGTCATTCATAAGAATCATAACGAGTGCGGAATATGGTAAGTAACCTCCGCAACTCGTAGCAAATGAAAACCTGTGGTAAAGTCGGACTGAAAAGACCTTAGCACCACACAAAAGATTACTTAGGTGATAATCCTAAGACAAGCTCAAAAATACCGGAAAGTTTCACAAACTATTTAGATGAGAGAAATAACACTTTCTCTCACCTTGAGGGTTTTAAAGAATAAAACGATGCCTTCAAAAATTTGAAATCGGAATCTCAAGAAAAATAGAAATCTGCTTAACAGATAGAAAATGTCGAAGATGAATAGTCCACACGGAAAATAGGATATGGGCTTCACAACGATTAAGCCAGTCCTTACAAAAAAATCAATTCCGAAGCCTAAGTAAAAAAATCGGCTCGGAAAGAAAAATCACATAAAATAATTTCGACATCAATAGAAAGCAAATTGAGTGTTGCGGATCCATCCGGATTCACAATCCTCAAAGAAGTCATCAAGCTCAAAATATTTAAAGAAAAAGAATCAACTAGTTCTTTTGATATAAAACTGATGAGATGAACCCATATCAACAAGAACTAAAAATGATGATCACAAAACAAATGTAATCAAGGATTAAATGAGAAATACCTTGACCACGAGAAGTGTTACCAAGGGCTTGCACTAAATTGAGCTTTCCCTCCTCTTTCCCTCCTTCCTACTTTGAAGTATGGGACATGCAGTTATATGTTGACCAGAATTTTTACAATAGCGACAATAAAGAGGTTTCGGACACTCCCTTGCATAGTGGTCCGTAGAACCACAATTGTAGCATTGCCCACGACTAGAGGTAGGGACTTTTTCTACCGGGGTTTCTTGCCTCCCTTTCTTGTTGGGAATGGGACCTTTGAATTTAATAGGCCTTTTCATGACGAAGAGCGATACCAATAAGCTGATCAAAAGAAACTTCTAGTTTCAAAAGTAATGGCTTCTTAAGATTCTTATTCAAGCCATAGACAAAACTCTAATTTTTCTTCAATGGGGTATTAATGTACTCAACCCCGTATTTGAAAAGAGATTTGAAAGATGCGACATAGTCTGTCACCGAAGATTCACCTTGAACAAGGTCAATAAAACGCCGTGCTAAAGTTACCTTTTCAGCCTCCGGCACAAATTTCAATTCGAATCTTTCCCGGAATTGCTCCCAAGTGAGATCTGCTTCAACGATTTCAGAAATTAAAAGCTCATACCAATCTAATGCTCTTTCTTGGAGCATGCTAGAAGCCACCTGGACTCGATGTAGATCAATAAGGTTCATGCGAGAAAAGATGCGATCGCATGATTTGAGCCAAGCTTGAATTTCTATAACACTCTCGGACCCTTTGAATGGCCTGCCACCCAAATCGGTATAGTCTCTGCACAAGCGTGCAAAAATAGATCTAGGATGAGTAGGCTCTGGATTGGGACCGGCTGCTTGAGCGTTCTTTACTAGATCAAGAAGTTGCTGGGCAGACATAAATACTCCATCTTGGGGAGTAGCACTAGATTGAACGGCGCTAGGATGGCCTGGTCTAACCATTTCTCTTCTTTAAGAAAGAAATAAAGAAGAAGAAAAGGTTATTCTCAAGATAAATATCAAGCAATCTTGATAGATAAAACAAGGAATCATAAAGAAAATAGGATGAATCGGTACGAAGACTCGAATTAAATCCTAAAGCACGACTCCTAAGATGGACTTAGGACGATGATCCTTGTTATAATATTCCATATTGTTCCGAAGTTTGGCTCTGATACAAAGCTGTGACGCCCCACCTCTATACCCACGCTAGACAAGAACACTACGGAGTAATGCTGTCGACTAGCACGGAGAATAAGGCTATTGAGGAGCGACCATATGTATAATTGCTTTGTGCGAGTACCGATATGCCAAATAAAAATATAACTTTTCATCTCAAGAGTAAATCCGACATACCGACACAAACTCAAAGCTACTACACAGTGGCTATAAAGGTCTTCGGAAACAAATATAGAAATAAGCATAACGCAAATCAGTCACAGATAATTCATATCACAAAGGCGGAAGTAGATATGAATATATATAACACATAAAAGTGTTCATCAGAGTAGTGGTCAAATAAGATCCACAACATCACAAAAGGATAGATACAAGTGCTAGACAAAAGAATATGTATACATCAAGGAGTCTATATCTCAAATGTATACAACAACAAAAACTACTAATCTAAGTAGTTAACCAAAAGTCAGGATGATAACCCCAGAAGAGAAGTCAAGCAGAAGCACCTGTAACATCTCGGTCTGACCCGAGTTATTATTTAAGAAGAAAATAATAAACGGATCAGTCTAGCTATAAATATCAGATGGAATGATATAGAATAAGAGATATGACTAAACGTATAATAATCACAATGCCAAGCTGTGATAAATAAATAATTGAAAAATCAATAAGAGATTAATCAATATCGCAAAGATCTTCTCAAAGATAAAAAGGAATGTCATACTCCTAATTTCATTCACCAAGCCACAATAAATGACATATGTATCAATGCCAATCGTAAAAGTTGGTGAAATATTAATTCCAGAAATCAACACAATTAGAAATCCAGAAATCACAAAAAAAGGATGGCCAATCCCAAACGGAACGCTATTCCATAAACCGGGCATCGACGCACCTAAATAGATATGCCCCATGCACAGTCAAACATCATCGCACCTAGAAAGGTATGACCCATGCAAAGGCAAACATCGACGCACCTAAATAGATACGCCCCATGTAATGTCTAACATCGATGCACCTAGAAAGATACACCCCATGCAAAGTCGAACATTGACGCACCTAGAAAAATACGTCCCATGCATAGACGAACATCGACGCACCTAAATAGATACGCCCCATGTAATGTCTAACATCGATGCACCTAGAAAGATACACCCCATGCAAAGTCGAACATTAACGCACCTAGAAAGATACGTCCCATGCATAGACGAACATCGATGCACCTAGAAAGATACACACCATGTCCCGACTTATTGAGGCGATTGCTCCACGAAGTAAACAAACATCGATGCACCTAAATAGATACGACCCATGTGTAAATAAACATCGACGCACCTAAATAGGTACGACCCATGCGAGAAATGAGACGAAGCTCAACAAAATGAAGTACAGTCCTCCACATGGACAACGAGACATCGCACATTGCTAGTCTAAACCATAAAAGGATCATCATGATCAAAGAGAAGTGTCGATTACAGTAGGCTAGTAAATATATGAGCTTAGCTTCATGTCCCATAACCACTAGCTTAACTTAAATATTTACGAACAAATTGTAGATCTCCACTAGAAAATTGTCACAAGAGATTCAATCGAACAAGTCCAAGAATTAACCGGCGAATTAAACGAAAGCGTTTCATACCACTTGTTTTACTAGGTCGTTTAATTAGATTTCTCATACGAGTGAGGTAAAGGTTTGTATATACTAATAGATTGGAAATCGGTTTGAGAAAACGAGCTTTGTAATAAAATAGTGTTGAAATCATTTAAGAAAGAGTTTTGATATTTGTTACTAGTATAGAAAACCTTTATATTTTTAAAGTGACAAATCACAAAGAAGATTGTAAGAACAATCAATCACTAAAATTCACATTTGAAGACGTGAATAGAATCCAAAGAAATCGATACCGATCCATCGAAATGGATATTCCAAGAATTCCCGAAGAAAATAAGTCATCAAAGTCAATAAAAAATGATAACAACAAATAGGGAAATAACACAAATCGATTAAAGTTGGAAATTCAAGCAACTAGGCGAGATAGGCAAAATATCATAAGGTCGGTCGGCCGGCTACAGAGCTCGGTCGACCGGACCAGAAAAACAGAAATGCTCGGGGTAGCAGGTCGGTCGACCGGAACCTGAGTTCGGTCGGCCGGACCTGTAACCTGCACTTCCTACAGAGGCTGGGAAGTGCCTGGGTAGCAGGTCGGTCGACCGGACCCTGAGTTCGGTCGGCCGGACCTGTAGCCAGCACTCCACAAGCCAATCTAATGAATGCCAAATTCTTCCATATTGCTATCGGTCGAGCATCGGCACTAAGGGTTTACGCCAATCGACTACCCGGCCATATAAGCTCTTCGGTTCAACACCAAAACATGATCAAAACATCAAAGCTATGATTTTTAAAGAATTGAACCCAAAACACTAAAAATTGAAATATTCACCAAATCAATCCAAACCAAAAGCAAATGCACACGAATAAGTGTTAGGAATTCATACCTAACAATCGAAGATAGTTATAGACTAAGATGTGAGATAAAAATCTCACCTTTGAACCCAAATCAATGAAGAAGAAGCTTGAAAGCAAAGGGAGAATCAACCACTCTTCAAATCCAACTCAAGAAGCTTGATTCTAAGCTTAAAAAAAGAACATTCCCAAAGTTAGGTTTAGGAATTTCTGAAATTGATAAGAGAATGAGTTGGAGAAGAAGAAGAGAAGCTTACCAATGGGTTCTTCTATTAGTTTGGAGCTAGAGTTTGATTTGCAAAAGAAAACTAGGGCTTAGAGTTTTAATTTCCTCTTCCACTCTCCATTAACATAAAGCTTGAGTATAAGGAAATGAGGAATGAAGTAATGAAGAGGAGAATGGGTTGGGACTGAATACATAAGTGGGGTTAATGGGCTCATCCCAAACCAAAGCCCTAAGTGAAAAAGTAGCAAAATTCTACTATCTCCAAACATATCAAAGTTTACACTCAAAAAGGTCGCAAACGGCATTTTAAACTCAATGGGAGTGGTCCCGAGTCCTAATTCGACCGTATGCAAAAAGTAGCTTTTCGGACTAAATTCCGAGTATCGATAAAATATTTAAATAAAATATTTAAATATAAAAATCGATAAATATGCGGGTTGTTGCAATATATACACAATAACCATCAAACACAATCCTTACCACCTCAAAGTCAATATATACAATAACCAAACACAAAGACGATAATCATCATACCTCTCAAGCATCATCCTCACCACCGGAAGCACCGGACGACGAAGGGAAGAAACCATGCCTTTCGCGTACTCCGCTAAGCGTTGATTCAGCTGCTCCATTTGTATAGCGCGCAGATGGTCCTACTCTTGCAGTTGCTCAATCATGGCTCTAAGCTCTTTTATTTCTGCTTTGTCACACGCCTTTTGAGCTGTCCGAAACTACAAATAGAATGTGAGATGTTCACATTTGTATTATAATCATTTTCTTAAGCAATGCATATTTTAAAATATAGAAACGTAAATGACGTAATCTTAAGCAATGCATATACCACAAGAAAATGCATATTTTATTAAATGATAATGGTGCATGATGGTAAATCACGTATATGTTAGATTTAACTCAGGTAGAAATCATCATATGTAGCTAGTGTATCTAAAGTTTAATTTATTAAATATAATATTGCAATGTTTATAAGATTACCGCTTGGTTTCCATAGCCATAGCGCCTATTCCGCTGCATCAGATCAATGATAACATCGAAAATATTATCTTGGTCATCTACCGTCAACTCATCGCAATCCGATTCTGAAAGCAGCTCTGCACGTGCCTCTTGAAACTTTGCCTAAAATAAAAAACAATTACATGTTAAAAGTAGTAAAATAAGATTTAAACTTATCGATATTAATAAAATAAGATTTAAAATATGCATACATATGCAGCCATCGACTTATCATCCTCATCCCACTGATATGTAATATTACCAGCATTGTCTGCTTGTCTTGATGCGTGGGTGTGGTAAATACCTCCATCATAGACACGGGACGTACAAGCGATCTTTCCTGCAATAAATAATTTATATATTCTAATTTTTCATAGCTAATTACTGAACTGATTAAATACAAAATGTAATAACGGTTTCGATTCGTAACTGATAACTTTACCAAGTCCTCACAGTGATGCTGAAAAGACTTGGAGCTGCCACGATGCGTTACAGGATTCCTACTTCTATTGGCGGAGTTCCTCTCCGACTTCACCTGCAATTTAAATTGAATAGTGGATTTACTAATTGCGAAATAATTAACTATATATTTGGTAGATTTACCTTGAACTCGTCGGTCTCCCACCAACTCATCCAAGAATCCCATATGGAAGCGCTCATTCAGTTCAGTTTCTTCCCCGATTTTTTAAAAGCTGACATTACCTCCCTGTAATTTTTGGCGACCTTCGAATTCCAGTGGCGCTGAACCATGGCGACATCGGGCTCCGCCAAGTCCACCTGCCCCTGTACAAAGAGAAAATATTACTAATTGTTCATTTATACTTATTCATATAGTAAAGTGGTATAAACTCACCAGAAAATCCTGCCAGATGGCCTCCCTGACTTGGTCAGGGATCTAACTCCACTTAGGCCAACAATTTGTCATCCTGCTCATATATGATTGCTTGAAAATACCAAGCACAACTCCCGAGGGCTCCAAATCAAATCCCCCGTGTTAAATATAAAACAAAGCTTTAGACAAGTATATATATCTATGAACAAATTTATGTTGTTATCATTTTAATTTTGATACTTACGCTCCATCAGCCTTCGGCTGCAAATATACAAGTGGTCGGGACGGAGGCTCACCACTACTCTCGTCGGCCGAGCGAGAAGAGCTACGACGTCTGGAGCCTGACATAATACCTGTTGAAAATATCTATTTTTAATTATAGACATGGATAAAATGATGATGATATGTGGTGCATGTAATAAAGTCATTTTTAATTGGTAGTGCGCATGTAATGATGATGATGATATGTGATGCGTGTGCGTGAATAATTGTAAAAATTACCAGATATTACTCAGTCCTCGTCGTTTTTTGATTCAGACTTAGTCTCGTGTTCTATATCGTTTTCCTCTACGCTCTCAAATGCTTCGACTGATACATTTGTCTCATCATTTAATTGTCCAAAATCAATTTGATCGTCTGTAATTGTGATTTCAACATTTTCCTCGATATCTGCTTGATAGGCTTATTCTTCTGGAATATTCATTCCATCGAATGTAAATCTCGCCTTGGTTTTAAAAACCGCAGACCAATCCGCTTTATCTCTTTTTAGAGACGGCTAAGGGGCGTAATAAACTTGTAGGGCTTGTTTGGCTATTACAAAAGGATCGTACTGCTGATAACGGGAGGTACGTTTTATTTCTATAAGATTATAATTTGGATGCACGTTAATAGCAGAACCTGGAACATTGCTGAACCAGTTGCATCTAAACAAAAACTTCCTCTGCGGGTCTTATAAAATATGTCAATTGCAAAATCTAGGTTAACACGCCATAAAAATCATGTATATGATTATTAGGATCATCACTGCCTTTAACAAATACACCGGTATTGTTTGTTAATTTTTCAGCACCGTATTCTTTGGTGTTGAATTTATATCCATTAACGAAAAACATTGGATACGTTTTAACTTTCCTTTTCGGTCCCAACGCCAAATGTTTTAATCCTTCATCGACCACATTATTTGTAGGATCACAAACGTAGTTCGAAAACCAAGTAGCGAAATTTTTGCTTAAATCGTCGTTTGGATTTTGTGATTCATAAACACTGCAAACAAAAACATAATATATTGATTTATTATTAATTTACACATGCAGTATTAAATTAAATTTATCAAAACTTTTAATTTGATAATTACCTAATAAATGGTGCAACTTCTGGACAATTAAGAAGAATATGTGTGTGCGCTACATGGTAATCTCTACCATCTAACCATACTTCTACACATTTTCCAACATTCGACCATGTTGTTTAAAAATAGTTAACATTGCTTCAGAAGAAGAATCTTGTTCAACGGCCTCATCATTACGTGCAACACTTTGAAATGATATATTCACATGATCGTTGAAATAATGAGAAAAAAGAACTATGCTTCTTCTTCGATATATGATTTGCAAATCGAACCTTCAACTTGAGCTTTTTGTCTCACTTTTTTCTTTAAATGATTTAAGTACCTAATAAAAAATATTTCATATCAATATTGATTTTTATTTATAGTTAAACTAACATTTACATACTCTGTATTAATAACATACCTCTCGAATGGATACATCCATCCATATTGCACAGGACCTCGAAGACGTGCTTCAAATGAAAGATGAACAGGTAAATGCTCCATTATATTGAAAAAATATGGAGGAAATATTTTCTCCAGTTTGCATAGCAGTATAGGGATTTCTACCTCAAGTTTACGAAGACGGTCAACTCTTAACGTAGTTGAACAAAGCTCCTTATAAAATAACTAAGTTCTGTTATAACCTTCCAAACTTTTACGGGCAACAATTCTTTGAAAGCGACGGGTAACAAATTTTGCATCATTACATGACAATCATGGCTTTTCATCCCACTCGGTCTTCCGTTCTTATAGTCGACACATCTACGAAGATTAGATGAAATTCCATCAGGAAATCGTAATCCTTCCACCCATTTTAACAGTACTTTAACTTGGTTGTTATCTAGTTCATAACATGCTTTGGGTTTTTTAGTGTCATTTGGCTTCATATGAAGCTCAGGACGATTACATATTTCTTCTATATCACGTCTTGATTTTAGATCGTCCTTAGTCTTGCCCTTAACATTCAAAAGTGTATTAAACACATTATCGAATACGTTTTTCTCGTTATGCATCACGTGAATGTTATGACGGATTAAGAGATTTTTCCAATAAGGCAACTCTCAGAATATACTCTGTTTGCACCAATTATGAAACATCGATTTACCTTGGATTTCAGTTTGCTGCCTGGTTTCATGTATCTTTGGATAATCTTTTACAAGTTCATATATATCTTCACTTGACCAAATCGTTGGTGGTTGTAAAGTCTCATGTCTATTAGCTATGAAGTTTTTTTGTCCCTTCTAAAAGTATGATTAATATGGAGAAAACGTCGATGACAATCAAACCATGAAATTTTCTTCCCATGACGTAAAGAAAATGCTCGTGTTTCTTCCATACAGTAAGGGCAAGCAAAACGACCGGCCGTACTGCAACCCGAAAGCATTGCATATGCAGGAAAATCGCTAATAGTCCATAACAAAGAAGAGAACAACCGAATTTTTTTTGATACGTTGTATGTTTCAACTCCTTCATACCATAATGTTTTCAACTCTTCGATTAGTGGTTGTAAGTAAACATCGATACCCTGTGTCGGATCATCAGGGCCAGGGATGACAATTGTGAGAAACATATATGGAGCTTTCATACACATCCACGGGGGTAGATTGTAAGGTGTAATGATTATAGGCCAAGATGAATATTTAGAACCAAACTGAGAAAACGGTGAAAATCCATCAGTACACAAACCTAGTCTTATGTTACGACTCTCCGCTGGGAAATCGGGATATTTCTTATCAAAATACTTCCATGCTTCTCCATCAGATGGGTGTGTTAACGTACCTTCTTCAGGTGTTCTCACACTATTCCATCTTATATAATGCACTGTTACAGATGATGCATATAACCTTTGAAGTCTAGGAGTGATAGGTAAATAATGCATACGATTGTATGGAACTTCTTTTTTTTCCTTGGTTTGTATCTTTCTTGATTACATATATTACAATTCCAAAGACTGACATCATCTTTCCAAAACAACATGCAACCATTTAGACATGTATCAATTTTTTGATATGGCAAACCGAAAGATGACATAAGTTTTTTCACTTCATAATAATTTTCACACATTAAATTATCTGATGGCATATGGTGTTTAGAAGCTTGTATAACAGTCGTAAATCTGGCTTCTGTGAGGTTGTACTTTGATTTCATTACAATGTACTCTGCAGTTGTCGATAATTGAGTGCCGCTAGTACATCCATTCCAAAGAGGTTTCTTAGCAGCATCCAATAAATTATATATATTTTTTCGCTCCAACATTTGGTTCCTCTTCGACGTTAACATCGTCGTTATTAATTTCAACAGTGGGGAACATTGATTGTGCTGCATCTTCAACCATATGTTCTATGAGATTCGTCGTACTAACTTCATCACTAATGACCTCTATTGACTGTTCTTCGTTACGTGTTATAATTTCTCCATGACGATCTCACACCAAATAATTGGTTACGAAACCATATTGGCGCAAATGAATCCTAACCATATTCGGTTCTAAATGCTTCAACAATTTACACCTACTACATGGACAACGAATTTCTACGTCGTTTCCAATATTACTTGAAGCAAATTCGACAAACACATTTACCCCGTTAAGAAAATGTTTACTTATTGAGCCTTCCATTTCTCTTTTTTGATACATCCAGCTCCGATCAATAAAATAATTGACCATTTTTCCTACTGTAAAACCTACGATCAATAGTAAAAAAATTATTAATCAAATTCGATAAACACATTTAGATTTTACTGTTTTTTATAATCCATTTTCGTTTACATACAAAGTTATATTTCTTGATATTTTGTTCACATATTTGTACCTTTTATGTGATGCTCGGTCATCCTACTTCACATTACAAATACAATAGTAATTACATTTCTTAAATCATATCATTATAAATGATTTATCAAAATTTCGACAGCACTTCCCTCATATTCCTTGTATCGTACACATATGCATGTACAAAAGGAACGAAAAGGAAATGCCGTCGAAATTTTGTGAACCGTTTATACGATATGAATTACGAAACATAATTACTTTATAGTGTTTGTAACTTGTCCAATACAGGGACAAATCCAACAGATATTGTATCAGATGAATATGAATATCCGTTTTGCAATAAAAACGAATATTCATACAAAGAACATATACAACACTTGTCAGACGGGGCCAAAAATTCACTAAGGGATTTAAATTTTATTTATATGTTACCGTTTTTATTAAATATATAAAATAAAGCATATTATGCATTTTTTTATATTCTACTATTTTATTAATATATAGTAAATTATATGATTTTTACTATTTCACAAAATATATAATTCATGTGTGTATATATACTAAATTATGTACTTATTTATCTAATGCTAATTTAAATCAATCCTAACTAATCTAATGCTAATTCAAATGCGCAGTTACACTAAATTATAAACATATGTATATATATGCATAATATATATACACAAACAATTTGGACATTTGGATGGTAATATGTGTAATTAGCACTTAGTTTGGTATAATAAACAATCAATAGGCCATTAGATACAACTATAACAACAAATTAACACAAAAATAGAAAAATTTAAAATTTTAGGGTTTTAGGCAGAACCTGATTTTGGCGATTTCTGGGGATGGAGAGAGGGTGCTGGTGCTGAGTGATGGCGTCGGAGCGGCTGCCGGTTGCGTTGGGAAGCTGGGAGGAAGAAAGGAGGAGGAGTGGAGGAAGGGTTTTTGGTGAATTTGGGGAAGAAGGAAATAATGTTTCAGTCTCGGCCTGGTTGCAGGTATATGCAAATATTTCCAAAGGCTTCCAACGGCCGCAAATGGCTTTATTTCCAATGGTTACCAACGGCAAGTTAAAAAAATAACAAGCCGTTGGTAGCCATTGGAAACTCCCGTCGGCGGCCGTTGGAAACCTATCGTGGCTATATACTGTATTTCTAGTAGTGACACGTATGTAGATATAATAATAAAATTAACGATTTATCGATTTTTATACCTTTATAGAATGATACTTCACTCATATTAAGATAAACTTATAACTCCTTATATATAATTTATAATAATCATATATGCAAATGTCCATCACTTAGAGTGGAAATATGATAACTCCTTATATATTATTCATTTACACAACTTATTTGCCTCTTTTTGTTGATAATAAAGGGGGATCAATTGTATAAAATATAATAGGCAAAAAGATAAAGGGAGTTGTATAAGAACATATTTTGGGGGGAGTTTTACTTAAACATCGATATATTTTGTAAAAATATATCTAGTGGTTGTCATCATCAAAAATGAGGGATTGTTAATACCCAAGGTATTATAACAATAAATATTGTTACTAATGTTTTTTGAGTTGTATAGTATATCGTGCAAGATATAAATATTTAGTAAGGTGTTGATTGAATAAAAGCTTGAAGAATCGATTAGTATAAACAATTCAAGAGTTGACCAATGTATATTTGAAGATTCATGAGTTTTGAAGAGTTCAAGAATAAAAGCATGAAGAGCTCAAGAAATACGTGTTAGTTTTATTGAGTCTAAGTTTAAAGGTTAAAGACCTGAATAATATCGTATCTTTGGCTATCTTTACTTCGAAAATTATTATTTAACAGTCAAAATGTTTTTAAATAAAATAGTATTTAATTTATATATCAAAACCAATTTTAATATTGTTTTCATTAAAATATTTATTTTGAAACATATTTAAAGTGTTTCTGAAAATATACAAATTATAATGTATATGTCGCCATATAAATATATGTATGTCGACATAGTGACCATTTGTCGGTTTTTAAAAAAATCAAAAAGCGGCAATTTTTGGTGCCACCCTTTGACCAATAAGCACAACTATTCAAATTCTATTTAAAGAGTTCTGAACTCGAATTTTAAATAATAAGTTTCATTACTTTCTTTATCTCCTTTTTTTAATTATGTTTAATATTTCAACAAAGTTCTTCTAAATTCTACATTAACTCTCACACTCTCTCTCCTTACATATACTTAAAAGATCAAAGATGATTCACTTTTTCTCTACACCATTAACTCTCTGATCTTCATTCTTTTATACTCAAAGCAAAGATATTCTACTACTAAAGGTGTATAAGAAATCGTATCAATAACAATATGGGCATTTCACTAGAAGGACAAACTTTGCAGTCCAATTAGTTTCTAGGACACACATCCATAGAAATTAATATCAAGGCCAAAGTCAGCGGAATAATTACTTTTAAGAACAAAGTCAGTAGTCCAATTACTTTCAAGTACATAATTTCATAGGTTTTTAGGCCTTAAAAACTAATTATTTTGTATTTTGTTCTTATAAGTAATTATTTCAGTTGTATGTCCTAGAAACTAATTGCACTTATTGAAGGGGTCCTTATGGATAATTTCCACAATGATCGAATGATCTGATTTCTGGTAGTCCACCACCACCACCACTTGATAAAGTGATTTTAACCACACGAGTGAAAGACAAAACGGTTTTGTGAAGGGTGCTGTCCTACCTTCTGAGTCAAGGACGGGATATGTGTTCTGGTTATCTAAGCCAAATTCCAGAGGGTGTGTTGGTTATCCGAGTCAAATTCCAGTGAGTGTTTCTTGCCACTTGAGTCAAAGTAAGACATGTAAATGGTGTTCTTACCACTTGGTTTAAAGTTAAGATGTGATTAATGAAATTCTGTATAGGTACAATGTTGGATGTAGGATTGAGAATTTGAACCAGTATAAAATTCTTGGCATTCACTTTACCTTTACTTTCACTGCATTTACTTACAGTTCTTTGATTGTTCTGTGATTACATTATTTGGCCGTGTTTTGAATTTATATAATAAAGTTTGAAATTTGTAAGTATATTATGAATTTTTTTAAATACACTATTTACCTTCCCTCTAGTGTAAAATAACCTTAAGATCTATTATGATGTAGTATAGATTAGGTTATACCACGCCTTCACATTTGTACATTTCAAATTTTTTTAAAAGTATATATATGCTATTTGAAATTTGAATTTAAAAGTTAAAATAGATATTTACTTAGATTTGGATTTGTTTTTGAATTTTAAATTAAAAAAAGATTATTAGGATATTAATTCTAAATATTTTGAATTGGCCAAAACTATTTAAATTAATATCTACAATTATTATACACACTCATATAATTTCACAATAAACTATGGATAATAAAGACATATACGGAAGGATAAATGTGCCCATTGCGGTGTAAATCTCAACATATATATTCATACACATTAACCATATACACGACTTATATAGTGCACATGTACTATACAAATATAAGTGTATTCAATACATTTATAAAATATAACTTATATAAAACCTTCTATAATCAAATAAAATAAAATAAATATTTTATCTAAATAGTTTTTAGATTGTACCTAAAATCCAATTAGCTTCAATGCCCAAAAAAAGTTTAAAATGGAACTTTTTTTGGAATTAATCCATTTATCCCACGACACGGCCAGTTCCTTCAACTCATACCCATCATGAGTTTTTCTCTTTGTTCATTAGTCTTCCAGAATAAGCATGACCAGTTAAATTATTTGGCAATTCATAATTATGAGTATAATATTTCCCCGTCCCAACTGCCTGAATTTAGATGTACACCTTTAATGAGAATTAAACATTTCCATTTATTTTTTGCACTTCGTGGATGTTTCCTATTATATTTCATAATTTTACCATCTTTTGGTTTATTTTCTCATCATTTGCCGACTCTCTCATTAGACAATTGAGTTCATGGTTCTCATGAACCCCCAAACTTATCTGATTTAGTTATGATAAAAACAATATTTATCTTGTTCCCTTGTAGTGGAGGCTAATGTATAAATATATCATGAGAAGTAAATACGTACAAAAAATAACAAATAATAGTTAAAACCAATATATATGCACAATGTACAAATTTCAAAACAAGATACACACTTTATCCATGATAAATTGATCTTTATCGTCTAAAAAATCACATTGCACATCATCTCTTTCGTTATTTTCTTTTATCTTCACATCGTCGTGTTACGTTTCAAATGAAATAAGCTGAAAATTATCATATAATATGTAACATTTTAATAACAATAGATTGACAAACAAATTCTTTTTACTTACCATAAACTTAAAATAAAAACAAGCAAGTTGACATTTATATCAACTTTAATATTTTCAATTTTAATTTAATGCAATTCATTACTACATCTAAGTGAATGAAAGAGAAAACTATTTCTATGTAGAAAACAAATTCAAACATATCAATTATTATAAATCAATAATCTTGAAACTTTAAACTACGGAGGATCAAATACTTGAGAATATAATTTTAAAAAAAGAAGATAAATAACTGATAGAAAACTTTGTTCTCTTCTTTTTTTAATGGATATTTTTCAACGAAGTAAAATAAACAAACAAACAAATAAATGGAAGGAGTATAAGATGTACATGTCCAAAATTTCGGATCTTTACCGTTCATCACATAATTAAGGATAACATCAGAAGTTTACTTTTAGTCCATTCAGCTAGGTCTATGCGCACCGCAGTCAATGATTGAACCTCATGCGCGATGCACTAGGACGACTGATTGGCGGCCTTAACATCACATACTTTTAATTAGGGCTGCACAAATGTCGAGTTGGATTAAATTCTTCATCCGATCCGTGTGGGTACGGATCAAACATAGTTCAACCCATACCCAACCCCATATGACGTTGGATATGAGTTGGATTGAAGTATAAGTTGGGTCGGATTTAACAAAGTTGGGTTGGGTTATATAAACATAATAATAAAAATGAGAATTTGGAAAAGGAATTAAAAAAATATATATTAAATTATTCAACTCAAAATTGTAGATTTTAACTGTCATAATGCCTTAAAAAAGAACTGATTCATTACAACATATATTTCATTAGAATTTCATAATCAAACTGACCGTTAGGGAGGTTATCAAACCGATCGCTAAGGAAATTTGCTTACCGTCATTGTTTGAAATAAAATACTTTAAAGCCAAAAGAATTCTGCATATTCTTCTCAACGGTTACCGCCTTTGTCCCATTTTCTTCTCCAGCATTTACTTCTTCCAAATACTGATCCTCACAATAAATTCTTCCAACTCTCAAATCCAAAACCCATCGCAAATTAGTTTCATCTTCAATGCCTCTCAATCCAAAGCTCTAATTCTCCTTCACTTCTTCGATTGATATTCTATTTCTACTGCCTCTCCATCACTAACCTAACCGCCATCAAATACAAACCCTAATTCTCTAATTATATCCTCTTCGTCGTCAACTAACCTAACCACGTCAACACGGCCAACCATCGCACCATCAACATCACCAAATCCACCAAGTCACCATGATTTTTTGGAATATAGACTGCTAGATCCATCATGCCATCACAGTTTTACTGCATACACATCACCAGGCTGTTACAACATCATATGCTGGTATGGAAAATTAGGTTCTCGCAACTTCTTTGCTTTTTATTGCTGATTGAATTTGCATTGTCAACTTTATCTACTATATTGTCCTCCTTTCCATAATTCGGTTGGGTCAAAAAAATTGGCAAATGATAGTTTTACAGTTGAAAAAAATTCCAGTTGATTAATTTTATACAAAATTATTTATTATATGCTTAAAATTTAGTTTGTACATCACAGATATGGATAAGATTTTGTAGGAGATAATGTAGGTGTACATATCAAACTCTAAAATCATTTTTAATAAATCATAGGTTTTATCCAAATTACAGAGTGATGCATACACATTTGCATTTTAGTATATAAGTTTTGTACTGTGTACATTAGATTTTGTCAGTGCTTCAGTACTTAAGTACAATTGACTGAAATGTGATATTTAATACAATAGTATGTATTTAGCTGTTTTTGTAATTTAAGTAAATTTGCTAATTGCAATAATTGTGTATTACATTGATTGGAATTAGTAGTGTAACTGAAATCCATAAATTATTAAATAAAAATGCAATAGTAGTTAATGAGAATTATGTTCTTGTTTATATTTACTATTAGATGCAGAAATTTGTCAAAATCAAATACTCTTCATTAAGAATAAACAATTTGGAAGCTACAGTTCCAATAGTCGAAGTGAATTCAACTGAAAGATAGATAACAGTCAATACCGTAAACTAAAGGCTGATTCATGGTGTTTTCTGAATGCATAATAAAGTCCGCGGGTGCGGCACAGTGGAAAGGAGACTTGGGTTCTGGTAAAAAGACTCAGGTTCGATTTCTATCATGCGCTTCCCATCCTATATAAATTTACCTAGGGGCATGGGGGATTGGATTAGCGGACGGCTTTACTGTGCCCTCCTAAGGAGTTTACCGGCCTGCCGGGTTCTCCTGGATTTTCAAAAAAATAATAACAATAAATAAATGAATGCATAATAAAGCTCTCATTTGTCCTACACACACAGTGGCGTGGTTATGAAAGAAAAACATGGGTATATCAAGAGATGCATATGATCAAGGTAAACCTAAACATCGCTCCACTTAATGCACTGAAGAAATTTAGCGAATGCTTTTTCTCGAACATTAAAGAGCCGCGAAACTTCTATATAGAGATCACCTGCCATCACCACCTAATGTCCATGTTGGCGGGTATTTGAGCATTCTCATACAAAAGAAGAATTATGTGGTTTACAATTTTATTTAATGATAAATTAAGCATCTGGAAACCAATTATATTGAGATAAGCCACAAACAACCTACATGTATTACTGAAATAGCCATAAAATTAAGAAGTGCAATAGAATGAACCATGGGTCCTATTGTTATGTAAAAACTAGCCTATTACAAAATCATAAAACATCTTTGAATTTAATTTGAAGGGAACAATAGCATGAACCATGAGTTCTATCATTATGGATAAGCCATTAAATGAATAGGCCAGGTGAGACTGTAGCAATCCTTTCTATTTATCATGATCATACACACATATGTATATGTGTGTGTACCGACACTTTTAACCTTGAATAAATTCATTGAACTTTTGTCATATTGTGTATATAGGTTACTTTAATCACTTAATGAATGCAGTTATGCTATGATATACATGTACACGTCTACTTAGTCATTTGATGTTTATACTAAACTACACCAAATGCATTTTTCAAAAGATCGAGTAGCTTGACTAACTCAGTACATACATATGATGCAATAAATATAATATGTAATAGCTTAGATTTATTATATCTATTTATATGTTGTATATTTCAACTTTCTAGGCTTGTGCTTATCCAAATAACTTGAATTTTGTCTCCTAACCGGCTTTAATCTGTCAGATTGATATGTATTCATGGATAGGCCATTGACTAGTCTACTGGAGTAAAAGAAACTTCCTTGTTTTTGTCTCTCACCAATAGAAAGACCTCAATAAAGTGTAGTTATACACCTTATATATATATCAAAAATATAATGACAAAGAAAAGAAGCGGGTAAGGTTGGGCTTTAACAGTCATGCAATGATTCTCATACGATATTATTAGTTCTTCTCTTTATCATGATGTACGTACATCATTAGTTATCGATTTGAAGGAACTCATCAAACTTGTCCGAATGTGCACATTTACAGTTACTTTATCTATCGTTTTTCTATAAAAGAAAATGCCATTGGCCAATATAAAGTGAACCCTAACACACTTAGTTTGATGCGTTGCTAGTAACCTTATTGAGTTATACATAGAAATCGTTGCGATCATTAATGTTAGCGTTACATAGTGTGATTTGCTTTATATATTTCTTCTCTGGTCAAATTTAGTTCTTTTGTATATGCATGTTCTTTTGTATATGCATAATTAGATTAGATTATGGTTCTAGGAATCTAGACTGCAAGTAGTTTATTGTTTTTTATTTACTTTCAGGTATTATC
The DNA here is from genome assembly GCA_030765085.1 of Allium cepa. Classification (NCBI taxonomy): domain Eukaryota; kingdom Viridiplantae; phylum Streptophyta; class Magnoliopsida; order Asparagales; family Amaryllidaceae; genus Allium; species Allium cepa. The sequence goes on from CM060939.1 coordinate 253,438,419, forward strand.
ATTGAGCTGGAATTTGGGGTTTATACAACATGCACGACTTGTTATTTTTTTCTCCTTAGTATAGTTGATATCATAGGCATCTACAGTACTGGTTATACCATCAAACTATTGCAGGATGCATGAAATTTAATCCTTGATTATTATTTTTATTTACAGCCATTTATTGAAGAGTTTACTTGCGTCGTGACTCCAGATTGCTCTTATGCGAACATTAGAATTTTTTTTTATGAATGGAAGATGGCCTCAGGAGAATGATTTGAGTTTATTCTCAGTAGAGGGTTTACATATATTAGAGAGTGACATAAAACCAAGGGTGAAGCATTGGATTGTCATAAATTTTTTGCTTCCACATTGGAGAAAGTAAAGTGTGGGTCGTTACAGTTGTTCCTTCCATGATATTTTCTAGTTAGATTTTGCCATTATCTTGTTCGATGTAAATAATGTTTGAATAACAGTGAATAATGTTGTCTTTTAAGTGTATTAGATCTTCGTAAAGGCCTGTGAATGTAAGATCAGTGATATAAAGAAACTGTATTCAATACAATGTTTACAACATGATTGAAATAAGCATTATAATGTTTGTGAGATGTTGTACAAAAGTATGCATTTACAAGTCTTGTAAAAAATACATTTAAAACATTTTGCACAATAATAAATAAATGTTGTAAAAAAATATAATATTTTTGCAACTATGGATATTACAATGGTAAGATAAACGTCGTGAAATGGGTTCAACAACATTTATAGAACATTGTAGTAGTGCTTTTTTTTTCTTGTATTTATTCTGCATCTTCTTTAACTGTTATATACATTTATTTATATATTCCTCCTCTTCTTTAACTATTATATACATGTGTGTATATGTGTGTATATACATATCAATTTCTATACTTAATTATTAATTATTCTTCACTAGACATTTTTGCTTAATTTTTTATTTTTCTAATTTTATTTTTGTTTTTATTTCTAATAGTGCAACAATATTTTGTCATATACGTATACGTTTGATATATATAATGTGTGTGTGTGTAAAATTATACAATCATATGGTCGGTTTTTCACCATTGTGCGGTTATACTAGTAGAATACATCACATAAATTTTGTTCACTGTATGTTTAGTTAAAGGATGTATTCTAACATACATGCTTTTAGAATATTTGTCAAATGTCGCAATCAACCCTATGGGTTAAGCGGATCCCTGTTTTAATCTTAATATAATCTTTGACCCTAAAGCCAAGGGTTTATAATAGAAGGGACAGACTCAGAAATTTAGGAGAGAAAAATAAATCAACTTCCCCCTGAATCCTAGATTTTTTTCAATTCAGGTTCGCTGCTGCTGCTGCTGCTGCTTCTTCCTATTCCCAATCGTTTTTTTCCCTTTATTTTTTTTTATTTTTTTTGGGGTGCTGAATCGAGATTGCGATGCTTAACTAAATCTCTTTTAATTTTGTTTCAATTCGATGTTTAAATTGAAATCGCGATTCAGTATTGGACTTCAGTGTTTTCGTTCTGAAATAGGATCGTACAATTTACACGAGTTGCGATCCAATTTAACTCTCGGATTGGGAAGGCTGCGATTCCTTCCAAATCGCGTTTTGTATTTATTTTGAATCATTAAATATATAGTTTTGTTGTAGACGATTGATCAAATTTTCCAGAAAAATTAGCTCAGTGAATATTTTGGATTAATTGGAAAATATCTTTAAATTGTTAAATTGCTCCCTTATAGTCAATTAGTCGTCTAATAAATTATAAGATGGATTTAAATTTGACTGTTTTTTTATAATGTAAACTATTTTTGCACCAGTTAGTTGAGTTTATACAGATAAATTTCAAGTTTGACCATATATAGAGCTATAAAAAGACTAACATTCTATCATTCTTCTGTTTTGTAAAATTAGATGGATTGGCAAGGCCAGAAACTCTCTGAGAAGGTAATGGAGATCATGCTTGTGATATTTGCTATCTTGGCATTTACAGTTGGATACACGATTGGATCATTTCAGGCAATGGTTCTTGTATATGCTGGTGGAGCCTTATTAACTGCACTGGTTACTGTTCCTAACTGGCCTTTCTTTAATCGTCACCCACTTAAATGGTTGGACCCAATCGAATTAGAACGCCATCCAAAGCCAGAGGTAGCAGCAGCTGCACCTTCTAAGAAGAAGGGATCCAGGAAGTAGGTCATGATTTCATACAACAGGTCCGACCATGTTAGAACCTTATTTATTTTTTCAATAAATCCGAACTTAAAAATTGTTGGTAGCAAAGTGAAAGTCAGTGCGCAATGTTTCTAGTGTGGAATGTTACTGTACTGAGATTTTTTGATGCCAATTTAATTCGAAGACTTTGGATTATATAAGACTGTTTGCTTGCTTATGATTGTTTATGTCTATAATTTTACTGATAAGCATATACATTGTCTCTTTTGGCAATATCTCAGATTGGTCAAATGTTTTTTGGCATGATATTTTTGATCAAATTTTTTTTAGCATAGGAGACCTGTGACGACCATGGGATTTGAACCCATGCCGCCTCGGAAAGCAACACAATGCACCAACCATTGTGCTACTTTAAAAAGCATCAGTTTGGTATATTATTTGATTATAATTATATTGTTTTTATTGGTTAGATGATTTAATCAGTATTTCATATTTAGTCATGGTACCATAAACCAGCAAACCACTTAAGCCTGTATATATTCATTTTCTGTTGCCCTGTCACGTGGTTGATCGGTAAAGATATACTAGAACATATGTTATTCGGAAGGTATATTGTTTAAAAATAGGTATGCATTGGTTATGGATGTCACAATATCATCAAATTATTTTGAGAATATGTCAGTTTACTTCATCGCTTAAAATCTACCTTCTTGTAGTTTTACATGTATTTGTTGTTGTGCAGCTTGATTATTTGTTCAATTTGCATTATGCTGGATATGCCTATTTATTATATTTGCATATGTACAAATCCAGTCACATCATTATTTGATTTCCTTTAGTTGACCATTCTTTTAGGTAGTATTTCCTGTAAATTTTAGCCCTATTTCCATTAATTTTATTAAATATTCAATGATATGATTAAAGAGGCCTGTTGGGAGAAGCTTTGGAAAATGATACGTTAGTGTCTTATGCGTCGCATGACAGCATAATTAAGTGTATTTTTAATATCTATCATTTTATTAATGTGAATCAAATATCATTAATTATGTGTTTTTAGTTAACTAAATTATAAATAATGGTATTTTGGTATTTTCAATGAATTTTTAAATATTTATAACATGAAAATATAATAGTTTTTGTGAAATTGATAAACGATGCTAATAACATATGCCTTTTTTTCAACGGCCTACCCAACGACCTCATTAGATGGTGCTAATAACATGCAAACTTTTTTTCTTATATTTTGTATTTCCTTTTATTCATAAAATAAAAAATACCAAATTACACAAATTTCGTACATAAATTAATGCCAATAGTATCAAACTAATCACTAATAAAACAAAAACTAATAATTAAATTAGGGACTCTTTAAATTCAAAATACACAGCCGTATCCTTTCACAAACATGTTATAAAAAACCTTTGATTTTAAGTTTAAGTATATTTGCAAAAAAATATGCAAATATTTAAAGAGAAATATTTGCAGATATTTGCAATTTTTCAAAAATAAAATAAAATGTTTTGATCATCGAAACACGCGATTATTATTCAAATTTAATTCCAACAAAAAAGAAGCAATTTTTTTACCAAAATAAAAAATAGGGGTATAATTAAATCATGTTTTTGTAAAGAGTTTTTCACGTATCAATTCTGAAAATAAGGGGCTAATCCAAATTTTCACTTAATTGCGTGCTTTCTTAATCCCTTTCAAATGCCCATTTCCAACCCTTCCAAAACACAAAAATCAGAACCAGTCCTTAAAATTCATGGGCCTTTCATCATCTATAATTAATACTTTCATTCACTATAAAGTACTATATAACAAATAAAAATAATAAACGATGCTCAAACCAATTTGTATGAAATAATTTTTAATCAGAACTTTTTTTATATTTACTTATTACTATAAAAATATAATGTAATATAATACATTAGAAATTATACGTACTAACAAAGTTTAGGCCTCGTATGAAGTTGGGGCTTATAGCGGTTACCTCTGAGCCACTGTTTAGTTCCAGCCATAGCAAAAACGCATACCTCTTTCATCAACAGATGCCTTTCAAATTCAGATCTTGCATTACAAAGAAAGCCCTTACGCTTCGTAGAGAACACCCTTTTTTTGATTCCTTGACAATGCTTATTCAACAAATATGCCGAATATAGATATATGGTTTATGACAAAAGACTTTACTGTTGTGATCTCTAAAACCATATCAGACTTTTAAAGTTTTTCGTCGTTGGTCTATTTTATTTTAGGTGTGAGAAGAGGCAAAGAACAATTTTGTTACCTCGCTTGTTGACGCTTAAGTAGCACTTAAGCGAGATTAATTTGTAAGCCTTCAATATCATAGAATTATAGTATATAACTTTGAGTAAAAATAATTTTCAAATTTATACTTTTAATCATGCGTTCTTATGATTTAAAATTAAAACACAGCATTAGGGCCAGTCTTGAGTGGAATTCCGAAGTATGATTGTCCCAAGTTCCATTTTCAAGCAGGGTACAAACTGTATGGAAATATTTACTTGTATAAGTTTTACAGATATATTAAATTGCAATGTTAATTCAATAATAGAATGTAGCTAACTGATAAAGTATTAATGCATGAGGTTACAAGTTCAAATCCTACATACATCACATTTTTAGATTTTACTAAAAATTTGCATTCTTTGCTAGCAAAATTTTTATACTCAATATAGAAAGTAACTAATGCATCTACTACGCTAGACAAACCGATTTATGTGTCCAAATTTCAAATTATTTTCTTTTTAAACTGAATTTATTTCATTTCCTCCCTCCAGAATTCAGAAACCATTTCATGCGTCTTTCATGTTTGTTAAATTAAATGTGAGCAAGTTCAGCTTCTTGTTTGAATTCAGTATCAAACAATTTAGAAAATATTGTTAATAATTTTTGTGAAATTATAACAAAAGTTTCCAGTTCCACTCGCCTGAGTTTGATTGTTTATTCGGTATGATTTTCTCAGCCCTTGATTACCGGAACATTATTTATTTAGTTTTATTTTGATCTTCTTTTGTTTTCCTACTTCTAAAAAAAAAGGAAAAAGCAGTTTTTATAATCATGTATGTGGTGTACAAGAATGATATCAGAACTCATGTCTGTCAAAACAATATTTTTAGCCGCGTTTAAACTAAAATGATTTCTTATTTAGTTTGTGTTAATTCATATCTTCTGATACAAGTTATAAACTTATCAACTTGATACTGCCTTCTTTGGTGTAGTTTATTTTATTAAATGATGTGATTCAGCTAGAGCGTTTGTTCAAGATAAGCAAGAACCGCTTCTTGTTTGAGTTCAGTATTGAACGATCAAAACAATGTATGACCAAATCTTGCAGAATTGTAACTAAAATTTCAAAGTTCCACTTGCCTGGTTTGATTGAAATATTGATTGTCAGTGTGATCTTCACTCATGGTTTTCTTGTTTTTCAATTTTTTAAAAATTTGATTTGCAAATGTGTCCCTAAAGCCATGCAGTTAAAGCCTCGCTAAAGTCTTGCTAAATTCTCGCAAAAGTGCTTCATGGGCACGATGCTTTTACAATTTAGCGCTATTAAATAACGGATCTGCATCTGCTTTAAAGTCTCGTTATTTACCACTAAACCCGCTAAATCAGGGGTTTTCAGCATCCACATTAGCAATTTTAATATAAAAAATTAATTTAACCAGTTATTTTTAAACCAAATCAACAAAGCAACCATAATCAATAAAGCTATGGTAGCTCAACATAAGTTAGAACATTATATCTAGTTTCGAAGTCTAAACCTCATTGATCAAAGCATAATCAAAATTTGTTATATATAAGTAAATAATGTTTCAATTTCCTACCCCAATGATGTGGGACTGATAGTAAAATAAATATTTGATATTGGATTTTATCTTCAATTTAGTTTTTTGCACCTTGCTTTATCCTAGCTGTAATTTTATTCTCATCTCCGCCGCTATGGAACTGCTGTGCGCTTTAACAATACAACCCTGAATAATTAATGTTTTGAGGCAATTTCTTCATTCGCTACATCAATTAATTAGTTTTACTAGCAGCCAACTTCAATCAACCAGCAGTGATTTATTTTGCTATGATCTTTTGGTTTGACTGTTGGCTTACATCCACATGTAACATTTCATAAAACAGTTTGTTTTTTTGTACTTTACTCAATAAGTCAATATTAAGTCTTTTATGCAACTACTATTACTTGACATTTTTTTATTATAAAAAAACTAGCATTCATATGTTTGAATACTTGAATTCAATTTATATCCATATATGATACAAGCTAAGTAGTTTCATTTTCATGAAAGCCTTGGTATTTTCTCAGTAATAGCTACACCGTGGTGCTATGTTAATACTAACCTGTTTTTGATTGAATACTTGATGTGATTTTCTTGGCCCTGCAATACTGGAACATATTTTTTGTTTTTACATTTTCTGAATTGTGATTGCAAATGCACTCTGTCCCTGAACAAATAATGTTTTGAGGCAATTTCTTCATTTGATTAATTAGTTTTACTAGTGGCCAACTTTACTCAATCAGAACTGATTTATTTTGCCATGATCTTCACTTTGCTCAATATTATCTCTTTTGTGCAATTGGTATTACTTGACACAATTCTTTAAAGAGCTAACATTCATATGCTTTTCTACTTGAATTCAATTCATAACCATATGATACAAGCTAAGTTGTTTTATTTTCATAAAACAGTTGGTTATTTTTCTCAATAAGAGTTACGTAGTGATGCTATGTTAATGCTGTGGCGTGTTGTGGTGGGAATGCAGAAAGGTTGGTGCAGAGAAGAGAGGAGTGAAATATAGCTATTTACACTAGTTTGTGGATAATAATGTATAATATGTACTGTTTTTTTTAGAAAAAGAAATTATGTTTGTAATTGAAATTAATTTTCTATTTTATATTTACTGTAAATAATATTTATAGCTAGAATTTTTAATAATTATGCATGCTTAGAGGTGTAATTTCATGAAAATGAAATATTTTTAGTAGGACATTGGTAGGGTTTCTTTTTTTATTATTATAAATTTATTGAATATTTTTTTAGTAAGAGAAGCGATTCTGAAGCGTATATAAATAATTATTTTTTAAATTTTTGTGCGTATAAATGTAATCATTTAAATAACTTGATTCACATCTGTTTAACTTAAATAGATAAAATTATGGATTCACGAATCGATAAAATTAATTAATCAATGGATAACACTTTTTTCTAGCTTAGCTGCTAATTTTGGGAGAGGATCAAACCCAAATATTCAGCTTCATAGCTAAGCGTCTTACCATTGTTGCTGGTGGTCACTGGCAATTTGTACATTTTACAATGTTTATTTGTTGAAGAGGTCCATTTTTAATCTTTTCCATGTAAACATAATTTGTTAGAACTGGATTTTTACTATATTAAAGTTCAAACTTAAATAACTTCAAAATTTCATAGTCATCAAGTTTTAAGTTAAAACAAATCTTAATAATTTTGATTATAATCCAAGTTTTAAGTTAAAAATAAATTATGCTTATATTAAAATTTAAAACAACTAGACAATAGTGTTTCTATAATCAATTTGAAAACGAAAAATAAAATAAAATAAACCCATTGCTTAGAGTGCTTAACAAGGAGTCTTAAATGTTGCTTAAGCATCAATTAAGAGCAAAGCTGTCAAAGGCCAAAAAACCTCAGTTTTTTTGCGCCTAGCACTTTCATGGACGCTTTAAGCATGACTTTTTCTGTATTCAGCACATAAAAACCGCACTTCAAAATTGCTACTAAATTTGAATTTTGGAGAGATGAATGAGTATGAAATAGAAGTCGAGCTGAATATGGGTTCAATTTTGGCTGAAACCCCAAATTATTTTATACCTCTCAAATCGATAAAAAACATGTTTTTTCAGTGTCTTCGGCCAGCGCTTTAGTGCTTTCCTCACCTTTATGGTGCGCCTCAAGCATTAGCAGTGCCTCAACCAGCAAAGAATCCCGCATAGTACTTTTTGGTGCCTAGACGAGCGCCTTGACAGCACTTGTTTCTACCTTTATTCAGAATCGATACAATTAAAATGGCTATGATAGTCATGTAAAGTAGACAAGGTTCAAGCCTTCAAGGTTTCAAATCTCTGATGTCAATCATGTTTCATCTCAGGATTTTCACACATCTCATACAGATCAGTGTGTCTCGAGTTGTACACCTCAAGTTTTAATGAACATCTCGAGATTATCTTGGAGTAATATGTGTCAAAAATTGACGTTCTTTTTTTTATTATTTGATTGATATTTGAAATACAAAAATTAAAATTGGAATACACTTGATTTGCATAGAAAACAAGTTGAGATGAGTGTTTTTTAGAGGAGTGTTTGCCTGAGTAGCTTGATTGATTTGGTAATAACCGAGCAACGTTCTTTTATTTGAACATTGGAAATAAAATTAAAGTCTTTTGTTGCCATTCGTTGTGATAACAAAATGTATAAAATAACCAAGGGGTTAGTATGAAAAAATGTCATGAAAAAATAACCAAGGGGTTAGTAAATGGTAATTGGATTGAGTATTTTCATTTGACTCCGTATGAAAAAAAATATTATGTAAAAGAAATTATATAATTTCACAAGTGAGATCTCGACATCTTGCACATTTTGCAAGATGAGTGTCAAAGGAGATATGAATGAAATATGATGTATCGTATCGTCTTAGAGCGAAAACAAAATATCGGATGATAATTGAAACCATGGCCAGGTCTTCAATAGGAAAAACTACACTGGGTAGTTTGATATTTGATGACATATATACACATGTATAATTGTATATAACCAACTACCTCAAATGAAAATATAATTTTGATTACAAACAGAACAGAGGATACATTTGAAAATATAATGTTGTCAAAAGCACAAGGTAAGCGAAAATCAATAAATGCTTTTTTTTTCCTGTTTCTTCGAGATTTGGTCTCCAAAAGGAATAATAGCAGTTAACAGACACTAAATGACTATTAACTCATACTTCAGCGGTGCTTAATGACATTTAGGTGATGCTAAGTGGTGTTTAAACGATGCTTATTAACTCTTAATCAGTGTTGTCAAGGCGTTTGTCTAGATGCCAGAAACCCCAGACGTCAGCTTGAGGCTTTTTTGCTTGTTGAGGCGTCATAACGGCAAAGAAAGGCACACTGAAAAAACATGTTTTTTCTCTCTCGATTTGATTTGAGAGATATAAAACATTTGGGGTTTCAGCCAAAATTAAGTCCAAATTCAACCCATTTAACCCGAACCCGATGTCGACTTCTTTATCATACTTGCTCAACTGGTCAAAATTCAATTTAATGACAATTTTAAAGTGCAGTTTTTATGTGCTGAGAACAGAAAAAGTGACGCTCAAGAAAGCGGTACTTGCCTTGCGCTTTTTGAGGCTTTTTCACCTTTGACAACTTTGGTAGGACTCAGTAATCTGTCTTTGCTGCCACTTGGAAGATGAAACCAAGTGCCAAGGTTTCATTAATGGATTAGTTTTTGATGTTAAGAAGTCTTGTCCCTCCTCTGAAGGTATTTTGTAACAATAACTTGCCATACGCTATGAAGGTTACCCCTTTTTAAGTTTCTGTGATGATTGTGGTTTTTAATCTTCCTGTGTGTTTTTTTTCATAGTCATTTCAACAGTGTAACAGACTTACGGTGTGCAGTTTTATGTGTGTGCTTTCACGTTGCTTTGTAAATATGCTTATTGTTGCACTTTTAGTATCTCATAAAGTTGGAAGTTCAGCGAGTATTTTGATTAGAGTACGCACGTGAATGTGTTTGAAGGAAAATTATATGCCATTACTGACTGGAGAGCATCCTTTAGCAAGTTTGTTGTCTTGTTCTGTATTGAGAGTCGTTCTCAATTTATTTTATTTTATTTTATTTTATTTTTGAAGCAATTAAGGTAGCGTTTGGTTTAAAATCGAATTTTGGGTTTTCTGTTTTCATATATGCATGGAAAATATGAGAGAAGTGAAGCGATGACGGATGTGATGGAAGAAAAATGGAGGGACGACGGAGTGGATGAAGGACGACGAATGGATTGATTGTTTTTTGTGCTTCTATTATTTCTCAAAATACGAAAATAAAAAAAAGTTGTTTTCTATTTCGTATGTCAATTTTGTTTTCCAAATTGGTCATTTTCGGCAATACATATGCGTCTTGCGCATTTTTGTATAGACGAAAACCCAAAACTAAAAATTGCGAACCAAATATAGCCTAAGTTTTCGGTTGTCATGCTTAATTTCAAATTTTCATTTCTTACCATTTTGAACGTTTTGGAAAATATGTTTATCTTCTGTTTTAAAAATTGTTTTCTGAATTGAAAATTTGAAATGACTTCTGGTTTGTCGTATTTTTGTTTGTGGCTTTATTTATCCTTTTGTTTTAAGACGACGTTCAGAAAGATGGTGGTTACATTTTTTTTGAATGCATTGAGCTTTGGTGGTGAATATAATCAGCTTGTTTCGGAATATATTCATCTTCAAAAAATAGCTGACTTTAATGTTGCTTTTACAATATTTATGGCATGTCATTCAATTGTTATTTTTGTTTTCTTAGAATAGGACAATTCAACATGTATCTGGAGATGTTTTTCAAACGGGGTTTTGGATCAAAAGGTCCATATTCTTGAAGGCCATGCACAAAAAATCCCTATTAATAAATCCATGCAAATTAGGTTTCTGTTTTGTTATTTTTTACCAAATTACCCTCTTCTAGAAAATCGGTTCAGCATTGAAATTTGAGTAAAAGTGGTATAAATTAGTCAAAAATTAAAATAGGGATCGAATTTTTCTTTTTCGGGGGACTTGTCTTTCATATTTTTTTAATTCTAGGAACTTGGTAGCCTTGCTTGTTTTCAATATATTGGTGGTTGTTTCTGAAATTAGCCATGATGTTAGAAGTACATGAATGAAGGGGACTTGTTTAAATGTTTTTAAGAATTATTCGTGCAAATGTGTGTTGAGTACCACTAGCAACACAAACAAAACAATTATTACATTTGTCACATGGTCTTTTTCATTATATAGAAAGTTTCCTCGAAGTAGTTTAAGTTTCTGCCATAATCGTCCACTTATAATTTACAATCTTTATAATCGAGTTCCACTTAGTGGACTAGTAGTACCCAAAGACAAATCCTCATGGATTAATAATAAGTATACAACCATCGTTTACATTAGAAATCCATCTCTTGAAGCAGTCGTGAGCAAGAGTAACGCATAGCACTTGTAAAGTATAGTCATGTGCGTTAAGTTCGATGGGATACTCACTACAAGAGAAAAATGTACCTCTTCCTGATGAATTCCACGGTATTTCAACTTGATCGGTCATTTAACATGCATTTATGTTATGTCTTTGCTTGAGATATTTTTGCATGTATTTTAAAATTCCTTTACATGCGTGAATTAACAAGAGCTTTTTTCTTTTTGAATTTTAATTCTAAAGGATAGGAGGATGTATTTTTTCCTTTTTATTTTATAATAAAGTTTGGTTCGTGTTTTATTCTCCGTTACTAAGATAACCACGTATTATTACAAAATCAATTGATATTGTAAAAAGTGTAGCTCCTCCTACTCAGCCTAGAGCCTTGAGCATTGTACAAGGACGAGTTGTAGTAGTAATGCATTACCTTCTAAAATTGCCTCAACATAGATATGATTCTTAGCAAGAATTATTGCAGTAAGATAATGGCTATGATGATTTGAAATGCATTATTGCGTTAAGATTTTCAAGGTTTAGTTTAGGACCCAAGTATTCATCGTATTTGGTTTGGCCGCACATTAGATCATAGAATTTATTTTGTAAACTACAGATCATAGAATTTGTTTTGTAAACTACACACGATGTGACTCAACGTTGGTTGCATGTGTGTCATACCATGAACCAATCACATGGATGTTCAACATAAGCACTATGATTTTTTGAGTAACCAAGATAGACGCATTGTTTAGACTTCGCATCCAACTTGTGTTGACAATTTAAGCCAAGGATAACACAAACGTGCGAATACTCCTATCATAGTTTGGTTTTATTCTAAGAAGAGTTTCATAAGGTGATTGGTAAGAAAGAATTTTAGTGGGTGAACGATTGACTAAGTATGCAAAGGACCAAAAGGAGGTAGAAAAGAAGGCGTAATGCAAGATGGCCAAATCAGTTTCGCTATATGTCGATGACGCCTTTCAGAAACACCATTATGTTAGAGTGTATGTTAGAGTGTATGTGGTGGAGTTTACAAATGTGCGATATCTGCAGATAAGAAATAATTTTCTAATTTTGTATATTCACTCCCGTCGTCCGAGTAAATAGATGTTTTTGCATCAAAATAGTTTTCAACTGACAAGCACCATTGTCCAAGTGGTTAATTAATTCGGCTTTGGTGTAAGAGGTCACAAGTTCGAAACTTGCTTTCGAACGTTTATTGACATGAGATATGTTGTATAAAGATCGACAAAAATAATAAATTATGCATAACCGTCAATGGATCATACAATAGCTGGACCCTGTACATCAGTATAAATGAGTTCAATCGGACAAGTAGAAGACAAACTTGATGAACCAAATTTTTTTTATGGCCTCTAATAAATTGACAAGAATTGCAAAGAACATTAAGCGAACTTATGTTTTGAATGACAAGATAATGATCTAAGAATAATTTGTTGAATTTGAGAAGGATGACCAAGGTGTTTCTGTCAATTTAAATAAGACCCTGAGTAATTGCATGAGCTGCAGTTTCTGGATAACAAACGGACCTTCCCGGATGGTAATCTTAATATGGTCGATTTACCCTCTTTTGCGATCAGTTTTGTTATAGTGCCCATCACTCTAGCTAATTATTCATCTTTTTCAAACGTGATTTCTTTGTTATGTATGGTCGTACCTAAGGGCATATCGATTGAAATAGATTTTTTTCAAAAACTCTTTCCCAAACTGTGCAAGCTTTATTTGTAGCGTGACATTTCATAGACATTCTTTGTTTAGCCCTTTCATGAGAACTACCATGTGCGTAGATCCTTCATCACAAAATAATCATTAAAAATTAAACAGAAGCATTATTAAATTGAAATTAATTTTATGGATAGAGGAAACACGTAGAACTTCTGATGAATGAGATGATGATTTAAACTTTAAAGTAAAAAAGTGTTTCAATACCAACATGAAAATTTTTCAAACCTGATCCATCACTAGTAACCATCTTATTAGATCCATCAAAATCTGAATAAGAGAGATTTTTAATATCAGAGGTGCCATAGTGAGAAGCCACAGAGTCCATTAACCAACATTGAACAGAAAGAGAAGCTGATATGTACTTAGCAGTTGGTGTATAGCTCAAAAAACTTCTTCGCTTGATAGTACCTTTTAGCTGAGTGTCCAGGTTTCTCATAGATTTGGCACACTATTTTTTATTATTATGGTGGAATGTCTTTTATGTATTTCCACCTCTGTTAGGATGATCTCGAGAGGTACGTAATTGATGATTGTTATATTTCTTTGACTGTAATATCGTCAAAGGAATTTCTTGTGTAATCAGTAGTTGGTATTTCATCGAGTGTGTTCGTTCCATTTCTTTCGAGTGCTCAAACTCTACAAATTTGTCATGAAGCTCTTCAAATGTCATAGGAGACGCATGGACGTGAATTGCTGTAGAAATTTCCTTAAAACTTAGACCCTAAACCAATCAAAATATACAACATCAAGTCATCATCATCAATATGAGAACTAACAATTCCAAGTTTATCAGAAATAGTTTTCATCAATTAAAGATATTCTTCAATTGAACGTGTATCACGTTTGGTAAGAGCAAAGATTTAGTATTTGAGATTGGGTTTTATTTGCATACAATCAATAGATTTTATCCCAAGCTTCCTTGGAATTTTTTGCAGAAGCAATTAATGATGCGATAGTTTCAAAGGTTGAAACACAATGATATATAAAATTAGTTGATCATGTCGATGCTAGTGATTGTATTGATTGGATTTTAATGGTGGTTTTATGGTGTCATCAAAATGACCCATCGGATCATAACCAACGAGAAAATAATTCTGCTGAGCTCTACATGAAAGAAAATTAGAGGAACTACGCTTAAAGGGGATTTGAGAAGCAATATTAATTGATATAAGATTATTGTTTGATAAGCTTGAGGTGGGAAGAGTATTAGAAGAATTTTGTTATTTGTTCATTATGAATGTGGATGACGAAGAAAAAAGAATGAAAATTTCTAATTAAGAAGGAAACTCTGATGTCATACCAAAGAATCACGTATTATTAGAAAATTAGTTGGTAATGTAGAAAGTGACCTCTTAGTATTTATACAGAATTTATTTTGTAAACTATCATATGTGAGATTAATCTCAACACGTTCTTGTATATGTGGTATATCATGAGCCAAACGCTTGGACATTCATATTGAATGATGCGAAAAAAGTTTGATGGTTAAAAGCACGTAAGTTAAACCTGCAGACAACGAAATAGAAATAGACACCAAATGGGAAGATTAATTTTAAATATGGGCAAGTATCATTTATTATTTCAGTATCTGCTTTGTTTTCTAATTACACAATGTACTGCTAATGGACATTGCCGTCCCTAATGGGTTGGCTGCCCTAGACAAAAATATAGAAAAAAAAGGGAGTTAAAAAAAAAGTAAGTAAAAAGTATGGTTCCAAGAACCTTGATGGCTAATGTCGGCATGAGAGCTTTGTACTATTATGCTACAAGCTTTTTTTACAATTTGGTGCCTTGTAACATTTATATATCAATATTTTTAAAGGCATCTATAACAGGTTGGTGGTGTCCTAGGCGAAGGTCTTATTTGTTTTATTTTTGGACCGGACCTGCTAATTGATGCTCTTGCCAGGCTTGAAAATTTCGAATTTGTACCTGGACGGTGGAATTCGGGGGCCATAATGATCATTCCTGCACCATATTTTGCAAGGTGTAATTTCAAACTCTAGAAGACTACCGAAGAGCATGGTATACGAAGATGCTGAAAGGAAGAGCAGCCTAAGTATAAGATTAGTTGATGATAAACATAAATAACAGTAAGCACCGAACTAAGATGTTTAAGGATAAAAGCAGTCCACTGTTAGAATTCCCGCCTTGAAAGACATCCATGATTGTCCTCACAATAACAACCCACGCTTGCATCAATCAGTATCTCCAAAACGAACATGATTGATGACTTTTTCTATATCTCAGTACCTTATGTAAACCATCCAAAGTGCAGTTTACAGGCACAAAGGCCAATTTAACAGCTCCTTTGCTCATACAACAACTATCTAAGAGCTCATATGCTTAATCTGGTGTTCTATTGAGAACTCTACAACCTAGTTAGTCATGCACGTCTCCTCGTTACACCACCCTCGCGTAGTCTGCCTTGGATATCTTGTTGACCTTAATGGTCTTTCAATACTTTTTTTAAATTTACCGTCTTTCCTTTCAATATCTATCTCTTATATTGTCTCCATGTGTGGAGCATCTAACCAGCTTGGTACGCACCCTGGAAGTTTTCTCATACATCATTAAATTTACAACTATATACATTCCACAGCCCCATTCATTCCATATTACGGGCTTCCAATCATGTGGAAATCATCATTGATTGCCCACATCATCTTCAACAAAAGTACCTAGTAATAATCCATGTCAAACTGATAAACAATTATCTTAAATGCAGTAGTAGTCAAGCATGACGATCAGATCTGTGCGTGTGGCATCCATTCATATAGCGTAGAAGCACATCTTATTAGTGGCCCTTGTTATCGATTTACATGATAGAAGGACAACTATAAAAACACTGCTTCCATTACTTTGAAAGTACTTCCTTTTCTCTTTTAGAATTATACTCTGTTAAGGTATTAATTGTACCTTTTGATTCCTTAAATCTACAAATCGTTAATGGAGACTACGAAAGCTGTGCTCTTGAAAGAGACAGAAGAAATATACTAACAATTGAGCCAGGAAGTAGGAGGGTCCTCTCTTCGAAGTTGGAACAACGTAAAATCACTTTACCATTTACTTGCAATAATTTATTTTAGTCCTTATCTACACTTTGCATTTAACCACTTTATTCAGTTGTTGTCGTTTATTTCTTCATGTACTTCCTTTCTATGCCCTACCAATCTCCACTTACAAGCAACATTAGCTTTCCAATGCAAGATGAGCTTTCAGGTTTCTGCACCCCTCACACCATGTCCATGCATCATCCCACTCATGCTTTTTCCAACATTTCTGGAGGTGTTGGCGAGACGAAAATACTCACTAACACTCATTAAAGCTAGAATGGACAAAACCTCCATTTATCTATATCTCGTAGGCTATTGACAGACTGTTACTAGTTTTTTTTTTCCGGTTTGTGGAAAGCTAGAAGAACAATGGTTAATTCTTATGGTCAAAAGGCTAGCATACTTTTGGCGAGTATGCACATAACTTCGTTGCTAAGGAATCCTCCCATCACGTGGATTCCAAAGAAGTGCTTGTTATACCGTAAAAGCACGAAGCCATTACTGAAGGCAAAAGCATATCATAAGCAATACTTCACTTCCTCCCGCCGCTAATGATCAAAAAACCTGAATGCACAGTTAGCTATTCAAGCATGGTAATCAACCGATACCCAAAAATTCACGGTTGTTCTTTAAATAATTCATGATATATTTGCTTGAGCTAACTCCCAATCTATGCATAACCCGATTGTTTGGCCAACAAGCAATCATATTGGGACTACCCATTATGGTAGTCCAAATGTGAGTGCACACCAAAAATGTACAGTGGTTACCGAAGTTAAGAATATATCGAACTTTGATATCGACGATTGAATATGAGGAATCATTCTTGCTATTTAGATTTAGAGAGGAGCTAGGATCTCCATTTGATGAGATCTTTGATGCCCCCACTATCTCCAAACTCTGAAGTTCCTATAGTTGACAAGTATGATGAAAAAAATAAATAAAATTAGTGACCATCTTATCACTTTAGTTGGCATATGGAGCATCCTTATTGTTGTTAGATACACTGAATCACCCTAACTAGAATTGCGTCATTTACTCTTGAATGCAATTGTACGTCGAATTCAAAAGACAGTTTAGTGTTGCTCAAGATCCTATTGTGGATGTTTGTGTTCTAAGCAAAGAGGAATCTTAAAGTCTTATCACCAAAGGTTCAACGAGGACACCACTAAGGAAAGACATATTAATGAGAATAAGAGATCGAGGGCAGTTCGAGCAAGACAAGGCAAAATACAGTTTTTGACGAGATAATGCCCAATGGATGTAGCAATATCCATGAGTTCTTTAAGGAAGCTAGCAGCCATATTAGAGTTGAAGAGGCATCTAGAATTAGTAATAACAATTGACCAACAAGAATTCTTCAAAATTAAGAGGGGAGGAAAGAAATAGAACATGGGCTTTTTTTTTGTTGGAAATTAGGTTCTGTTTTCAAAATTAATATCCGAATAAACCTTTCTCAGAAATATAAGTTTTACAAAACATCACTCTCAAAGTTTTAAGCTAAATGTGCATTTTAAAATGTACATATTTATAATTAGAACTACAAATATCTGCAATTAAAATGCAAGTATGTGAAGTTTAAATGGACACACTTGTAAAAATAAATATTTGCTGCGTGGATTACAAGAACTAAAAATGTAGAATGCGCATTTCTGCGGTGTAGATTGCATATTTTCATTTTAAAAAACATGCAGTTACAACCGCAAATATTTAAAGTGTTGAATGCTAATATTTGCAGTTCTACTTGCAAATATATGCAATTTAAAATACACACTTTCCATGAAAACATTAACAGAGAGGGGAGAAAGTGAATTTTTAAATTTTAAAGGGTATTTGAAAAAGCGTTCATATTTGTAATTTAGGAACAATTATCCTCGAATCTGGATATCATGTACATACTGCACCTATACCCGCTTCATTGCAATTACCAAGGATGATGTAGAGTAAATATACAAACGGCGAAAACAACTCGTGAAAAAAATTGTTGAAAGCACTGAAGGTCCCATCAAGCAAATGGACATAATATTAAGAAGTATCAATTCATACAGGACAAAATTGACTAACTTCTCTTGAAATTGCTTCTTAGATTATTTATCAAAGGTTCGATAGAAAATGCAAACTAAGCAGTTTCTTCACCCCTGCCTCGGGCCACTTTGTCTATTGACAAATTTTAAGCTAATAGCACGCATTCGATTCGTAAATCGATCTAAAAAGCTAACTTTTGTATACGATGGAATTAGGTCCAAAAACCTTTTCTATTGAGTCCAGAATGACATCTAGAATTTGAAAGAGCATAAGGTTCGATATGTTGGAGTCGATGATTTTGGAAGGTGAATAATGTCGGATGGAGAAAGTTGTAAACTTAGCCCTTTAGCATATAAGGGGCTAACATCTTCATAGTTATCATTCACTTGTTCATTTCACGTTATCTTCTTCTCCTTTCTGATGTCTTCTCTAATCATCCCTTAATCACCTCTTAATCACCAAACCCTAAATCCATTCATATAAATTCCTAAATTCATATAAAAATCACCATAAATCATCTCTTCCTATTCTCTACAAAACGCGTGAAGGAATTAGCTTGAATCGGGATGTTGATATTGATTTCGAAATTTAAAGAAAGCATGAAGATGGATTTTAGTGATTAAAACCTTGTTTTATTGAAAGAGAAGGTGAGTGAGATGATTCAAAATTTGTGTATTTTACTTCACTAATTCATTTATTTATTATTATGAAGTACGAGTGTAATGGCACGCGCTTCGCGCGTGAATTATTTTTGTTATAAATTGTATATATTTAAATCAGTCAAAAAAATATTTTTTTTATTTCAAGTAATACTAAGATTTGTATATTTGTAGAGAAATATTTTGAATTTTAAAGAAAGATTAATTTTATATCATATTTTTAAAAGCGTTTTGAATTTGTAAAGTATGTTTAATTATTAGATCCTACTTTTAGAGGCGTTTGAATTTTTATTTCTATTATTAATTACTAAAGAATGGATTTAATTTTATATTGGTTTAAATTTTTATTTCTTTTATTAATTAGTAAAAAATGACTTTGAAAAAAGTTTATTCGTAAGATCCTATTTCTAAGTGTAATAAGATAACATGTTTTAAATTGTTAAAAAAAATTTAACTGTTAGATCATATTTTTAAGCAATAGTAATATTTAACAATATTTGTAGAGGGGCATTTTTGGTAGTTCACGTTGATACCAAAAAAGTGCGACACCAAAGGTATTACAACTATTATTAAAGATTATGGAATGATTTGACGATTTATATGCGAGGGTTTAGACTAGTATTCATGTTATAAACATGTATCCCTTGGCTAATTAATTGTTTAAGACCCTAATAATATGGTTTGAAAATAGTTAGTAAACTCTAGATTTGATTTGGGCTAATTGGGTGATTTTTTGTAATGTTATTGTTGATTTGGGAGTAATTAAGTAGTGCATTATGTACACATCTTTAGAAAATAGTAATTAATCCATTTGAATTGATATGTAAAACGTTAGTAAGCTAATTTAAGTGGTTTGTGAATTCTACACTTATTATTAAAAAGATTAGAGACTAATGAAGCTTAATTAGTATTTATAAATTAGTTTGATGATTTTATAAATGAAGAATATATTTTATAAAATAAATATGAGATTTTATAAAATTGTTTAAAGTGATATTTTACTTTTATTGAAAAGATTAGTAAATAATAATTGATCTAGTAATAGTTGAATGGCTTGGGTAAATATACGTGTGTGTATACACAAGCCAATAGATGTCCGATGGGAAGGAAGCATGCTCTAGCAAGGTGACTCATCGAGTGAAGTGTCGGAATAAACGGCGCGCGAATTAGCGGTTGTTTGTCGGGATTTGCCCTGCCTAAGATCACTGCCTGGAACCTGTTGGTTTAGTCAACTCAATAGGTCCATTCAACCGACTAGTCGAGAGGAAGCATGTCATTTCTACCGTGGTTTAGTCGACTAAATGGAACTCTAGTCGATTGACCCACTGTGTATTGTGTAAACTTCAAAATGCGCTAACTTTCGAATACGGCGTCAGAACGAGGTGAGGTTTGGAACACTGTTTACCACTTTTAGAGGGCTACAACTTGTGAAATTTTTGTAAATTTTGGAGTACTTTTAAGTTTGGGACCCACATGGGACCCACCCGAACACGTATTCCAAAACCGTGGATTTTGAGGTAGACCGGTAGGGTATATCGGAGAAGTATTATAATATTAAGGTCATGCATACTATTTGGAGTGAGATTTGGGTTAGTATGAAGTTTTTTTAGAGTTGTCCGGTGGGTTTTAGGCCGTAACGACTGAGACCGCGCGTGGGGATTCCTTACGTTATATACAGATTAAGTCCATACTCTAAGATTTTGACTTTAGAGTAATATACAATTTATTTGGCGTTGACTTGTTGTGACACACCAAGGGTATGGACTTATATGATATATTCATGGTTTGGACTTATGTGACCTACTCAAGCATCGATCTTATTGCGATGCACCTAGAGTGTTGTTGATGGCCATTACACACTCGGTACGGTCTTTTGAGACCATGAATAGCATTATCCTGTTGTGGTCACTTAGACGAGTCCTATGTTCATAATCTTACAAACGATTGGTCTTAGCAGCATTGGTTATATGCGTTGTGGCATACATATTCGGTCTTAGCAGTAGTGACCATACACATTGTAGCGTACCTATTCGGTCTTAGCAATAGTGACCATGTACGTTGGGGCGTGTCTTGTTGATCTTAGCAGCAGTGATCGTTGATTTGGAATCACAGTTTGATCATGGTATATTTGTACTATATTGTTAGTAGTTTTGGGCTAGTGTAGTGCAATGGAAGATATCGTGCTAACTTGTTGTAGGAGAAGAGTAGGTTATGGTATGATCCCATACTTTTGAGATGTATTTACTATACATGTTTATAGGCAGTCTGAATTACCCATAAGCCACATTTATGGAGAGGGTCGACTGTGATTTAGTAGTTCCTGTTTATTTGTATATAGTTTTAATATGCATTATATTGAGATAGTTTCCTTCACAAAAGACTTTATGTCTGACCCGTGTTTTGTCTGCTTATGTCATGACAATTCTCGGGTACTCGATTGAGTTGTTCAAAAGTCAGGTGTTTTGAGAATATTGTAACAGAGTGCGCAACTGGAGCATTTTGGAGGCGTGCATCGTTGTTTCTGAGGGGTCGTAAATTCTAGGGCAAGGACCTAAGGAGAGAGTGATGTATACTTGTTATTTATTTGTACATGATAGAGTTGTTATTTGTATATGAGACTGTTGAATCAGATATTCATTCAAAACTTTGTGATTTTGAGAGTTGATGTATTCTGATTTTCTGTACTGAATTTGTCTATCAGTGCTTCCGCTAGTGCGATCTCTTGTATATTTTCATCTTATTTTGTTCATGTATATTCAGCATATTATATATTATCATTCCATTGTGAGATCTTATCAATGTCTTGCTTTAGTGTTTTGTTCTACTTTTACCCTGACGATCTGTCTTTTGTGGTATTCGAAAGTTGTGGGATGATGTAAGGTGCATACTTTTGGATATTACGAAGCGTGAGTTGTTGCAGTTGGTATTATATTTTAGGCTCAATACTCGGACCAGATAGACCAATTTGAGTTAATCAATTTGGTCAAAGCAGATACCTTGAGAAAGTGTACTTGTATTTTTCTACTATATAATATTGTACACACCGCTAGTCTTATGAATTTAAATTATTTCTATCGTTAGCTGCTAAGATATTTTCATCAGGCTATTTGTACGAGCAGACGAAATACATAAGCGACTGTGGATATGCAGTCTGAGATGCTTGATTTGTTTAGAGATTATTTAGCTACCGTAAAAAGACGTTCCATCGCATGTGAATGTTTCCAGCAGATTGTGGTTAGCTCTAGAAGTGGTGTTGCCCTTTGGGCATCAATGCTTTTAGCTCTACCAGCTTTAGACTCTTCAAAGCAGTGTTGGAATTTCATTAGCACTGGAGGGGAGCCATATCTAGGTCCTGAGACTGTTGCTGAGACACGGTCTTGAATACATGCTGTTGAATATGCGCTTATATGATTTTTGTTTGATTATAATAAACATATATACATTCGTTTAAATGTATTTGTTAATGTACTATTTTATTTTTCATAGATTAAATAAATATTTGCTGAATAAAATTAAATACACAAAATTTGAATTCAAACAGAAATTTTATTCAAACAAATATTTATTACAATTTTTGAATAGTACAAATTCAAGCTCTCACTATTCACTATACAATTTCAATTACAATACAATGTCTGATTACATCAAAATTCAATTTACAAAATTCCTCACTACATATCACTCACACTCGTAGTTTATTTTCAACTTCATTCCAGTTAGAATCCAGCATCTGAGCAATCTGCAAAAATATTCACTAACGCAGTAAAATTGAAAAAGAAATATTTTTGCAATATAAAATAAAATATGGATTTTGAAAATATTATTTGCCTCAGTTATTTAGGTTGTTCGTCATCATTCACATTTGAATTCATCACACACGAACAATGTGACATGCACAGTGTTTCACTGTACATGCCACACGGCCGTGCACACCAATATACACTTGATAATGCTACAAGACAGGTGAGCACAAGGTCAAACCCAAATAAAAAGACGGGTTCAACTCAGGTGCAACATAAATAAAATATCGACTTCAGCACAAGGTCAAACCCGAGTTGTAAAACTGGATTCAACTCAAGTGTAATGCACAGTCTACACAAATTCAAGAAGGCACCAAATAACAAACAAAATGCAAAGGTCAAGCCATTGCCGCCATGACTCAACTCAAATGCAAAACCTCGACCAAAATCAAATACACCAGTGAAACAAATGCAAAATTGACAAATGCAAAACACATGGAGGCAAAGCTCAAACCAAACAGTCAAGTTCAAGGCATAGCAATGGAATAGTGTGGCCGAGAACTGATACAAGCAAATCATGGAATGGCAGTATCAATGTCAGGTCAGTGCCAAAGTCGAACAATTCAAACCAGAAAAATGAAACAAAGTTTAGACTGACATCAAAACCAGTTCAACAATCAAGTATAGTATGCAACAACTATATACATGTACACAAAGCCAAACTGCAACAAGACCAACTCCAGAATGCATCAGAGTGCAAATGAAACATGTGCAGACCAATGAACAGAGGCAACAAAGGTCAGGGAACAGGGCAACATCAAGTGATGCAACATCACATAATCAAATGAAGCCAAAGCAAACAGAGGGATCAATATGGCAATATTGTTGCATCAATGAATTTATAAACATCAACTACAAGCCCAAGTGTACAAAGAAGACAGTGACACAGCAACCAACACAATGAAACTGACTCGAAGCAAACTCAGTGCACAACAATCAAATGGACACAGCAAACACTTCAAGACAAGGTGCAGACGATCAATATACTACAAGTATGCAGTAATGCAAATATACTCCAGACCAGTTCAATGTGGAATGACAACAGCTCAACTGGACAGTGCAGACAAATATACACAGTAAAGTACAATATAAATTTCAATGAATTGAATGAACAAAACTCAAGTGTATACAAAGAGTTTCAGTGATGCACGAAGAAACAGAATCCATCATAATGGAATAGATGGTACAGTTCGACACTACCACCAGATTTTATTTTATGATCTCAAGTCAAAGCCGAAGTCATGGAATAGCATATACAAAGTCAAAGCCAAGGTCAGATGAATATTAAACCAAGTAAGAATTCAAAGCAAGAAAAGAATTGAAAAAGTCAAAAATAAAATAGGAAAGTAGCTGCTGTAACGATCAAGGAAGGATCGAACGTTCTCAAGCTAAAGCCGTAACAGTAAAGTAAGAGAAATATTCGAATTGAATTCATCAGTAAAATCTCAAACGTTTAAGCAGTATCAAGTGGCGGAGAAATTTTTTTTGACGAATTCAAATAAGAAATTTACAATGTAAATTTAGGAATTCGACTCTTATAAATTACAATCGTCATCATCGGCAATTAGATATCGAATTCAAGCAATCAATCCAGAAAGTGAAAGGAACAAATAACATACCAGAAGAAAAGTCGAATTCGATTATCTCGTAGCAACCAAGCCAACTTCATCAAAACCCTAATTTCACGGAACAATCAAGAGAAGCAACCGAGCGCGACTCAAAGAGACATCGATCAACTCGAGGCAAGCAGCTGATCAATAGAGAAGGAAATTGATTTCAATCAACAAGAGCAACAAAATTGATCGGCATCGTCATCGAAGCCCTAATTCAGATCGAACAAAGAAAGCAACGACCACCATTTTTCACAAAGAAAAAAAAAAGAGGATCGGGTTAAATAATAAAAGGGGCCGGCTTTATATTATTAAGGGCCTTTTAATTTTTTAATTAGGGTTCTTTTTGTTTAAGGGCAAAAAATTAGTACTCAAGTTTTTATTTATTTTTGCTCTTAGTTTTATTTTTGAAGTATGTACTTTTCAAATCAAATCTTGGAAAATCACCACCTACGATTTAGTTTGTGTCAGATTGTCTAGTTAGGATTAGTTCAGTAAGCAGGATTTGCGAGTTTACAAAACTCTATAGGCGGTAGCAGGGTTTGCGAGTCTGTTAGAGTGTTTGTAAGCGTGAGACTGTTTAATTCTAATAGAAATCTGGGAATGCAGCAGTAGGCAGGGGTTGCCGAAGCTGGGTAAATTTTGTGTGTGATTTACTTTTCAGCATATTTACTTTTCTGCAGTTTGTTTTTATGTTTAATTCGAGAAAATTTTCTATAACCCTATTCACCCCCCCCTCTAGGGTTAATCTAGATCTTACAAGTGGTATCAGAGCACGATATTTTTCTTTAACTCTAGAGTCATGAATCCACCAAATATTGCTTTTTCTGAGGGGCAATCTATTGTTAGGCCACCCATGTTTAATGGGAATGATTATGCTTATTGGAAAGTTAGGATGGGTATTTATCTTAGTTCTGTTGATTATGATGTTTGAGACATTATTGAAACTGGCTATAAATCTCCCACTATAACTGTTGGTGATACTGAGATTCCTAAACCTAAGGATAGGTGGGATGCTAACGATTAGAAATTAAAAACTACAAATTCTAAAGCAATGAATGCTTTGATCTATGCTCTTGATAAGACTGAATTTAATATAATTTCTCATTGTAAAACTGCACAGGAAATTTGGCATACCTTGGAGGTGACACATGAAGGAACTTCTCAAGTCAAAGAATCTCGTCTAGCCCTATTCAGCAATGAATACGAGAACTTTGTGATGGACAAAGGCGAGAGCATAAAGGAAATGTTTGAACGCTTTTCAACTTTGGTGTACAATGCTAGAGCGCTTGGGAAGGTATTCACTGAGGTAGAGCTTGTGAGGAAGGTGCTACGAGTCTTACCGATGAGCTTTGAGGCAAAAGTCACGGCAATACAAGAATCGAAAGATCTGAGTAAACTAAGCATGGAGGAGTTGATCGGCAACTTGATGACATATGAGCTTGAGCTAAAAGCAAAGGAGGAACGCAACAACTCCGAATCAAAGAAGAAGACAATTGCCTTAAAGAGCAAAGAAGAAAGCGATGAAGAAGAAGAAGATCCAATTGAAGAGCTTACAATGGCTGTCAATAATCTTAGAAAATGGTCAAGATTCAGGCCACGCAAGAAGAAAACAAGTGGTAATAGGTCAATAGATTCTGACAATTCCGATAATGAATTGACGTGCTTTAACTGCAAGAAGCCTGGCCACTTCAAACAAAAATGCCCACTTCTCAAAAACAACAAAGGAAAGAAAAAGAAGAAGAAGGCCTTTGCAGCGACTTGGGATGATGAAGAAGGAGAGGAAGTTTCGAATAATATCTCAGAGGAGGCTAACTTGTGTCTTATGGCAAAATCAGATTCAGAAGCAAGCTCAGAGGAATCTAGCGAGGTAGGTGACTATTCTTATAAAGAACTTGTTTTGATGTGTAGTGATCTTACTAAAATAATTGATACTCCTGAATCTAAAATTGAAAAACTGAAATGTGATAGGAGAGAACTTGTCCATGAAAATTCTAGGTTAGAAACTGAACTTGAAAATATTCAAAATCTAGACTGTAAAAAATGTAAAATTTTAGATTCAGAATTATCAAGACTTAAGAATAGCTTGGAGAATCTTGAAAAAGAAAACTTGAGTATTGAGGAAACCATTGACACTAGGAAAAAGGATTTTATAAATAGATGCACCTCACTTGTAACTGAAAACACAACACTAAAAACCAAAGTCCAAAATCTTGAGAAATCTCTGAATAACTTTTCAAGAGGAGAAAAATCATTCAACATGTTATTGGGAAATCAAATTTTGTTAGGGATACGGATTAAGGATCTTAAGGCAAAAATAACACTAAAGGGGGGGGGGGGTGAATAGTGTTTTAAAGAATATATGAACTATATGACTAAATTAAAACTTTCAACACAAACCTAAACATAATTCTAACGCAGAATGATCACAGAACATATAACAAATGCAAATGGTAAAGTAAAGCAAGTAAAAGGAAAGAACACACCAGATTTTATACTGGTTCGGAATCCTCCTACATCCAGTCCTGCACCAAGGCAATATCCTTGTACAGATTTTTATAAGCCAATATCCAAATTACAACCCTCAATTTCTAAGGCCTTGAGGAACCCTCCTATCTCCGAGGCTGGGGTGAACTCTCTTGATTTACGGGACACAAGATCACCCTAATACTTCTTAATAACAATCCTTTTGAATGGATAGACTCTATGGACTTTTTGAATACAAATTAATCCTATAACTCTGAATAGCACTTTGATCTTTAGTAGAATGATGGAGAATCAAATAGAGAGAGTATCTAAATGATTTCCTATTGAGAATTTGGCAGAATGATGGCACGATCTTAAAAATATGAAGTTTTATGGATATGGAATGGTGGAGAAGAAAGAGTGAAGAAAATAAGAAAGTAGTTGTTAAAAAAATTCATTTTGGAAGCCTTTATATAGATGAACAACAGTCATAACCATTGGCGAAATGTTTTCGAACAAATGGACACTTCTTTTGAAAATTGAATTTTGAATCCAACTATCACTATGTCGACATGGGGTATCCCCTTATGTCGACATCCCTTAGTTCAAAATTATAGAGATGTTGTTTTGTAAAGACAATTGAATTTAAAACAAGTTGAAACTTCTCTGAAGCAAAGTAAAGTGTTTAAACAATATTTTGAGATAGAGAATGAATATAAAACATTATTTTATATATATATATATAATTGATATAGACCGTCAATTATATAAGTAATATTTAAAATTAGAATAAGTTTTGATGTTTTAAAAATAGAAGTTTTTAAAATCAGAATAGAGGAATATTTCAAGGCTAAAACAAAGTTTGAAAATATTTTTGAAAACATGATTTTGAAAGCTAAAACATTTTGAAAACAGATTTAAAAACATTTTGAAAAATCTATTCAAACTGAAATTGCAAGAACCTTCCTACAGAGCTCCTCCATAGGACTCGAGAACTTGTACAAAGTAGTTTAAATGATTTTGATTTTCGTGGGTTTGTAAGCCACTTGTCGTAGGTTTGTAAGCTACTTGTCGTGGGTTTGTAAGCCACTGGTTTCGATAGAAATTGGGTTCCATCCCAAAAGAAAATTGGAAGAAAGATGAGAGTGCTTTTATGAAGTTTTAACAAAATACTAGACACTTATCTTGAGATCTTGAAATCTTGATTCTCTTGATTCTTGAATCTTGAATCTCTAATCTTCATCTTGATGCTTGAGTCTTTATACTGATCAGTCTTCGATGATACCTGCATATACTTCCTATATACATATACATACATACATACATATATATATATCTATATGGAAATGTTAGTATATATTTTATAAAGTAAAGTATAATAACTATATAAGGTTGTTGTCATCAAAACATCATCAACTCAATTCCTAACAATCTTCCCCTTTTTGATGATGACAACCTTTATTTATAAAATATTCTTACCATACCATAACTCCCCCTTACTCCGTGATTTCTTCTTAAAACTACAACTCCCCCTTACTCCATGACTCCCTCTTACACGAAGCACATATATTTTTATAACTTTCTCCCCCTTTGACATCAGCAAAAAGGAATAAAAGATTTACATGTTCTAAGATAATCAAGTATATATAAAATAAAAGTGTAAAGTGAACGTGTAAGTGATCAAGTGTATGAGCATATATATAAGTGTAACTTGACAATCAAATAAAGAAAATACATGTATAGTATATGAAGTTATATACAAACCAAATCCAAATCAAACTTAAGTAAACAATTCAATCATATCCTAATTAAATCTAAATCAAATCAAATCAAACAAACAAACAAACATACATAATGATCAGACATTCCTTGGAACTTCCACCCATCCATCTTCTCCAAAGATAGGATCAGTTTTGATAACATCCCAATTATCTTTGTCGAGAGTGACCGGTGGATTTGCTTCGGGTTCGTCTTTGCTAAGGCTTGAGATCATCCAATGAAGTGCGTCGAAGTGTCTCTCTTGCTCTTTGATCATCTGCATTTGGCTTAATTCTAAGTGCCTTTGATTTCTAAGTATAAAAGAGAGAATATTCTTGAAAGAAGTAAGAGTTTCTTCAAGATTTTCACTCAAATTCTTAATTGGAGAAGCCATAATTTAAGAAATAAGTTGAAGTATGAGAGGAGATGAATAGAAATGGAGGTAGAGAAGTTTTTCTGGAAGAAATAGGTATTTATAGGAGTTATTGGCCATTCAAAATGAATTGTCACTTGGTAGTTACAAGAATTTGAAGTTAGAAATTGTAACTACTTTCTGACTGTTATATGTCGACACGGGGGAGGGGGGGGATGGGGCATGTCGACATGGTCTAGACAGAATGACCAAGTTGAGTTATTTTTGATTTCTAAGTTTATTTTTATACTAGTGGACCTATATAAACTTAAAATAAATAACTATCAGAGATATATAAAGCTGGAAAACAGAGAATAAGATAGCATTACTTATATTAGTTAACATTACATAATATTAACCAAAAA
Organism: Allium cepa; assembly: GCA_030765085.1. Lineage (NCBI taxonomy): Eukaryota > Viridiplantae > Streptophyta > Magnoliopsida > Asparagales > Amaryllidaceae > Allium > Allium cepa. Next base: position 253,467,700 of record CM060939.1, read on the forward strand.
AATAGAAAATACAAAGATAGATAAACGATAGCTAGAGAGGTAATGACTAGGATTAGTTTGATGAAGATGATGACGAGAACAAGCCAAATTTCCTGCCTATCTTCCCAAAGAACTTGTCGATCTTGGTAGAGATTTTATCCATTTTCTTGCTAATAGATCTCTTAAGAACTTTTTGGTTTTGAGCAAGTATCTTTTGGTTCTTGAGTATGGTTTTGTTGGACGGATTGGCAGTGTATGTGGATACTCTATACTTTCCAAAGAGGTTTCTTCATCTTCCTCTTCTTCTTCAATTTCCATTCCTTCCCCTTCTTCTTCCTCTTCTTCTCCCTCTTCTTCCATCTTTTCATGAGCAAGTCTCTCTTCCTTTTCAGTAAGTGTTTCATACGGTTGAAACATAAATGGGATTTTCATAAGGGAAATGTTCTCATGATTGAACACTTTCCTACTTACAAACTCTTCCTTTTTGACATCCACACCAAAATAATTGAAAATCCGAGTAAGATAAATTCCATGATAAAGAGTGTTTCTCCCATGGTAAATTTTTTGGGTCTTAACTCATCCAAAATAGTTTGTGCCCAATTAATATCATATTTTCCAAATATAGCAAAAAGATCTTTACACACTTTTGAGGTGGGATTATTGTAGTTTCCCGACCTAGGAATAACGGTGTGTTGAATAAGAAGGTTGACAATTCTTGCTTTTGGGCGGAAAAAGCGATTCTTAAAATCCATGTGGTCATCGCTTTAAAAAATGTGATGAAAAGTCTCTCGATCGGTTTCATTGATTTGAAATTGCGAGAGATTCATACCGGTAGATTTGCAACCCAAAATGGTACCCAAAATATTGGAATCCAAAACAATAAGTGTTCCTTTAACACTACTCCAAATTTGATCTTCATTTCCATTATAATATTCACGGTTTAGGTTTGCATAAAACATTTTGATAAGGTTTGGATAACAAACGAAATCATTTTGCTTGTTATCAATCAAGCTAAGAATGGAGTTTTCTTCAAAAAGTTGATCGATTTCATAAGAAGGAAAATCATCAAAAATAGCAAATTTTCCCGTATTGACTTTACCATAGTTTACATAACTTATGTAAGCTTTGATAGCCTCCGGGTCATTAAAAAGATCATTTTTGATGGATTTGGTCAGCCTCATAGTTGATGGGGTACTTGAGGAAGCCATTGATGAGTGTTTGAGAGGAGTAGAAGATAATGAAGAAAGTTTGAATTATGAGAATAAAGTGAAAAGAGATGATAAGAGAAGTATATTAAATAGATTCTCTAAAGTCATGTTCTCTGGTCAAGAGGTATCTTTTCAGAATTTTAAAGTAAGTGAAAAGGTGGAGGGAAATTCAAAAGTTTGAATTCAAATTTTGAAATCAAATTTCTGAGAGACATGTCGACATGGGGTATCCTGGCATGTCGACATGTGACTGTTGAATTTGAAAAGATGTGTCTTTTTCTAAAATCTAAGAAATTCCTAAAATCTTAAGAAAACTAATCTATATTCTATATATATATAAAATTCCAGTAATAATATTAAATATAATAATATTAAAATATTTTAATATTTAAAATATTATTAAAATAATATTATTTTGAATTTAAAAATTCAAATTTCAAAGGGTGATTTAAAAATTCAAGAAATTGCAAACAAAATAAAAACAAGCAAGTATCCAGTAAAATCAAAATAAATGTGTACCTATTTTTAGATCCAAACTCCGATCGTCTTTCGATTCGAGAATAGTAGTGAAGCACTGATTTGAATTATCAGTTTTCTTCTCGTCATCACTGGATGAATCTGAATCGCCAAGAGTTGCTGCATATGCCTTCTTTCTTTTCCTTAGTTGCTCGTTATTTGGTTGAAATGTCTGTTTGTCTGGATATGGACAATCTATCTTGTAGTGCCCTGTTTTGTTGCAGTTGTAGCATCTATCACCATTGTTGTTTTTGTTGTTGTGATTGTTGTTGTTCTCCGAAGTATTTCTGGAATTCTTTTGATCATTTCTTTTAAAGTTATTCATCTTTCTATACTTCAGAAACTTTCTGAAATTTCTGGTCATGAAAGCAATTTCTTCATCACTATCTTGTTCTGAATCTCCAGTTGTTGCTTTGAATGCGATCGATTTCTTTTCCGTTGCCTTAGATTCTTTTCTCCCTTGTAGTTGAACTTCATAAGACATTAGATTACCGATTAACTCTTCGATCTTCATTTGACTAACATCATTTACCTCTTTAATAGTAAGTGTCTTTTGATCCCATTCTGGAGTGAGTGAATTGAGTATCTTTCTGACTTGATCTTCTTCTGAGAAACCCTTTCCTAAAGCAATCAATGAATGTACAATATCTTGAAATCGACAATACATGTCGGAAATGGACTCATTTTCATGCATTTTAAACAATTGAAACTGGTTAGTTAATATGGAAATTTTAGTCTGTTTAACTTTGCTTGTTCCTTCATGAGTTACTTGCAAAGTTTTTCAGATTTCAAATGCAGACTTACAAACAGAGACTCTATTAAACTCATTCCTATCTAGTGAACAAAATAGTATATTCATAGCCTTGGAATTGTTTTGTGCAACCGTCTTTTGCTCAGTAGTCCACTGGGCAAAATTTGTAGTTGGTTCAACATATTCAATTTGTGTCATATTCCAAGTATCTAAACTTATGGATTGTAAATAAGTTTTCATCCTACATGCCCAATATGCATAATTACTGCCATTAAAAAGTGGTGGTCTGACAGTAGACTGACCTTCTATAAATGAACAAGTGTTAGTGCTTGTGTTGACAGAAGTAGTGGTGACAGGAGTGACATTATTAGTGTGTTGTGCCATTAAAACTTTTCAAAATTTCAGATTATGAAAATAGTGAAAACCAATGCTATGATACCAATTGTTAGGGATGCAGATTAAGGATCTTAAGGCAGAAATAACACTAGAGGGGGGAGGGTGAATAGTGTTTTAAAGAATATATGAACTATATGACTAAATTAAAACTTTCAACACAAACCTAAACAGAATTCTAACAGAGAATGATCACAGAACATATAACAAATGCAAATAGTAAAGTAAAGCAAGTAAAAGGAAAGAACACACCGGATTTTATACTGGTTCGGAATCCTCCTACATCCAGTCCTGCACCAAGGCAATATCCTTGTACAGATTTTTATAAGCCAATATCCAAATTACAACCCTCAATTTCTAAGGCCTTGAGGAACCCTCCTATCTCCGAGTCCGGGGTAAACTCTCTTGATTTACGGGACACAAGATCACCCTAATACTTCTTAATAACAATCCTTTTGAATGGATAGACTCTATGGACTGTTTGAGTACAAATTAATCCTATAACTCTAAATAGCACTTTGATCTTTAGTAGAATGATGGAGAATCAAATAGAGAGAGTATCTAAATGATTTCCTATTGAGAATTTGGCAGAATGATGGCACGATATTGAAAATATGAAGTTTTATGGATATGGAATGGTGGAGAAGAAAAAGTGAAGAAAATAAGAAAGTAGTTGTTAAAAAAAATTCGTTTTGGAAGCCTTTATATAGATGCACAACAGTCATAACCATTGGCGAAAGGTTTTCGAACGAATGGACACTTCTTTTGAAAATTGAATTTTGAATCCAACTGTCACCATGTCGACATGGGGTATCCCCTTATGTCGACATCCCTTAGTTCAAAATTATAGAGATGTTGTTTTGTAAAGACAATTGAATTTAAAACAAGTTGAAACTTCTCTGAAGCAAAGTAAAGTGTTTAAACAATATTTTGAGATAGAGAATGAATATAAAACATTATTTTAAATATATATAAATATAGACCGTCAATTATATAAGTAATATTTAAAATCAGAATAAGTTTTGATGTTTTAAAAATGGAAGTTTTTAAAATCAGAATAGAGAAATATTTCAAGGCTAAAATAAAGTTTGAAAATATTTTTGAAAACATGATTTTGAAAGCTAAAACATTTTGAAAACAGATTTAAAAACATTTTGAAAAATCTATTCAAACTGAAATTGCAAGAACCTTCCTACAGAGCTCCTCCATAGGACTCAAGAACTTGTACAAAGTAGTTTAAATGATTTTGATTTTCGTGGGTTTGCAAGCCACTTGTCGTAGGTTTGTAAGCTACTTGTCGTGGGTTTGTAAGCCACTGGTTTCGATAGAAATTGGGTTCCATCCCAAAAGAAAATTGGAAGAAAGATGAGAGTGCTATTATGAAGTTTTAACAAAATACTAGACACTTATCTTGAGATCTTGAAATCTTGATTCTCTAGAGTCTTGAATCTTGAATCTCTAATCTTCATCTTGATGCTTGAGTCTTTATACTGATTAGTCTTCGATGATACCTGCATATACTTCCTATATACATATATATATATATCTATCTATATGGAAATGTTAGTATATATTTCATAAAGTAAAGTATAATAACTATATAAGGTTGTTGTCATCAAACATCATCAACTCAGTTCCTAACAAATTTTTGCTAACAACAGAAAAGGACTAGGCTTTAGGAAAACACAAGCTGATGATAATGCAAAAGGTAAGAGTGTCTTTGCTAGATGTGAAATAATTGGACATCGTGTTGAAAATTGTAGTCATGGGAACAAGAACACAAAATTTATACAAGTTTGGGCTCCTAACAATTCTACAAACAAATTTCATGTCTATTGGAACAAGAATGAAAGGACAAAACAAATCTGGGTGACGAAAGGAACATATATAAATAGTTTTGGGTCTCTCAAAATTATCTTTCAAAATATTCTGCCACTAACAATCATGGACCTATAAAAACAAATAGGTTACAAAAAACTTTTCCCGTGTAGGTGTGGTGGAAGGCTAAGGAACAACAACAGTGGTCTCTGGATTTTTGGCTGTTCCAGAAACACAACGGGCGACAAAGCAAAGTTCCTTAGCCTATTATAAAGGTGACAGAATCACAATGGATAACAATGAAAAATATCGTAAAGGTAAAACAAGTAATGGTATATCTATTTGAACGATATATTAAATGTGATGATCTGCACCATAGCCTAAATTAAAATCAGCAAATATTAAGATGGTGAAGAGATGATGATTTTGATTCTGACTTGTTCAACATAGTTGGCTAGTTATATTTATGCCAAAAACACTATAAAATTCTCTAATTTTTTTGATTATATTAGGTTGGATCAAAAATAGTGTTTTGTTGGATATTAATACATTTGTTTATAATTTGGCTAACTCTAAATTCACGGGTTTTTTGATTATTTACACGGCTTCAATTCAAATTCAAAGAATGTCATTTAAATTGTTGTTAAAATGGAGTTTGAAATTTTTGATGCACACTTCATGGTTTGGTCGATCAAATTCAATTAATGATAATTTTTGAGTGAAAAAGAAATTCAGATGCAGATTACACTGGTAATCTAGTTGATAGAAAAATTACTAGTTGAACGTGATTTTTGAGACATTTAGTAACTGCATCGTTTTTCAAAGAAAATATCTGCATATTTTTCATTTCAAATAATTTCCAAATAGCAGAATTTTTTTCTCATATAGCCCCCTCGAGAAAATCATTTTTAATCATATTTTCAGATTAGTCATTGTGAAAAATTGATTTCATAATTATTTTTGAATTTGATTTAAATGACAATTTTAACAAGTCTAACTCCCTAATAATTATTGAAAAGATAAATAGTGATTGAAAAAAAATGATGAGTGTTGATATTTTTCATACATTACTCAAGACAGTATATTTTAGAAAAATTTCTTTAGAAATTCAAACAAAAGTTATAAAACTTTTTGTTGGGTAAAGATTCCATAACCATTTCTATGTCTATCATATTTCTATCAACCATCGCTCATCAAAAATTCAATATAGTTTGTCGATATGTGGTACTTTAAACAGGAATCATTCGTTTTTCAAAACAAAATAAAATCCAAAGTATTCACTCTCATTTAAAAGTCCTCACGGTTATGCATGAGTGAATTACTTGGAATTTGTTATGTGCTTCCATGCTCATTTAAAAGTCCTTACAGTTATGCATGTATGGAACGCATATCAAAATTGATTTATTAAATAAACAAGTTGATTTTGATCCCATTTAAAAGTCCTCACGGTTATGCATGATTAGAAGAAACTTGAATTCATTTTTAAAATTAAATTGGAATACTACTAATCTCATTTAAAAGTCCTAACGGTTATGCATGATTAGTAGATATTCAAATTTCTGATATAAATGTACCACAAACATATACAACTGTATGGTTTTATATGATGACATCATTTCCATTACTTCTGAAAGTGGAATATGCGCCTAACGGGGGTAGTTATGATTTATGTTTGATTTTTTATTGAAATTTAATATTTATATTCAATTGAGTTTTTAATTTTGGATTAATATCGATCACTTTATCTCTATTTTCTCTAACACTATTATTATTTTGCTGATAACAAAAGGGGGAGAGAAAAGTTAAGATTTTGTCAAATAAAATCAAGCAAAGGTCAAATAATTTTCCATTTGCATCTAGGCTCATTTGTATGTTTCTATTTGTATGCATATTTGTAGAGGGAGCTTTGTATAGAGAGGAAGCATTTAAATAGGGGGTGCAATTAGGATATATCTATAGAGCAAATACATTTAACACATTCAATATCTTAAATATATGTTTGTTATCATCAAAAGGGGGAGATTATTGAATATGCGCTTATATGATTTTTGTTTGATGATAATAAACATATATACATTCGTTTAAATGTATTTGTTAATGTACTATTTTATTTTTCATAGATTAAATAAATATTTGCTGAATAAAATTAAATACACAGAATTTGAATTCAAACAGAAATTTTATTCAAACAAATATTTATTACAATTTTTGAATAGTACAAATTCAAGCTCTCACTATTCACTATACAATTTCAATTACAATACAATGTCTGATTACATCAAAATTCAATTTACAAAAATTCCTCACTACATATCACTCACACTCGTAGTTTATTTTCAACTTCATTCCAGTTAGAATCCAGCATCTGAGCAATCTGCAAAAATATTCACTAACGCAGTAAAATTGAAAAAGAAATATTTTTGCAATATAAAATAAAATATGGATTTTGAAAATATTATTTGCCTCAGTTATTTGGGTTGTTCGTCATCATTCACATTTGAATTCATCACACACGAACAATGTGACATGCACAGTGTATCACTGTACATGCCACATGGCCGTGCACACCAATATACACTTGATAATGCTACAGGACAGGTGAGCACAAGGTCAAACCCAAATAAAAAGACGGGTTCAACTCAGGTGCAACATAAATAAAATCTCGACTTTAGCACAAGGTCAAACCCGAGTTGTAAAACTGGATTCAACTCAAGTGTAATGCACAGTCTACACAAATTCAAGAAGGCACTAAATAACAAACAAAATGCAAAGGTCAAGCCATTGCCGCCATGACTCAACTCAAATGCAAAACCTCGACCAAAATCAAATACACCAGTGAAACAAATGCAAAATTGACAAATGCAAAACACATGGAGGCAAAGCTCAAACCAAACAGTCAAGTTCAAGGCATAGCAATGGAATAGTGTGGCCAAGAACTGATACAAGCAAATCATGGAATGGCAGTATCAATGTCAGGTCAGTGCCAAAGTCGAACAATTCAAACCAGAAAAATGAGACAAAGTTTAGACTGACATCAAAACCAGTTCAACAATCAAGTATAGTATGCAACAACTATATACATGTACATAAAGCCAAACTGCAACAAGACCAACTCCAGAATGCATCAGAGTGCAAATGAAACATGTGCAGACCAATGAACAGAGGCAACAAAGGTCAGGGAACAGGGCAACATCAAGTGATGCAACATCACATAATCAAATGAAGCCAAAGCAAACAGAGGGATCAATATGGAAATATTGTTGCATCAATGAATTTATAAACATCAACTACAAGCCCAAGTGTACAAAGAAGACAGTGACACAGCAACCAACACAATGAAACTGACTCGAAGCAAACTCAGTGCACAACAATCAAATGGACACAGCAAACACTTCAGGACAAGATGCAGACGATCAATATACTACAAGTATGCAGTAATGCAAATATACTCCAGACCAGTTCAATGTGGAACGGCAACAACTCAACTGGACAGTGCAGACAAATATACACAGTAAAGTACAATATAAATTTCAATGAATTGAATGAACAAAACTCAAGTGTATACAAAGAGTTTCAGTGATGCACGAAGAAACAGAATCCATCATAATGGAATAGATGGTACAGTTCGACATTACCACCAGATTTTATTTTATGATCTCAAGTCAAAGCCGAAGTCATGGAATAGCATATACAAAGTCAAAGCCAAGGTCAGATGAATATTAAACCAAGTAAGAATTCAAAGCAAGAAAAGAATTGAAAAAATCAAAAATAAAATAGGAAAGTAGCTGCTGTAACGATCAAGGAAGGATCGAACGTTCTCATGCTAAAGCCGTAACAGTAAAGTAAGAGAAATATTCGAATTGAATTCATCAGTAAAATCTCAAACGTTCAAGCAGTATCAAGTGGCAGAGAAAATGTTTTTGACGAATTCAAATAAGAAATATACGATGTAAATTTAGGAATTCGACTCCTATAAATTACAATCGTCATCATCGGCAATTAGATATCGAATTCAAGCAATCAATCCAGAAAGCGAAAGGAACAAATAACATACCAGAAGAAAAGTCGAATTCGATCATCTCGTAGCAACCAAGCCAACTTCATCAAAACCCTAATTTCACGGAACAATCAAGAGAAGCAACCGAGCGTGACTCAAAGAGACATCGATCAACTCGAGGCAAGCAGCTGATCAATAGAGAAGGAAATTGATTTCAATCAACAAGAGCAACAAAATTGATCGGCATCGTCATCGAAGCCCTAATTCAGATCGAACAAAGAAAGCAACGACCACCATTTTTCACAAAGAAAAAAAAAAAGAGGATCGGGTTAAATAATAAAAGGGGCCGGCTTTATATTATTAAGGGCCTTTTAATTTTTTAATTAGGGTTCTTTTTGTTTAAGGGCAAAAAATTAGTACTCAAGTTTTTATTTATTTTTGCTCTTAGTTTTATTTTTGAAGTATGTACTTTTCGAATCAAATCTTGGAAAATCACCACCTACGATTTAGTTTGTGTCAGATTGTCTAGTTAGGATTAGTTCAGTAAGCAGGATTTGCGAGTTTACAAAACTCTATAGGCGGTAGCAGGGTTTGCGAGTCTGTTAGAGTGTTTGTAAGCGTGAGACTGTTTAATTCTAATAGAAATCTGGGAATGCAGCAGTAGGCAGGGGTTGCCGAAGCTGGGTAAATTTTGTGTGTGATTTACTTTTCAGCATATTTACTTTTTTGCAGTTTGTTTTTACGTTTAATTCGAGAAAATTTTCTATAACCCTATTCTCCCCCCTCTAGGGTTAATCTAGATCCTACACATGCATGAGAAGGCTTTCATTTGTATAAGTCTAGGGAATGTTCTCGTAAGTGAGATTATTTCTCTGCATTTGGGGAAGGGAGGCTTTGGATGGGTATGATGTAGTGTTTTTGATGGCTACTAAGAAGACCAGTGATTCGAAATTTGTTTATGTGTCGCTTTAAGTTCTCAATTCATTTTTGAGATCGAGAATCGCATGAAGCTTGAGCATTCCATCCATCCTGAGCAGGATAACTTATAAATGAAGGAGTGTTGACTGGTTCAACCTTTTGTTTTTAAGTTTTTGAGGTAGTTCGGTACTCTCTTGTTGTGGGCAAAGAGATTTGCCTTTGGTCTTAAGCATTGGTTAGGGGTTCATTACTTAGCCTTATCCTTATTAGGGCTTACTTTTGGCTATCTCATCGCGATGGTTCTCCTTCGTAAGAATGCCCATGAGATATAGTTGAGATAGAGAAAATGGAAAGCAACCGAAACTCCAACCGAAGCGTAAAGATCATGTTACAAGGAAGATCAAGCTTGTTCAAAAAGGAAAAGCTGGCCTTGTATGTCACTATGAAACGTCGTCGAGCTAAACAGAAGCGTAAGCGCTTTGATTCTGGTCAGCTTGATCGCTTGAAAAAGGATTTTCTACATGAAGGGTGTGTAAGTGATGATGACTTGTGTCATTCAAGTATTACCAAGTCCTAGCGAGCTTATGTGTAACGACCCGTAAAATTCGGTAATTAAATTTCTTAATTTAAGAAGATTTTGGTAACTTAATGTTGAAGGAAATAGAAATTTAGTGAATTATTAATGGAAATAATAACTTGGATAAGATTGGTAAGTTAATTTTTAATAACTTGAATGTAATAGTATAAATATAAGTTAATTGTTAATAACTTGGATGTAATTTCAATAAGTAAAATAATGTAAATGTTAATTATATTCTTATTGTAATAAAATAATGTTACCAAGATGAAGTGATTAATTTGATTTAAAATCTTAATTAATGTGTGCATTAGTTTATAATAGGATATAAAAGGTAAATTAATAATTTGAAATGTTGACTTACTAATAAAATATTGTGTAATGAATGGAAATAGAATGAATTAGTGTATGAACTAATGGTAGCACTTGTTGTAAGCTAATAAGTAAATTAAAACGTAACAGTGCTAATTTAGGTTAATAATTAATAGGTTGAATGGAATGTCAATTAATGAATTTATTTAAAATTGTAAAAGTATAATAATAGATGGAAATTGGTTGGAAGAATAAAGATAACTAAAAGTTACTTTAATAATAATTAATATAATAACGGAAGTGTGAATGTGAATTGAATAGAAACATAAAATTTATTTATAAGATAGTAATTAGTGTAATAGAAAGCTAAATAATTTATTAAGAGTTTTAATTGTAATTGGATGTAGATTAAAGTAATAACATTAATGCAAGTTGATAAATAATTAATTTAGTGCAATTCCAAATTAATGGAAACCAATTGTAAGGTTATAATTGATTAAATTGGTAGATTTGCAAATAAATTCAAAGTTATATTTATTGATTGTAAATAAGAATATTTGGTAATAAATTTAATATAAGAAAACAAATGCAAATATTGAATTAATCAATGGAGTAATAATAATAAATAGTAATTAAATCAAAAAAAAATTGTAAGTTGGAAATAATATGGATGTTATACTTAGCTGCTAATTGAATACAAGGAAACAAGTGTAGATATTGAACTAATTGGTGAATTAGTGTAAAATTTATGATAATAGGATGAGAGCGGTGTATGTAATCAATTTCAACACTTGTCTGTTAGTGATAACTTATAAGTGTAATTTAACGTTAATGGTAACAAGTATTGTAAGTTAACCATTTATTTAGTATATTAAACTATAACTGGTAATCAATTGCAATAAATATAAATAAATTATTACGTTAACGTTAATTAAAGTAATATTTGAAAATAATGTCAATCCCATTTATAGTATGACAATTGGTTGAATTAAAGAATGGAAATCGAGATTTATTAACTTATTGGATTTGAATTTAATAATTGATTTATTGCAATTAAGTGAAATTTGATATTTAATTATTGCGTTAATTGAGATTTAGATGAAATTTGAGAATAATAATGTAATAAGCCATGAACCAATGTTAATTTTATCTTTTGGATAATAATGAATTGAATAATAGAATGAAAAGAAAATTAATTGGAATTATTGTAAATTAAATTTATAATTTTAGGAATTTTATTTATAATTTGTGAATTTAATGAAATTCAGGTTAATATTGGAATTTATAAATTAATCATCTCTAAATTGATATTCAAATTTGTTTAAAACCATTGTAAATGATTGAGAAATCAAAATGATAAGAATTGTCAATTTTAGAATTTAAATTGGAAATTTGATTTAATTAATCAATTATTAATTTATTTAAATAATGTAAAATTAGCCATTTTGGCCACTGACTCAGATTTCGATGAAACCAGTTTCATCGGATCTGTAACGGTGAATTATTGTAGGATTTCAAGTTTCGTAGCGATCAGACTTGTCGTTTGATCGTACTAACGCGAAACGCCTAGAAACCAATGAAATTGAAATCAATTTGAAAATTATTGATTTTAGCATAACTTCTTCATATGATGGAATTCGAACTTGAGAACTTTTCCATTTCGTTTAAAATATTGGCTCAGAAAATTGAAATGAGTTTATGTAGTGAGGTATGCTCTATTTTTGGAAACTCGCTTATGTTCCTTCCGACACTTGAGCAACATTTTATCTAGTTCTTAGTTACTCTGTAGATAGGCTAAACTTGACACTTTTCATAGTGGGTAAATTCTTCGTTAGAGATAAACCTTGCACGAGTCGCATTATTTGCAAAACTGAAGTGAAGCGACTGGGTAAGGTTCGGTGGATGCCAAGTAATAAGCAGAAACTAAGCGGATGACTTAAGGGTATTTGCCTAGAGTCGTTCAAGTTATAATTGTTTTCTTTGTGTCAGTAAACCTCAGGCGATAGGAATAATCCCATATGCCGAAAGCGATATTTTTTAAAGATTAGTTCATCTACATACCGGTTCTTAACCTATAGTTCGAGCGCTGATTTTCTAGGTGATCTACACCAGTTATAACAGGGTTTTTCACTAGATTCTGATAGATGAGAACTTAAGTCGAATTCTTGGGATGATTGAGAAATTTTCGAAGCACGGCCTTAGTCATGCAAGGAGATTTCTATAGTCGGATCAAGGAACCAGATCATAATTCGCATGGATAGAGTCAGCTGGCCAAACCTAGTTTAATAAAGAAATCTTGCGAGCAAACGAAGAGTTGGAACGGGTATCATGTTCTTTGGAATGATCTTTAGAAATTATAAATATTAATGTAGTATAATTATTCTATGTAATAGCTAGGGGAAGGATTTCTCGATTGGTTTTGTGGCAATCTAGATAATCTCCTAAGTAACAAGATGATATTCGCCTAGGCGAGTGTCGTAGTACACTTAGTATATATTATCCTTGTTAACATTGTGCGATTGAGGTGGATTTAAACCCGAGAAAACCTAAAAAATTGTAAATCTTCATATTATGATGATTTAATTAGTACAATTTTCTCTTTCAAAGAATGAGTTTTGTTTGAAAGAAAAGAAAAGTTGAGGCATTGATTGCTGGATTTATTCGAGAGTTTTATGGCTCGATGATCATACATATCATATAATATTTCCTCTTCGTAGCCAAGGTGTAGTTGTCGTCCATGTGTTATATTCATGAAAGGGGTTGCACCACTCAAGCGTTTATTCCTTTTGAATGTCGAACGTACTCATGGGAGTTTGTGGTTCAACATGTGCGTTTGACTATTAATGGTTACCGAGCATGTTGGTATTGACTCTTTTAAATATTTCATTGTTTTGTTGCTTGCTATTGTTTGATGTTGTTTGTTATTGCTGTTGTTTGATTTTGGCTATTGGCTAATTTCTATTGTTTGCTAATTCTTGTCGATTCTTGTTTGCATGTTTAATTATTTGTATACCGGTTATCGTCATTTATTCTTGCTTGCTTTGATTTGCTTATCGCTCGCTGTCTGATTGATGTTTGTTGCTGATTGTTATTGATTGATTAGAGGTTAATTATATGATATTATTTAGTTCATACCATTGATTGGCAATAATGAATTCCTACCTTCAGAGGTTTACTCTGGGGTATGTATATTTAGATAAATTGTACCGATCTTATATTAGTGACCATGTACGATATTGATCTTATATTATTGATTATATACTACATTGGCCTTGTAGATCATTGGCCTTGTATTATTGTCCATGCCTATTATTGGATCCTGGATGTTTGAGTACATTCGTGTGCTAACTCTACTTATAACCAAATCGTGACAAATGTTTGAGTACGTTACTGTATAGCCCCGATTTATCTGGAATTGTTCGATCGTGAGAAGTGTCTATTGTTAACTCTACCTATTAGTAATGGCAGATATCAATTTGTATTCCTTAGCTATCTAGAATAGATGATATCATCCATGCTCGCTATAGAGCGAGATGGGATCTATATGATTCCACTACCATTTGATATGACTCGGAGTCAGTGGTATGTTTTAAGACTGACTCACTTGAGCTTACTCTCTAATTGGTTGTCACGTATGAGTATGATAGTATTAGTTACTACACTGAGGCTATACATGTTTGAAGTTTGTGTTAGGGCACAATCCTCTTAGTATAATACAATTAGTACTTAAAAGCTGATGTATAGCTTTTTTAAATGCTTATTTGATTTGATTGACAGTCGAATGTAAGAAGCTTTCTTAAAAGAGTTATGAATTTTTTTTGGGAATGTGGGATGACTTGGGTCATCGCGTATTTCCATGTGTATAATTCATTCTAATTTGAGGGTTTCGGGATGCTGATAGCATATGAGAAGGTACTGTTGGAATTTTATGAAACTAAGACTCAAGAAGTTTGATCAGCCTTCTTACTTTCTTATACTCATGAGAATTTCGAGAAGGAAATCCTTTTAAGGAGGGAAGAATGTAACAACCCACATATTTAACGATAATATATTTAAATAGTTAATTTAAATATTATTTGTTATTGAATTGGAAGTCTAAAATGTGACTTTTCTCATATGGATAAGTTAGGACTTGAGACCACTTATGTTGAGTTTGGATCGACGTTGCGAATCAAAATGAGTATAAGTATCGGTATATTTCGACTGATGGACTTTTAGCCAGTAGCGTACGTTCGATTAGTAAATCGATCCACAAAGCTAACTTTTGTATATAATGAAATTAGATCTCGAAACCTTTTCCAATGAGTCCATAATGACATCAAGAATTTGATTGAGTATAATGTTCGATATGCTTAGAGCTGATGATTTTCGAAGGTGAATAGTGCCGGATGGAGAAAGATGTGAACTTAACCCTTTATCCTATAAAGGGCTAATCTTTTCATAAGTATCATTCACTTATTCATTTCACGTTATCTTCTTCTCCTCCTCTCTAATGTCTTCCCTAATCACCACTTAATCACTTCTTAATTACCAACCCCTAAATCCATTGAAATAAATTCCTAAATTCAAATAAAAATAACCATAAATCATCTCTTTCTGTTCTCTAAAAAACCCGCAAAGTCATTAGCTTGACTCACGATGTAGATGTTGATTTCAAAATTTAAAGAAAGCATGGAGATGGATTTTGGTAGTTAAAGCTTGTTTAGTGAATGAGAAGGTGAGTGGGGTGATTCTCCTATTAAATTTGTGTATTTTACTTCATTAATTCGTTTATTTAAAATTACGAAGTACAATGGAATGATTTGGAGATTTCTATGCTATGATATGGACTTGTATTCATGTTATAAGCATGTTTCCCTTAGCTGATTAACTGTTTAAGACACTAATGCTATGTTTTGAAAATGATTAGTAAGCCCTAGATTAGATTTGGGCTAACTGAGTGATTTTTTGTGATGTCATTGTTGATTTCTGATTAATTAAGTAGTGTAATGATGTGCATGTCATTAGCAAAATATTAATTACTCCATTTGAATTGATTTGTAAAATGTTAGTAAGCTAATTTAAGTTATTGTGAACTCTACACTTATTATTAAAAAGATTAGAGACTAATGAAGCTTAATTAGTATTTATGAAATGGTTTCATGATTTATAAATGAAAAATATATTTTATAAAATAGATACGAGATTTTATAAAATTGTTTAAAGTGATATTTTTACTTTTATTGAAAAGATTAGTAAGTAAAAGTAATAATTGATCTAGTAATGATTGAATGGCTTATGTAAATATGCATGTGTGTATACGTTAATGAGCGGATATACGTACATGTGTACTTGGATCTAAGCAACGCTCAAAGCAAATCTAGTGTTGTGAATAGAATTTTCGATGAGATTTGCATATGAACATTTTGTATTAAATTATATATACAAGTATGGGAATGCCCGTATGTGCATATAGGCATGTTACGAGCGATCTCATGTTGCCATAGCAAGCATTGGGTGCGCTATCTTGCGTGGGAGAGTACCTGTCAGTAATTACCCCGGTGAAGGTCAAAATGTAATTTTTGTTGAGATATGTGTTTGTACATATGTGTGTGCAAAGGCATGCAAAAATGAGTGCATTGACACATGTATAAGCCATGCACAAAGCAAGGAGGCGGGGTATGCCGTTTGGCATGTTGGAGGAAGCCGGGTCACTATACTTGCATTTGAAATCTACTCATGCAAAAAGTGGATTTTGGTATCGAAACCAGTATTTTTATACTTTAGAAACCACTTCCAAAACGTCAACAAATGAACTGTAGTAGATGTCCAATGGAATGGAGGCAGGCTCTAGTAGCAAGGCGACTCATCGGGCGAAAGGAAATTGAGCGTGAATTGGCGATCGTTTTGCAGGATTTGCCCCTACCAAGGCTTATTGCTTGGAACCTGCTACTTCAATCGACTGAATAGGTCCATTCAATCGCAGCGAGAGAAAACATGCAATCTCTACTCTAGTTCAGTTGACTGAATGGAACCACAGTCGACCGACCTGTTGTGTATTGTGCAAATTTCAACACACGATAACTTTCACATACAAAGTTGGATTGAGGTGAGGTTTAGACCATGTTTAAAAAAATTTCAAAGGCTATAACATGTGAAATTTTGATAGGTTTTGGAGTACTTTGATTTCGAGGTCCATGTGGGATCTACCTGGCATGCATTCCAAAACCTTAGATTTAGAGGTAGATCGATAGGTTATACCGAAGGAGTATTATGATATTAAGGTCAAGCATTCTATTTGGAATGAGATTTGGGTTAGAATGGGTTCTGTTAGAGTTTTGTGGGCTGTGGCGATTGGAGCCTTGCATGTTGATTCCATACTTTATACATGGATTGAGTCCATACTCTAAAATTTCGACCTTAGAGTAATATACGATTTGTTTTGTGTTGACATATTGCGACACACCAAGGATATTGACTTATGTGACTTACCAAGGGTATGAAATTATGTGACCTACCCAGGTATCGACCTTACTATGGTGTACCTAGAGTGTTGTTGATGGCCATGACACTCTTGACAAAGCTTTTTGAGACCGTGAATAGCTTTATCTTGTTGTGATCGCTTGGGAATATTTTGGTCATACTTCCGTAATCTTACGAACGATTGGTATTAATAGTAGTGACCATACACATTGTGGTGTACCTATTCGGTCTTAGCAGTGGTGACCATACACTTTGTGGCATACCTATTTGTCTTAGCAGTAGTGACCATACGCGTTGGGACGTATCTTATCGATCTTAGCTGTAGCGATCATTGTTTAGGGATTGCGGTTTGATCATGGTATATTTATACTATATTATTAGTTGTTTTAGGCTAGTGTAGTGCAATGGAATGAAAGATATAGTGCTAACTTGTTGTTATAAGAGAAGAGCAGATTATGGTATGATCCTCTAATTTTGACGTGGATTTACTATACTTGTTTATAGGCAGTCCGAATTACCCTTGAGCCACGTTTATGGAGAGGGTCGGCTGTGATTTAGTAGTTCCTGTTTACTTGTATATAGTTTTAATATACAATATTTTGAGATAGTTCCCCTCACACCAGACTTTATGTCTGACCTGCGTTTTGTGTTTGTCTGCTTATGTGATGAAAACTCTCCGCTACTTGATTGAGTAGTTTGGGACATAGGTACTATTAGGGACACGCTAGTAGAGTGCATAGCTAAAGAATTTTAGAGGCATGACATCGATGTTTAGAGACATCTATACTTGTTATTTTATTTGTACATGATAGACCTATTATTTGTATATGAAATTGTTGTATCGGATATTCATTCAAAACTCTATGAATTTTTAGAGTTAATGTATTCTGGTATTCTGTACTGATATTTATCAGTAAGTTGCTTCCACTAGTGTGGTCTCTTATACATTGTTGACTTATTTTGTTCACGTATATTTAGTATGTTATATGTTGTCATTCCATTGTGAGATCGTATTGATGTCTTGGTTTAGTGTTTTGATCTAATTTGACCCTAATGATATGCCTTTTATGGTATTCGAAAGTTGTGCGATGATGTAAGACACATACTTTTGGTTATTATGAAGGGATGTTGTTGCATAAGTTGTTTAAAATAACTCCATTCTAGATTCTAGTTCATAAGGAAAACATTAAAGATAGATTTGTATATGTCTATGGATCGATACTGAACCATACATGGATCAATACTAATCGATAGACTTAAGAATATTCTTCTATTCTGTTAACCTTCTTTTTTATCCAAGCAGATTTCAACCAGAATTAGAAGGGCAAAATGAAGACGAGACAATTCACGGACTTAAAAACATGCTTATAAAAACAAACGAACCATACCCAAAAAGTTTAAGGAAAAATTGAGCTAAGTAAACTACTCGGTACCAAGAGATTTTTCTTCCAAATGGTGCCTCCAAAACATATTATACTTCGAGTACTACTTCAAGCAATCATGATCAAGTGTTTTTCCAGAAGATAGACAAGCAACACTAAGGATTTCAGAGAAGAATGCAAGAAAAGACAGGTGATATCAAGCAAATCATCAGAAGAAACTTGTAACAACTAGGGATTTTAGAGATTACTGTTAATATTGAATTATAATGCAAATTATAATTTAATATTGTGTTTAAAAATGAATTGGATAATAGAATGAGGGATTATTTTGTTTATTTTATATAAATAATATCTTGATGATTATAATTTGGGATTTGAAATTTAAATAAGTCATATTATTTTATTTGAAGCCTATTTCAACGTTTGATGGCTGAAATAAGTGCAAATGAATGAAATAAAGTTTGAAACTTTATTTATGGATTTGGATTGAAAATAAATAATTGTGATGGTTTAATTTTAGTTAATTAGTAATATTGGAAATTTATTCCAAGGTTAGCCTTTTATTGTAAAATAAAAGGATTAATATGAAGAAAATAAAATTTAGAAGTGTAATTAGGTTTGGAATGATGTATTAATGTTATAAAAATGTTAAAACATTTTAATATACTTCATTAGACTTAAAAATAAATTTTATTTGGTTGAAATGGATGAAAATAGTGATTTTTCACTAAAAATGAGAATATTGGTAAATATTGTTAAAAATTTGTGTTATATGGGGAAAATAATATTTTAAATTGGAAAATTAAATTTTTGATGTCACTAACATGTTCCTTTTTTAAAACATGAATAATGCAACTTGTTTCATGTGATTTAGAAATTTTATGCAAAAGTTATGTGTAAATTACTAAAACACATATGCATATTTACTCTAAATATTTTTCTAAGTATAAGAATTGGGCTTATAGGGTTATTTTGTGCCCACAAACCCAATTTCTAGAATGCTCAAAGAGATATACGTTCATTTCTCTCTGACTAATTTTTCAGTAAAACACTTTTCTTCTAAAAACTTCAATATTCTAAATAATGGCCTCCATATGAAGAAAAATCAAAATCCACTCATTCTCTTGCAAATTCAAGGTTTAATTCAAGTTACAAACATAAGAGAAGGTAATCTCCTACCTATTTAATCTCGAAATTCATATCAATTCTCGGATTTGATTCACTACGATTGAGTTTTGATATTTTCCTTGCTTGCATGTTGTTTCTATAGCTTCTACAAATTTCTAATTACTAATCCAAGGCCAAAGATCTTTTCTTTGCAAGAAAAATCATTTAATTCGCTGCAAACAAACCCTAAGGTGAGTAATCTCACTCACGCTAGCTGTAAACAATCTTTCTTATTCATATTTAGTGTAAAATTGGACGTTTGAAGCTATAAAATCAAGTTTATCATATTTTGTGCTCAATCAAAAAATTGAATTCTGTCCATCTTTGAAGCTGAAACAAAATTAGCCATAACTTGCTCATTTTTGATCGGAATTTGATAATTTTAGATTTTCTGAAAAGAATACATCATGTAATACAACTTTAGTGTTTTAATTTTTCTGTAATTTTGAGGTTATCTATGTCAAAATCTAATTTTTCTATTGCTAAGCCGAGAACAAAACCAATAATTGCTCTGTGTTTAAAATCGAAACGAATTTGACCATAACTTCTTTGTTTCTTAACCGAATTTGATAATTCTGGATGTTCCAGAAATCTTAGGTCATGTGCTAAGAGTTTTATTCATTGAATTTTCTGAAATTTTGAAGTTTTCTTGGGTATTTGTGCTTGTATGTTGCTGTCCTGAGAGCAAAATGACAGCAACAACAATCGTTGACCTTAGAATTGTATTAGCTCGTTTTTGCTCTCATTCTCTTCGGTTTTGATGATGTTTTTGGGATATTTTGAGAGCTATGATGCCTATCAGTAGGCTAGCTATATATGGAGAATTTTAAATTCAAATTTAAATGGAATTTGAATTGATTTTGGATTAAATTTAAATTGAATTCGTATTAAATTCAAGTTATCGGTTTTGAGATATCCCTCTTAGTTTTCATTGCTTTCGAGAACGGTTTTCACTAAACCATTTTTGAAATACATGGACATTTCAAATTATTATTACATATTAATTTTTTAAATTATTTTTCTAAATAAAGATAGATTTATTTCCTATAATAAAGGAATTTCAAATATTGGTTTTAATAATCATTTTTGGAAAATCGTTTTAAACTTCTGTTTTCTCTAATAAAATTATTTATAAAAGAAATTACTTATTTTTATGAATTTCGGACGTATAGGAAAGACAATTAAACGGTAAAGTAAAACATATGGTATGGGACACATATTTGCTTTATCGCTTAATATCGGACTTATACGATCGAAACCCTTTCGAAGAACTGTTTGAGATGATTTCAGAGGTTATTATATTTTGGGTAGATTATATGGTCCAAGAACTCCAATTTAGGAGTACATTCAATGAAGGATCATTTTAAGATGTGTTTCTTAATCGCCGATGAAATGAGGTGAATTAAGAGCTAGAAATTCCTATTTGGAATTATGGTTATAAATAACCATCTAGATGTTATTTTTACTTACCGATGAGATGAGGTAAGCTTCTTTATAATGATTTTACGATATTGAGATGCATTATGATAGTTTCTACATCTCAATGAGATGAGACGAGTCACGATGCCACTAGTACTCGCCAATGAGATGAGACGAGTACGGTATTGTATTTACTCGCCAATCGCCAATGAGATGTGGCTGAGTATATTTTCATGATGTTTACTATTGTGGTACCATCTAACGGCTAGTAACCGTTAGGTGCGAACGTATGGTATGGGACATACATCAACACCTACTGGGTTCCTATCCGAGAAGTTGAGACACATTCACGATGTTTATAAGTACTACAAATCATGAGTCCCCGATTGGAGTCATCACGATGTAGTTGCTACTCCGATCATCACGATGTTATTAACTCGGGTCTTTGTGGCTGGGAGTCATTATGATGTTATGCACTATAATAATTCATGATGTTCACGATGTTAAGATGTTATTTGACTCCATTCATCACGATGTTTGTGGTACCAAATAGTAGTACTAGTCACGATGTAGCACGCGTAGCATTGCTTCGGCATGTAATCGAGTATATGGCCAATCCGAGATTTCTTTGTGTTTTGATGTTTTAGACTTCACCGTCTTTAGATGATTATTACATTGATAGCCTAGTGCCAGATGAGATGTATATATATATGGTGAAATCATTTATGATGTTACTCTTTGATTAAGTTATTTACATTATGGATTGATGATTGATGATTTCATAGACCACTTGATGTTAAGATGGAGTTAAGATGTATTTATATATTTATACCGATGAGATAAGGTATAAATGATTATGAAGAATCTTTTATGATGAGTTTTAGTGATGGATTTGAGATGTATCTATATTCATACCAATGAGATGAGGTATAAATAAGTATAATGCTTCTTTTATGATTGGGTTTTACATTTCCTTGAATGATCCTTGGGATGTGCCAATGAGATGAAGCACATCCATATGCGTTTTATTCTATGTATGAAGGATATGTACCTTTGATGTATTGTTATATTAACAACCACTTCTAAGAAGATAGTTGAATCATTTGAAGTCATTATCCATATTCCTTTATATCGCCGATGATATGAGGCGAAAGCGATGTTTATTGAGTCTTATCTTTAAAACTTTACTCGTCGATGTTCCATTTGCTTAAGTTTTAGTTATGCCACTTAAGTATAACTTTATCATCATTATCTCTTCTATTTGCCAAGAAGAGATGTTGTCCTTTCTTATGATGTTGAAAACCTATTTAGGAAATGGCACCCTTTGAGAAAAGGATACCATAGCTTTCACCTACTTATCCTTATCGATTATTCCGTTTAACTGATGATTTTAGCTAGCCTGATCCGTGTGTTTTCACTCGGGTCAGGCCGAGTTATTTCAGGTATCATCTATTGGACTTAGCTTGAAGTTGATGTTGGATATCAACTCTTCTTTCTCTTGAGTAGTTTCTATTCTTTCGCATACTCTGATGTAGTTATATTTGATTCAATGTATATGGTGTGGTCGAGTACTAACTTTATTGTATTCATATTGTATTGTACTAAACATGTATCAGTGTATATGTATATATATGATATTGATTACTGTTCTGTGATGTGCTTTTCATTTAATTATTGTATTTTGTTCTGATAGATCTGTTAGCCACCTATAGTTTTGAATTAAGCATTTACTGGGTATGTAGATCCACTTGAGATAGAAAAAAAATTAATATTGCATTTATCGACGTATTCAGTAGTTGTTTAAGACAAAATTATAGATGGTCACCCTTAACCAGCCTTATTCTCCGATTTATTTGACAGAATTACTCGTTAATTCTCTTTACTAAGGTGGGTCTTGGGGTGGGGCGTTACTGCTTGTTATCAGAGCTGTGGTCAGAGTAAAGTAGAATAAACACAGAACAGTACGTATATCATGATACATCGAAGTACAATACGGGTGAATCATTGTCCTTTATTCAAGCTTGTTTTCGAATCGAGCCTTGATTCTTTTTCGAGTTTTGGGATTCTTGAAATGGAATATGTTTAGGAATATAGATATATTGTATTCCGTAGTATTCCATAATATAGTTTGATGTCATCTTATCTTATATAAAATTTTATTTGGGATTATTCTATTCTTATTTTTGTCGGTACAAGTGAGTTCGTATCGATGGAGCTGATCGATTTCTTTAAGCATTCTTCTTGCATTCCTTTGAGAGTTGTGAATCTTATTAAAGGGAGCCACAATGATTGGTTTGTTGTGAGCATTCTGAGTTCTCTATTTGTTGCTGTTTTAGTGAGTATTTGTTTATTACTCACTATCTTGAGATGTTTCAGATTTGAGATGGATTGACTAATTTGATGGAAAGTCCGATACTTTTATTGTTATAGGATCCTATATTTATTTTGGCATCCTAATTTGATTGGTCTATTATTTCTATCACTTTGGAATGTTAGTGATGATTCCGAAGTTTCTGTATTCACTCTTGAGTATCGATATATTGATGATATTTCTCAAATTCTAGTCATGGTGACCTTGTTGAGTTTTTTGAGTCTATTTGGATTTGACATCCAATCGGGCAATCGAGTGTTGAGGTGACCTTATTCCTGGCTCTTAGCTCTTCGGTTATTCTTCCACGAAAATATCCACTGAGGAATGAGGTGAGTTTCTAAATTATTCGAGTTTGGTGAGTTTATTATTCAGCTTCGTTTGAGTGTTCTTTTCAGATACATAATCAATTTTATCCTTTGTAGCATTACTCTGTTTGAAGTAGTGATTCGTGGATTGTGTGCTTCTTCTCATTTGAGAAGAATATATTGCTTATCCTGTATCTTGATGATTTTTGGGAGTGGCTCGTGACATCGTACGATTGAAGAACACTCTATCTCCTTATGTTAATTTTGAGAATCGAGTATTCTGGGAATATCTCGATGCATTCTCTTAATGTTCTTTGGTTTGAGTTTTGAAGCTATATAAATATGAGTTTTAAAGAGAAATTTGAGCTTTGGGATATTTAAAAAAAATCAAAGAATATTTTGAGAATATATTTACATGAGTAGTATTTCTTTTATCAAAATAATTTGAGAGTGTTGGGTTGTCCATCGAGTAGTTAAGAGTTTTGATCGATACGCTCGATCAACGTTATCGATAGTAATATCCTAAATGCATGATGAGGCAATCATACATGATGGTTTGTGTTTTAAAAATTGAGATTTTGAAAATAATATTTTGAGATTAAATATTAAATTTAATTTTTAATGGTAATTGCAGCCATTGATTTTAGAGACGAGTAACAGAGTGGTGAGGCAGTTTTGATTGTTCGGCCAACTCTGCAGCCAATAGATATATTATTTATTAGAGACTCAATGACGAGGTAATACCATTTATTTATTTTTAAATTATAAAGATGAGAATATAAATAAGATTATTTTTGATCTGTGCTTTATTGGATGTATATTTTGAGATTTTAGAATCTATATTATATACATTGGATGTTTTAAGAGAAGAGTTATAAGAGAATTTGAAGATTGTTTCTAAACTATTTAAGTGGTTTGATAAAAAGAGCAAAGAGAATTTAAACCCTTAATTTTTTTTGAGGAATATTATTATGGATTTACAAATTTCTTTGGAAATTAATTTTGAAGTAAGAGAAGAAATTTGGACTTTTAATTTGAGTTTTTAATAACTTACTCAATAATATAGTAAAAAGTTTGAAAATTTTCAAATGTTGAAAATTGAGATTTAAAAATTGAAAGATGTTGAGATTTAAAAGTTCTAAATATCTTGGATTAAAAGTTAATTCGAGCTTATATCCTCATTCTTGAGTATATTCTATCTTGAGCTATTATTAATGACGTGCATTTTTAGCGGTCATTCGAGTTGGTGGCCTTGTGAGAAGCCATCTTGTGATTTATCAATCTTATCTATTATGTCTACCCTGTTGTGAGGATGTTCTTTCCATATATTTATGCGAAAAATCTTATTGATGATCTTCTTTATTGCTTAGAGTTTGGATTTAATTGAGTTTGATCCCGACTCTATGCATAGTGTTTTGTGAAATCAATCACTTTCGATTGATTAATTGTTGAGCATCTTATTGATTTTTGGTTCGAAGGGAAGATATCTTTGAAATTCTTTCAAGTTACTTGGAAAATTCGATGGTTTGCTAATCACTATATTAGCATTTGATGGGCATTGGATTAACCAAGTGATTTTTTCCTTGTTTCTCTCTACCATTCTATGTTGAGAATATGAATGGTTTGAGTTTCGAGCTTTTCTTTTATCCTTTATCGATTGAATTTTTGTGTTGTTTACAGCCTTTTTCCACTAGAAATTGCGAGGACGCAATTTTGTTAAAGGGGGAGTCTGTAACAACTCAGGATTTTGGAGATTACTGTTAATATTAAATTATAATGCAAATTATAATTGAATATTGTGTTTAAAAATGAATTTGATAATAGAATGAGGGATTATTTTGTTTATTTTATATAAACAATATCTTGATGATTATAATTTGGGATTTGAAATTTAAATAAGTCATATTATTTTATTTAAAGCCTATTTCAACATTTGATGGTTGAAAAAAGTGTAGATGAATGAAATAAAGTTTGAAAAACTTTATTTATGGATTTGGATTGAAAACAAATAATTGTGATGGTTTAATTTTAGTTAATTAGTATTGAAAATTTATTCCAAGATTAGCCTTTTATTGTAAAATAAAAGGAATAATATGAGGAAAATAAAATTTAGAAGTTTAATTAGGCTTGGAATGATGTATATGTTATAAAAATGTTAAAACATTTTAATACACTTCATTAGACTTAAAAATAAATTTTATTTGGTTGAAATGGATGAAAATAGTGATTTTTTACTAAAAATGAGAATATTGGTAAATACTGTTAAAAATTTGTGTTATATGGGAAAAATAATATTTTTAATTGCAAAATTAATCTTTTGATGTCATAGCATGTTCCTTTATTGAAACATGAACAATGCAACATGTTTCATGTGATTTGGAAATTTTATGCAAAAGTTATGTGTAAATTACTAAAACACATATGCATATTTACTCTAAATATTTTTCTAAGTATAAGAATTGGGCTTATTGGGTTATTTTGTGCCCACAAACCCAATTTCTAGCATGCTCAAAGAGATATACGTTCATTTCTCTATGACTATTTTTTCAGTAAAACACTTTTCTTCTAAAAACTTCAATATTCTAAATAATGGCCTCCATATGAAGAAAAATCAAAATCCACTCATTCTCTTGCAAATTCAAGGTTTGATTCGAGTTACAAACATAAGAGAAGGTAATCTCCAACCTATTTAATCTCAAAATTCATATCAATTCTTGGATTTGGTTCACTATAATTGAGTTTTGGTATTTTCCTTGCTTGCATGTTGTTTCTATAGCTTATACAAATTTCTAATTACTAATCCAAGGCCAAAGCTCTTTTCTTTGCAAGCAAAATCATTTAATACGCTGCAAACAAACCCTAAGGTGAGTAATCTCACTCATGCTAGCTGTAAACAATATTTATTATTCATATTTAATGTAAAATTGGATGTTTGAAGCTATAAAAATCAAGTTTTGATCATACTTTGTGCTCAATCAAAAAACTGAATTCTGTCCATCTTTGAAGCTGAAAAAAATTAGCCATAACTTGCTCATTTTTTATCGGAATTGGATAATTTTGGATGTTCTGGAAAGCTTAAATCATGTGCTACAACTTTTGTGTTTTGAGTTTTATGTAATTTTGAGGTTAGCTATGTCAAAATCTAATTTTTCTACTGCTAACCTGAGAGCAAAACCAATATTTGCTCTGTGTTTAAAATCAAAACGAATTCGACCATAAATTCTTCGTTTCTTAACTAAATTTGATAATTCTAGATGTTCCAGAAATCTTAGGTCATGTGCTATAAGTTTTACTCATTGTATTTTCTAGAATTTTGAAGTTTTGTTGGTCATAATTATGATTGTATGTTGCTGTCCTGAGAGCAAAATGACCGCAACAACAATCGTTGACCTTAGAATTGTATTAGCTCGTTTTTGCTCTCATTCTCTTTGGTTTTGATGATTTTTAGGGATATTTTGAGAGCTATGATGCCTATTAGTAGGCTAGCTATATTTAGGGAATTTGAAATTTAAATTTAAATGGAATTTGAATTGATTTTGGGTTAAATTTGACTTGAATTCGTTATCAGTTTTGATATATCCCTCTTAGTTTTCATTGCTTTCAAGAATGATTTTCACTAAACCATTATTGAAATACAAGGAAATTTCAAATTATTATTACATAGTATTTTTTTTAAATTATTTTTCTAAATAAAGATAGATTTATTTCCTATAATGAGGGAATTTCAAATATTGGTTTTAATAATCGTTTTTGGAAAATCGTTTTATATTTCTGTTTTCTCTAGAAAAATTATTTTATAAATAAAATTACTTATTTTTATGAATTTCGGACATATAAGAAAGACAATTAAACGGTAAAGTAAAACATGTGGTATGAGACACATGGATTTTCTTTATCGCTTAATATCGGATTTATACGATCGAAACCCTTTCGATGAACTGTTTGAGATGATTTAAGAGGTTCTTAAATTTTGGGTAGATTATATGGTCCAAGAACTCCAATTTAGGAGTACATTCAATGAAGGATCATTTAAGATGTGTTTCTTAATCGCCGATGAAATGAGGTGAATTAAGAGCTGGAAAATCCTACTTGGAATTTTGATTGTAAATAACCATCTAGATGTTATTTTTACTTGCCGATGAGATGAGATAAGCTTCTTTATGATGATTTTACGATATTGAGATGTATTATGATAGTTTTTACTTGTCGATGAGCTGAGACAAGTCACGATGCCACTAGTACCCATCAATGAGATGGGACGAGCACGGTATTGTATTTACTCACCAATGAGATGGGGCTGAGTATATTTTCATGATGTTTATGATGTTTTACTAGTGTGGTACCAAATAATAGCTCATAACCGTTAGGTGCGAACGTATGGTATGGGACATACGTCAACAACTACTGGGTTCCTATCGGAGAAGTTGAGACACATTCACGATGTTTACAAAGTACTATAGACCACTAGTACTCGATTGGAGTCATCATGATGTGGTTGCTACTTCAATAATCATGATGTTATTAACTTGGGTTTTTGTGAATGGGAGTCATTATGATGTTATGC
Organism: Allium cepa; assembly: GCA_030765085.1. Classification (NCBI taxonomy): domain Eukaryota; kingdom Viridiplantae; phylum Streptophyta; class Magnoliopsida; order Asparagales; family Amaryllidaceae; genus Allium; species Allium cepa. The sequence goes on from CM060939.1 coordinate 253,495,839, forward strand.
ACTATAGTCATTCATGATGTTCACGATATTAAGATGTTATTTGACTCCAGTTATCACGATGCTTATGGTACCAAATAGCAGTACTAGTCATGATGTAGCGCATGTAGCATTTCTTCGGCATGTAATCGAGAATCTGACCAATCCGGGATTTCTTTGAGTTTTGATGTTTTAGACTTCATCGTCTTTGGATGATTATTACATTGATAGACTAGTGCCAGATGAGATGTATACGTATATGGTGAAATAATTTATGATGTTACTCTTTGATTAAGTTATTTGCATTATGGATTGATGATTTGATGATTTTATAGACTACTTGATGTTAAGATGGAGTTGAGATGTAATTATATATTTATACCGATGAGATAAGGTATAAATGATTATGAAGATTCTTTTATGATGAGTTTTAGTGATGGATTTGAGTTGTATCTAAATTCATATCGATGAGATGAGGCATAAATAAGTATAATGCTTCTTTTATGATTGGGTTTTATATTTCCTTGAATGATCCTTGGGATGTGCCAATGAGATAAGAGACATCCATATGCGTTTTATTCTATGTATGAAGGATATGTACCTTTGGTGTATTGTTATATTGACAACCACTTCTAAGAAGATAGTTGAATCATTTAAAGTCATTATCCATATTCCTTTATACCGTCGATGATATGAGGCGAAATCGATGTTTATTGAGTCTTATCTCTAAGACTTTGCTCGTCGATGTTCCATTTGCTTAAGTGTTAGTTATGCCACTTAAGTATGACTTTATCATCATTATCTCTTCTATTTGCCAATAAGAGATGTTTTCCTTTCTTATGATGTTGAAACCCTATTTATGGCATGGCATCCTTTAAGAAAAAGGATACCATTGCTTTCACCTACTTATCCTTATCGATTATTCTATTTAACTGATGATTTTAGCTAGCCTGACCTGTGACGCCCCACCTCTATATCCATACTAGCCAAGGACACTACGGGGTAATGCCGTCAACTAGCATAGAGAATAAGGCTGTTGAGGAGCGACCATCTATGTAATGACTTTGTGCGAGCACCGATATGTCAGACAAAATAATAACTTTTCATTTCATCTCAAGAGGAAATCCGACATACCGATACAAATACAAGACTACTACATAGTGGCTATAATATCTTCGGAAACTAATATAGAAATAAGCATAACATAAATCAGCCACAGATAATTCATATCACATAGGCGGAAATAGATATGAATATTACACATCAAAGTGTACATCAGAGTAGTGGTCGAATAAGATCCACAGTATCACAAAAGAATAGATACAGGTGTAAGACAAAAGGATAAGTATACGTCAAGGAGTCCATATCTCAAATGTATACAACAAAAACTACTAATCTAAAGTAGTTAGCCAAAATTCAAATGATGGTCCGATAAGGAGTCAAGCAGAAGCACCTGTAAAATCTCAGTCTGACCCGAGTATTATTTAAGAAGAAAACAATAAACGGATCAGTCTAGCTATAATTATTAGATAAAATGAGATATAAGAAGAGATATAATAATAAAACGTATGATAACCAAAAATGTCATACTACGACAAGTACACATTATAAAATCCACAAAAGTCATACAATATCTCAAGAATCTCATAGCATAAAAAAGAATGTCATATTCTTTATTTAATTCACCAAGCCACAAAGAAAATGACATATATATCAATGCCAACTGTAAAAGTTGTTGAAACATAAATTCTAGAAATTAATAATTAGATATCCAGAAATCTCAAGAAAAGGATGGCCAATCCCAAGCGGGAGCATGAAAACTCACCAACACGTGTATCACAAACAATTCGGAACATCGACGCAGTACAAACGGTACGTCCAATGAACCGAAAAGCCGAGACATCGATGTAGTACAAATGGTACATCAGATGAATCGAAACATAAAACAATTCAAAACATCGACGCAGTACAAACGGTACATCCAATGAACCGAAAAGCCGAGACATCGATGTAGTACAAACGGTACATCAGATGAATCGAAACACAAAACAATTCAGAACATCGACGCAGTACAAACGGTACGTCCAATGAACCGAAAAGCCGAGACATCAATGTAGTACAAGCGGTATATTAGATGAATCGAAACACAAAACAATTCAGAACATCGACGCAGTACAAACGGTACGTCCAATGAACCGAAAAGCCGAGACATCGATGTAGTACAAACGGTACATCAGATGAATCGAAACACAAAACATTTCAGAACATCGACGCAGTACAAACGGTACGTCCAATGAACCGAAAATCCGAGACATCGACGTAGTACAAACGGTACATCAAATGAATCGAAACACAAAACAATTCAGAACTTCGATGCAGTACAAACGGTACGTCCAATGAACCGAAAAGCCGAGACATCGATGTAGTACAAACGGTACATCAGATGAATCGAAACACAAAACAATTCAGAACCTCGACGCAGTACAAACGGTATGTCCAATGAACCGAAAAGCCGAGACATCGATGTAGTACAAATGATACATCAGATGAATCGAAACACAAAATAATTCCGAACATCGACGCAGTACAAATGGTACGTCTAATGAACTTAAAAGCTGAGACATCAATGTAGTACAAACGGTACATCAGATGAATCGAAACACATTAAAAGTACATGGGTCGCTAGCCCACAAAGAAATGAGATGAAGCTCAATAAAATGAGGTACAATCCTCCACGTGGACAAAAGACATCGCACATTGCTAGTCTCAACCATAAAATGATCATCATCGATCATCAAGAAATGTCAATTAAACTAAGCTAGTAAATATATGAGTTTAGCTCATGTCCCATAACCACTAGCTTAACTTAAATATTTACGAACAAATTGTAGATCTCCACTAGAAAATTTGTCACAAGAGATTCAATCGAACAAGTCCAAGAATTAACCGACGAAGTAAACGCAAGCGTTTCATACCACTTGTTTTACTAAGTCGTTTAATTAGATTTCTCATACGAGTGAGGTAAAGGTTTGTATATACTAATAGATTAGAAATCGGTTTTAAGAAACGAGCTTTGTAATAAAATAGTGTTGAAATCATTTTGATGAAAGAGTTTTGATATTTACTACTAGTATTGAAACCTTTATATTTTTAAAGTGACAAATCATAGAAATGATTATAGAAACAATCAATCGTCAAAATTCGGACGTGAATAAAATCCAAAGAAATCGATTACCGAATCCATCGAATTGTATATTCCCAAAAATCCCGATATAAAAGAAATCATCAAAGTCGATAATAAATGATAATCAACAAATCGGATAATCACGAATCGATAAAATTGGAATTCTCAAGAAAATAGGAAAATAGAGCCGAGACAGCAGATTTAGACGTCTGAAATCAAGGAATCAGACGTCTAAATCTAGAAAAATAAAAGTTTTCCAGAACATAATTCAGACGTCTGAACCCTATGTTTCAGACGTCTGAAATAGGCATTTTTAGCTTATTTCCTTTCTGGTTACTCACGAGCAAATTCAGACGTCTGGAATTTTGATTCAGACGTCTTAATACCGAGGAATAAAAATTCCCAGTATAATATTCAGAAGTCTGGAAATACAAATTCAGACGTCTAAAAACTGAATTTCAGGCATTCCCTGAACCTAGGCCAAAGATGGCCAAACGATTATCGGGAGCGATCAGACGAGCAACAACGACTAAGGATTTATGCCAAGCGACAACCTAGCCTTAAAGGCTCTTCGATACGCCTCGAATATCAATGTCCAAATATCCATAATAGAATTTCATAAAATTAGACCAAAACACCAAAAATTGGGATACTCACCAAATCAATCAAAATCAAAATCAAATGCACATAAATAAGTGTTAGGAATTCATACCTAGCAATCAAAGATAGTTATAGACTAAGATGTGAGATAAAAATCTCACCTTTTCACAAAAACAACGAAGAAGCTATAGAGCAAGGCAAGGACGATCACTCTTCAATTCCAACCCAACAAGCTTGAATCCAAGCTTAGAAGAAAAACATTTCCTAAGTTAGGGTTTAGGAATTTCTGAAATTGAAGAGGAATAGAGATGGAGAAGATGAAGAGAAAGCTTACCAAAGCTTCTTCTTGAATTTGGAGTTAGAACTTGGATTTGCAAAGATGTTTAGGGCTAGGAGTTTTAATTTCCCGTTCCTCTCTCCATTTTCAGTGAAACTTGAGTGTTAAGAAAATAACAATGAAGTGGAGAAGAGAGATGGAATGAGCTAGAGTAATAAGTGGGGTTAATGGGATGAAACCCAACCCAAAGCCCTAAGTGAAAAGTAGCAAAATTCTACTAACTCCAAACATATCGAAGTTTATACTCAAAAAGGTCGTAAACGACATTTTGAACTCGATGGAAGTGATCTCGAGTCCTAATTCAACTGTTTGCGAAAAGTAGCTTTTCGGACTAAAATTCGACGAACAATGCTATATTTAAATATACATTCGATATATATGCGGGTTGTTACAGACTCCCCTCCTTAAAGAAATTGCGTCCTCGCAGTACTTAAGAAGAAAATAAATAGTAACAATCATAAAAGCATATCAATACAAAAGAAAATTTGAAATAAGAAGTTCACCATAAAGAGCACAAAAGAGTAAGTCCGAACGTGTTTGCTCGATGAATTCTATGGATTCCCAAGAGCGATCCTTAGGATTTGAGAACCATTGAACTTTCACAAAAAGAACATCTTTATTTCGAAGGCGCTCAACCTCCAAAGCAATGGTGCGAATAAAATGTTGCTCAAAAGTCAAATAGGCGACTTCAATTTCTTCAATAACACCGGGCTCAAGAATAAAATTGGAACCCCTAAGGCATTTCCGTAGATAAAAGACGTGGAAAACGTCATGAATGGCAGAAGATTTAACCGGTGAAACGACGTAGTACAATAACGGTACGCCAGATGATCGAAAACTCAAATAATTCGAAACACCGACGCAGTACAAATGGTACGTCAAGTGAACCGAAAAGCCGGGACATCGATGTAATACAATAATTGTACATCCGATGAACCAAACACCATAAAAGAACATCGGACGCTAGTCCATAAAAGAAATGAGAAAAAGCTCAATAAATCAAGTTACATCGAAATGTCCGATGAACTTGGTAAAAAGATCATTTCATTCAGATATCATCAAAGAAACATCCACTTGTTGCTTACGACTAAGTGCATTGGCAACACGATTCTCCCTTCCCGGGATTATATAAAGAATATCAAGATCATAGGATGAAAGGAACTCGAGCCAACATTAAGTTCCTTATGAGAAAATAAACATTTCAAAGATTTTGATCGGAGTGGATAACAAATTTCTCCCCCAAAAATGATGATGCCAAACTCTAAAAGCAAAAACAATAGTTGCGAGCACTAGATCATGAGTGGCATACCTAGTCTCGATCGGCTTTTATGGTTTAGAAGCACAAGTGGTAGAACGTTCTCTTTCGCAAGAGGACGACACCCAAACCAATACAACTAGCATCGGTAGAAACGGTGAAATCTTGGTTCCCCTCGGGAATCACAAGAATAGGAATATCGGAAAAGAGTTCTTTTAATTGATCCACTTTCTCGAAAAGCTAAAACTTTCAAAAGTACAATTAGCTTTATGTAATCATTTTTCTAGAAAATTTTACTTATTCAAAGTGAAATTTACTGTGTTTGATTGTCTCATCAAAGGGTTTAGGAGATTCCTATCGATAATGTTGATCAAGCGCATCGACCAGAATTCTTAAAGCACTCAATGGGCAATACAATCACAAAATCAAAATCATCTTCTATATGATAAACATGTTTCTTAAAAACTTTTAAGAATATTCTTTGTTCGGTTTAAAAACAAAAATCCAATTATACTTATAAATAAATCTTATGAAAAAGATTTGCAAAATTTTAAATTGCTATTTTCATCCATAATCAATAAATACAAGAATGGAGTCATCGAGATATTCGTAGAATACTTGATTCATAAATGGATGAAATAAGCTGGACAAACTGAATGACATCATAAGTCATTCATTAGAATCATAACGAGTGCGGAGTGCGGTAAGTGGAAGGCTAACCTTCGCATGTCGAAGCTAATGAAAACCGGTGGCAAGGTCGGGCTGAAAAGACCTTAACACCACTCAAAAGATTGCTTAGGCGATAATCCTAAGACAACCTCAAAAATACCGAAAAATTTCACAAACTATTTAAATGAGAGAAATAACACTTTCCTCATCATGTGAGCTTAAAGAATAAAAATGATGCCACCAAAATTTTTAAATCAAAATCACAAAGGAAAAATAGAAATCTGCTTAACAGATTGAAAATATCGAAAATGAATAATCCACTCGAGACATAGGATATGGCTTTATAATGATTAAGCCAATCCTTTCCAAAAATCAATTCCGAAGCCTAAGTAAAAAATCAGCTCGGAAAGAAAAATCACATAAAATAATCTCGACATCAAATGAAAGCAAATTGAGTGTTGCAGATCCACCATCTGGATTCGCAATTCTCAAAGAAGCCATCAAGCCCAAAATGTTTTAAAGAAAAAGAATTCAACAAGTTCTTTTGATATAAAATAGTGAGATGGAACCCATATCAAAAAGAACTCGAATAAGATAATCACGAAACAAATGTCATCAAGGATTGAATGAAAAATACCTTGACCAAGAAAAGAGTTGCGAGGCATTTACACAATATTTTGCTTTCTCATGCCCTAGCTCAAAAGTTTGGGACATGCAGATAAAGATGACCCGGTTTTTTGCAATAGCGACAAGAAAGGGGTTTCGGACACATCTTTGCATAGTGGTCCGAAGAATTACAATTATAGCATCCTTTATGATTAGGGATTGGAGTCTTTGGCACCAAAGTAGCTCGCTTCACTTTCTTATTGGGATTAGAGCTTTTGAACTTAATATGCCTCTTCTTGGAAATCCCAATATCACTATTACTTCCTTTAAAAACCTATTTATTTTGAAGAGTGATATTCACAAGCTGATTGAAAGGAACTTCAAGTTTCAAAGGTAAAATCCTTTCAAGGTTCTTACCCAAAGCACATATAAACTTTTGATTCTTTACAAGGTCCAAAAGTTGTTGGGCAGACATGAATACTCCATCTGGAGGAGTAGCACTAGATTGACCGGCGCTGGGATGGCCAGGTCTAACCATTGCTCTTCTTTAAGAAAGAACGAAAGAAGAGGAAAAAGTTATTCTCAAAACAAATTTCAATCAAACTTGATTGATAAAACAAGGAATCATAAAAGAAAATAGGATAGAACGGTTCCTAAGACTCGGATAAATCCTAAGACACAACTCCTAAGAAAGACTTAGGACATGATCCTTGCTAGATTATTCTACATTGTTCCGAAGTTTGGCTCTGATACCAAGCTGTGACGCCCCACCTCTATACCCACGCTAGCCAAGGACTCTACAGGGTAATGCCGTCAACTAGCGTAGAGAATAAGGCTGTTGAGGAGCGACCATCCGTGTAATGGCTTTGTGCGAGCACCGATATGTCAGACAAAATAATAACTGTTCATTTCACCTCAAGAGGAAATCCGACATACCGATACAAATACAAGACTACTACACAGTGGCTATAATATCTTCGGAAACAAATATAGAACTAAGCATAACATAAATCAGCCACAGATAATTCATATCACATAGGCGGAAATAGATATGAATATTACACATCAAAGTGTACATCAGAGTAGTGGTCGAATAAGATCCACAATATCACAAAAGAATAGATACAGGTGTAAGACAAAAGGATAAGTACACATCAAGGAGTCCATATCTCAATTGTATACGACAAAAACTATTAATCTAAAGTAGTTAGCCAAAATTCAGATGATGGTCCGATAAGGAGTCAAGCAGAAGCACCCGTAAAATCTCAGTCTGACCCGAGTATTATTTAAGAAGAAAACAATAAACGGATAAGTCTAGCTATAATTATTAGATAAAACGAGATATAAGAAGAGATATAATAATAAAACGTATGATAACCAAAAATGTCATACTACGACAAGTATACATTAGAAAATCCACAAAAGTCATACAATATCTCAAGAATCTCATAGCATCAAAAAGAATGTCATATTCTTTATTTAATTCACCAAGCCACAAAAAAAAATGACATATATATCAATGCCAATTGTAAAAGTTGTTGAAACATAAATTCTAGAAATCAATAATTAGATATCCAGAAATCAGAAGAAAAGGAGGCCAATCCCAAGCGGGAGCATGAAAACTCACCAACACGTGTATCACAAACAATTCGAAACATCGACGTAGTACAAACGGTACGTCCAATGAACCAAAAGCCAAGACATCGATGTAGTACAAATGGTACATCAGATGCATCGAAACGCAAAACAGTTCAGAACATCGACACAGTACAAACGGTACGTCCAATGAACCGAAAAGCCGAGACATCGATGTAGTACAAACGGTACAACAGATGAATCGAAACACAAAACAATTCAGAACATCGACGCAGTACAAACGGTACGTCTAATGAATCGAAAAGCCGAGACATCTATCTAGTACAAATGGTACATCAGATGAATCGAAACACAAAACAATTCAAAACATCGACGCAGTACAAATGGTACGTCCAATGAACCGAAAAGCCGAGACATCGATGTAGTACAAACGGTACATCAGATGAATCGAAACGCAAAACAATTCAGAACATCGACGCAGTACAAACGGTACGTCCAATGAACCGGAAAGCGAGACATCGATGTAGTACAAACGGTACATTAGATGAATCGAAACACAAAACAATTCAGAATATCGACGCAGTACAAACAATACGTCCAATGAACCGAAAAGCCGAGATACCGATGTAGTACAAATGGTACATCAAATGAATTGAAACACAAAACAATTCATAACATCGACGCAGTACAAACGGTACGTCCAATGAACCGAAAAGCCGAGACATCGATGTAGTACAAACGGTACATCAGATGAATCGAAACACAAAACAATTCAGAACATCGACGCAGTACAAACAGTACGTCAAATGAACCGAAAAGCCGAGACATCGATGTAGTACAAACGGTACATCAGATGAATCGAAACACATTAAAAGTACATGGGTCGCTATCCCACAAAGAAATGAGAGGAAGCTCAATAAAATGAGGTACAGTCCTCCACGTGGACAAAGAGACATCGCACATTGCTAGTTTAAACCATAAACTGATCATCATCGATCATCAAGAAGTGTCAATTACACTAAGCTAGTAAATATATGAGTTTAGCTTCATGTCCCATAATCACTAGCTTAACTTAAATATTTATGAATAAATGGTAGATCTCCACTAGAAAATTTGTCACAAGAGATTCAATCGAACATGTCCAAGAATTAACCGACGAAGTAAACGCAAGCGTTTCATACCACTTGTTTTACTTAGTCATTTAATTAGATTTCTCATACGAGTGAGGTAAATGTTTGTATATATTACTAGATTGAAAATCAGTTTTAAGAAACGAGCTTTGTAATAAAATAGTGTTGAAATCGTTTTGATGGAAGAGTTTCGATATTTACTACTAGTATTGAAACCTTTATATTTTTAAAGTGACAAATCATAGAAATGATTGTAGAAACAATCAATCATTAAAATTCACATTCAAAGACGTGAATATAATCCAAAGAAACGAATCCATCGAAATGGATATTCCCGAAAATCCCAATATAAAAGAAGTCATCAAAGTCGATAATAAATGATAATCAACAAATCGGATAATCACGAATCGATAAAATTGGAATTCTCAAGCAAATAGGCAAATAGAGCCCAGACAACAGATTCAGACGTCTGAAATCAAGGATTCAGACGTCTGAAATCATGGATTCAGACGTCTGAATATGGAAAAATAAAAGTTTTCCAGAACATAATTCAGACGTCTGAACCCTATGTTTCAAACGTCTGAAATAGGCATTTTTAGCCTATTTCCTTTCTGGTTGCTCACGAGAAAATTCAAACATCTAGAATTTTGATTTAGTCGTCTGAATACTGTGGAATAAAAATTCCCAGTATAATATTCAGACGTCTGGAAATACAAATTCAGACGTCTGAAAACTGAATTTCAGGCATTCCCTGAACCTAGGCAAAAGATGGCCAAACGATTATCGGGAGCGATGGGATGAGCAACAATGAATAAGGGTTTATGCCAAGTGACAACCCAGCCTTAAAGGCTCTTCGATACGCCTCGAATATCAATGTCCAAATATCCATAATAGGATTTCATAAAATTAAACCAAAACACCAAAAATTGGGATACTCACCAAATCAATCCAAGTCAAAATCAAATGCACATGAATAAGTGTAGGAATTCATACCTAGCAATCAAAGATAGTTATAGACTAAGATGTGAGATAAAAATCTCACCTTTTCAGAAAAACAACGAAGAAGATGCTATAGAGCAAGGCAAGGACGATCACTCTTCAATTCCAACCCAACAAGCTTGAATCTAAGCTTAGAAGAAAAACATTTCCTAAGTTAGGGTTTAGGAATTTCTAAAATTGAAGAGGAATAGAGATGGAGAAGATGAAGAGAAAGCTTATCAAAGCTTCTTCTTGAATTTGGAGTTAGAACTTGGATTTGCAAAGATGTTTAGGGCTTGGAGTTTTAATTTTCCATTCCTCTCTCCATTTTCAGTGAAACTTGAGTGTTAGGAAAATAAGAATGAAGTGAAAGGAGAGGTGGACTGAGCTAGAGTAATAAGTAGGGTTAATGGGCTGAAACCCAACCCAAAGCCCTAAGTGAAAAGTAGCAAAATTCTACTAACTCCAAACATATAGAAGTTTACACTCAAAAAGGTCGCAAACGGCATTTTGAACTCGATAGAAGTGGTCTCGAGTCCTAATTCGAATGTTTGCAAAAAGTAGCTTTTCGGACTAAAATCCGACGAACGATGCTATATTTAGATAAAGTATTTAAATATACAATCGATAAATATGCGGGTTGTTACATGACCCGTGTGTTTCACTCGGGTCAGACCGAGTTGTTTCAGGTACCATCTGGACTTAGCTTGAAGTTGATGTTGGATATTAGCTCTTCTTTCTCTTGAGTGGTTTCTATTCTTTCGCATACTCTGATATAGTTATATTTGATTCGATGTATATGGTGTGGTCGAGTACCACCTTTATTGTATTCATATTATATTGTACTAAACATGTATCAGTGTATATGTATATATATGATATTGATTACTAGTCTGTGATGTGCTTTTCATTTAATTATTGTATTTTGTTCTGATAGATCTGCTAGCCATCTATAGTTTTGAATTAAGCATTTATTGGGTATGTAGATCCACTTGAGATAGAAAAAAATCATACTGCATTTATCGACGTATTCAATAGATGTTTAAGACAAAATTATAGATGGTCGCCTTTAATCAGGCTTATTCTCCCCTTTATTGGATAGAATTACTCCATAATTCTCTTTACTAAGGTGGGTCTTGGGGTGGGGCGTTACAGAACTTGTCTTCGTGAAGAAGAGTTTGGAACACATCAAGTCAAAGATAGAAGAACAAAGTAAGTGAAAGAGATGAGTTTTCAACTAGAAGAAACCAGGTACCGAGAGGAGCCTCTCGACACCGAGAGGTTTTTATTGGACATTGTGCCTGCGTGCTTCCTCTTGTAAATTTGGACTTGCATCTGGACTTTAATTGACATGGGCTCCTGAGTCTACTGGCGAGTTGACCTATAAACACCAAACATATAGCAACTAAAGGAGGGGCTCTTGGATTCTTGATCTCTATCATACTTTTGGATTGACACTCTGCATCTTCTTCACTCTTATCTCCTTCCTCAAATATACTCTAGAAACTTCATTTTAAATCTGAGATCCACCAAATTATGGTCAGATATGATAAAATTAGTTGTGATTCGAAGAGAAAATGCCTAATAAGAAAGATTAAAGTGGACATAGGTCGAAGAATTAGCCGAACCACTATAAAATTATATCTCATTTTCTTATTTTTTTCCTTTATTTTATTAAAATTAGTGCTTTTATCTGATATCCGGGTGTTGGTTCCATTTTTGGCACTAACATTTTGGTGCTTTCATATAGAAAGAGTTAAATTTCACAACCTAAGGCTTGGATCTAGAGTTTGGAGAAGATGAAGAGGCCTAACACTAGATCTATGATTGGAGTAAGTCAACCAGAGCATGGGGCAAGCATGAGGCATCTTCAAATTCCAATCGATCCATCTATGTGACCAAAGAGAAGATGGATAGAATGACGAAAGAAATGCAAGATGGATTAATGGATCAACGATGGGAGATGTAGATAGATTTTTCCAAACCATGGTCCAAGGACCAGGAACTAATGCATGAGCATCTAGAGTTGGAGTAGAGAAAAATGGAACGATGCCATATGACCAAAACCACTCAGTACCAACCTCAATCCTCTTGGTACCGATATGATTATGCTAGGAGGCAATATTAGTTTAGGTTTAGGGCAAGCTGGGATGCCGAGAATGGATATGATGAAGCTAGAAACGCAAGAAAGAACGCAAGTGCACAACTAGAGGAATATGCACTAGAACTTTCCCATAGGAACGAAGGACAAAATGAAACCAAAGGTGCAGATTAGAACACAAATGTGCGACCAGAGGAGTATGTACCAGAATATGTGTTGGAGTTCCCTATAGGAGCAATGGAAGAATACAGCTAGTGGTCAAAGACTTCTGTTAAACTATGATAACTGGATAGTTGAAATGATCAGAAAGATAGTTAGAGGTGGACCCCTAGACCAGGGTTTGGAGGACGTAAACATAGATCCATTTACCCTAACATCCGTAATGCGAGGAATCCTTCCGATTTCAAGCTTTCGACACCGGAAATGTACGGTGTGCAGACGAATCCAATAATCCATCTAATGAGATACATTTGATATATAGAGGAGTTAGGTGCTTCCTAAGAGGTGATGGGGGTGTTGCTTCCCGTTAAATCTTATAGATTTAGCAACATTTTTGTTCAGATAGTCGGAGAATGGGTCCATAAGCACATGGACCGAGTTAGTGAGTAGGTTCTTGAGACGGTTTAGAGTTCATATCTCTCGACCAAAGAATATGATGATAGTATCAGGTGTGAAGCAAAGGCACAAGGAGACCTTAAGAAGTTATCTGACAAGATTTAACACGGCAGGGACCACAGTTGATAAACCGGATCCATCGATAATTATAATTGTGGTAGTGTCTAGACTAGTAAGCAAGACCGACTTCAAAATTGCATTGGAAAGAGATCCACCAATGGATCTCATGGAGTTTTATCATAAATTTGAGAAATATTTGAGTCAAGTGGATGTTGAGGCTGATAAGACTGATGTTAATGCTACAGATGATGGAGGATCGTCCGGAGCAGGATATGGAAAAGACAAAGGAAAGTGAAAAGCTGATAACGACTTTGAAGGCCCGAAATGGAAAAGGAGAGAATAAAAGTTCTCTTTTTACACTGACTTAATCGAAACCCTGGAGAGGATATACCTGGATACCAAGGGGTAAATTCCCTATCGGAGGCTAGCAAAGAGGGAACCCATGGATTGGGAGAGAATGTTTGGAAATTTTTTCCTATTCCATGAGGTAGTCAGACACAAACAAACGAGGGCAGACGCGTTCACGATCTAATAGAAGAACTGGTTCAGGGAAACCGACTGCAATAGTACGTAAGGAACCAAGCTGCAATGGTGTAGCAGGAGCGACCACTAAATGCAACGAATGCATCACGGGACAAACAGGGATCTGGGTCGAGATTTGAAATCCCATGATCGGGATGGATGAGAGTCAGGCTTGATTTCCACACTTTTATTTTCGTTCAGAATAATTAAGACAATAATAATCTCAGACTGATTACGCATGTATCAGATCTCGATTGGTCTCTAGGCCTGCTTTGATTTGGTGTTCAAGATGAATAGATAAGATGTAGAGTCAGGGGTATGCCACATGGGGCAATTACGTAATTTGTTACATATATTTAACTCATTGACCAATCTTGTTCGAAATAAATGTGTTTTCTTTCTATTATATACTTGATATATAATAAGAAAACCATAAATAGTATTTTTTTTTATAGTAGTTATAAAGTGTTGTAACTATGAGTAATTTATCATAATGAAACAAATATATCATTTTAAATGGTCCTACTCAAATGCATTGAGACTGGATATCGATGCATCCATTGAGACTAAAGTACGTAATGCTCTCCAAATGTTGGGCAGTGTATTATTCATGACTGCTGAGGGCATCTAGGGGTTACATACTAATAGTTATTGGATAACTATAGAATGATTCACTCGGTAGTTTTCCATTGGTTAATATAAACAAGGTCAAACAGAAAATATCAATGTGACTAATTTACATAGTTCTTTCGACTTATGAATGCTGTGAATCTTCAATATGAAAGCACCGCTTTGATTATAGTCAAATCATGGCATAGCGTCAATCGAGTGACTATAGTTGGGTCGAGTAGAAGTATTGGAAGTGAATCACTATTCAAGACGGGATTCGTCTTCTTAATTATATAGGGTTAGTATCACGATCAACTCAATTCAACCCAAAGTCAAAATCTCTGGCCAGAGTAGTTCGATTGATAATTATTGTTATTATTGAACCAAGGACTTTGTGTTTTGATTATTGAATTGAATGTGGATGATGTTGGAATTTTGACCATTACCAAATTCAGCAAGTCCAAGCGATATAGTTTTGACGATGAGAACTGATGTAAATAATTTTCAGAACTGGGTAACGCTTATTAAATTAAAATGAGATTTTTATGAAAATGAGCAACTGATAAATTTGTCCATAATATCACATTACTTGCTAAGTGAAGTGTGTACGTTAACGTTCGAATAGTTCGACGTTAACTGCTGACCGAATTTACACCCAAGAGTCACGTCATCAAAATGATGAATTCTCTTTAGACCAAAAAATTTAACCAGTTTATAATTTTTATAAATTAATTAAAATTTATGAAATATTAATTATGAATTTTGAATGTGGTTTGAGAAATAAAATTGTTGCATATGTGTATAAAAGTTATGAATATATTGATTGATATGAGATATTGATAACAAAATATATTAAATATGATTGTACATATTTAATTTGAGTTAGATGGGCTCACAACCTAAAAGATTTGGAGAGGACATGTGTTGGTTTGGAGAAAGATAGGAGGTGGCCGTAACATGTGTGATTAGGTCTTAAGATGTGTAGTTGAGGCCATTGTTTGCTCTCTTATGTTATCCGTATAAAAGCCAATATTAAACCCTAATTACAAGCTAATTCATTTTTGGAGTCCCCATTTTCTTCTTCCTCTTCCTCTTTTTAGTGACAATAAATTTCCTCTACACCATGCCTAAAATTCTCATATCCAATTAAAAATACTAATTTATAGTTGAAGTTCTCCAATCCTAAATTAGCAACCTGACAGATTGTGAATTGTTCTTAGAAGAGAAATCATTGTCCAACGTGGACTCAAAAGCTTCATTAGGAGGTGCACTTTTATTTATTACCTTTTTTATTTTAAATTTATCATATAAAAGTTGACATACATCCAAATCCTCTGCTTGTATTCATATCTATTTATTGTTTAGATGTGAGATTTATGTGGGTATATGTGTTTGTTACAACTAGATTGGTTATGTTCTTATTTTAATATTTTGTTTATTGCTTTATTGTTGAATTTATTTTCTAAAAATAGGTTTTAATTTTGATATATATATATATATATATATATATATATATAATATGGATTAAATTTGTACAAATCCGCCAATTATGAATATGTATGATTGTATATGTGTTTATATATCATACATATTTAATCTTAATATTTTCTTATGATGATTTATACCTATTATGAATCATAAAATATAAAATTATTTTATTAAATATGTACATGCATAATTTATTATTATTTAATGATTTTGTGGATTGTATATTATGAATAAAATAATTAATGGATTAAATTTTCAATTTTTATATTTTTTGCACCATGTAATAATATTACAATAAAATTTTCATATTTTTAAACTTAAATTATTATTTTTAAAATTTAATCTACTTTTGGCCTGCAATCAATTATTTAATTAAAAATATAATTTAAATTGAGAAAATTCATATGCATCTGCAACCTTCAAAAAAGTTTTAGACTTTATAATTTAATTTATTAAATTTTGAATTAATTTATTTTTGAAATGCAATTAATTATTTAATTATAAATATAATTTCAGTTGAGAAAATTCTATAAATTTTTCCTAAGCCTAAAATATGTCTCAAATACCTTCAATTTTTCTTAATAATTTTTCAACTTGATTTCCTAATTCTAAAAATTAATTTGAATACGGGCTGCTATCAATTATTTAATAATAAATATTATTTTAATTGTAAAATTCCAATTAATCTTAAGCCCGAAATATGTTTCTAGATTTTCTAAATTTAAAAACCTTGTATTATTATCATCTAATTATTTTACATTAATTTGTTATGGTAGAAACTGCTTTATTCAATAAATTATATATTTACACACACGCACATATAATAATATTTTGTTTTGACATATTATGCAAGCACATATTTGCAAAAATTACAGTACACACAAAATGAGCTAATGTGTCCGCTGCAATATAAATCCTAGAATCTATATACATGCACATTATGCCCTTCACGGATTATGATGTTACGCATGCACACACATACATATGTGTGTGTGTGTGTGTGTGTATAAGATACATCCATACATATACATACATATATCTATATATACTTGCATAAATAAATAAAATAGAATTAAATAAATCTCAAACTACAAATTGTACAGTTAGAATACATATGGACATAGTAATGAATATTGCCATGAATAAATTATTAATAATGACATTTAATGATAAATCGATTTAAATTAAAGTGAAAAATAAAAGGTTTCTCTCTCCATTTAATACAATTAACGCTCTCGATTAATTCCTATTTTAGGGAAAGAAATGAAAGGTTTCATTCTCTATACATTAACACTTATGAATAAATGTTTGGTGTATTTGGTATACTATACATTTGAAATTAAACTTATTTAAACTTTCCTTTAACTATGTTAAATAGAATACAAGATTTTATTTAAACCAAATTTAGGAAATATGTAAATGGAATATAGACTTCGTAGGTCCATTAAAGATCCATATTAATAAATTTTATTGACATTCACCCATTTCTTTCACTACGGGCTGGCCCAGTTCCTTCAATAGTATCAGAGCTAATAACCTATGCATCTAAGTAAACTCAAGATCCAAATACCTAGTTTTATTTCAAGACTTCATTAAAATGATTTTATACATTTTACCTATAGAAAATATATTTATATAGCGTAATTACCCCAAAATGATACTAAAAAACAAGGTACAACCAAGTAGTATCATATATTCCCTTACCTAGAAGAGTAATACTTAAGAGAAGTTTGGAACACATCTATTTTCCATTTTTAGTTATTTTCGAGCAACTTGAACTAGCTAACATAAAATTCTTCTTCTATTTTAGTCCAGTTTATAAAATAATAAATATACAAATACACACACACACAAAAAATTCTTACTTAAAATTTTCTCTCCAACATATTCATACTAATAAAAACTTTCAAGCAATACTATTTATTATTTTCTAAGAAAGTCATTTAAATTAGTAATACACATTTTCCTTTTTTTTTCCAAATCAACACACGCTTTTGGGATTTAATCTAATCTGCTTTATCCAAACAATCTTATAGCAAATTTCTATGGTAGCATTTCCCAATTAGAAACTTGATAAACAAAATGATGCTGTAATCATCATCAGATTTATTTTCCAACGATCGAAGTGAGTTCAATGCTTTCTACCTTTTTTGAAATAATTCCAAAATACTTCCATTCATAAATACTTTTAAAATAATACCATTATTATTTTTCACAAAACTTTGAAAACAATTTCCAAAACATCAGGTTTTCAGTTCTCGAATTCTCAGTTTAAATCTTCAATCACTCATAACCCTTATAAATAAATCATACTTATATAATTCCACCTTTTATAAAAACATTTCACAATGTTTATTCTTGGTTCAGATTATAGAAACCAATTCTTATTATAATCAAATCTAAATTAGATTTTTTACCCCAACATTATCCTCGTACGCCTTATAGTCAAATTGTGAAACTGAATTCATAAGGTGTTTGTATTTAATTTAACTAAATAATAAATGCTTATAAACTATCCATGCCTAACTAATCAACAATAAATAGTAATAATTAAATTATATCATTCTCTAACAACAAACATATCCTAAATAACTATGAAAATTTTCTTTTTGTATATAAAATATAATCTGGGTAAGATTATTTTATTTACCTAATTTAAAATAAATCTTTATCGGTTGTCCTTGTTTCAGTGTTTTTGAGATTCTTATCAACAACGTTAGCTACTCAGATTGGCCGAATCCATAAATCACTCAAAAATCAATCAGCACAATATAAAACATTTTTATACAAATAATAAATATGCCCTCTTACACACACACACTCTCTCGCTCAAACTCATTCTAAGGTGTCACTTACCCCATCTTTGATGAGTTTACCCCACCAGGGCCGAAGTTTTCACTTTACCTTACGCACCGATACCACATGTAATGAACTGCATTTCTTACACCTAAAAACTACAATTTACACATCCTTAGCATTTGTGTGTCGATCATTTAAGTATCCAAAAGATTATCATTAGGGGTGAAGAAAGAAAAGACAGAACAGATTCTTACAAAAATGCGACAAGCAATACATAATATACACAAATCTTTACAAAAAGAAATCATCTTTATTTATACACAACATCAAAGAACACTATCCTATTATCAACCTAGATAGTTATAACAGCCTCCTTACAAATACTGATAAATACAACAATTAATACTGCGGAAAAAAATAAAGAAATACGTAGATACATCTTGGGAATCCAGCTTGTCTCCTGAACTCAAAGCATCTAAAGCTAATCTGGGAAAATATGCTTAGACTAGCCCGAGCGTTAGAAATAACAACACCAACATGAGAAATTCAAATAATGAGGTAAACATATAATAATTCTGTGCGACCACATCACTAAACGCAGAATAGGTTTTTACTTCACAAGAACAACAATCATAGATGAAGAAAGGGGAAAAAAATTAGAACAATAATCCAAACAATAATAAATGTGCACAAACAAGATAAATATCCAAACTTAAAGGATGTGCATAAATAATTAAACATCGAGAAGGGCTATAGTCACTTCTCGATTTAATTAAGAAAGAGGTAAATTTAAAAGTTTAGTATCAAAGGGAAAGAAAGGGAAATTTTTCAACAAATGATTAGGAGGATTCTTCCCCCTTGCAGAAAGTATACCTCTAGAATATACATGAGAACTACGATGGCTCTTGGGAACTCCAAGCCGAGCTCCATCAATGTGTAACGACTCATATATTTTTAATAATTTTAATTGGTTTTATAACATATTTAAATGGATTTTTGAGGAATTTTAATAATAATATTTTGAAATAAAAATTTAATATTTGGATTACGTCCAATTAAACATAGCAGACGGTAAATTTTCAATTTATTTTATCAAAGTTTATTTCGTTGTGAAATTCTATTTAATTCAAGTTAGCTAATAATTGATTTATAATAAAATATTTTCCTTACATAGAAATTTCTAAATCATCTTCTGAGCAAGACTGTATCTTTCATTTTTCCAAATTCGGACTTCTATAGCTCCGTCGTCCCTTATATTCTGCGTTTTACTGCATCTGTCCGCTTGTGAAAATTCGAATTTTATAATTCAATCATACCACTGATATCTGTATACCGTTTTGATCGTGTCGTCGTACTGATCTCAGCGGTATATCTATTTCTGTATTTTGGAATCCGGTGCACAATGAAAGCAAGAAACCGTTCGTGTAACGGTACCATATATTGTGACTTTACTTCTTTCTTCCGTTTCAAAGATTGAAACGTACAGCCTGGACCATAATAAAAATTTGCTTTAAATTTCCAGCTGAATTTCCGGGTGACCGTTGCTATTACTTTCGTTACTTTTATTTTAATATTTCATTTATCACTTACTCTTCTCAGCCGAATACAAAGAAATAAACGTTCACCATTCCTTTTCTCTTGCTTTTCAAATTTGAAACACCAGCCACATTAAATAAATTGCTTTAAATTCTAGCTGTATCATAGGGTGATCGATGATACTGCATTCATTTTTGTTTCGTTCAAAACTCTCTGACTCTTTGGCTTGGATCACACGTTACATAAAAAGTTTATATATATTCTACATAACAGCAAACGCCATGTCCACCACCGTGATGCATCTCAGCGCACACAACTGCTAGTGCCGCTATTCCCACCTTGGCTCCACCCCATGCCGCCTACCACCGACCAGGCTCCACCGTCCGCCACCATGTCGCCCTCGTCTCTCTCTCTCAAGGAAACTCGAACCACTCTCTCTCCCTAACCCTCTCGGATCGTCCTCCACCACGGCATCACCACCGATTGCAACCCAACAGCCCCTTCGCCTCGGCCCCACAACTCACCAGATACGCCGCCCACTGCCACCCAGTGCCCTTCGGCCACCCTACCATCCTTAGCCGCCGATCACTTACTTTCCCTGTAGCCAAGCCCTGACGTGTTTCCACTTGTCCGGGTATTTTCTATTTTATATTCTTCATCTATAAATTTTTCGTTTTATATTCTTTTTATTTTATAAATAGTTTGATTCAAGTGTATGTGGAATTTGAGAAGAAGTTATGTATACAGTCCGGTACTTCTATTGGTTACAGTTTTATATATTCAAGCTTTATAGTTTTGGGTGTATATTTAGTAAATACATAGAAAAGGTGGTAATATTATATAGGTAGGTTAAGTGACATATACTTAGTTATATAGCTTGGGTGGGTCTCTGTTGTAGGTAGGATGTGTAGGGCATGGGTTCGTATATTTATATTTAGGTATACCATGTATTTTGGGTCCGATCCGTATGTCTGTAGGCTTGTATTGTGAGGATATACCATAGTTTTGTTGATACTTTAAGATGTGGGTTTAATATGTTGAACATCTCATACAATGTTTATATATAAGTATTCATATGATATTCAAGCTATATTATTTTCTAGTAAAGTGTCTTCAGCTTGTATAAATTATATTATTTTATAAATTATAATTGTTATTTGATTTATACTATGCCGGTTATTTGAAAGTATGATGGTATAGATATATTATTACATGTTACAGTAAGGCAGTACATTTGAGTTTATTCTATATTATGATTTGCTTTTCTATACATATTTTGGGAATGAATGTTTTCAGGGATATATGACTTTAAAGGAACTTTCCTATGCAGTTTATAATAAGATTTTGTATATGAAATAGGGTGTATACGTACTGTACATAGACCTTAAGTATTATGTATATGATTTTGAAATTCGTGATATAAAAAAAAAAATTTTTTTTACAAGCTGTTGCGTGAGTTATTGGGTTTTAGCTTTATTATTATTTTAATAAGTATCAATTTTAAGGTAAATCGGTAGGTAAGTTATGTGTATATCTCATTTGAAAGGTTCGAAGATAATAAATATTGGGTTTTACTTAACTAGTGAATTTATAATGATATATGGAAACTTTTGTATTTAATAATGATTTTGAATGAGGTGAGCATAAGTGTACATGCGATATATTTATATATAGGTCGTCCAATACATAATTTTTACGTATAGGATTTTATTTTATAATAGTTAAATAAAATATTTAATCGATATAGTTAAGTGTGTATATATAGATTTTGGAAGTTATGGGTTTATTTTAAATTATAGGTTGTACATGATTTGTACATGGTATATATAGTATATATGTGTTCATTTATACCATCGACCTTCGTCAACCCGGTTTTGATTTGTTTTCGTCCGTTCTTATTATCAGCTTGTCCGTCCAATTCGTGCCAAATCTGTTTCGCTTTGGAATTCGTGCTTGGGTTTCGTAACTCAGCTTCGTTGTCTACCTCTAGCCTCGAAAGGTGAGCAATCACTCACGATTAACGTTCGTTTATTTATTAGATTTGATTTCAATTGAAACGACAATTGAAATATGCTGCTGTTAGTTGTTTTACTGTTATGACTGCTATTATCTGTATCTGTTCACCTATGACACCTGACACCATTATCGGTTAATTATTTATGTGATAATAATACAAATTGGTTGATAATTGATTGATTGTTGTTTTAAACTGGATGTTAATGATTATTGTTAAGTGATAACTAGTTTGCTAGTTGAATTTGGGTAGTATAGTTTACAAATTAAACGGATTATATATGATGGACCTTAATTTATTAAAACCTGACCCCACCATATGTAAATTTGATTAGTTAAATTTGACCCATTAATTGTCGTAGAAATTGATAAATTATACTTTAAATCTTTGAACGTAGTTGGATTAATTGTTGTAGTATTAAACTGAAATTTGAAATGGGACGACAAGTGAAAAACTGAAATGTAATAATCTATAATCTACATGAAATGATAGTGTAGATTCTAGAAATAATTATACAAATAACAATGCGAATTAATATGATTATTTCGGGATTATTTGATTTATCTATTGAATTGTTATTGATTGTTGTTATTGCTTGTTTACCATTCCTGTCAGCACATTGCAAGTTCCCTTTGTTATGTTTGTTTTGAATTGAAATGGGTTGAAACGAAAGACCCAAGCGGTTTTCATTTAATTAAATTTGGGATTACGGGTTGAAATGCTGTCCACCCGTATACATTTAGTGTACGGATTTAAATGATAATATCCGTAACAATTGACCATATGATAAGAAAATATGGTCTTATAAAATGTAAATTCTTAATATATATATATAAAGGGTAGTGATAAATATAGAGTTAATTATATCTAGTTTAATCAAGATTTGATTAAATACATAAATTATGATAAATATTTATGTAAATTTTATTCCGGGTAAAATCTTGCAATAATACTAACAATTAAGATTGGGGGATAAATTTGGGTTATTTTAAAATGGTATTTAGAAAAGGATTTATTTATTTAAATCGATTTGAAATTTATTGAATGAGATATTTCACGGTTGATAAAATTTAAGAAATATTGAGTAAAGCGAAATTTAAGGTCACTAAAATGATATTGAATCAAATAAGGGAGTGTTCAAGACTAAATAATAATGATGTAAAAATCGAGAATTTATATGAAACCGTTAAATTTAAATTGTTATATTGTAATTAAATGGTTTAGAGATTTGGATATGTATTTGGAACCAAGATAGTTAAATTTGTTATTTAGATAACGAATTGAATTGGATAAATTGAGGTTGAACTAAATTGGAAATTTTTGAACTAGATTGGGAAAAAATTTAGTTGAAATGTTGAATACTTAAAGTATGGAATATATTTAAATAAAAGGGGTAATTGGGATATTAAATCCAAATTTAGGAATTAAAAAAAAAAAAAATTAAGTGAATTGATAAAATGAGATTGACAATAATTGGGATGGGAAGGTCGGGGTGATGTGAACGATTTGGAATTTGAAAGTGCTTTACTATATACAGCATATAAAATATACAAATACTATTTTGGGAATATAATCATTTGAAGTGAAATGGACATTTAGGTTCAAAGTATAAATTAAGTGAATGACCACGGTGAAATAGTATATATTTCATACCTTGTAGTTAATTCTATGGACCCTTAGAGGATGGTAATCCCAAACATCCTTTAAGTTATTTGTATTTCAGTTGATATTTCACTTGAGTTGGATTTATTGATATAAGAATGTTAATCCTGACTCGAGTGTTTTGTGTTTTGCTTTACGCTCGGGTCAGACCGAGTAATACAGCATTTGAGACTCACCTTTGGAGATTGGAGCTTCATTTGGAGATCCAACTATCGTTTCAGCTTTCAGTTTTCTAGTTAACTGGTTCAGAGAAGAAATCGGCTCGTACTGAAGACTTTTCTGTATTCAAGAGATTCTGATGTATTTATTTTAAACTCTGATGTATATAGTAGCTTCATGAACTACTATTTTTCTATTCCGCTGCATTATATTACTCTGTGTCGGTGATCTGTGTTTGATTTATTTACTGTATATTTAAGTTTTGCCAAATTAAATTAACAATTCGGTATTTTGAATTATTCAAGTCGGACATGTACGGTTTTAGTGTCGATTTGAATAGTCCAAAATAGCGGGTCGTCACAGCTGGTATCAGAGCTTTGGCTCTAGGCAAAACTTAACATATATGGTAAATTTATTTACAGAATCACTTTCTCTCGAGTTGAATCTCTTCCTTTTGACTCGATTTCCTTTGAATTTTGGAATGTCCCTCGGTTCCGAAATTCATTATGTCTCTCCCTATTTATATTCAATTGATTCTGGAGTATCCCACCACTCCACTAAATGTTTTGTAAAAGGGATGAAAACTCCTTTACAAATTGGCATTGATTCACCGAAGATTTCTGTACCCTCGGTTTACGATGCTGATATATCTTGATGTGCCAAATTCTATATTTGGCAACCGAATACCGATTTGTTTTAGAATTCCGCATCGATCATATCCCCTGAAGTCACGGTTGACCCGGTTAAGGTCGCCCGCGATTTATTGAAGTATATCCATCTTCTATTTTGTATTTTGATTTTCTCAACTTTGTTGAGTCTATCTTCGTATCAGGATTCTATTGGTTAGAGTTCCTCTAATTTAAATCTCCATCTTAGTTTGAAATCCATTCTAAAATTATCCTTTGAAATCGGGTATGTTTGTATTTTGAAATTGCTTTATATATCAAATTTATATCCTATATATAAAAGAAGTTGTTTTCAATAAGGATTATATATCTATATGTATAAAGCAAATAAGATATGTTATTCTATATAAAAAGGTTTTGAAAGGATTTGAAATTTTGAAAATTTATAAGAAATTGATTTATATAAAAATGATTTATAACTGTAGGGTTAAATTTGAAATTCGAGAGTTGAATTCCGGTATTTTGGAATTGGTTTTAAGATTTTGAAAAACATATATAAATAATACGATTTAAAAGTATTTTTCCCGAATAAGAAATGTTTCAAATGAGTTCAAATGAATTCCAATAATTTTGAAGAAATTCAAAGAAGTTTTCACGAAAATAGAAGTCCAGAACTCACTTATGTCGCTGGAGAATAATTTCGGTGATGAGTGCACGCATCATCGACATTGATTTTCGAGTTTCAGAATGGGGGAGAGGCCACTTTAATAGCTTCGCTATGCAAGTGATTTGTAAAACCATTTTTGATTCCAAATTCCGAAGTATAATTTGATATTTTAGAAAGATATAAATATATATTTGAAAATTTAAAGTAAGACCGGTGTTCAGTCCTCGAGTTTTCGATTTGACTTAGAATAACTCAATTTATAAAAAATTTGATTTCCAACTCTTGGATTTGAAATTGATTTTCACCGACTATTTTGAAGGTTCGAGCACTCCCAAATTATGGTTTTAAAAAAATGGTTTTCAAAAGGGTAAATTGGATATTTCAAATAGGAATAAATAGAGTAAAAGGGTTTTAAAAGGAAATTATAAATTTGGAAACCATTGTTGAGTATAATTGATTTTTGAGAAAATATAGGCTTTTGAAATTTAATTGAAATTAAGAAGCGATACTTATAGGAAAATTTGGGAATGAATCTGTTTGACTTGAATTATTTTAAAATTTGAAACCGGGATAATTCTCTAAGCTTATTATTTTGGGACTTGAAATTTGGATGTTTAATTTGGACGAAAATTGGTGAAATCATATATATGATTTTGAAACTGAAGTGATATTGAATGATTGGAAATTGAGAACCTTATATAATTAAGCACTTGACTTGGGAGTGGTCGGACTTATATAAAATGGATTTGTATAAGTATGAAAGTGATTTGAAATCTATTGATTTGAAAGGTACTCAATTTGGAAAGAGAATCTATAATCAAAGTCTATATAAGTATGCCTTGATCTACTATTGATTTGGAAAGAATTCGATTTGAAAAAGGAATCCTGTATATAATGGACTATATATAAGTATGATATTTGAAAGGGATTTAAAAAAGGTACTATATAATATATATTTTTCAAGTAAAGATATGGAAAGTGCCTTCTGTTTGATATCCGCTTTGTGGCCACAGCGTGGATTCATTCTATCGATATTATTCTCTCTGATTTTGGTTTTCCGGATGTAATACTCGAGTGTTCCCACCGTGGCGTAACCCGCGGTTTCTTTTTCTCTCGTGAATGCACAGCGAAATTGCCTGGCTGAGTCTTGCCTAGGGGTACGGATTGTTTCCTGGGGGAACCAGGCGTAACCATTGTGTATCCTGCAATCTGTGTAGGTCGCGAATAGTAGCGCAAGTGCCTGGCTGAGTCTTGCCTGGGGGTACGGATTGTTTCCTGGGGGAACCAGGCGTAACCATTGTGTATCCTGCACCCTACTAGTCATCATGGCGTAACTCGCAGGGCTGTGAAAGCTTACGGATATGGATTGTTTCCTGGGGGAACCAGGCGTAACCATTGTGTATCTGCGAACCATGATCGGACAAAGGTTTTGTTTTGGTTGATTTGATTGGATCGTACTTTCCATATCTGTTTTAAAAGGTTTTTCAAGTATTTTCACTGGGTGTTGAAACAAGTCTACTTAGTACTTGAAGAATTCTAGCTTTGCGCCTGATCAACGCATGGCCAGAGTCTACAAGAACGATGATAAACTTGTGGAAACATCGAGTTATAAAAGTATTTTTGGAAGGAAATTTATTTCGATATAATAGTATTTTATAAAGGTATTCATTATAAAAGTATTTATCCCAACAAAGAAATCTTGAATTAATATTTGAAATAGAAACTTTTTTTTTTTTTTTTGTTTGAAAATAATCGATTCGTGCCCGATTCTTTTCTTCTTAATCTACCTTATCTGCTCAGTTTAGTTATTCATCTCGATTCTGTTTTCAAAATCTACCTTCCTTCCTTGTTGGATTTATCTTTAAATACTGGTTATTTATATACTACTTGGTTTAATAGAAGATTTTTAAATATTGTAAATATTTTTGAAGTTATTAATTAAATGAACTCTTTAAAGAAAATGATTATTAATTTATTGATAATATTTGAAAGGTATCTTGAGTTAAATTAAAAATCTCATAAACTTTGGATCTAATATTTTCAATAGACTTTGTAAATATAAGTAATAGTGCAGGTAATTGTTTTCAAAGGAGTTTGAAAAGTAGTATAGTATTATAGAAAATTTGACTTTCAAATGAAGTTCCAAATAAAGATCTCAAATAAATTCGAGTAGTTTTAAAATTAATTGTTTGTCTTATCTTTCGAGGTATATTCTTTCTGGTTGTTTCATTCTTCTACCTCTTTCCTTTTCGGGGACGAAAAGTTTTGAGTAGGGGAGAGTGTAACGACTCATATATTTTTAATAATTTTAATTGGTTTTATAACATATTTAAATGGATTTTTGAGGAATTTTAATAATAATATTTTGAAATAAAAATTTAATATTTGGATTACGTCCAATTAAACATAGCAGACGGTAAATTTTCAATTTATTTTATCAAAGTTTATTTCGTTGTGAAATTCTATTTAATTCAAGTTAGCTAATAATTGATTTATAATAAAATATTTTCCTTACATAGAAATTTCTAAATCATCTTCTGAGCAAGACTGTATCTTTCATTTTTCCAAATTCGGACTTCTATAGCTCCGTCGTCCCTTATATTCTGCGTTTTACTGCATCTGTCCGCTTGTGAAAATTCGAATTTTATAATTCAATCATACCACTGATATCTGTATACCGTTTTGATCGTGTCGTCGTACTGATCTCAGCGGTATATCTATTTCTGTATTTTGGAATCCGGTGCACAATGAAAGCAAGAAACCGTTCGTGTAACGGTACCATATATTGTGACTTTACTTCTTTCTTCCGTTTCAAAGATTGAAACGTACAGCCTGGACCATAATAAAAATTTGCTTTAAATTTCCAGCTGAATTTCCGGGTGACCGTTGCTATTACTTTCGTTACTTTTATTTTAATATTTCATTTATCACTTACTCTTCTCAGCCGAATACAAAGAAATAAACGTTCACCATTCCTTTTCTCTTGCTTTTCAAATTTGAAACACCAGCCACATTAAATAAATTGCTTTAAATTCTAGCTGTATCATAGGGTGATCGATGATACTGCATTCATTTTTGTTTCGTTCAAAACTCTCTGACTCTTTGGCTTGGATCACACGTTACATAAAAAGTTTATATATATTCTACATAACAGCAAACGCCATGTCCACCACCGTGATGCATCTCAGCGCACACAACTGCTAGTGCCGCTATTCCCACCTTGGCTCCACCCCATGCCGCCTACCACCGACCAGGCTCCACCGTCCGCCACCATGTCGCCCTCGTCTCTCTCTCTCAAGGAAACTCGAACCACTCTCTCTCCCTAACCCTCTCGGATCGTCCTCCACCACGGCATCACCACCGATTGCAACCCAACAGCCCCTTCGCCTCGGCCCCACAACTCACCAGATACGCCGCCCACTGCCACCCAGTGCCCTTCGGCCACCCTACCATCCTTAGCCGCCGATCACTTACTTTCCCTGTAGCCAAGCCCTGACGTGTTTCCACTTGTCCGGGTATTTTCTATTTTATATTCTTCATCTATAAATTTTTCGTTTTATATTCTTTTTATTTTATAAATAGTTTGATTCAAGTGTATGTGGAATTTGAGAAGAAGTTATGTATACAGTCCGGTACTTCTATTGGTTACAGTTTTATATATTCAAGCTTTATAGTTTTGGGTGTATATTTAGTAAATACATAGAAAAGGTGGTAATATTATATAGGTAGGTTAAGTGACATATACTTAGTTATATAGCTTGGGTGGGTCTCTGTTGTAGGTAGGATGTGTAGGGCATGGGTTCGTATATTTATATTTAGGTATACCATGTATTTTGGGTCCGATCCGTATGTCTGTAGGCTTGTATTGTGAGGATATACCATAGTTTTGTTGATACTTTAAGATGTGGGTTTAATATGTTGAACATCTCATACAATGTTTATATATAAGTATTCATATGATATTCAAGCTATATTATTTTCTAGTAAAGTGTCTTCAGCTTGTATAAATTATATTATTTTATAAATTATAATTGTTATTTGATTTATACTATGCCGGTTATTTGAAAGTATGATGGTATAGATATATTATTACATGTTACAGTAAGGCAGTACATTTGAGTTTATTCTATATTATGATTTGCTTTTCTATACATATTTTGGGAATGAATGTTTTCAGGGATATATGACTTTAAAGGAACTTTCCTATGCAGTTTATAATAAGATTTTGTATATGAAATAGGGTGTATACGTACTGTACATAGACCTTAAGTATTATGTATATGATTTTGAAATTCGTGATATAAAAAAAAAATTTTTTTTTACAAGCTGTTGCGTGAGTTATTGGGTTTTAGCTTTATTATTATTTTAATAAGTATCAATTTTAAGGTAAATCGGTAGGTAAGTTATGTGTATATCTCATTTGAAAGGTTCGAAGATAATAAATATTGGGTTTTACTTAACTAGTGAATTTATAATGATATATGGAAACTTTTGTATTTAATAATGATTTTGAATGAGGTGAGCATAAGTGTACATGCGATATATTTATATATAGGTCGTCCAATACATAATTTTTACGTATAGGATTTTATTTTATAATAGTTAAATAAAATATTTAATCGATATAGTTAAGTGTGTATATATAGATTTTGGAAGTTATGGGTTTATTTTAAATTATAGGTTGTACATGATTTGTACATGGTATATATAGTATATATGTGTTCATTTATACCATCGACCTTCGTCAACCCGGTTTTGATTTGTTTTCGTCCGTTCTTATTATCAGCTTGTCCGTCCAATTCGTGCCAAATCTGTTTCGCTTTGGAATTCGTGCTTGGGTTTCGTAACTCAGCTTCGTTGTCTACCTCTAGCCTCGAAAGGTGAGCAATCACTCACGATTAACGTTCGTTTATTTATTAGATTTGATTTCAATTGAAACGACAATTGAAATATGCTGCTGTTAGTTGTTTTACTGTTATGACTGCTATTATCTGTATCTGTTCACCTATGACACCTGACACCATTATCGGTTAATTATTTATGTGATAATAATACAAATTGGTTGATAATTGATTGATTGTTGTTTTAAACTGGATGTTAATGATTATTGTTAAGTGATAACTAGTTTGCTAGTTGAATTTGGGTAGTATAGTTTACAAATTAAACGGATTATATATGATGGACCTTAATTTATTAAAACCTGACCCCACCATATGTAAATTTGATTAGTTAAATTTGACCCATTAATTGTCGTAGAAATTGATAAATTATACTTTAAATCTTTGAACGTAGTTGGATTAATTGTTGTAGTATTAAACTGAAATTTGAAATGGGACGACAAGTGAAAAACTGAAATGTAATAATCTATAATCTACATGAAATGATAGTGTAGATTCTAGAAATAATTATACAAATAACAATGCGAATTAATATGATTATTTCGGGATTATTTGATTTATCTATTGAATTGTTATTGATTGTTGTTATTGCTTGTTTACCATTCCTGTCAGCACATTGCAAGTTCCCTTTGTTATGTTTGTTTTGAATTGAAATGGGTTGAAACGAAAGACCCAAGCGGTTTTCATTTAATTAAATTTGGGATTACGGGTTGAAATGCTGTCCACCCGTATACATTTAGTGTACGGATTTAAATGATAATATCCGTAACAATTGACCATATGATAAGAAAATATGGTCTTATAAAATGTAAATTCTTAATATATATATATAAAGGGTAGTGATAAATATAGAGTTAATTATATCTAGTTTAATCAAGATTTGATTAAATACATAAATTATGATAAATATTTATGTAAATTTTATTCCGGGTAAAATCTTGCAATAATACTAACAATTAAGATTGGGGGATAAATTTGGGTTATTTTAAAATGGTATTTAGAAAAGGATTTATTTATTTAAATCGATTTGAAATTTATTGAATGAGATATTTCACGGTTGATAAAATTTAAGAAATATTGAGTAAAGCGAAATTTAAGGTCACTAAAATGATATTGAATCAAATAAGGGAGTGTTCAAGACTAAATAATAATGATGTAAAAATCGAGAATTTATATGAAACCGTTAAATTTAAATTGTTATATTGTAATTAAATGGTTTAGAGATTTGGATATGTATTTGGAACCAAGATAGTTAAATTTGTTATTTAGATAACGAATTGAATTGGATAAATTGAGGTTGAACTAAATTGGAAATTTTTGAACTAGATTGGGAAAAAATTTAGTTGAAATGTTGAATACTTAAAGTATGGAATATATTTAAATAAAAGGGGTAATTGGGATATTAAATCCAAATTTAGGAATTAAAAAAAAAAAAAATTAAGTGAATTGATAAAATGAGATTGACAATAATTGGGATGGGAAGGTCGGGGTGATGTGAACGATTTGGAATTTGAAAGTGCTTTACTATATACAGCATATAAAATATACAAATACTATTTTGGGAATATAATCATTTGAAGTGAAATGGACATTTAGGTTCAAAGTATAAATTAAGTGAATGACCACGGTGAAATAGTATATATTTCATACCTTGTAGTTAATTCTATGGACCCTTAGAGGATGGTAATCCCAAACATCCTTTAAGTTATTTGTATTTCAGTTGATATTTCACTTGAGTTGGATTTATTGATATAAGAATGTTAATCCTGACTCGAGTGTTTTGTGTTTTGCTTTACGCTCGGGTCAGACCGAGTAATACAGCATTTGAGACTCACCTTTGGAGATTGGAGCTTCATTTGGAGATCCAACTATCGTTTCAGCTTTCAGTTTTCTAGTTAACTGGTTCAGAGAAGAAATCGGCTCGTACTGAAGACTTTTCTGTATTCAAGAGATTCTGATGTATTTATTTTAAACTCTGATGTATATAGTAGCTTCATGAACTACTATTTTTCTATTCCGCTGCATTATATTACTCTGTGTCGGTGATCTGTGTTTGATTTATTTACTGTATATTTAAGTTTTGCCAAATTAAATTAACAATTCGGTATTTTGAATTATTCAAGTCGGACATGTACGGTTTTAGTGTCGATTTGAATAGTCCAAAATAGCGGGTCGTCACACAATGGTTCCCGAGTATCCATGTATTTCACATTTTATTATGCATATAACCAAAACCGACCTAGAGTAGATGTGAAAATACCATAATGGGAGTAACCCCACGTAGCTTGTCCCCCAATCATGCTTTGGTTTTAGTCATTTCTGACAAAGGATATCAATGCTCAAATGAGCAATAAATCGTTTTAGATTGACGATACACAATGAAGAAAATTGAACCGGTAGTTAATAAATCAATTACCAGAGATAATTAAAAATGATTGTATATAGGAGTTAAATTTAATATTCCTACCACCACTCAATGATTCCGAAAAAGTGCCATCCCTTGGTTGAAAATAAAGTCGGGCAAGTCGAGGTAGTGTTACCTCCAAGCATTGCCTTGACGACATTGTTAACCTTTGATTTAGAAACGAGTCCAAGCTTGATGTTTAATGTTAAAAGTATGACTAAATCCTTTCCATATAAGCGATATCATTTATGGAACTACTTTTGCATAGCCAAATCGAACTTTTACTTTTAAAACCAAAATTTTGTTTGGGTTCCACATTTAAAAATATTAACTTTAAACAACTTTATCAAAATGAATTGATTTACTTTAAATAAAAATTAATTTCTTTTTTAAAACTAATGATTTCTTTTAATATCATTACTTAAATTGATAAATCAACTTTAATCAAGGATTAATTATTTTCAAAACATCTTTGTTTGAAATAATTAGTTAGCTTTAATCCTAATTAATTGCTTCAAAAAAACACTATTTAAAAAGATTAATTAATTTCAAAACATCTTTGTTTAAATGATTAATTATCTTTAAAACATCACTAGTACGATGACTAATCAATTTTAAATCACCATTATTAAAATAGTTAGTTGATTTTAAATCCTTATTATTAAAATAATAAATTAATTTTTAAAACCTTATTATTGCAATAACTTATTTATTTTAATAATTTATTATCTTTGTAAAACTAATGCATAAGATTTAACAAAATACTTCAAACGGGATAACATTTCCGTTCAAACATCACAAAATATAAGGGTGAGCACAAATTCTAACGCAAGTGACAACTATACATAAATAGAGAACATCTCTCATCCAATACGAATTTACTATTATACAATTCAATGTCTTAATCAATATAATAACAGAACGAGGATTTATTCTGCTAGATGGGTGTCCACATAATCTACATAATTTATTTATAGTAGAATGGGGATTTTTACTGCTAAACAATGTCCAAATAATCTACTTAAATAAGGTATAATAGAAGGAGAATTTATTTTGCTAAATAAATGTTAAAGTTTAGTATAACCTATTCACATTCGTATGGTTACTTAATGGTAGACAATAGAATCCTTCGTGTTCAAAACTATTCTTTATAAAAGAAAGTTACCTTTAAAACAATTTGATTCTTGGAAAACAAAACTTAAACCTACTTTTAAGTAATTAACACCGATTAAACCCTTAATTAAATCATAGTTAAATATTAATTAAGTCTTAACTTAAAATTAATTATTAATTAAAAAATAATTAACTTATAAAAACCTTTATTTATTAATTAATCATAATTAAACACTTGCCTAATAATTTATTTAATAATTAATCTTACACTCGATTAATAATCAATTAAAGTCTAACCTTATAATTAACTCATTATTAATTAAAAATTAATCTCACTCAGTCAATAATTAATTAAAATTAATCTCACTTTAAAAGTAATTAATTCGTAACTAATCTCCACTTAATTGAGATTAATAAACCTTAATTAATTATTAATTACCAAACTTAATTAATTAAAAAAATTAATTATTATATTCTTAATTAACTTTCTTAAACATCATTATTAAGTTTAGAAAACATTTATAAAGTACTTTTAAGTATAAGAATTAATTTTGTAAAAAGTTGACTTTTCATCGAGCTGCATCCATCGTAACTTGAAATTATTTTCCTATGTTTACTTTGAAAACCTATCACTTTTTGGAAGCTCACTTGCTTTTCCAAAACATAAAGTAAGTGTTTATAAAATTAAAACTAAGTTTAGAACTTGAAGATGAATTTTATTGAAAATAATTCAACTTAACTTTCCATAGGGAATTCAAGTCGACAATACCATATAAAGGTGCCAACTTTTCTTAGCATATAAACACATAACCATGTCCGTAGCATACATAACATATAACAAATCATAAACAAAAGTAAAGATTTCATCTTTACATCATCCATCACGTAAAGATCATAACTTGCAAACTTTTACTAACATTTAGCTTCCATTTTCAAGTTTATACTACATCACAACCAAACACATATATACACAAATTAACCAACATCAAATCCAACCAAACAACCAAGATATTAAACAACAAATAGACAACATAACAAGTTAAATCTTTTCTCCAAAAGAAAGAAATTTACTCACCAAACTTAACAAAAATCCTTTCTAACTTGGAAAAAATGGAATTTTTAGTGGCCTTAAGAGCCAAAATGGTTCAGCCATGAAGGAATGAGGCTCGACCTTGGGTTGATGAGGTGGGTGAGGACCTTTTTAGCATGTAGAAGTTGTAGAAGTGAATGGAGGAGTATATAAACAAGTTTGTAAAGGATTAAAATGAAAAATCTTTGATTTTTGAAACTTGGAAATCAAAGAGGAACCATTAAAATGTTTTCCAAAGCTTTAGAAAGAGAGACGAGTTGAAAAAAAAATCAAAATAAGAGAGAGAGAGATAAGAAATTGTTTTTATATAAACCTGAATTAGCAAATTACTAAACTATCCTTAAAGTACCTAACTCCATTCATTTAATGCCACGTCATAACATCCATCTCCATCCTTTACCTTCCTTGTTGCACATGCCACCACAAGGCCCTTCCCTATTGACCACCATGTAAAGCTCCCCTTTTAACCACTAAATATTACACTACCTTGTACTTATGGTGTAAGAGGGGTGTGGCATTTCATACTTATAATATTTCTTATTTAAATTTTTGGTTAAATGTCACGTCTCTTCCTTTTACTTATTACTTAAGCAAACATATCTTTCATCTTATTATATTACTAACCATATATTTTAAAACATATTAGATAATAGGATGAACTTGTACCATGACGTAAGAGATGAGTATGACATTTCATATTTTACTTTTTATTTTTTATGAAAATGGTCATTTCATGCTTCCTTAGAGTACACATATTATTTTCACACCAAACTTACTTAATTTATGTACTTATCATTTATAATAATATATATTTAAGTGTATTATGGTATCTACAACATTTTTAATAACTTTTAGATGGTCAAATATCAGGATTTTTGAAAAAAATCTTGTCACATTTTATATTTTCTTTTGAACTAAATATTTTCGTAAAAACATTTTAAAAATAATTTCACCATCACTAGTTAATATTTAAAAGGAGCAATTTTGGATGGTAAAATCCAGTTATTAATTATTAAACAATATATTAAATATCCATATTTTAAAGCGATTAAATTTTAGATCGCACTTCATATTAAATATTTTAATATGTTGTCAAGGTATATTAATTAGAACAATACCAAAGTTTTTTATACGGAGTGCAAATGATGCCTTTTTCAAATCCTTCTTGGATTGAACAACCAAACTATAAATTATTTTAACACAGGTACATCACCATTGATCAGTGGCATATTGTTTACTTATAGCAATAGAAATATTTTAGTATCTTTAACTTTTCTTAAAGACACACGTGTCCTTTGCATTTTAACTGAAATCAAGCTATTTGATTTATTTGTCAAAATACTTGATCATCCTCTAAATGCTTGTTTAAGACTATATCTTAATAATTCCACAAGATTTATTATCCCTCCACTGACTTGCTTTGTACATTTCCAACTAACTGACCAATTTCTTGAAGGCCGACTTGCTGCCAATGAATCATATCCTTTTAGGTTAGTTTTCAAATTAATTTTTGTCAATTTATATGGAATTCATTTCAGATTTAAAACATCATATTATAAGACAGAGACTACACTCTCCAAGTCTCATTGACAACTGAGGAGATTGTTATTACGAACAATCCATATTCTTGACATTAATAAGAAATTCACAACTTCTGTTCAATGTGTTAGATTTTCTATTACACATTCTAATGAGTTAAGTCCCTTTTAGGTTTGGTTAAATTTTTATCCTTGATGTAATCAGTTTTTATATTTAAACTTGTATCATATCCAAATCTGTCACATTACCATTAATTTCTTTAGAAAGATGTTCCTTCGGTCAGAAGATGGTGTGTCTTGAAAAAAAATTTGTTTCTCAATGTGATGAAATAGGCATTTGAAATGTTTTATGAATTTCATACGAACTTAAATAAAAAATTAAGCCTTGAGTTCATGAAACCTACATTCATAAATTGGATTAAACTACTCCATATCTTAAACTATTTAAAATATGGTTTCTTCCAAATTCATATCATGTATGGAATCAAAATTTCAGCTTATGGAAGAAAATTCAATATATGTGCTTATTTTTAAGTACTCAT
The DNA here is from genome assembly GCA_030765085.1 of Allium cepa. NCBI lineage: Eukaryota > Viridiplantae > Streptophyta > Magnoliopsida > Asparagales > Amaryllidaceae > Allium > Allium cepa. The sequence goes on from CM060939.1 coordinate 253,532,613, forward strand.
CCTTATAGAAAGAGGTAACTCAACTTCATTTATCGTTAGTCTGGTTACTCCTTATCGGTACATCATTATGTAGCTTGAGAGTGAATCGAATCTTATAACTCTTATCCAAGCTACTCGCTTATTTAATTATATCGAGTTTAAAAAAATTTTTTTGCATGTTATATTTTCTACTTACATTTTATATTCTGTGAATTTATCATAGGTATCCAACTTGTGTATTAAATACACATGTTTAATCTGAAAAATATCATCGACGAATTTAACAAAGTGAGTGAATTTGCTTTCGATATAGTTAGACTTTAAACTGCATATATCTATGTATTTCAATACGAAGAGTTCGTTAACTCTTTTATCACTTCTACTGAATGGGTGCTTTGTTGTTAATCATTTGGGACACAGTTCATAAGTACTATGTGATTCACAGCATATGAATACTTTCATAAAGATTTGGATGGTCCATGATTCCAAAAATCATTATTAAACATTTTAAATGCTTTTATATTTTCTATATAGCTAACACATTACTATTGTTATAAAACAATTACCATCATCGAAATACCAAAACATAATTATTTTATAATGACTATTTATAATATTCATATTAGAACAAAGTTGCATCTATTTTCTATCAAGCCTAAAAACAATTATTCTTTCATAAATAGCGCCTGGTATATGTAGAGTAATTTTTGAAAATTTCACGCGTCCATTATTAATTATTATGTGGTATGCTCCCATTATGTATGTTGTTATAACAACAACATTTGAAATATATAGCTCCATTCAATCACTTACCGTTGAATATTTATTGCTTCCACCGTAACTAATTTGTAGTCAATGGTTTTAGATTAACTGCCCTAGACTCAAAGAAATATATCTTATAAAGAATAATTTTCTATAAGAAAAACACATTTGAAATAGAAATCATATTTATTTTTCCTTATTAAGCATCCATAAAAATTTTAAAAAATTATATATTTGATGTTTCTTCATGAAGAAGAGGCCTACATTCACTCTCTTGTCATCCGAACTATGCAAACATTATTACTGCTCTCAGACTTTCACTTTCTCTTTTAAATGATTAAACCGTCAAAGGAGAAACCCTTTACTACACGATTGCACCGAATTTCTTTACAAAAGTGCATTCAGTCATCCTAAACAAGCAAGGATATCGAATAAGTTTCACTTATCAAAACTGACATTTCAGCGACTGAATTCTTAGATATGTTTGTAGTCCTTGTTATAGTGTTAATTTGAATGGAACAAGATCCACATTATATTCAATTTTATTGAATATAAGATTTCACACTATGGTTTACTTGCTCATTTCGAATGAAACAATTTCATCGAAATTCCATATATTACGAATGCCGCTATTTAATATGCAGCTTTAGATGTGACTGAATATGGACAGTTTTATTGTTTTAGAGTTCAAAACTCATAGAAGGTAATACACAGTCTAGAGTAAATTTAAACTTAAGTGACCAAGACTCAAATTTTTTAATGGTTGTATTATTCGGCCCTTTCATGGGTATTAAAGTAACAACATGCCAAAAGTTAATTTATTGGTAAGTAAAATTTTACATTCAGTGTTAATTTTTTACTAGTTCGTTTGCGATAAACAATTTTATCAACCACATTAGCTTTGAAAATTTAGTCACGTAGAGTATTATAATATAAAAAATGTTCTTATGCTTATTAGAATGGTCTATTATACATTTTTTGTAAGGCTCCCACTAGAATTTACATCTCTTAAAATCTTAAATGAGATGCAGAAATTTCATAAATCTCTCTAGTGAGTGTTGGGATCTATTTATCATGATACTACAATCTTGAGGGTGCACAACAAATTGTAGTCCCTATAAATGGTAAATAACTAGTTATTAGTTGTACACCCTTTGCTCCTGATTATCTTTATAACCTTAAGGGTGCTTAACAAATCATAAAGTACATAAGAAACAAGTAGCTTAAGGAATTTTTTATACCCCTTGAAGGTGCTCAACAAAGTTACAACATGTTCTTACCAGATAATATACACATCACCATAAATATTTTATGGCTTAAGGGTGCTTAACAACCTTAAGTATGTATAATATTCTATTTAAGTTATAAATGATAGAGAGGAAGATTATTTCAGATTCATAATCTGAGCAACATTATTTCAGATTCGTAATCTCAAAATAACATTAATGGTATTATCATCTATAAGGAATAACAAGTGTTCATAACATTTAATGGCATCACCTTTCATTATACACATAAATACATACATACATGCACACACACATACACACACACAATTATATGCATATGTATTTATTACTTATAACTATTATGAATTTTATTTTAATTTTACTTTTAGAATCATATTATTTTATTTTATATGCATTAAATAAGATTCTCTTATTTAGTTATAACATTTATAATTTAATAGTAAATCTTATATTTGTGAATATATTATTATTAGTCACCAATTAATTAATATTACAACTTTTATTATAATCTTTTATAAACTATATAATTATAACTCATATCATGGTTAAAATTATTTTGAATTTATTTATTTATAACTTTTATAATTTTAAAATAAAAATAATTTCAAATTAATTAATTTATAAATACTGAAAATTCCATTTTAAACAATTTTAATTTTGTTCGTTTATAACCTTGTTTTAAATTTTATCCATAGCCCCGATAAATTTTAATTCTATTTTTTAAAATTAATTCATTTCTAACTTTTATGAATACAAATTTAAACGATTTTAAATTAAATCATATTCTTTATAAATTTATATTTTAAACTAAATTTAAAATTTAGAATTTATATATTACTCACATTAATACAATTCACGCTCTGATAGCACTATTGGAGTAGGTGCATCGGGAAACATAGTAAAAGAGGTAAATTTGAAATAAATTTCTTTTAATATATTATGTAGTGGATCTTTTATAGTATTATCTTGAATAATGTTTTTGACATTAGATCGTATTATTTTGATTAAATGAATTTGAATTTAATTCTATATAGTTATATCATCAGTATATTAGTTTCCTTTACAATGTTATTATTTATTCAAAATAAATAACGAAGCAATTTATCACAAATTTGAATAATATAAATAATATCACAATACAATTATATATATATATATATATATCACATTATTTGTACCAATACACACCTATTTAATTAATAATGATATATACTTATAGCCAATTTTGATGTCGCTTACAAGTGTGTAATATACAATTTAATAATGTCAGTTTGTTTAGAATTCTATATGAACTTAGCGACTCAAGTTGCATGCAAAACATAGTTTGTACATAAGCTTTATTCAAATTTAAAAATTAAATGTAATTAGGAAAATTTAAAGGACTTTATTCCTTCTTCATTTCCAATCAGAAAATCTAGCTGCCTCACTCCTTTTTTTCATGGCCATCTTCGACCAAGCTCGAGCATTTTGACATCACCGCAATCTTCTTTGAAGCTAGGAGCATCGATCTCCATCGCTTATAGATATTTTGGCCCATCCCTTATCCTATTAAATGGCGTTTAGTTAACATGTCGATCCAGCTTTCCACTTTATCGATGTTCTACAAAGCCTATCAACTCTGATGACTTACTCTACTACGACTTCGATGGTGTTCCAACCTCAAGACGCAAGCGACGATATTTGGTGATGACATGCAAACCTTTGTGCATGTACAAGGAAAAGAAAACTTTCTTCTTTTATTAAAAAGGTTCAATTTCTAAATTAATTTATAATTCAATTATAATAAAATCAATTTTAGCAAAAAATAATTTTTTTTATAATCATGCATGCCGATTACACCTTGAACCATCAACTTCACTACAAATAGAACATTTTCCTAACTCAATGGTGGAGTTGTAAAGTCCCCTATTAAGTTAAAATTTATTTTTGTAAGAGAGACATAAATACTATCTCTCTAAATGGAGGCTTTGTGGATCTATTCATTGCATCAGAAGCTAAAGATATATCCTTAATTTATTTCCACTGTACAAGATTTTATTTACTAATTTATTCAATAACCAAATTAAGCTAGCCCTTAATAGTATTAATAATTTTAACTACAATTAAATAATAATTATTGAGCGAATTTTATTTTTAGCCCATAGTAATTAAATAAATATATAACAGTTATATATCTTATTAATTACTTTTAGGCCCTTAATAATAGAAACAATAGCTAAATAATATAATCATTATGTTAGTTTCTCCATAATAATAATTTAAAACTTGTATAAATTATTTTATTACATTATTTTTGGTCGAAAGCTATGATTTGAAGTTATGTGACTCTCAACCATGAACTTAACACTTAATATTATTCAGACAATCTAAATATTAAAGCCCATATGGACTTTGCTTAAGCATATAGTGGACACAAGTTCAATTTCATATGGATTTCCAGGTGAAATTCAATATCTTTTCTTTTAAAGAGACGGCCTTAAGCAATGGTATATTGTACAAGTTTTCTCTTCATCATCACTATATAATTTAGTTATCTAAAGCACGATCAATGGTCAAAAATTAATACTATCCATATTTGATTGCTAATTCCAAAATTAAAGTTCATTCATCCAATAACATTTAACAATTAACTGATTTTCTTTGGTAAAACACTTTGACTTTAGGTTGACTACCAATTATGGTAATATTAATCCTCTATTCTAAGGAGACGAATCCTTTCTTTAATAGCTTTTCAACTCATACCCATCCATGGTTTTAACACAACCATCATTATCGCGTGATTGACCAAATTAAAGTATAGTTTAGTCACTTAAGATTCATGGTATTCTCAAGTCAAAAAACTACTATATATCATCGCACGAGATCTTATATTTGACTTTTAACCTATATAAGACTCTCGGTGATTCATTCTGTTATTGTTCCAAACAACCGCATGTCCTCGATGGCCATGACTAATTCGTTTTCCATCATATGGAGAGGGTTACATACACTAGTCTATATGGATATAACGATAGTTAAAGATTTTTTTTTCATTTTATATGATTCAATACCCATGATTACAAACACATTCCTAATTACAATCGATTAAATACTTTTCCTACGAATTTTCTCCTTGTATATGTTTAATGTATTTTAACATTATGTATATCCCAATATAATAGTTTATACAATAGATAATAAAACAAACGGTTTACTTTATTTCGAACAAGATTCACTATAAGAGTTAATCTGCATAATCAAATTACCTTTTTTTCCTCTATGGCACACCCTTAACTCTGTCAATCCCCTCTTGTATTTAGGGCTAATTACGGTGAATCATAACCATAATTTCGATTATTCTTCTAAACTAAAGCAAGAAAGGTTTTAGTAAGTGGATTTGTAATTTTATTATTTCGTATCTGCTTTTCAATTATACTTCTTCGTCACTAATAAACTATTTTATCACATGTTAATTATGGAGAAAATATCTTCGCTTCTTATCGAGTTGTTGGTTCTTCTTGAAATCTATATTACATCATTTATATTATAATGCATTATTTGATTCTTAATGTTTGGAATATTTTAGTAGCTTTCTTATAAAGTTTTGTACATATACTATTTCATTACACCACTATTCAAGACAATATACTAAACTTTATAGTTGGCTCTGCCATAACCTCTTATTTGGAACCTTTCCAAACTAAAGCCTTGTTGTTAAGTGTAAACATCAATATAAGATTAATTTACTATTTTTAAGTTACTTATGAAGTTCAAGTTTAAATACTCCTTAATGAGGATTTCGTTGTTTCCACAAACAATTTTCTAGTGCTTCGTGAATATTCGAGAGTAGTCTCAACTACTGTCCGCTATTTTAACTTGAACTTTTTTACTTGCTTACTGCTCGAAGTGCATCAGAAAATTTCGGTCTATTACGTAATAAAACATGTTGGTTCCTATTATTGATGAATTAGGAATCCATTTCATATGCTCCATGTTAAACATTTTAATATGGTGTTTGTGTGCGTTCCCATTAGGATAATACCGACACCCTTTTATACCAAATATAAAGGATGCCTCTTTTAAATCCTTCATCGAGAATCAAACAAACAAGCTTTCACTAATTTAGAACGAATGCATCGTTTCCAATCAATATTACGTGATTTACTTGTAGTATTATAAATGTTTTAGTATAATCTATTTTCTTTCTTATAACACACGCTTCCTTTGCATTTTGATTGAAATCAAACTATTTTATATCTTTGTCAAAATATTTGCTCAACCTCTAAATACTTATTTAAGATCATATACTTAATTATGATGCCATGATCGTGACATTTTAGCTATGTGTGCTATCGGTCTTTTCTAAATCACTATTTATAAGTCTTGTTTCAACGTCAATTGTCAACACTCATAGTATATAGTGCTATAATTTGCAAGTATAGTCTGAAGGAACTTCAAAATTTTGACCGGTTGTTTTCAATATTAGGAATCAATAAGGTCATTTCCCATCAATCTTGCTTATACAGTTCCATCCTCATTAACCTCCTTTTTAAAGATTCACTTAAATTTGATGGATTAAATCCTATTGGGTGCATTGTCCAAAATTATTTTTTATCAGATTACTTGAAATCCATTTCAGATCTAGAGCATACACTATATAGAAAAATCTATATTCTCTATGGCTGATTGATAATTGAGAAGACCGTCATTACGAATGACACTGATAAATAACCCACAGTTTCTCTTCAGTGTGTCAAATTTCCTATTGGACATTCTAATAGGCTATGTCCTTTTGGGCTTGGTTAAATTTTTATCATGTATATAGTCCGTTTCTATGTTTGAATCTTTGATCACATCCGAGTCTATTGCATTACCACTAGTTTATTTAGAAAAAAATTTCTTTGATAAGAATATAGTTCCTTGAAAGTTAATCTATTTGCGAAATTTACATTCATAACGTTGGTCGAATAACCACATATCTTAAACTATTTAATATGAAGTTTATTCTCAATTCTTATCTTATATGAAATCATAATCTCAGCATTAGATGAAACCAAATTCAACATATATGCTTGGTCTTAAGTTATCCTTAAAGGAACCTGACTTCACTTATTACTAATCTTACTTTTTCAAACAAAGTCCACTTACTTCTTGTCGATAAATAATTATGTAACTAAGAAGTAGTGACTTTGAGAGTGGATTATATTCTCTTTTAGATACTCTTGGAACTCTTATCCAAGATACTCGCATATTCGTTCAAATCAAATTATATTAACTTTTTTACATGTTATATTTTTCTACTTATGTTTTATATTATATGAATTTATCATAGATACCTAACTTGTGTTTCAAATACACATGGTGATATCTGAGAAAAATAATTGGTGAATTTCATGGAGTAAGTGGATTTGCTTTCGGTATTATTAGACTTTGGACATCATACATTTATATGTGTCAATTTGAAGAGTTCGTTAAACCTTTTGTTGCTCCCCTTGGATGGGTCTTTGCCATTAATTCCTTGAGATAAAATTCATAAGTATCATACGATTCATAATAATATGATTAAAAATTCTCAAAATTGCAACTTATTACATGGTTTCAAAAATAATTATCAATATTTTAGATGCTTTTCTAATTTCAATAAATTGCACAAGACAATTGTTATAAAAATATAATCACTAGTATACCAAAAATATATTATTTGTCTATTTTCGATTAAAGCCGAAAATGGTTTTTATTTCATAAATAACAATTGGTATACATGAAAGTAATTTTTCAAAACTTGATGCGTCCATTAATAACTATTTTCACAGTTCATTATTGTAACGAACCAGATTTTCGACCGTCGAAAATCGGCACTAATACGTCAACTGTATTATATGTCGAGAAATCGAATGCTGGTAAACCCGATTGTTTGGGGAAAAGAAAGAAAGAAAAAGATAGGAAGAAAACTAAACAACACAGAATCTCACAGTGGAACGAATAATCTATAATATAGCATAAATCCTTACACAAAAGCAAAACTGTAATACATGATATACAAACATCAATCAGAGTATACTAAACTATTTCAGCCTAGACAGTTATAACAGCCTGTCCCCATAATTTGCTGACAAACACAACAGTAAATACAGTGGGAAATAACCATCTGTGTGAATACATCTCTGGGCCTTTAACTCGTTTCTTGAAGCTCCGAGCATCCAAATTAATCTATAATATGCTCGGTTTGATCCAATCATTATAATAAAATAATGCTCGAGTCAGTCTGGAAAACCAGTTTGATAAAAACACACTCAACTGGATTTTAAGTTATATAAAAATCTTTGAAATCAAAAGTATATCATAAGACCATGCTGCACATAAACACGGACAGGTTTTTACCTTGTGATAACCAAAACATTTTTATAGAAAATCCATTTATATTATAATGATGTCTGGGGGTCAAAGTAAAATATGAATAAAGATGAGGCGCTTGCATCTCACGTTTCAGCATAGTTGGGCATAACTGAGTCCATACGGCACATATTGGGGAATGGATTTCATACAATGACCGGGCTATTGGTGTACCACCCATCACAGTGCTTCTTTAGATAAAATAGTACCGAGGACCTCGCCTAGATCCCCTACCAACATAGGATTGGCCTACCCCTTGTTGGATAGTACCGAATATCATCACCCCTCCGATAATGGGCCCCGAAACATACTAATAAGAGATAGTAGTGACTCTAGATAGGGATGATTATACTCTACTTTGGAGCAACCCACTTAGCCCTGCTGCATCTCCCCTATTTTATCATTTCCGGTTAATGAGGCTTGAGGCTACGATTACCTTTCAAGAACATCTACACTTAGAATGCTTATTGCCTTACAATGATAATCTATCCGATAACATTCATCCATACAAGTTCATTCTATGTTTGAACGAAACCGAAAGCACTATCCCCACTACATCCATTTTGGAATCACCATTAGGAATAATAGCGATTAGCCCTTGCACTTTACATCTCTATTTTCGATTCCATGCTCTTCATGATGCCTTCACTTTGAAACACATTCTTTGGATCAAAGTGGTTTTCAGATAACATATCCAATCCCGGTCTCTTTGAAGCAACGTTTGATAATTTCTGGTAAACTCAACCCTGGTTCTTCAGGAAATAAATAGTCGAAGATAAGATTGAAGATCACCCTCTAATCGTTAATGGACGGATTTCCTTATCATTGTCCTAGAAGAACGAAACAAGATTTATACGCATAGTATAGCATCATCGGAGATGACTATGCCATATAACTCACGTGTCTCTCCTTGATTTTTCCAAAATTACCTTTGGGTCCGAATTCGATAGTCGGTTATTTAACTATCAACAAACATACTTTCAATCAAGGATTTATTCTATAGGGAAAAGTCAACATTGCTTTAGCACATAAGCAACCACTAGCCTCCTTTTATCAATCTTTTATGAATAAAATCCACTCTGTAAATTACTTGTATAAAATACCTTTATCAAGGTATATCCGTCGATTCCTATGTTTTTAATACTTAGAAAATATCCATATACTTATCCCAACGATATAAGTATATTTACACACCAAGAAAGATACTATTTTATTCGAATGGAAAATCATTCATAACTCGTTATAACTCTCTAATCATTTATAAAACATTTTACAAAATTTCTCAAACCATTTATAAACTTCTTTACACATTCAATCACTTACACATCCACTTTGTACATTTCTAAAATCATTTATAAAGCCTTTATAAATCCATAAAATCAATTATAAAATCTTTAACCTTGTAATTACTTTTCACTTAAGTCTTCAGACCGTTTTATAAACTCCTTCCTAAAATCCAAGTCTTTCAACTCTATTCAAGGGTCTCGAAAACATTCATAAATAATTAAATGCCTTTACTTCAAAACAGTTCATATAAAATATTTATTTAAAATAATATCATAAACAAATAGTAATACTATCTTAAAATATCCTAAAATAGTTGTCAATCATTTCAAAAGTAATAATAATAATTCTTTATTCTTATTATAAATAATAGACATTTGTTTCCAAAACTTATAAATAATCCTTATTAATGATTTCAAACCATAATTATTCTTAAAATAATTGACCTTTCGAATTATTAACATTTTGATAAATTCTTTAATTAATATTAATGATAAACAAATAACATTAAAATAATACTAATATAATTTAAATAAATTTAAAATAATAGAACTAAAATTAGTTAACTTCAAACAATATTAATATAACTAAATAATCTTAAATAATATTACTATAATCAAATAGCTTTAAACAATATAATTAATTAACGTTAAAATAATATTAATATAAATATATAATCTTTAAATGAAAATATTTTTGAAACCCAATTTCGGATTTAAAAATCATTTTCTATCTCGAAAACCAATTCCAATTCAATGGTGATTTATAGTATTCCAAAATACCAATTAAAGGCCAATAGCTATCTAATGCTTAACCAATGTCGATATTGATTTTCTATCACCATTGGGTTTTAGTTTTCAAACATATAACAATGTTATAACTACAATATCCACAACCAGATTCATTTTCAATAATCCATATAAACAAATGTTACTGAAACAATTCAACAGCAGCGAGGAATCCCGTTGGATCCCTCTAACCTGTTTCGCCTTGCATCACAAATGTTATATAATCATAAAATATAAATCAACTGCTTCGAGGCGGGATTCATATACAAAGGGTCATTCGCTCTTACATGAGAATATAATAGGGTCTCATCCGCTCCAATAAACGGGAATATATCCAAACCAATTAATAAATATAATAATTCATCCAGATAATCATTCGACAATTTTTATCAACTATATATTATACCAATTTACAAAAAAAGTGAGTTTAGTTCACCGAAATATCCGTTATCGTCAAGTCAATTCGGTCTAGAACTGTTAGCCCAAATTTCATTAGTCTTCGAATCTAACCAAACTTGTTCCATTGAGAAGCTTTCGTTATTACGAGCGCATTGCAAAAATCCACGCTTTGATTGGACCTCATATGAGAGAGTTATGAAATTTTTATGTTAAACAATTTAATTAAATAATTTAATATACTTAAAGACAAATAAATTTACAAAATTACACCAACCCCTTTCTTCCCCAATTCTCTCTATTTCCCTATGCACGCTGCACGTACCATAGCTGTGCACATCATCAACCCATTCTCCCTTCTTGTTCCGCCGTTCGACAAACGAACACCGTTATTGTTCATCTTGTCCGACGAGCCACCCGACCATACCCCTGATACACGGTCCGATCTTCCCTTTCCTATCGCGATCTCCAGGCCATGCCACAGTTCATGACCAATATTGTGGGCCCCCAAAATGTGATTGGAACCCACAAAAAGTATTGCCGAAGCCGTTTCTTTTTATGACGAACTCGTTCCCTCCCTCCAAATGTCCAAACTCCATCACTATCTCTAATAAGATCTAGCCCTAGTATGAATGGCCTAAAACACCCACTGCCGAACATTTACCAAATCTACTACACCCTTAAAAACCCAATATTGAACATCCTTTGATGTGCGCGTAAATATGCATATTTTTACCACCATATTTAATCTATTTAAATTGAATAAATGATCATATTGGGTATTTTAACTTGTTTTAACCAAAATTCAAATTATTTGAAATTGTCACATTTTCATCGTCATCCAAGGGCAAAATGGTCATTTTTGTGCATATATAAAATTGAGAAAATTTAATGGGAAATTTCTATATTATTTTATAGGAATTTAAACTCAATTACAAGTGGTTTCATGAAGGAATATGCATGTACAAAGAAGATACAAAAGAATGAAGATGGAAATAATTCAAAGTGAAGAACATGGAGGACCCCACCTACCCACTACCTTAATGTTCAAATTAAAGGCTAATGCACATGCTAAAAGACATTTAAAGCTTCATGTACATTTAAGTGGGGGATTATTGAAGCTAATGATAACTTGGCCACCACACTTCCTCTAAGGGCATTTTGGGTACTCCCCAAAATTATGCATTAGGGTTTCTAACTTGTATAAATACCCCTTATGTTTCATGTAGCCCCCTTCCTCTTAGTTAGTTAGTTAGTTTAGTTTAGAAAATAAATCAAATCTCTTTTTTTTTCCATGGCTACTTAGCCATTTCTTCTCTTATGTAAGTCTTTTTTTATGCAATGTTAATTATTGTTTCTTTTTAATTACATGTTCATTTCTTTTTATGTTGTAGTGTAGATCTCTTTTCTTTTATGCAAGTTAATTAGCTCATCTTTTCATTTTTCTCTATTTTTCCTCTTCATTTTGCTTTCATGTTGTTAGCTACATTTGTTAATAAAATGACAAATATGAGAAGCTAAACCCCTTCAATTTAGGGGTAATGAAGCTCCTTAATTAATGTAGCTTCAATATTTTGTTAATTCATGCTCTCTTTTTGTGCTTAATGATGATGATAGAAGTGGTTTTATTTGTTGTTTTTGCTTTGAATTTGATAGTCTATATTGTTGACACCAAATAGGTTATGCTTAAAAAATCACTAACACAAATGCCTCTTCATCAATATATGATTATGACATAAGAAAGTGATTTGAAATCAAAATTTGATGGTCTATGTTTCTAATAAATAGATAATAGGCCATACTTAAAATAGATTTCATTCTCATTTTCTTTATCAATTTTCAGGAAAGTTAGTAAGTGTTTTAAGGGGTGTGTTATAGTTTGATGGCTTATGTTGGCTAATCAATAGCTCAAATATGTCATACTTATAATAAACACATCAATTAAAACACTAATGACCATAAAAGAGAGATCATGATTTCATGTGTTGAAGTACATGATTTAGAGAGTGGATTTATTCTCTAAATTGTCATTTAACTCTCATATTTGCATTTCTTTTCTTTTTGTTAGTTAGTTCATTTTTTTCATTTTCTAGCTAAATACACTCTCAACTTTGGGTTAAGTTGATTGAGTAGGAAATTTAAATCAACAATTCCCTGTGGATCGACCCGTATTCGCCACGTGCTACATTCGTACACCGTGCGCTTGCGGTTATTTTTAAATTTAAATTCGTTCGACGGTTTTCTAAACTGATAGAATTTCCGTCGACGAACAAGTTTTTGGCGCCGTTGCCGGGGATTTGTTTTGATTTTGAAATTCTATGAATTATTTTCGTTTGATTTTTATTGTATGTTTGTAGTGTCTATGTTTGCATTAAAAAAATTGTGTGCTTAATTTTTTCATTTTTTGTGTGTGATTGTTTCATTCTATTTGTTTTGCGTTTGCATTGTATATATTTTTCAAAAAAAACAAATAAAAACATCACAATTTCCAAACATAAACAAAAATATTATATTTCTTTATTTACAAATTTCATTTTGTTTACAATTTTTCTTTTCCTCTCTGCCTCACTGTTCATTGTGCACTGTGCACAAAGCCAACAGATTCCCCTCTTCACAAAACAATAGCCGTTCCCTACTAGCCACTACTATACCACTTCAAAACTCCTATGATCCCTCCTTCAATTCACAGCCCAAACCCCATTTCATCACCATTCCAACTACTATCCATTGCCTCTCATACAACAGTCCACCATCTACAACCCTGTCAAACTTCTGCTCGCAACTGCTCGCAACTGCCTCTGTCCAAATATCACAACTGCCACTGTTCTACAAGTCTAACATTACCCTCATTCAAATTTTGTCACCAATCCAATCCACAATCAACTACCTCTTGGCATCACACTGACAGTGTGCAACTACCCAAACATTCTTCCTCCACAAACCACCTCTTCACTATTGCTGCACTGCCCTATACCCTGCACAACACAACAACCATCGCCTTACCTCCTTCATTCATCACATATCCCCTGTTCATACTTCATCACAAAGAGCCAACTTCAAGCAACCGCAAGACCAAACTTCAAGCCCATTCCACGACTATCCACACTGCAGTCCATTAGCCATTACAAACTTACTCAACCAAACTTGCTCAATTCAACCATACTTCCATCTGCCTTCCCCTCCATTACTCCATAACCAGTCTCCCGACCATCACAGACTACCATCAAACATTCTCATCAAGTTATCACAATCAGCAGCCATCATTCACCACTTCATCGTCCTGCATTGCAACTAACCCACTCTGCTCATTACTGCTTCATACAAACAATCTACCTGCCTGATAGTTCATCCACAAATACCATCTAGCAGCCAACATCTTCACTGTTTCACTGCCACTTGCACTGCCGTTATCAATTAACACTCACCTGCCCCTGCCACTGCCCACACACCTCAAACACACTACCAATATTCAATCCCACTGCTCAACTGCTGTCACACCTCTCCTACCTTCAGCAAACGACAATCACAGAGTAACCATCTTCAATATCTCTTCCAACCACTTACACATCATCTCCAATTCTAGCCCCAATACGACATACCTGATATACTTGATAAAAACAAAATCCACAACCGGAGAATGACCCCAAACCCAGAATCGCCTAATTGAAATCGAAACCACCGAATCACTTACCCCCATTAACCCTCTGCTGCATCTCCCCAAATCAGAAGCTGTTATCAACCACAAAATCCCCTAATTTCATCGCCTGAACACACGAACAAGTTCAAAAGCTGTTACGAACAAGTTTTCCTTCACCGAAACATCCAACCGCTTCCACAAATCCCAATCGCGAATCATCCCCATGAAAATCGACCACGAACAAGTCGCTGCCTTGTGTCTTTTAATTTGCTTTCTGATTTGAATCCTAATTTGGAATTGAACTCTATTTGGAAAATTGCGTGAATTGTTGCTGATATATTGTGTGTGAACTGTTGTTTGCTTCTGTTGAGCAGCGTAGGTTGAATTTTGGGATATTGGGCCGGGGTGTGTTGTGTTGAGTTGTCTTGAAATTGTATTACTAAATTAAGTTGTTTAAGTTAAAAAAACGAGTTTGTTTTTAACTTAATTTGTTAGTTTAATTTGTTTTTAGTTCTGTTTTGTCTTGTTCTCTCTCAAAAAAAAAAAAAAACAAAAACAAAAACAAAAAAATTTCAGTTTGTTCTCATTTGTTCTTCGTTTGTTTGGTTTGGTTTTTCTTTGATATATCCAAAAAATATAATAGTAATAATAATAACTGTGTATAAATCTTGTTTTATTTCAGGTTGCCAAAGCAGAATTGCAGAAGGAGCAGAAGTGCTTGTTAAAATAATTGCTCGCTTTGCTGAGCTTGCCAAAAAAATAACTACTTGCTTATTTATAATTTTCTTTTTATTTGCCTTGCATTGTATATATCTATTATTTTTGTTTGTATTGCATTGTCATTTAAAAAAATTCAAAAAAAAAATCCATTTGTGGTTGCATTATTAATACACGTTTAATTCTGCTTCCATTTCATCTTAGAATTTTGATTAATAATAACGGTTAGACATCGATAATTTTTAATTGTATATTGACAATTTGTCTTCCTTGAACAATTTAATTTCTTGGTGTCTAGGCTACGGCAGAGTAATAACCATTTATAAATTTTACGGTGTTTCATAAATATTATAGTGGTTGTTCCTCTGAAGGTACTTAAACCTTCGGCTGCATTGCTACGGTGATTCGTGGTGCACCGATAACCCCTGTCCGTTACCTGGCTGAGAACTATCTTGTTTATCTAAGACAATTTGTGATTATACAATTTTGAGTTAACTTAGGAAAAATAATTTGTAATTAGACCCTTGCATTTATTTAGTTGCATTAGTTCATGCATATTTAGAAAAAATCAAAAAAATAATAAATAAATCCAAAACTAAAAAAAATTGTAAATATTTCTTAACTTAGTTTTTTTCTTTTTCCATTGAAAATTTTCAAACCAAAATTCCAAAAAAAAATTTAAAATCAAAAATCCAAAAAAAAAATCTTTTCAAAAACAAAATAAAAATCAATTTTGCATTTTGAAAAATAAATTCTACTTGTATATATTTTACTTTATTAAGAAAAACCAAAAAAATTTTTTCTTGAAAATGTCCGATTTTCCTTTTTCTTACTCACTTGAATTTAGTTGTGAAAATAATCCATATGAGTTCACTCCAAATTCGTATGCATATTTTAACAACAACTTTTGTTTAGACAATTCGAATTTTGAACCACCAAATTTTCAAAATAATGGTCAACCCTCAACTCTTGAAAATAGCATTTCGTTGTTACATGAACTCTCTACGCAACAAAATCAAGAGATAAACGAGTTGTGCAATTCATATTTGTGCTATAACTCGAATCAAGGTTTTCAAAATAATCAAAATTTGAATTCACTTCAAAATTCAAATGATTTCGAGTGTAACCCAAGCCAATTCAATTTCGAGCTTCAAAATGAATTGCAAAATCAAGATGAAAATGTGAACCAATTTTCAAATAATTTTGGCAATGGTAATAGTTTCAATAACGATACGATTGAAAATTTTGGTTATCAACAAATTCAAAATGAAAATTTTCAAATTAATAATCATGAATTTGATTTTGTTGACCAAATGGAAAAAGATAATGGGGATTTATTACTTGAAAAATACAAAAAATTTCGTGAACATCATAATCAAATCTCAACTTGCAAAGAATCAAATAATCATTTATCGTTTATCGAAATTGACAATTCTTGTTCTCAACAAGTCCAAGTCGAAAATTTTCAAGTTAATAATTACAAATTTGATTTTGTTGAACAAATGAATGAAATTTACGATGATCACATGGATTTATTATTTGAAACTTATATGAAACAACGTGATGAACAAAATCAAATTCCAACATGTGATGAGTCAAGTGATAATCCATCTTTTACCATAATTGACGATTTTCAAACAACAACTTTTGAAACTGAAAATAACAATCTTAATGAAGTTGTTGAAAACACGGTAATTGCGTTGGATTTCAATTCTTTTGAGGGTGAGAAACTCGATTTAAATTTCGATCTTCCTTTTTCTGAAAAATTGAATACAACAACTTTGGATTTTGAAATGGATATATGCGACGAAGTTGTTGATGATCCAACAAAGGAAGATGAACTTAATGAATATGAGTTTTATAGAATTTACGAAAATGAGTCATTAAATTTTGATGGGGAAGATTTCAATCACCGTTTTGACTTTGAAATCGATAATTTGGAAGAAGTTTTCAATGATAAACTTGAATTTCAATTTGGTGAAAATAAATGTGAATTTCAATCAATTGTTTTATCAACCCCAAAAATCATTGAAAACAAAACAACTCGTTCAATTTTAAATAAAACAAAATTCGTTTTTCCAAATCAACAATCGACTTCGAGATCTTTTATGCTTTGGTTTTTCGAGCTTGAGCCGTGTCTCATATACTTGACGAGACAAATGAATCGATCTTTGGAAGACCGTTTCATTTACTTTTTGGCGATATACTTTCTGATGCCGTGTAAATACATTTTATTTTCATGTAAATAATAATAAACATTCCTTTCACTTGGGTTGGCTGTGGGGACACAGTCAAAATCAAGTGTGGTGGAGACTCATCTTCTTCTTGATTTTTAGGATTAATTTTTCATTTTTCTTCCAAATACTCAAAAAAAAATCCAAAAACAAAAGAAGATTTTTTTATAGCATTTTTGATTTATTTTTAAAGAAACACTATAGGATAAATATATGGTTTTGGTTTATTAAATTGAAATTATTGAAAAATTTATTTGTCTTAACAAAAATAAAAATGAAGTTTGATTATAAATAACAATGGTTTAACTAGTATATCAGAAGATTCATACGTGATTCATACGTGTTAATTATGAAATACATCCTAATTGAAAATCTTTGTTTTAAAAGTGGTGAATGTAAAGTAAAGGATATAACATTTTTTTCTGTCTTCTAAGTTAAATGGTGCTAAGATGATTTTGCAAAACTCTCTCTCTCTTAAAAATAAAAAAAAATAAAAAAAATAACATCCAAAGTATCCACTCTCATTTAAAAGTCCTCACGGCCATGCATGGGTGAATTACTTGGCATCTTTGATTATGTGCTTTCATACTCATTTAAAAGTCCTCACGGTTATGCATGTATGGAACACATGTAAAAAAAAAGAATAGATTTAATAAAAACCACCTAAGGTCGATAGGTGTATGCACGAAAGTGTGTGCACTCTCCATGCTCTGTACTCCCCTCACATAAGCCCGAAAGGTAGTGCACGGGTGGTATATCTGGCCTCGGTTTACCTGAGCTAGGTGTGTAATTTTTCTTGCAAATAATGAGAGAGCAAGCAATTGAAATCCTAACACTATATTTACTTAGTTGATTTGATTTGTTATTGAAAAGAAATGAAAATACCACTTTGATAAACTTTGATAATCAACTAAGGATCCATTTCATAGTTACACTGTGTTATTAACCAAAACAATGAGTTAAACAATAGTTTATTTGTTATGATAACTTCTTTTTATTGGAAATATTGATGAGTAAATGACATAAATTTTCAAGATAATAACCAAAACCTATATTTAACTTAGTTGTGTAAATTTAAAAATAAATCCTTCATTTGTAAATATTTCAAAATCTTGCATTTTTCTCTTTGTAAATAAATCTTACATTTTGTAAATATTTTCATCCTGCATTTGGATTTTGTGGGTAGTATCCGCTGAAAACCCTCACGAGACAACACTCGTCCTACTGGGGACACCTAGAGGTTTAAAGGCTTGTTGCATACGCTCAATGCAATCGTGCTCCCTACGAAAATGGATTTATCTTAGTTTTTCTTTATTCGAGGACGAATAAAAAGATAAGTGTGGGGGTATTTGATGTGCACGTAAATATGCATATTTTTACCACCATATTTAATCTATTTAAATTGAATAAACGATCATATTGGGTATTTTAACTTGATTTAACCAAAATTCAAATTATTTGAAATTGTCACATTTTCATCGTCATCCAAGGGCAAAATGGTCATTTTTGTGCATATATCAAATTGTGAAAATTTAATGGGAAATTTATAAATTATTTTGTAGGAATTTAAACTCAATTACAAGTGGTTTCATGAAGGAATATGCATGTACAAAGAAGATACAAAAGAATGAAGATGGAAATAATTCAAAGTGAAGAACATGGAGGACCCCACCTACCCACTTTCTTAATGTACAAATTAAAGGCTAATGCACAAGCTAAAAGACATTTAAAGCTTCATGTACATTTAAGTGGGGGATTATTGAAGCTAATGATAACTTGGCCACCACACTGCCTCCAAGGGCATTTTGGGTACTCCCCAAAATTATGCATTAGGGTTTCTAACTTGTATAAATACCCCTTATGTTTTATGTAGCCCTCTTCCTCTTAGTTAGTTAGTTAGTTAGTTTAGTTTAGAAAATAAATCAAATCTCTCTTTCTTTCCATGGACACTTAGCCATTTCTTCTCTTATGTAATTCTTTTTTTTATGCAGTGTTAATTATTGTTTCTTTTTAATTACATGTTCATTTCTTTTTATGTTGTAGTGTAGATCTCTTTTCTTTTATGCAAATTAATTACCTTATTTTTCATTTTTCTATCTTTTTCCTCTTTATTTTGCTTTCATGTTGTTAGCTATATTTGTTAATAAAATGACAAATTTGAGAAGCTAAACCCCTTCAATTTAGGGGTAATGAAGCTCTTTAATTAATGTAGCCTCAACATTTTGTTAATTCATGCTCTCTTTTAATGATGATGATAGAAGTGGTTTTATTTGTTGTTTTTGCTTTGAATTTGAAAGTCTATATTGTTGACACCAAATAGGCTATGCTTAAACAATCACTAACACAAATGCCTCTTCATCAATATATGATTATGGCATAAGAAAGTGATTTGAAATTAAAATTTGATGGTCTATGTTTCTAATCAATAGTTAATAGGCCAAACTTAAAATAGATTTCATTCTCATTTTCTTTATCAATTTTCAGGAAAGTTAGTAAGTGTTTTAAGGGGTGTGTTATAGTTTGATGGCTTATGTTGGCTAATCAATAGCTCAAATATGTCATACTTATAATAAACACATCAATTAAAACACTAATGACCATAAAAGAGAGATCATGATTTCATGTGTTAAACTACATGATTTAGAGAGTGGATTTATTCTCTAAATTGTCATTTAACTCTCATATTTGCATTTCTTTTCTTTTTGTTAGTTAGTTCATTTTTTTCATTTTCTAGCTAAATACACTCTCAAATTTGGGTTAATTTGATTGCGTAGGAAATTTAAATCAACAATTCCCTGTGGATCGACCCGTATTCGCCACGTGCAACATTCGTACACCGTGCGCTTGCGGTTATTTTTAAATTTAAATTCGTTCGACGGTTTTCTAAACCGATAGAATTTCCGTCGACGAACATCCTCTAACAACTCAGAGAACAAGAATGAATTATATATATATATATATATATATATATATATTCTTTTAATTTAAATTATGAAATTAGAAAAAAAAACTTCAGCAGGCGTTTATATAGGGAAGAGGATGTGGGAAAGAATGGAGGCATGGGCTTGTACAGGTAGGTGTTGGCTGATATGAAATAGCATAAGTATGGTCAAATCTAAGAGAATATATTATTTAAATTCAAAATATGTAGCTATATAATTTCAAACCCCAACCGAGACGTGCCGCCTGGCATTCTATATGTTATACCGCTATTCCAAACACAATGGAGCTAGTCTCGAGCCCTAATTCGATCGTATGCAGAAGATTGCTTTTTGAACCCAATAATTATATTAAAGTTTCATATTAATTTCTACGCTTTTCGATCTCTCATGGCCAAATGATACATCTGATCACCATGACATCTGACAGTGTGTTTTAATTCATCTTTACGGACCAAATGACATTGGTTACGTTGAAATCCAAGATAGTGCCACGGGAGGCTATTTTCGCTTGTTAATTAAAATGAGTTATTTTCAAAATCAGTGAATTCACTTTTAAATCCAATTTAAACGTTTTTATTGTCTTCATTATTATTAAATAGAATTTTAATAAGCTTTGAAATTATTTTTATTCAAATAAGCATCCAATATTTAAACGATTTCAATTATTAAATTCAACAACTAAATTTTTCAATAAATCGCTATATTTGAAATTCGAGTTATTTAACCCATAAAATTAACTTTTCAATATTTAAAATCAATTAAGTATTCCAATTTCAAGTGATTGAAAATTCTGGGTCGTTACATTCTTCCGCCTTAAAAGATCTTAAAAGAATTTCGTCCCTGAAATTGCCAAGTGTAGGAAAAATGCCCAAACCCCTTACTTTTATTACAAAACCAATTAGTTGAAATAACTTCAAAAATCCATTTTAGCCTTTAACTTCCCAAAACCAATTTATTGAAACCTTGTTATTACTTTTACTAAGTTCCCAAATTCATTCATAGATTTCCAACTTAAATCATCTATTCAATCATTTTAGGTTATAACCCAAAATTAAAATTTTAATTACTAAAAAGTTCTTCAAAATTTCCAACTCTTTAAATTTTCGAATTTTTTTGCTAGCGTCTCCTTTTTGCGGCTCGATCGAAACAGCTACCCTCGCCACTACGAGCCCAAACCAACAAAAGAAAATAGAAGCCAAGTGACTTGATCATAAAACCATCAAATTCAAACAATAGTAGAAACGTGTACCTTTTTAGCGGGCAACCCACTTTTACTTTTGAAATCAAAGACATCAAACTAGCTTTTGCTTTTATATACCTGCATTTTATTTGCCAATGATACCCAAACATATAGTTCATTATCATATTATTCTACAATTTCAATTTTCAACATTTTATTGACTAAAACCGTACGATGTAGATATAACATCCGTACGCATAACTAATTTGATCGCTCGCTCGATTACACGATCTCACTTTCGAACTAGTATCATTCACATAGTCACTCTAGTGCGGATTTAGGTCCACTTCCTCGGTTAGAGACTGTCATTCTCCTTACATAGCCATATACTATGATGGAGTACTCCAGAATCAATCAAAAATCCATATCGAGTGTCCGCCATCGAGAATCGAGTGAAAAATCTCAAATCGGACCGATGTAAATCATCTTGAAATCTGTACTCAAATCTGGATCAAACTGTTATGCGAATAAAATAATATATGTACAACTTATGTATTTATTTCCATTGATTTCTTAGCTATGCCAAATTCTCTTATTCACATCCATTTCATTTGTATTCAATTATTCACAATCATTGTTCATATTGCTTTATTCACATTCATTATTTACTTAGTATATTCCTTTCAATACTAATTTCACTTAAAATATTTCCATCTAAACTTTATGTTTAATAACGTCTCACCCCATATTAATTTCATTTATGAATCATTCATAATTTTTTACTAAAGTTATAAACATTTCATACAACACTCTTCGAGTTTACTACCACTTCACAACTTAAGTCCATATCCATCTTAAATAAAATTAAATTTTATTTAACTCAATTCCATTATTTAGTTTTGATGTTTCAACCATATTCCAAAACCATATCAACTCACTAATTTATCTAATATAGTTCATTGATTAATTCATTTCAAATCAAAATCAATTTTTTTCAAAAACTATTTCAATTAAGTTAGATTGAATTTCTTTTTACAATTCACTATATTCAATTTAAGTTAAGATTCCTTTCAATTTTTCTTTCACAATATTTATATGAAAAATTTTAAAAATTGTTTTATTTATTAATTCTCAAATTTTGTAAGTTATAAAACTCGTTTTCTCATTTTTCATAAAACACTAAATTGAAAATTTGCAGAGTTCAAACACCTTATTCTTATTCATTTCAAAACATTTTGAAATTATATGTATATACCTAATTTCCTTTGTATCAAATCATTCTTTTGGATTTTATATTCAAAACTAGTTTTACCAAAATAAAACTTTCCTCACTTGAAAACCCGAAAATGAACGTTATGATGCTGTAGTCACTATCAAAATTATTTTCCCGCGACTGAAATGAGTTCAGTGCTTTAATTCCTTTTAAAATATTTCCTCAAAATATTTTGCAAATAATAATATTTTTATTTTCAAAAAAGTTTGAAATTAAATTCCTAAAACCAACAGAAATTAAATTCCTAAATTCCTAGCTTCTAGATCCTTCTTACTTACAAATCATATTTATAATATACTTTTAAATTTTCATTTCCTTTCAATTTATAAATCAGATTTATAACTATATATTTAATTGTAACGGCCTAGAAATTTAGTTATTTGAGATTGGAATATTAAATAAATTTTAAACGTTGAGAATTTGATTTATAAATTTAATAACTTGAATTTCGAATGTAGCAATTTATTGGGTAATTGTTGAATTTAATAATTGAAAATCATTTAAATAATTTAAACCTTGGATTTTACTTGGATAAAAATTATTTAAAGGCTTATTTAATTTCTCTTGATAAGAATGAAGGTAATGATACTTTTAAATTTGATTTAAAGGTGATTTACAAATTTTGAAAATATCTTGTTTTAATTAACGAGTGAAAATAACATTCCAAGGCACAGTCTCGGATTTTGACAAAACTAGTTCCATTAGATCCAAATTAGTGTATTATTATCAGATTTCAAATTTCGTAGCATTTGGATTATCGTTTGGTCGTATGGGTTAGAAATGCATTGAAATTTGTATTGAAAAATTAATATTATAATTGGTTCAAAAAGCTATCTTTAGGTACCGGAACTTCTTCCATTGCGTTTGGAATAGGAGTATAGCATTAGAAACGCCTGGCAGCATGTCTCGGTAGGGGTTTGGAACTAAATATCTAGATATTTTGGAATTTTAAATAATATATATACATTTGATTTGACCACCGCTCCATTCTTTCATCTCAGCCGTTCCATCGGCCACCCTATTCCTTTAGCAAGCCACCCTATCCTATCTACGTTCCTCCCTCTTGTATTTAAACTCAGCAAACAAAGAAAGGATATATATATATATATATATATATATATATAACAGAGGTAGGAAAATTCAAATTTCCCTCCATTTAAAAATCAACATCTCCTCAAACATTCACTCTTAGCCAAAACAATCTAAACGAAAGTTGTTCGTATTGATGTTTATGTTTTTAAAAAATTAACGGATTGATATTTTATTGAGAATCAAGCGAGTTATCATGATATAATAGCCAAGAAGAAAATCTCTTTATTCGCTTCAAATTGGAAGGCGGCGTTAATGTCGTTGGAATCGTCAGCGTATGTAGTATTTTTGGTGAAGTTTCGGCCGTGTTTCTACAACGAAAATTTTCAATGTTTGAAACTAGGGTTAGCATTTTCTTCGGCCAGATGAGGAGAAGGGAGTGGAGGCTTAAATATTTGGCTTCGTGATGGAGAGGTACACGAGTAGCAGCGTTTTGGTGGGTCGCGATCGAGCATGGGTGTGGCGAACTGTAGCTCGACAAATTGGGTTCATGTATGCTAGAGTTCGATGAGGGGAATCAGAGCTTCGATTAGGGGGTGCATGGTGACGGCGAGGTGGAGGGCGACGTGTCGGTGGTCTCGACTTCGTCATTTGGTTGGCTAATCACTTGTGGACATGCACAAGTTCGTGCTCTTATATGGGTTACTAGAGAGGAGTATTGTTGGGGGAAGAAGCTACTGTATTTAGGAAGAAGAAGGCTTGTGGATGTGGGTTAGACTTTTGGGCTTTGGGTCGAACTTAGGCAATAAACGACATCTCCTTTTTAATTGTTTAAAATTTTAAATATGAACTAGTTAACTTTGAAATGACATATCTCGACCGTTTGAAAGCCAATCGACCCACGGATTTTTACGTTGTATTCGTATTGACGTGTAAAACAATATAGTGTAATTTGTCGATAGTGTAATTTATTAATAGCTTTGAGCATATGAAAATTGAAGGCATATTTAAACAGACATATTTTTAATCATATTATTTAACATAATAACGTCGTTTAAATTTATATACGTTAGTTTTTGATGTTTATTTGGCCAAATAAAATACTGTTGAGTTAAATTGAATTAAATGTTGTAAATTGGACATTTTTTATTACAAATAAACACCATTCCACTAATTAAATTGATTAGATGCATATTTAGCAGAATAAATCACCGTTCTGCTATTGTAAGTTTGGTAAGTCAAATTTGGATATTTATTTAGGAGAAATAAATCCCGTTCTGCTATTACATTGGTGTGGACACTTAATTACATTCCATTGGACTAGTATTGGATAAGTGTTGTATTAACAATTGCTTATTAATTATGGATTTAATTTATGTATACGATGTTACGTAAAAACCTGGATTATAACTTGGACAGGTAAAGGAATTAATGGTGACTCGATTAAGTCACATTGAAGTAGCTAAGCCTCTCTTTAAAGTTGGTTTTTGAATCAAAGTTATTTGAAGAATTATAATTATTTATTAACAAGGTTATTAAAGATAATTATTATTTGTTTTGAAATATAATTAATAATTGTTTTAATAATAATTTAAAAGTTAATTATTTTATTAAGATTATTCTTTAAAATTATTTAAGAATATTTAATTATTATTTTAAAGTTACGTAATTATTTATTTAAAATGTTTTAAATTATATTTCTTTTTATTTAAGTTATTAAACGAGGTTAAGTAAATTAATTATTTTATTAAAGATATTTTAAAATTATTGTCTGAATTAGGTTTAAAGTTAACTAAACAAAGAAGGTTTAATATAATAACTTGGTTGTTTGAAAGTTTTATAGATAAACGATTATTTATCAAGGTAACTTTATTAAATAAATTTTATTTAAAAAGTGATGTTATGTATAAAGAATTTATAAAAGAAGTTTTATAAATTGGAAAGAGAACTTGGAAATTGAAAAGAGTTTATAAACGATTTGGATATTATAAAAAGGAGTTTGGTTTTGAATGACTTTAGAAAGAGGGTTATAGATGGTTTAATGATTTGAAAGTGAAGTTTATAAACGGTTTGAGTGTAACGACCCTGAGATTATCGACTTCGAAAATCCTAGATTATTAGAGAAAAGAAGAAAGAGATAGAAGAAGAAACAGAAAACAAGTCACAGAATCTCATATTCACAGCGGATAAAATATAATATCAAATAATAGTCGTTATACAAAGAAAAAACTGTATCTGTAAATTTACATTTTATACATAAGAGTTACAACCACTACACAACACTGGAAAGTTAAAATTAACTCGCTATAGAGATACAATAATAAATCACAATGGAAACACTCTATACGTTCCTGCTATCCAGCTCGCCTCCTGAGCTCGAGAACGTCCTTACCTAAAAATCTGTAATACTCGGTCTGACCCGAGCATTACATCAAAGTAACACCCGGGTCAGGCTGGAAAACAGTGTGAGTAAACCTCTATAACATGAAATACTAAGCTATAACATATGTGAATACCAGGGTAACTCGTACGTTTTACGAGTTCTTATCGTCAAATATTTATCACACAACAGTTTCAGGTTAAATGTCCATGTTACTAAATTCATTCCATTCCAGCCTGTTGAGTTTCACATATCCAACTCATAAAGAATTTACTAATCGAAGTGGTTTCGGGTATTACTAATACCCAACCCCGGTCTCTTCGAATCCAATATCATTTCTAATCCAAACTGTTACATTATAGAACAATACGATTCATATTCATGATATCATACCATATAACAATTCAACTCAGGTAGATATCCCACATTATCACTATTCAACCCAATCCTATCACAAAACATTTCGTATCAGAAACATCAAATTATCCAAGGCATTCAAATCATTCCATCATTCATAAGCAAGATTTATCACTTCCCAATTAATTTAATTAATCTCTAATTAAATTAATTACTAACTTTAATCACTTAGATTACCTTACTTAACATTAATTAATTACAAACCAATTAATTAATGATCCTTTAATTATCCATCTTAATTAATCACCCTTGATTAATTATCCTTTAATTACATTAAGTAATTAGCCTTTAATTAATTTCACAAATTAATTATCCTTAACCCAAACACATTAATTAACCTTGATTTCTCCCATTAATTAATTGACTATAATTAATTACATTGACCCTTTAATTAATTACATTAATTAGTTATTCTATAATAACTTATATTGATTAATTATCCTTTAATTAATCACATAAATCAACCTTTAATTTCTACCATCAATTATAATTAATTAATGATCCTCTAATTACTTCATTAATTTTTTTTTAATTAATTACATTTAATTATAAATCTTGAATTAATCACCATCGTTAATCAACCTTAATTAATCACATAGAGTAATTAACTATCCTTTTATTTACTTGCACAAATTAATTAACTCCTTAATAATTATATTAATCAATTAATCCCTTAATTAATTACACTGTAATAAATCCTTAATTATTAATTAATTAAATTAATTACTCTTTATTAATTACTTAATTAATTTAATTAAACTTTAATTATCAAAACCTTAATTATCTTTTAAAATAAACCATTATCTTTATTAATTACTTAATTATCATTAACATATAATTTGAAACATTTATCTTTTAATCAACACTTAATATATTTCTGAATTAAGTTTAAAATAACCTAAAAAGCATTTAAACCTAACAATTTCAGGTTAAACAAATTTTATAACTTCCTTAAATCAATTACTTAAAAATATTTACTTTTAAAAAAAGATTTAAGAAATAGTTTAAAACTAGATTTCATTTTAAATTTAAAACTTACTTTTTTTTAAATTAAAAACTTGTTAAATTACTTCGGGTTTGACCCGAGCCTAAACTACAAAGCTCCAAGACAACCCCGCTTCCCACTCTCCTATTCTTCTACTTTAGTTTTCCTTTCCAATTCTCATTCACCTTTAATTCTTCAATTTCCTTTAAATTTTAACTATCATACCATTCCTATACCTGCTATTTACATGGCCCATAATCATATTCTTCGGCACAAACTTAACTTCTCTTATCCTATACTTCCAGCATTCTTCCTCCTTCCTAAAAACATGCACACATCACTGGATTGACTCACTACACCATTTTAAGCTATTAACAACGGGTAAAAACCGTTGTTAATTCCAAAAGCAACGGGTAAAAACCGTCTTTAATACAGGAGTGGTTGACTTAGCGACGGGAAGAAACCGTTGCTTTATTTCCAAAAGGCAATGGGTACAAACCGTTGCAAAATGGGCCAAAGGAAACGGGTATTAACCGTTGCAAATTCGTCCAAAGGCAACGGTTATAAACCGTTGCAAACTTGACTATAGGCAACGGGTATAAACCGTTGCTTAATGTACAAAAGGCAACAGTTACTAACCGTTGCTTAATGGGCAAAAAATCAACGGATATAAAACATTGCTTTATGTCCAAAAAGCAACAGGGTGCAAGCGTTGCTTTATGTGCAGTAAAAAATGGTTAAAAACCGTTGCTTTATGCCCAAAGTCACACATAAGCAACGGTTAACACCCGTTGCACATAGTGTTTGCTCCTGCCCCTACAAAATCACATTTGTAACTCACTACCGCGTTACACGCATATCTCAGTATATATACCAGAATATCAATATATATCAAAATATTGGTACACAAGCACTATAAACATATCGCACATATACCATACATATAAAATTATCAAACTTATAATTACACTCATTGTTTTGCAAACACAATGCTACCGTGCCGGAATATCATACTCATTACACTGCATTGTTTATTACACTACAGTACAAAGATTTCATTAATTATAGATCCAGTACAAAGATAAGTACAAAACTTTCGTAAGAAACAGATCCAGTTTTCAGCTTCAACCTGAGAGGAAAATAAAATCAAAAGGGAAAAGCATTCCAGTTTTCTGACTTCAATGTTCAACCTGGTTCATGTGCAACTCGAAGATTAAATTCAGAGGTAGTTCAACTTCATAAATCTGGAAAGAATAATTCAGTTCAAAAACAAAAAGCATCTACCTGATTCAAAAATTCTGAAATAGTTTAAAACAAAGTACAACCCAAGAAAAGAGAAAATCAAATAATGCAAAGCAATTCAAAGCAAACAACGGTTAGGATAAAGCAAATTTGATCAAGCCTCAATTTCCAGATTTTGAAATCTTTTTCAGGTTCTCTTTCCTCTCTGTCAAACTATCCAGGTGAGCAAACCACCCTTATAAATTCTTAAAACTTGATATATCTATTTTGCATGTGATAAGCGTTGAATGTAAATTGTGAAAGGTGCTTGCATGCTTGTATTTATGTATGTATGACTGTGTGTACGATTGTGTATAGGCAACATGCCTCTGTTTATACATGACAGGTTTGATAAACCTGTCTAAAAATTCATACCACCCAAAAGAATGAATGTTACGCTTTGATCATTAAAAGGAAATTGCTTGAAATAATGTAATTTCATATATGAAAATAATTTCAGATAAAAACAGGTGCATTGCTATTCTTATATCACAGTTATGTACACAGGCTGCTAATGTTGTTACTTATCTTCTTGTTTAATCAAGAAAAGCATTAGATCTTGGGGTGCATGTTATCATCTGAACCTCATTGATGTGGCTGAATTCAATTAGATTATCAACCCTCTTGTTTTTGGTCAGTCTTGAATAGACACTTTATGTAATCTGACTCAGTCCGTGTAACATAAGTATTAATTACCACCAATAGAAGTTGCATTGAATCTTGAATGCAATTCATTATCCAACTTTGAACTATTTCTATTCTGTTATTTCGAATATCAAAATAAAATTGGTGAATGTTTGATTATCTTTCTAGCTCAGACTTTGAAATGCAAAGTCAATATAATGTTTTATGCTTTGTACGAGTTGGCAACACTTCTTTCAAGTTGCAAATATATAATGTTATAATAATTTTTAAACACGGTTTTTTTTAGTTTGAGAGGCATTGAAGGAGAATATAATGGGCTTCAACCTTTTTTTTTGGAAGGTAAAAGCTTTACTTCCTAGTATTTGATAAATTGTCGATTATCTTGTAAACAAGACAGACCAAGACAAAATACACATGCATTTGCATATGCAAATTTCATATACAGCAAACAAAAGAAAATCAGCAATATATGCAAAGAACAAGTCAGAAATATCAGTACCTCCGACTAAAGGTATCGTATCAAACCCTTTTGATGGCTCACATAAACTCCGGCTCCAACATCCCCAAAGGTCTCGGTAAATTGTCGACATATTTTGGCGTACATTTCTTCCCCTTCCGGCCCATCCCTGTATTGCTCCAAGCGATCACTGTTAAGCTGTTGTACATCTGATATAGTAAACAACGTCCCCGTTCTGATTTGTTTGATCCCACCAACTTCTCACCACATTTCGAGGCAAGAAACTGGTAGGATCAGACAAATCAGAAGGGCACGTTGTTTACTATATCAGATGTACGGCAGCTTAACAACAATCGAGCATCACAGGGATAGGAGGGAAGGGGAACATTCACTTTTATGCGGCAGTGATAAAGTCTTCCTGCATCACCAGAATTTTAAACTTAAGCGGATTCAAAACAATATCTAAAATACTGACTGAAATAAAGGATGCAAATACAAAAATATATTACCTTAGCACTGTTGAACTAAAGGGTGCAAATACAATATCTTGAACTGCCTATCTACCTACAAACACAAAGAAAGAAAGAATAGTCAAGCTGATCATATGTATGTATGTGTACATATGTGTATGTATGTGATCATATGCAAGTACCTACAACTACAAACACAAAATGAACACTTGCAATATATCCATCCTTATTTTGTTAAGGTACAATAACTGCTCCGAAATACAAACACAAAATATAATGCATCTATTACTATCATATAACACACCATTCTACATTTTACACCATTTTAAATAAATATTTTGTTAAGGTACAATAACTGCTATAAAATACAAAGTTAACATATGCATTTGATAAGATTTTCTAATGTACACTTAAAACATCAAATATGTATTCTGATGGTTCAGATTAGAAGGTGCATCTCTACTTTGGCAAACTGTTAAAGAGTAGTAGATATTGACTATAATCAATCCCCAAAAACTTAATGAAAATCAATCCTAAAAGCAAGGGCGGCCCAAAGAATCGGTTGACCAAGCCCAATGTGAATTTTTTTGCCCCTTACTATATAACATGTCAATTTTTTTTATTTTCTTTTTCATATATAAGCATAAAATCACATATAAAACTATAACATAACAAAGTACCAACTTTTTATACAAAAGTTGCCACATTAAGTGGACTGAAATACTTATAGTCTCAAATAGTTTACAAAACAGTGTATTTAATTTTTAACGAAATGTATCAAGTTTACAAACTAGTGTATCTAGTTAAGTGTACAGGCAAATCACATTGGGTTCTGCCTAAATGTTTGCGGGTAGACATACACACACTGCAGGAAAAATAGTACATCAATGAAAGTATCAGTTCCTAAATAATTATTAGTCTTTTAGCTTCAGCTTTCAAATTTCGATTCCTAAACGATTAGTTACAGAAAACTAGTTGTTTATAACAACATACTAATAAGTTATTAGCTTCAGGCGTTTTCAAGGTTAATGAAATCTAAAGCAGTAAAAGGGCGACTCAATTTTAGAAAATTAGACAACTGAAAACAAGAAATTTGCTTACTTAATTAGCAGTGGCAGTATAGAGACTGTAGCAGGACTTCAAATCAGCAGTAGAAAATATCGCGTAGGAGGCAAGCATGAGCCAACGATGGCTGATGGAATAGCCGAGTATGCAGCGATGATTATTTGGAAAGCGTTGATTTTTGAAACCCTAGTTTATTTGGGTTCGAGCATCGCCAACATGAATATTGCTTTTGAGCTGTAACTTTGAAGTAAAAAAGATTTTTGGTGTTGCCCGGCTCAGTTGGTTGCCCCATCCCAGGGGCTTGGTGGGCTTGCCCCTGGGCCGGCCCTGCCTAAAATATTTACGACGGTTACAAACCGTTGCTAATTAGCCATGGTTGAAAACCGTTGCTAATTGGAACGAAGCGCGCCAAAAATTATGGCTCGAAAGGATGAAATTCACCGCCATCATTTGTCTCCAAAGAAGCTATGGTTAATAACCATTCCCAATTAGCAACAATAATCAACCGTTGCTAACTGAACCAAGACGGTGATTAACCGTTGCTAAATGGCAACGGTTAATAACCGTTGCCAAATGCGCGAATGGTTAGTTGCAAATCTCAGTATTTGGTGTAGTGACTCACGCGTGCAAGTGCAAAGGTCTTCCGACCATCATCCACCGCCGCCGACCCTTTTCCTAAGTCTGCTTCGATCCCACAAACCCTTAACCATCCCAGCTCCACACGGCAAATTACTAACAGAAAAATGAATCTCCAAATCAAATTCTAGAACTGTTCGAATGCACACACGACCACAAACTCGCTCGAATCACCACCTTGGCCCACCAACCATCACCGGAGTTTGGTCACGACTTTGACACAGCCTTTGCCACTTACGCCTCTTGGTCTGCACCCCTTCTTTGCTTTCTCCACGTCGCTGGTAGCACCAGACCCAACCCAAAACCATTTACTGACAAACCCTACAACCACTCCGACAAGCCCTTACGACCATTTAAAAAAATTTGATACCATTTTTCCCGGTTGCGTCGACGCCTGCCCTATGTTCTGGCCAAACACCGACCCCCACCATCGATGACTTCATCTTAATTCGCCTCAAAACCCAAAACGATCATCCTACCATTATCTCCACAATTATACTACTAAAAATTCCCAAATTCCTTCCAAAAATCATATTTTTCAAGGGCAATTCAGATTATATAAGTGAAAATTAAAATTAAAATAAATGATCTTCTGATATATTCTTTTCTTTTACTGTATTATCTTTATTTCCAGATAATAACCTAATGATTCTACTAGCTAATATTTTTAAATTTTGAATTACAATATTTCAAACAATTTTCATTTAGACACCATATGCTACAATTACTTAGATGGAGAGATAAGACTTTTTTATTTTATTTGAAGCTTGCTAACCATGAGTAGAGGTCTGAGCATAGACACATAGACATGCATATCTATTCACACAGTAATCTCAACTGATACACCCAGGTAACATTCATTTCATTCATGCAAAACATTTTGAACCAAAACCACCATCTATTATCATATGCACAGAAAATCAAGAAGATTGACTTTAAAAAAAATGTTTACTCACCTGGCTAAAGAAACAGAGACTAGAAACAATTTGAAAACAGAAAATTTTGTTTTTGAACCCAAACTTGGATCTGAATTTGTTTGAAACTGGAGTTGATCTTGATTTTGTTGAGTTTGGACCCGAGGCTTGATCTTTGAACTTGTATTTTGATTTTAGTTTGCTTTTAGGTTTATTGGTCTGGATCTTGAATTGTTTTGGGCTTGCTTGATATTTTGGTTTGCATTGCAACCTAAAACTGAATCTTAGTTGATGTTTTATTGAGCTGATCTTGTTTTAAATCTAAGATGATTTTGCTTGGGTTTGCTATAGGTTTAAGGTGGATAACAAAGTTGTTGTTGCTTTGATTTTCTGGTTTTCTTTTTTGTTTACAGCTTTTGTTTTACTTTGTTTCTTTGATAATGGAGATAAAAGAGAAATGAGAGATGTATATTTCATCTTTTATCTATTATTTATTATTTAAAAAGAAAATATTGACACTTGTTAAATTTACTTACAAATGTCATTTGCATGTTATAATTGATTCGCGTTTGTAATATTGAAAGAACCTATGCTTACATTTGTAATTATCATGTATTAATATGTTTTATATAATTTTTATACTAATTTCAATTTAGTTTTACATATAAATCTTATGTGTTGAATATTTTCTATTTTTTTAATAAATGCATTTCTTTTTATAGATATTTATACATCCCTTAAAACTAATTACATACATACATACATACATTCATACATACATACATACATACATACATACATATATATATTAGAATTTCAACCCATAAATAGTTCTTGAAAAATTATTAAATTAAATTTCAAATATAACTTTTAAACCACAATGCATATACATATACATATGCATATATACATATATATATATCAAATAAATATATACCCAGACATAAATATTTACTTTCAAATTCATTTGTTCAATTTATAAATCAGTGTTTCTACTAATTAATCCAGTTAATTTTCAAATAACAGATGTCTAAATTTCGGGATATCACATTCCTTCCCCCTTAGAATCTTTTCGTCCTCGAAAAGGAACGAAGCCAGAATTTGTTCAAATGCTTATTATCAGAAAAATTACTCTTTGATCAATTTTAAAACACTTTAAAATATTATAAAATAGTTTTTATAAAAATAGTTTTTATAACTCAATGTCTCAACCATTCCATCCTCGTTCCTGCAGAAATTCAGTTATATGTTGATCAGGCGTAAGACTGAAAATCTATAAGTACTTATCAGACTCATTTTCAATATCTAGTGAAAATACTTGGGAAAACATTTTTTTGAAAATATAGAAAAAAAATTTGAAATAGAGGAAATATCTTTGGTGAGAATGCTCTGGAAATCATCACCCCCATCCACGGTCGCAGTTAACCCGAGGTTACGTTGCCATCCCGGCAAAATCCATAGATAACTGTAGGCACTCCACGCCCCTCGATTACGCCATGGAACCCGCTACAGATTGCTGCTACATCTGGGGTTACATTCCTATCATAGCAAAAATCCATGTAACTGTATGCACCAGCACCCTCGAATTTCGCTGCCAAAAGAATGAAACTTCTCCACTCCACTCGACCATAGATCGCCGTCTACCGATGTTACATTGCCATCCCGGAAAAATCAAGCGTAGACCGTTGACACTCACATCCACACGATTTTCGCTATGGTCCATAGTATATCGCAGCGACATCAAGTTACACTGTCGTCAGAGCATAACCCAAATGCCTCTGTAGGCATCAGCGCCCTCGACTTTTGCTAACCAATAATCCTCAAGAACTTCAATTTGTTCGGACTTCCTCAGAGGATCCACTTTAGAACCCTCCCTAAGGGCTCAAGGCAGTACCAACCTATGGTACTCCTAAGAAGTTCATTTCAAGGGAACGCCTTTTTCCCTAGAGCCATTTTCAAAACACTTTATACTATACACATATAGTATTTTCCAAATCATACACCTAGTATGAATCCCATATAAATCTCCCTTCTCAAACTTGATTATCCCAAAATCGATTATTCTCAAACTAGGCTTTCCAAATTTCCAAAATTGATTTTCCCCAAAAATCAAAGCCTTTTCAAAATCCATAGGTTCTAAAACCTTTTTCCAAAATCATTCTCATAAGATCCTTCATATATATATATATATATATATATATATATATAACTTTGAAAATCTTTGGGTCACTTCGTACTTGTATAAATTTTTATACTTCAAATACTTTTCAGAAACCCTTTTCTTCTGGCAATAGATTCAATAAGGGAAAATTTATCTTATATAACATAGATATATAACTTTGTTTATTCCAAATAAAATATTCAAATTTAATTACTCTTTTATAATGTTATTAACCACAATACTTTTTATAAAACAAATTTCTACCATAGAAATATCCAATTTTCAATTTATTTCATCATATATTTCGCAAAATATACTTTTCATTTCAAAAACCATTTTACAGTTCTTATCCACAAATTTCCAATATCCATTTCACTCAACCCCATACGATGTGCACATATCATCCGTACGCTATATCAATCCGATCGCTGACTCGATCACACAATTTCACTTCCAAACTAGTATCGTCCACCCGACTTCCTAGTGCGGACTCAGATCTGGTTTCTTGATCAGAAACTGTCGTTCTCCTTGCATAGCCATAACTACGATAGAGAATATCCAAAACCAATCAAAAATCCATATCCAAGTTCCCCGTCGAAAATTGAGTGAAAAATCCCAACTCGGTTCGATATACTATCCCGAAATTCTATGCTCGAATCTGGATCAAATCATTATGCGAATAGAATAATATACGTACATCCTTCGTATTTATCTTTATTTATTATTAGCTAAATCAATATTCTTTTTCTATTCACATTCTCTTTAATTGCTGTCCACTTATTCATAATTGTTTCAATTCCATTTGGATTATCACTTTAATTCTTACCTCAAATGGTTATTTATCCAAAATCAGTTTGAACTCTGTCCAGCTTGAATTTAGAAAATAGCTTGAAAAATTAAGAATAGATAAGTAGTTGAAAATAATAATTAGTTTGCAAAATAGTTAAGTTATTGTAAAATAGTTGGAAAATAGTCAAATAGTTATAGAAATTTTAAATAATTGCAAAATAGTTGTAAAATAGTAATTAGTTATAAAGTAGTTGAAAAATAGTAATTAGTTTATAAAACAGTTGAAAAAATAGTTAAATAGTTCCAAAAGTAGTTATAAAATAAGTATAAGATAGTTTGATTTTGAAAAGAAAGGTTGTACAGCAATAGCTTGGAAAAATAGGTTTATATTAAAACAATTTATTTTGAAAATAGTCCGAGCCAAACTATTTAATTTCTAAAACTTCATTCCCATCAATTCCATTTAAATTTCCACTTTCTCTTGAATTGACTCAATTTTAATTCAATTTAAATAACTTCAATACCCATTCCAAATTTAAAATTTATTCAACCTCGCTTTCAATCTCAGTTAATTCAAATAAATTTCAAATCGAACCAGTTTTCAATTTCAATTAGTTTCAATCCTAGTTCAAGTTGAATTAACCTCGATTCTTTCCAAATTCAAATCAAATTCCATTTGAATTTAAAACTATTCAACTTTAACCACAAATCCAAATTATTTAAATCCAATTTCAGTTTGAACTAATTTCAAATTCAATCCAACTTTAAATCATCTCGAATTATATAAATTCGAGTTAAATTTTCAAATGTTGATTTAGTTCCTTTAAATCAAGTTAACCTTTACTTTCAAAATTTTTAAACACTTAATTCTAAGTCCAAATTTCACATATTCCAATTTAAATTACCTTTACTTCTTCATAAACTTATTTCTAAGTTCAAATCATAGTTCAATCCCTTTTTAAACGAGTCAATCTTTGATATCCAATTTATCACCAAATTTCAATTTTGAAACCAATCCTTAGCAATTTGAATTTCCAAGTTCCTTTAAACATCCAAACTTAAGTTCAAAGTGATTTCACCTTCACAAGTTCAATTTTTATCTTCAAAAATCAAAATTACTTAAGTAATTTCAATTTAAAGTTTTATTTCCATTCAATTTCTGTAATGGATATACAATACCACAATCCACAAACAAACCAATTCACAGTTTCATAGATTATTGATGATAACAGGATGATATTAGGATAAGCCAAAGCAAATAAACATCCAATTTATATAAAACATCCATCAATAGCATTCATCACACATTACCAGAACTCAAACCCATTTGAGATCTTATATAACTCCTTTCTAAATCAACCCATTTAGCTTCCTTAAGTTAAACCTCAATTTCATCTTAAAATTTCCAATTCAATTTTGTTCATTCCAAACTTATTTGACTTCCTTTAAGTTAAATTCAACTAAATCCTGTTAACCTAATTCAAATTTGAATTCCCACTTCACATTTAAATTTTATATCACTTAAAAGTTCAAAAACTTATTTTACTTTGGGATTTACATCACACTTTAGGGAAAATAAAAAATCATCACTTTAGAGTTTATTCTAAATCATTTTTGTATATCCATACATATATACATATTTATTTCTAAGCCCAACAAGTCATTCCTTAAATTTTAAGCCACCTTTGATTTGTAATTCAAAATAGATTTCTTTAAAGTTTACAAACAACTTCTTATTTTAAAATAATATTACATTCAAAAAAAGTCTGAATAATATTATTTACTCTTTTCTTTTAACAATTTGAAACAATTTCAAATATTTCCAGACTTGGAATTCAAAACTTCACAATTTAAAACCATTTTAATTTACAAGTCATACTCATCTAAAAGTTTACTTCCTTAACACATTTCATTTTGCTTTATCAATATTTACTAGAAAACAATCATCCCAATATTAAACACAATAACCATTTTATTTTTTGGTTTGAAACCAATTCTAATTCATCTTATTTGTACAGTTCATTCTATTCAATTCTCATTTTGATATATATATATATATGTATATATATATATATATATATTTCAGTTGTTTCGTTTTCAATTTCAATATCCAACAACCAATTATTGCTTTATATATGAAATATAAGCTTTTACAAAAATCATTCATTAAAACCATTTTTAAAACCTTCATATAAGAAAATAACAAACATGCTGTAACAACCCGCATATTTATCGATTTTATATTTAAATATTTTATTTAAATATTTTGTCGTTAATCGGATATTGGTCTGAAAAGCTACTTTTTGCAAATGGTCAAATTAGGACTCGAGACCACTTCCATTGAGTTCGAAATGACGTTTACAATTTTTTTAAGTATAAACATTGATAGGTTTGGAGTTAGTGGAATTTCACTTACTTTTCCCGCTTTGGACTTTGGGTTAGATTAGCCATTATAACTCAAACCCACTTCTCTCCTTCTCCTCACTCTTCAAAAATTTCCTAACAACTAAGCTTTAGCATTAATGGTGAGTGGAAGGGGAAATTAATATTCCAAGCTCAAATTCTCTTGCAAATCCAACATTCAATTCCAAATTCAAGAAGAAGATATTGGATTCAAGATTGTGATTACTTCTCCATTGCTTTCAACCTTTTCTTTATAAATTTGGTGCAAAGGTGAGATTTTATCTCACAATTCTAGTCTATAATTATATTGGACTATTGGGAATGATTCCCCATCACTTTAGCATGTACATTTGCATTTGGTTTGGTTTGGATTGGAAAAAAATTCCAATTTTTAGTGTTTTTGGTAAAATTCTGCACTTAGGTCGTTCTGCCAATGCTAGGTCGTTCGTGTGGAAAATTCTCGGCCTTCAAATAGCTCGTTTCTGGCCTTAAACGTTCTACGGCCTTAGGTCGCTCGGCTCTGGCTCGCTAGGTCGTAGGTCGTGGGCCTCTAGGTCGT
The DNA here is from genome assembly GCA_030765085.1 of Allium cepa. Classification (NCBI taxonomy): domain Eukaryota; kingdom Viridiplantae; phylum Streptophyta; class Magnoliopsida; order Asparagales; family Amaryllidaceae; genus Allium; species Allium cepa. Next base: position 253,571,618 of record CM060939.1, read on the forward strand.
AGGTCGCTCGGCCCGTTCTTCATTTGGTTGCTCGATCCACTATTCGTTAGGACGCGGCAACGCTAGATCGTTTCTACCACTAGGTCGTTCCGGACCTTAGGTCGCTAGACCTTGTTTTAGACCTTAGGTCGTTAGGCCGTATGACCTTAGGCCGTTAGGTCGTATGACATTAGGTCGTTTCCCCATTAGGTCGTATGACCTTAGGTCGCTCGCCTCTTCTAACCCGCGAGTTCCTTAAGTCGTTCGTCTTCCTTAGGTCGCTCACCTGGTTGAGTCGCACCTTACCTTAGCTCGGCCATGTTAGGTCGCGAGTTTCCCTTAGATTGCGTACCCCCTTAAACTCGTAGGTCGCTCGGTCCCTTACTTCCTTGGGTCGTTCGAATGTTAGGTCGCTCGGTCTTTGTACCATTAACTCGCGAACCCACTTAGTTCGCTAGGTCGCGACACATTAGGTCCTTTGACCCTATGCCTCTATAGGTCGCTCGTCCTTGTTTAAGACCTTAGGTCATTGCCCCTTTAGATCGCTCGATCATATCCTCCCTTAGGTCTTCACTAGGTCGTACCGTTTTGGACGGGGCGCTGCCCCCTGGACCCCTGCGACCTGACCGGGCAGGTCGAACCCCGTAGCAGGGGCGTTGCCCCCGCACCCCCACCTTGGGGGGTTTCCACCCTTCTGGACCCCCCCTCCGTAGGGGATCTTATCTGAAAAACGTTCAACAGAATTTGCTTTGTTAAGATGCTGAGTTGACCATTCTTCGAGATAAACTATCTTTGGCTTCTCGGTCGATTTTATGGTATCACGACCTTGTTAAAAAGGCGGGATAACAACTTTAGAAATATGAAGGTTTCAATACTAGTAGTAAATATCAAAACACTTTCAACAAAATGATTTCAACTCTATTTTCAATAACAAAGCTCTTTTCTTAAACCGTTTTCCAATCTACTAGTATATACAAACCTTTACCTCACTCGGATGAGAAATCTAATTAAATGGCTTAGTAAAACAAGTGGTATGAAATGCTTGCGTTCACTTCGTTGGTTAATTCTTGGACTTGTTCGATTGAACCTCTTGTGACAATTTTCTAGTGAAGATTTACAGTTTGTTCGTAAATATTTAAGTTAAGCAAGTGCTTATGGGACACGAAGATAAACTTTTATATTTACTAGCTTAGTGTAATTGACACTTCTCGTTGATCATGACGATCATTTTATGATTTAGACTAGCAATTGTGCGATGTATCTTTGTTTGCAAGGTTAGACTAGACCTCATTGGTGTGATTCCGACTCACACATATCTCTTTGTCCGCAAGGTTAGTCTAGACACCATTTGTGTGATTCCACTCACACATACCTTTTTGTTGCGAGGTCAGGCTAGACACCATTTGTGTGATTTCACTCACACTTACCTTTTTGCTTTTTGGTTAGCCTAGACCTCATCTGGGTGATTCCGACTCACCCATATGGGGTAGCTCCCCATGGTCTTCGGACCGTCATGTGATAGGCCTCTTTCCCTTTTTCTGTGATTTCTGGATTTCTTGTGTTGATTTCTAGAATTTATGTCATTGACTTGTTATGAGTACAAGTTTAGGGTATGATGCCCTCTTTGGATCTTTGAGAAGATTCTTGTGATATTGATTTATCTCTTATTGATTGATCTGCTGTTGATCATCATTTGCATACTTATAGTAGTATGTCAGTATGGATATTTTATGTCCATGCCATATCTTTTATTTTATATCATGTCGATATTTATAGCTAGACTGATCCGTTTATTATTTTCTTAAATAATACTCGGGTCAGACCGATATGTTACAGGTGCTTCTGCTTGACTTCTTTCCGGGATTTGCTACTCTGACTTTTGGCTAACTATTTAGATTAGCAGTTTTTGTTGTATACACTTGAGATATAGACTCATAGTTGTATTCATTTGTATAGCACGTGTTGCTATTCTTTTGTATTATTGTGGATCTTTTTGACCACTACTCTGATGTACACTTTCATGTGTTAGTTATATATTCATATCTTCTTCCGCCTTTGTGATATGGATGTCTGTGACTGATTTGTGTTATGCTTATTTCTATGTTTGTTTCCGAAGATTATTTATAGCCACCATGTGATAAGCAATTACGTGGATGGTCGCTCCTCAACAGCCCTATTCTCTGTGCTAGTTGACAGCACTACACCGTAGTGTTCTTGGCTAGCATGGGTATAGAGGTGGGGCGTCACAGCTTGGTATCAAAGCCAAACTTTGAAACAATGTAGAATAACTTAACAAGGATCATCGTCCTAAGTCCACCTTAGGAGTTATGTCTTAGGATTAATTCGAGTCGTCATACCGATTCATCCTATATCCTTTATGACTCCTTGTTTTATCTAGCAAGATTGCTTGATATTCATTATGAATAATCTTCTTCTTTCTCTTTTTTCTTTCTAAAGGAAGAGAAATGGTTAGACCTGGTCGTCCCAGAGCTGGACCATCTAGTGCTCTACCCCAAGATGGAGTTTTTATGACTACCCAGCAACTTCTTGACCTTGTCACGAATGATCAAGCAGCTGATTCTAATCCGGAACCTACTCACCCTAAATCTGGGTTTGCACGTTTGTGCAGTGATTACACCAACTTGGGTGGGAAGCCATTTAAAGGTTCTGAAACTATCATCGAGGTCCAGGCTTGGTTGAGGACCTGCGATCGAATCTTCATTCGCATGAATCTCGTCGATCTTCACCGTGTTCAAGTGGCTTCCAGTATGCTCCAAGAGAGAGCATTGGACTGGTATGAACTTCTTATTTCTGAAGTCAACGAAGCGGACCTTACCTGGGAGCGATTCCGGACACGCTTTAAGTTAAAATTTGTACCAGAAGCAGAGAAGGTAACTCTGGCTCAACGCTTTATAGACCTTGTTCAAGGTGAGTCCTCTGTGACTGATTACGTCGCATCCTTTGAGTCGCTTTCCAAATATGGGGTTGAATACATCAACACCCCATTGAAGAAGAACGAGAGGTTCGTTTATGGCTTAAACAAAAGCCTCAAGAAGCCATTACTTCTAAAGTTAGAAGTTCCTTTCAACCAATTTATAGATATCGCTCTTCGTCTGGAAGAGGCTGATAAAGAAAGTGATGTTGAAGTAGTAGCTTCCAAACCCAACTTCAACAACAAAAGGAGGCCCAGTAAATTCAAAGGCCCTTATCCCAACAAAAAGGGTAAGCAAGCAACCCCTGCGGCAAAGTCTCCTTCTCCTAATGGTGCGAGATGCTTCAACTGTGGATCTGGGGATCATTTTGCGAATAAGTGCTCTAAGCCCAAATCTTGTCGCTATTGTAAGAGCCCAGATCATTACATACATCAATGCCTCAAACGTGAAGGTAAGAAGGAAGGAAAGTTGAATGTGGCTCAAGCCCCGGGCAACACATCTCGTGGCCAAGGTATTTCTCACTACATTCTTGATGGTATTATTTTATTTCATGATCAACCTATTAGAGTTCTCTTTGATACGGGTGCATCCCATTCTTTTATATCAAAGGAACCGGTAGACACTTTTTCCTTAAGTGTTGCTGCATTAATGACTTCTTTAAAAATTGCGAATCCTGTTGGTAGATCCGCAACTCTTAGTTTTCTTTGTAAAGATGCGGAGACTATTTTATGCGATTTTTCTTTCCTAGCCGATTTGCATGTTATGCGTTACTTAGGCTTTGGAATGATATTGGGTATGGACTGGCTTAACCGTTATGAAGCTCATATCCTATGTCCTGAGCGAACTATTTATCTCCGACATCTGCAATCTGTAAATCAGATTTCTATTATTCTTAAAGATTCGGATTCTTCTTTGACTGCATCTTTATATTCTTTAAATCCTCGAAACGATGATGATGATGATGAGGAAGACGTCATTCCTTGAATTCACGTTGTCCGTGAATTTTCCGACATATTCGAGCCCGTTTTAGGTTTACAACCTAAGCGAGCAATTGAGTTCAGAATTAATCTTACCTCTGAAGATCAACCTATTACTCGTCCTCCTTATCGCATGTCCAATAAGGAAAATGAAGAGATGCGCAAATAATTATCCGAATTGGAGATGAAGCAATTTATTCGCTCTAGATCCTCGCCTTGGGGAGCTTCGGCTATTTTCGTAAATAAATCCGATGGTACTCTTAGGCTCTGCGTTGATTATCGCAAGCTTAACGATCTTACTATTAAAAATAAATATCCTTTACCTCGGATTGATGATCTATTCGATCAGCTTAGTGGTGCAAGGTCTTTTCACAATTGGACTTGGCTACCGGTTTCCATCAGCTTCGTATCGCAGAGGATAGCATTCCTTTGACGTCATTCCATACTCGATACAGATCTTATGAATGGCTTGTTATGCCATTTGGGTTAACGAATGCTCCAGCTTATTTCGTTGACCTCATGAATCGAGTTTTCAAAGATTTCCTCGATTTGTTTGTTCTCATCTTCATTGTGATATCCTTGTGTATTCTAAAACCGAGGAGGAGCATGAAAAGCATCTTCGGATTGTATTGGAAACTCTTAGGAGTAATCAATTAAAGGCGAAATTTTCTAAATGCCACTTTTGGCAATCTCGTGTGAAGTTTCTCGGTCGTATTATTTTCGAATCCGGAATTTCCGTGGATCCTTCAAAGATTGAAGCGATTCAAGATTGGAAGAGACCGGAGAGTTTGACAGAGATTCGTAGTTTTCTCGGATTGGCGGGTTTTACCGTCGTTTCATTAAAAACTTTTCTAAGATTTCCATGCCTCTTACTGGCTTGACTAAGAAGGGAGTTAAATACATTTGGTCGGACAAATGTGAAGCCTCTTTTCAGAAATTGAAAGAAATCCTTTCCGATGCTCCTATTCCTGTTATTCCCAAAGGGAATCAAGATTTTGTTGTTTATACTGATGCTAGTCACGTTGGTTTGGGTGCCGTTCTTATGCAAAAAGAACGTGTTATTGCTTATGCTTCTAGGCAATTGAAGCCAGCCAAGACTAGATATGCCACACATGATTTAGAACTTGCGACTATTGTTTTCGCCCTTCGAATTGGGCGTCATTATCTATTGGGAGAGAAATTTAGTCTTTACATGAATCATAAGTCTTTGAAATATTTATTTTCTCAAAAGGAACTTAATTTACGTCAACAACGTTGGCTCGAGTTTCTCGCACCTTATGATCTTGATATCCTTTATACCCCTGGTAAGGGTAATCGTGTCGCCGATGCTCTTAGCCGTAAACAACAAGCAGTTGTTTCTATGATGATATCCGAATGGAACGATCTCGAGATTTTATCCACTTGTGAGATTCGAGAGCGCGTATCCGATTTATGCTCATCACTTGTTTTATGTAGCCTTGAGGCCCATCCTTCTCTTTTAGACCGCATTCTTGAAGCTCAAGGGCTAGATCCTGAATTGGCTCTTCTTGGCCAAAATTTTAAGGATAAAATTGATATTGAAGGTTTGAAAGACTTTGATATTGATTCTCGTGGCGGCATTCAAAAATTTGGTAGACTTATCGTACCAAATATTGGCGATCTTCGTAAAGATATTTTAGAAGATTCTCATCGTTCTAAATTCACCATTCATCCCGGTAGTAGTAAAATGTACGCTGATATGAAGCGACTTTATTATTAGGAGGGAATGAAATCTGATATTGCTAACTTTGTTAAGTGTTGCATGACTTGCCAACTTGTCAAGGCCGAACATCAAAGGCCTGGTGGGTTATTGCAACCTTTAGAAATTCCAATTTGGAAGTGGGACCAAATTTCCATGGATTTTATAGATGGTCTTCCCCGTTCTCGTCGAGTCATGATAGCTTATGGTTGATCGTTGATAGACTTACTAAATCCGCCCATTTTATTCCCCTTCGGTCTAACCGAACCGCTCCTCTTTTGGCCAAACTCTTTATCAAAGAAATTGTTAAATTGCATGGAGTTCCTACTTCTATTGTTAGCGATCGAGATCCATTGTTTACTAGTGGATTTTGGAAGAGTCTTCAAAAAGCTTTAGGAACGAAGCTTAACTTTAGCACTGCTTATCACCCCCAGTCCGATGGACAAACCGAGCGTGTGAATCAAACTCTTGACGATCTTCTTCGTGCTTGTGTGCTCGATTTTGGTGGAAGTTAGAAAGGTCATATTTCACTTGTTGAATTTTCCTATAATAATATCTTCCAATCTAGTAATGGTATGGCACCTTTCGAGGCACTCTATGGAAGGCCATGCCGATCTCCTTCTTGTTGGCTTGAGGCCGGTGAGAAGCTGGTTTTAGGTCCAGACTTTATTCGTGATTCCACAGAGAAGATTGAACTTATTCGACATAGGATGAAAGAAGCCCAGTGTAGACGAAAATCCTATGCCGTTAATCAAAGAAGGAAGTTAGAATTTTCTGTGGAAGATTCTGTTTTTATTCATGTTTCATCTATGAAAGGTGTTGTACGTTTCAGTCGATCGGAAAAGTTAGCACCCCGATATATTGGGCCATTTCCTATCACTGAACGTATTTGTTCTGTGTCTTATCGCCTTGCATTACCGGCTCAGTTTTCTGCTATGCATGACGTGTTTCATGTTTCTCAATTACGAAAATGCCTTCGAGATTCCGATTCTATTCTTGAGCCTGGTGTTGTGGAAGAAATTGAAGTTTCGCCGAATTTAACTTACGAGCAGCATCCTGTTCGAATTATTGCTTCGGAGGTCAAACGACTCCGAAATAAAGATGCTCCGCTTGTGAAGGTTCAATGGTCCTCAAATCCTAAGGATTGCTCTTGGGAATCCAGAGAATTCATCGAGCGAACACATCCGGACTTGTTTACTCCTGCTCTTTGAGGTGAACTTCCTATTTGAAATTTCCTTTGTGTTAATATGCTTTTATGGTTGTTACTTTTTATTTCCATCTTATATTGCGAGGACGCAATTTCTTTAAGGAGGGGAGTCTGTAACAACCCGCATATTTATCGATTTTATATTTAAATATTTTATTTAAATATTTTGTCGTTAATCGGATATTGGTCCGAAAAGCTACTTTTTGCAAATGGTCAAACTAGGACTCGTGACCACTTCCATTGAGTTCGAAATGTCGTTTACAATTTTTTTAAGTATAAACATTGATAGGTTTGGAGTTAGTGGAATTTCACTTACTTTTCTCGCTTTGGACTTTGGGTTAGATTAGCCATTATAACTCAAACCCACTTCTCTCTTTCTCCTCACTCTTCATAAATTTCCTAACAACCAAGCTTTAGCATTAATGGTGAGTGGAAGGGGAAATTAATATTCCAAGCTCAAATTCTCTTGCAAATCCAACATTCAATTCCAAATTCAAGAAGAAGATATTGGATTCAAGCTTGTGATTACTTCTCCATTGCTTTCAGGCTTTTCTTCATAAATTTGGTGCAAAGGTTAGATTTTTATCTCACAATTCTAGTCTATAACTATATCGGACTGTTGGGAATGATTCCCCATCACATTAGCATGTGCATTTGCATTTGGTTTGGATTGGATTGGCGAAAAATTCCAATTTTTAGTGTTTTTGGTAAAATTCTGCACTTAGGTCGTTCTGCCAATGCTAGGTCGTTCGCGTGGAAAAGTCTCGGCCTTCAAATAGCTCGTTTCTAGCCTTAAAACGTTCTACAGCCTTAGGTCGCTTGGCTCTAGCTCGCTAGGTCGTAGGTCCTGGGCATCTAGGTCGTAGGTCGCTCGGCCTGTTCTTCATTTGGTTGCTCGATCCATTATTCGTTAGGTCGCGGCAACGCTAGGTCGCTTCAACCACTAGTTCGTTCCTGACCTTAGGTCGCTAGACCTTGTTTTAGACCTTAGGTCGTTAGGCCGTATGACCTTATGCCGTTAGGTCGTATGACATTAGATCGTTTCCCCGTTAGGTCGTATGACCTTAGGTCGCTCGCCTCTTCTAACCCGCGAGTTCCTTAAGTCGTTCGTCTTCCTTAGGTCGCTCACCTGGTTGAGTTGCACCTTACCTTAGCTCGACCATGTTAGGTCGCGAGTTTCCCTTAGGTCGCGTACCCCCTTAAACTCGTAGGTCGCTCGACCCCTTACTTCCTTGGGTCGTTCGAATGTTAGGTCGCTCGGTCTTTGTACCATTAACTCGCGAACCCACTTAGTTCGCTAGGTCACGACACATTAGGTCGTTTGACCCTATGCCTCTATAGGTCGCTCGACCTTGTTTAAGACCTTAGGTCGTTGCCCCGTTAGATCGCTCGATCCTATCCTCCCTTAGGTCTTCACTAGGTCGTACCATTTTGGACGGGGCGCTGTCCCCTGGACCCCCGTGACCTGACCGGGCAGGTCGAACCCCGTAGCGGGGCTGCACCCCCACCTTTGGGGGTTGCCACCCCCCCGGACCCCCCCTCCGTAGGGGATCTTATCTGAAAAACGTTCAACAGAACTTGCTTTGTTGAGATGTTGAGTTGACCATTCTTCGAGACAAACTATCTTTGGCTTCTCGGTCGATTTTATGGTATGACGGCCTTGTTAAAAAGGAGGGATAACAACTTTAGAAATATGAAGGTTTCAATCCTAGTAGTAAATATCAAAACTCTTTCAACAAAATGATTTCAACTCTATTTTCAATAACAAAGCTCTTTTCTTAAACCGTTTTCCAATCTACTAGTATATACAAAACTTTACCTCAATAGGATGAGAAATCTAATTAAACGGCTTAGTAAAACAAGTGGTATGAAACGCTTTTGTTCACTTCGTCAGTTAATTCTTGGACTTGTTCGATTGAACCTCTTGTGACAATTTTCTAGTGAAGATTTACAGTTTGTTCGTAAATATTTAAGTTAAGCAAGTGGTTATGGGTCACAAAGATAAACTTTTATATTTACTAGCTTAGTGTAATTGACACTTCTCGTTGATCATGACGATCATTTTATGATTTAGACTAGCTATTGTGCGATGTCTCTTTGTTTGCAAGGTTAGACTAGACCTCATTGGTGTGATTCCGACTCACACATATCTCTTTGTCTGCAAGGTTAGTCTAGACACCATTTGTGTGATTCCACTCATACATAACTTTTTGTTACGAGTTAGGCTAGACATCATTTGTGTGATTCCACTCATACATACCTTTTTGCTTTTTGGTTAGCCTAGACCTCATCTGGGTGATTCCGACTCACCCATATGGGGTAGCTCCCCATGGTCTTCGGACCGTCATGTGATAGGCCTTTTTCCCTTTTTCTGTGATTTTTGGATTTTTTGTGTTGATTTCTGGAATTTATGTCATTGACTTGTTATGAGTACAAGTTTAGGGTATGATGCCCTCTTTGGATCTTTGAGAAGATTCTTGTGATATTGATTTATCTCTTATTGATTGATCTTCTGTTGATCATCATTTGCATACTTATAGTAGTATGTCAGTATGGATATTTTATGTTTATTCCATATCTTTTATTTTATATCATGTCATCTGATATTTATAACCAGACTGATCCGTTTATTATTTTCTTAAATAATACTCGGGTTAGACCGAGATGTTACAGATGCTTCTGCTTGACTTCTTCCCGGGATTTGCTACTCTGACTTTTGGCTAACTATTTAGATTAGCAGTTTTTGTTGTATACACTTGAGATATAGACTCATAGTTGTATTCATTTGTATAGCACGTGTTGCTATTCTTTTGTATTATTGTGGATCTTTTTGACCACTACTTTGATGTACACTTTCATGTGTTAGTTATATATTCATATCTTCTTCCGCCTTTGTGATATGGATGTCTGTGACTGATTTGTGTTATGCTTATTTCTATGTTTGTTTCCGAAGATTATTTATAGCCACCGTGTGATAAGCAATTACATGGATGGTCGCTCCTCAACGGCCTTATTCTCCGTGCTAGTTGACAGCACTACACCGTAGTGTTCTTGGCTAGCGTGGTTATAGAGGTGGGGCATCACACACGCTGTCATATATATATATGTATATATATACACACTCTCAACTCATTCTAGGGTACCACTAACCCTATCCTCACTGAGTAAATCCACCAGAGCCAAGGTTCTCTCTTAACCTCCAGCTCTGATACCAAATGTAACGACCTTGAAATTTTGGACTCCGAAAATCCTAGATTGTTAGAGAAAAGAAGAAAGAAATAGAAGAAGAAACAGAAAACAAGTCACATAATCTCACATTCGTAGCAGATAAAATACAATATCAAATACTAGCCGTTACACAAAGGAAAAACTGTATCTGTAAATTTACATTTTATACATCAGAGTTACAACCACTACACAACACTGGAAAGTTAAAATTAACTTGCTTGAGAGATACAACAATAAATCACAGTGGAAACACTCCATACGTTCCTGCCATCCAGCTCGCCTCCTGAACTCCAGAACGTCCTTACCTGAAAATATGTAATACTCGGTCTGACCCAAGCATTACATCGAAGTAACACCCGGGTCAGTCTGGAAACTAACGTGAGTAAACCCATATAACATGAAATACCAAGCTATAACATATGTGAATGCCAGGGTAACTCGTACCTTTTACGAGTTCTTATAGTCAAACATTTATCACACAACAGTTTTAGGTTAAATGTCCATGTTACTCAATTCATTCCATTCCAGCCTGTTTAGTTTCACATATCCAATTTATAAAGAATTTACTAATCGAAGTGGTTTCGTGTATTACTGATACCCGACCCCGGTCTCTTCGAATCCAATATCATTTCTAATCCAAATTGTTTAGTTATAAAACAATACAATTCATATTCAGGATATCATACCATATAACAATTCAACCCGGATAGATAACCCACATTATCACTGTTCAACCTAATCATATCACAAAACATTTCATATCAGATTCATCAAATTATCCAAGGCATTCAATATCATTTCATCATTCATAAGCAAGATTTATCACTTCCCAATTAATTTAATTAATCCCTAGTTAAATTAACTACTAACTTTAATCACTTAGATTACCTTACTTAACATTAATTAATTACAAACCAATTAATTAATGATCCTTTAATTATCCATCTTAATTAATCACCCTTGATTAATTATCCTTTAATTACATTAAGTAATTAACCTTTAATTAATTTCAAAAATTAATTATCCTTAACCCAAACACATTAATTAACCTTGATTTCTCCCATTAATTAATTAACTATAATTAATAACATTGACCCTTAATTAATTATATTTATTAATTATTCTAGAATCACTCATAAAAATAATTAATTATCCTTTGATTAATCACATTAATCAACCTTTAATTTCTACCATTAATTACAATTAATCAATGATCCTCTAATTACTTCATTAATTAATTATTCTTCTAATTAATTACATTTAATTATTAATCTTGAATTGATCACCTTCGTTAATCAACCTTAATTAATCACATAGAGTAATTAACTATCCTTTTACTTACTTGCACAAATTAATTAACTTCTTAATTAATTATATCAATCAATTAATCCCTTAATTAATTACTAATTAATCCTTAATCATTAATTAATTAAATTAATTACTCTTTATTAATTACTTAATTAATTTAATTAATCTTTAGTTATCAAAACCTTAATTATATTTTAAAATAAACCATTATCTTTATTAATTACTTAATTATCATTAACATGTAATTTAAAACATTTATCTTTTAATCAACACGTAATATATTTCAGAATTAAGTTTAAAATAACCTAAAAAGAATTTAAACCTAACGATTTCAGGTTAAACAAATTTTATAACTCCCTAAATCAATTACCTAAAAATATTTCCTTTAAAAAAAGATTTAAGAAATAGTTTAAAACTAGATTTCATTTTAAATTTAAAACTTACTTTTCTTTTAATTTAAAAACTTGTCAAACTTACTTCGGGTTTGACCCGAGCGTAAACAACAAAGCTTCGAGACAACCCCGCTTCCCTCTCTCCTATTCTTCTTCTTTAATTTTCCTTTCCAATTCTAATTCACCTTTAGTTCTTCAATTTCCTTACTCTAATTTTAACTATCATACCATTCTTATACCTTCATTTACATGGCCCATAATCGTATTCTTCGGCCCTCCCAAAAACATGCACACATCCCTGGATCGACTCACGCATACAAGTGCACAAGTCTTTCGGCCATCATCCACCGCCGCTGACCCTTTTCCCAAGTCTGATTCGATCCTACAAGCCCTTTAACCATTCTAGCTCCCCTTGGCAAACTACTAACAGAAAAACGAATCTCCAAATCAAATTCTGGAACCGTTTGAATGCACACACGGCTACAAACTCATCTTGAATCGCCACCCTAGCCCACCAACCATCATCGGAGTTTGGTCACGACTTCGACACAGCCTTTGCCACCTACGCCTCTTGGTCCGCACCCCTTCTTTGATTTCCCTATGCCGCTGCTAGCACCAGACCCAACCCAAAACCACTTACTGACAAACCCTACAACCACTCCGACAAGCCCCTACGACCATTTAAAAAATTTCGATACCATTTTTACTGGTTGCGTCGATGCCTGCCCTATGTTCTGGCCAAACACCAACCCCGCCATCGACGACTTCGTCTAAATTCGCCCCAAAACTCAAAACGATCATCCTGCCATTATCTCCACAATTATACCACTAAAAATTCCCAAATTCCTTCCAAAAATCATAATTTTCAAGGGCAATTCAGATTATATAAGTGAAAATTGAAATTAAAATAAACGATTTTCTGATATATTCTTTTCATTTACTGCATTATCTTTATTTCTAGATAATAACCTAATGATTCTGCTAGCTAATATTTTTAAAATTTAAACAACATCATTTCAAACAATTTTCATTTGGACACCATATGCTACAATTACTTAGATGTAGAGATATGACTTTTTTATTCTATTTGAAGTCTGTTAACCATGAGCAGAGGTCTGAGCATAAACATACAGACATGCATATCTATTCAAATAGCAATCTCAACTGATACACCTAGGTAACATTCATTTCATTCATGCAAAACATTTTGAACAAAAACCACCATCTGTTATCATATGCACTGAAAATCAAGAAGATTTGACTTTTAAAAAAATATATTTACTCACTTGGCTGAAGAAACAGAGACTGGAAATAATTCAAAAACTGAAATTTTTGTTTTTGAACCCAAACTTGGATCTGAATTTGTTCGAAACTAGAGTTGATCTTGATTTTGTTGAGTTTGGACCTGAGGCTTGATCTTTGAACTTGTATTTGGTTTTAGTTTGCTTTCAGGTTTATTGTTTGGTCTGAATCTTAAATTGTTTTGGGCTTGCTTGATATTTTGGTTTGCATTGTAACCTAAAATCGAATCTTAGTTGATGTTTTATTGAGCTGATCTTGTTTTAAACATGAGATGATTTTGTTTGGGTTTGCTATAGGTTTAAGATGGATAATAAAGTTGTTGTTGCTTTGATTTTATGGTTTTCTTTTTTGTTTACAGCTTTTGTGTTACTTTGTTTCTTTGGTAATGGAGATAAAATAGAAATGAGAGATGTATATTTCATCTTTTATCTATTATTTATTATTTAAAAAGAAAATATTGACACTTGTTAAATTTACTTACAAATGTCATTTACATGTTATAATTGATTCACATTTGTAATATTGAAAGAACCTATGCTTACATTTGTAATTATCATGTATTAATATGTTTTATACAATTTTTATATTAATTTCAATTTAGTTTTATATATAAATCTTATGTTTTGAATATTTTCAATTTTTTTTAATAAATGCATTTCTTTTTATAGATATTTATACATCCCTTAAAACTAATTATATATATATATATATATTCAAATTTTAACCCTTAAATAGTTCTTGAAAAATTATTAAATTAAATTTGAAATATAACTTCCATACCACAATCCATGTATATGTATACATACATACATACATACATACATACATATATATATATATGTCAAATAAATATATACCCAGACATAAATATTTACTATCATATTCATTTGTTTAATTTATAAATCAGTGTTTCTACTAATTTTCCAGTTAATTTTCAAATAACAGATGTCCAAAAATCCGGGATATCACATTGAGATTTTGAAAAAATAATAATTTATAATTTAACTTTGAAATTTATAAATAAGTTTTATAAATAGATTTGAAATATTTATAAAATAAAGAGATTTTGGAAAATAAATGGTTGGTTTTCATAGCGTAATTCGAAGGGCAGAGACTGCCTATAGTTTGTTATGTTTTCGCTAGGATAGCGACATATCCATTGTGTAACTGCGATCTATGATTGATTTCATGGCGTAATTCGAGAGGTAGAGATTGCCTGCAGTTAAGTTTGGATTTCTCTAGGATAGAGATGTAACTATTGAGTTGCGATCCATGGTCGATACTGAATGGATTCTTTCCATATCTATTTTAAAAAAATTCAAGTATTTTTGAAAGAAATGATTTGTGAATGTACTTATTCTGATAAGACAAGTATATGACTATTTTTGTCAAAAGATTTAATGTATCGAAATTTAATTAAATGAGGCTTAGTGATTTCAGTGGGAAATGTAATCCTTGGTTGAATGTTTGTTTATTTGATAGTTAAATAAACGACTATCAAATCTTGGTCTAAATATATAATCCTTCTTAATATGGTTGCTATAGAATTATTACCTACTTAACAACAAAGGATTTTAACTTTGGAAATATCTTGGAAAATCTATACTGTATGTATAAACTCGTTGTTCTTCTAGGATAAATGATAAGGAGATCCATCCACTTAAACTGTTGGGAGATGATCCCCGACCTTATGTATTGTCTGATTATTCCCTAAAGAACCGGTATTAAGCATTTTGAAAATCGACGGTCGGTTTCGTGTACCACTCGGAAAATGGAAGAGTGTACTCGTAAGAGATGACTCGAAGCCCTTGACCACTCCGAAAACCATATTTGGTTCTATGGAGGAGATTCACGATATTTCGAGATGTTGGGATCCATTTATGATTTCGAGATACTTTGGGGTATGGAAATCCGGGTGTGATTCCAAGATCTAATCGAGTTGTGGGAATCTATATGTGATTCTGGGGCCCATTAGGATATTGAATCCATGTGGGATACCATGATCTATTTGGTGGCGGTGTGTAAGCTAGAATGCTGGACATAGCCTCGTCAGCAAGAATGACTAAAAGCAGAGATGTGAGGCATGGCCAGTAGGTTGGCAAACCCATAGGGTGTAGTCGGCTCCCTTTTCTAGCAATATCTATCTATCAGTTTTGGCATTTAGGGAGCGATGCACTCGTTCTTAGCAAGATCAGTTATGATTTTCCTATAATATCTCGGCTAGACGGGTATGATTCTTCAAAAGGATAGCTCTAATCCTTGTGCAGCAGGATCGTTCTCGAAGTACTAAGGGCACCTCCATGGAAATTCTACACAAGTAGCGAACGAGCCTTATCGATTTTTGATTATATAACAGTATTGTTGTGATGTACACTCACGAGCATCGTGGCTACTTTATTATTATTATTATTATTATTATTATTATTATTATTATTATTATTATTATTATTATTATTATTATTATTATTATTATTATCGCCTTAGACATTATTATAATATATCACTAGAGTTTTCTAAAGCTTTTGGTTATCATAAGGTAAAATCCCGTCTGTATTTATGTGCGGCGTGGTCTTACAAGATACTTTGATTTTAAAGGATTTTAAAAGTTATAATAAATAAAGTTCCCTATGATTGAAGTTCTCAGACTGGTTTTACCAGACTGAACCGGGTGTGGTTTTTCCCTAAATGCTTGAGTCAGATAGAGCAAATTTCCAGGTTTAAATGGATATTTTGGTGCTTCAAGAGAGGAGCTGGAGGCCCAGAGTTGTATTTACGTAGATGATTATATTTCAGTTGCTTACATTATTGTATATTATTCAAAAATTTATGAGGACATGTTGTTATAGCTATCCGGATAAAATAGGTTAGTGTACTCTGATTGATGTCTGTATATGCAAATATTATAGTTTTGTTTTCACGTAAAGGTTTGTTATATATTATAACTTATTCATTCCGCTATGAGATTCTGTGTTGTTTAGTTAATCTGTCTTCTTTCTTCTTTATTTTCCCTAACTATCCATTTTTCCATTCAATTTGGGTTGGACATGTGTGGTTTATTGTTATCTTAAAGTGTGCGGAAAAGTGGGTCGTTACAACTTGGTATTAGAGCCAGGTTAAACGAGAACCTTGGCTTTGGTGGGGTAACTCATTAGAGATAGGGTCAGTAGCACCCCATAGTGAGTTTAAGAGTGTGTTTGTGTGTGTATATATATATGTATATATATAAGTGCATATTTGTTAGTGGTTTTAAAATTGTTTTATATTATGTTGGTTGATTTGTTATGCGGCTTATGGATTATGGTCAATACGAGTAATTTACGTTATTGATAGTGATCTATAAACACTCGAACAGAGTAGTTCGACATGGTATTGTTTTGAAATTGGATAAATGAAATAATTTTACCAAGATTATATTTTATATATAAATGAATAATTGTTTATAAACTATTATTTTATGGTGCGCTTGGATGTTAGAGTATGATAATATTTGATTATCATTTGTTGTTATTGTGTTCCAATGAAGGTTGATGTTATAATGTACGCAAGATCAAAAGTTAAGAAATAATTTCATATAACATAATGGAATTATGCAAGTATGATTTATAAATTGGAAGAAAATGCAATTTTAGAAGTATATTATAAATATGAGTATAAGTAAAAAGGTTTAAAAGGCTGGGAATTTGGAAATTTAAATTCCGTTGGTTTTCGAAATGATTTTTTAAAGTTTTAGGAAAACAATAAATATTATTATTTGGAAATATATTGAATAGAAATGGATATAAACTTAAGTTGTAAAGTGGTAATAACCATAAGAAGTTTATGTAAAAAGCTTATAATAGACTTAAGAAAATTTGATGGAATAATTCTTAAGAGGTTATGAAAGGAATATACAAAAGAAATAAGAGAATGTGAATTAAGCAATGTGAATAGAGAACGTAAATAAGTGTAAATGAAATGAATGTGAATAAAAGGAATTTGTATAGCTAAGAATCAATCGAAATAAACACGTAAGTTTTACATATATTATATATTTCGCACGACGATTTGATTCAGTTTTGAGCACAGGATTTTGAGATAATTTATATCGAGACGAGTTGGAATTTTTCGCCTCGATTCTCAACGGCCAACACTGTATATGGATTTTTGGTTGATTCTGGAATTCTTCATCATAGTATATGGCTACGCAAGGAGAATAATGATTTCTGATTAAGGAACTAGATCTGAGTCCGCACTTGAGGGTCATGTGAACGATGCTAGTTTAGATGTGAAATCGCGTGATCGAGTGAGCGGTCATATTTGATATTGCGTACGGATGATATATGTACATTGTATGGGATTAAGTAAAGAAAATATTGGAAATTGAAAATGTAGAATAATATGATTATGAATTTTATGTTTGGTTATCACTGGTACACAAGTGTAGGTATATAAAAGCAAGAGTAAATTTGATGCATTTGATTTATAAGTAAAAATTTGATTGCCCGGCAGAAATGTACGTGTTTAAATTGTTGTTTGAATCTGACAGTTTTATGATTAAGCTACTTGGCTTTTGTTTTCTTTTGCTGATTTGGCCCGTAATGGCAGATTTGTAGTTGTTCCGATCTAGCCACGCGAAGGAGATGCTGTCAAAAATTTTCAAAAATTTAAAGAGTTAGATATTTTGAAGAATTTTTTTAATAACTAAAAAGATTGATTTTTGAGTTAGAAACTGGAATGATTGAATGAGATGATATTAGTTGGAATCTATGAATGAATTTGGAAACTTGGTAAAAGTAGTAATAATGTTTCAACAATTTGATTCTTGAAATTCAAAGGCTTATATGGATTTGGGGAGGTTATTTCAATTAATTGGTTATAAATAAAAGTAATAGGTTTGAGCATTTTTCCTGCCTTGGTAATTTCGAGAACGAAATACTTATAAGGAGGAAGAATGTAACGATCCAGAATTTTAGTAATTTGAGATTGGAATATTAAATAAATTTTAAATGTTGAAAAGTTAATTTATAGAAATAATAACTTGAATTTTAAATATAACGATTTATTGGGTAATTTATTTAAATAATTTAATAATTGAAAATTATTTAAATAATTTAGATCTTGGATTTTATTTGTATAAAAATGAATTAAAGGTTTATTTAATTTCTATCAATAATAATGAAGGTAATGAAACTTTTAAATTTGATTTAAAGGCGATTTAACTAATTTTGAAAATATCTCGTTTTAATTAATGAGTAAAAATAACCTTCCGGGGCATAGTCTTAGATTTCAACGAAACCAATTCCATTGGATCCGTATTTGTGTATTATTATCGGATTTCAAATTTCGTAGCATTTGGAGTTATCGTTTGGTCGTACATGATAGAAATGCGTTGAAATTTATATTGAAAAATTAATATTATAATTGGGTTCAAAAAGCTATCTTCTCCATACGATTGAAATAGGTTTCGAAACTTGTTCAGTTACATTAGAAATGGGCATATAATATTAGAAATGTCTGGTGGCACGCCTGATGGAGGTTCGAAATTAAATATCTAGATATTTTGGAAGTTTAAATAATATATGTACATTTGATTTGACCACAGCCTCATTCATTCATCTCAGCCGTTCCATCAGCCACCCTATTCCTATAGAAAGCTACCCTATCCTATCTACGTTCCTCCCTCTTGTATTTAAACTCAACAAACAGAAACGAGAATATATATATATATGTATGTATATGTATATGTATGTATGTATGTATGTATATGTATGTATAATAGAGGAAGGAAAATTCACATATCCCACCGTATAAAAATCATCATCTCCTCAAACATTCAACTTTAGCCAAAACAATCTAAAGGAAAGTTGTTCGTATCAATGTTTAGGATTTTTAAAAATTGATGGATCGAGATTTCATTGAGAATCATGTGAGTTATCGTGATATAACAGCTAAGAAGGAAAATGTACACCAAACTTCAAAAAAGAAAATCTCTTTGTCTGCTTTGAATTGGAAAGCGCCTTTAGTGTTGTTGGAATCGTCCGGTGATGTAGTACTTTCAGTGAAGTTTCGGCAAGTTTCCATGACGACAAATTTCATTGTTCGAAACTAGGGTTATGTAACGACCCGGTAATTTTAACGATTTTAATAATGTAATTAACTAAATTTTTCATGAAAAATAAATGATAAATTTTTGAAATGAAAATTTATTATTTGGAATACGTCTATTTGGACATAGCAAATGGTAAATTTCTATTGAAAAATATGTAAGTTAGTTCTATTGTGTAATTTTCAATTTCAATTTAAATCAGCTAAATTGATGAAAAAATGCTTTCAAAATCAGAATATTTTTATATAATAAAAATGTTTACCATTTTTTGAGAGAGACGTCGTATTTCGTTTCGCCAAATTCGGACTGTTATAGCCCCATTTATCTTATTTTCGACGTTTTAGCAGCATTTTGGCAGCGAATTTTGACTTTTGATAGGATGATTGTATCTCTCATATCTGTGCGCAATTTTATTCATCTTGTCGCACTGATCTCCATAGTAATCCATTCTTGTATTTCGGTGTCCGGTACGCGGCGAAATTTACAAAACGGTTAGCCGTATCGGCACACATTTGAATCCTTTTGTTTCCCTGTGTCCATTCGTTTGTTTCCACCGTGAAATGAATAGCCACTAGCATTTATTATTCCTTGAATTCAACATTTTGACTTTTGATTTTCTTCCGACTGTTGCTATATCCCACCTGTTCATGATACCTATGGTTCGTTCTTTTCCATTCGGCTCTTCCTTTCCTCTTTTGTTTTTTTGCCATGCTTAACAAAGAAAAATATATATTAATATAATAATGAAAGTTCCATATATTTGCATCCTGCACTATTCCTCTCGATTCTTCCACCACGTCAACCCTTCACCCCAAGCCCCACCTCACCCAAACGTTGTTCTGCACTATTTTGATATAAAATATTTTTATATATAAACTCTTTTTAATATATAAACTATTTTAATTTATAACTTATTTTTAAATATTTAAACTATTTTTAATATATAACTATTTCAATATATAAATTATTTTCAACTTTTAAATTATTTCAGTTGGAATTGTTATAATTTAGATTTAATGGATTTAAATGCAAATAATTAATATGATGGTTTAACCTATTTTTCTGGTTAAATTTTTTGGAAATAAATACGATTTTAAGTGAATATTGATTTCGAAAGTGATATGATTTCGAAAGTGATATTATTTCGAAAGTGAGTATGATTTCGAAAGTGATATGATTTTGAAGTGGATATGTTATTTTGATATAAAGTATAAACCGTTTGATTTTATAAAATGACCATGGTGTGAAATAAGTGTTTGGTTGTTAAAGAGACGTGGATCAGATATTGTCATACTCTCTGCCAATACCGATAACCACTTTAACAACTGTGTACATGGTGGAGATTCCTGAACGAAGTAGGATGGTCTGGCGATAATTCTGTATGAGGTATTAATGCAACCCTAACTCCCGTGAGTCAGCTTGATGTGGCTAAAATAGGATCTATATCGGGCAAAGTGGGGTCTCTCTTCTTATCGGGCACATTTCTTCGGTACCATTCTATTGCTTTTGTGATTCGATTGGGTGCACCTTTGATTTGGGAGTGTGTCTCGAGGTGGGCGGTAGTAGCTGCTATGCGTTACCACCAGTTTGGAAGTGAAAACGATAGAATCCTACCCTGACATTGCCTCCCATGCCTTGTTATATGCCTTATCGCACCAACTGCGAGTTTGGTTTGTACCGTACCTATAGAGTGCTCTCTGATTAAACCACCGGTTTGGTGGAGCTTACGGTACTATATATACTAGGGGAATATACAAAATGTGTTAAGGGGATATGAGTAATGCCTTAAGCGTTATTTTAATAGTTTACTTTACTATAGAGATTATATATATACCGTATTGTGCTACGTATGTAGATAATTTAACGAATCCTTAGAGGATGAGAGTCCCAAACATCCTTTAAGTTACTTTGTATTTCACTGGATGTTTCACTTGAGTTAAATTTACTAGTATAAGAATGTTAATTCCGACTCGAGTGTTTTGTGTTTTGCTTTATGCTTGGGCCAGACTAAGTCTCATAGCATTTGACTCACCATTGGAGCTTTGCTTGAAGATCTGTCTTATATATGTTCATCCTTTTATTATTTCCCGTTGCTTATATTCAATCTTGTCAGTGAATTTTGTATTTGAGACTACTCTGTATTTGAGATATCTGTTGTATTTTACTTTAAACTCTAATGTTTACATAGTAGCTTCATGAACTACTATTTATCTATTCTGCTGCTTGTTGTTATATTACTCTGTGTCTGTGATTCTGTAATTGATTTATTTACTGTATATGCTAAGTTTTGCCAAATATAAATTAACAATCTGTTGTTTTAAGCAATTCAAGTCCGACATGAGTGCATGATTGTCGATTTGAACGGTTCGGAATACTAGTTTGTTACATGTTAGCATTTTCTTTGGCCAGATGAGGAGATAGGAGCCGAGATTTGGACGGTTGGCTTCGAGATGGAGAGGTGCACACATGGCAGTGTTTTGGTGGGTCGCGATCGAGCATGGGTGTTGCGACCTATAACTCATCAGTTGGGTTTGTGTATTGTCGAGTTCGATGAGGGGAATCGGAGCTTCAATGAGGGAGTGCATGGTGATGACGAGGTGGAGGGCGATGTGTAGGTAGTCTCGGCTTCGTCGTTTGGTGGGCTAATCACTTGTGTATGTGCACGAGTTCGTGCACGTATATGGATTACTGGAGAGGAGTGTTGTTGGGGGAAGAAGCTATTGTGTTTAGAAGGAAGAAGGCTTGTGGATGCGGGTTATACTTTTGGGCTTTGGGCCAAACGTAGGTGAGAAACGAAATCTCCTTTTTAATTGTTTAGAATTTTAAATATAAACTAATTAACTTTGAAATGACATATCTCGACCTTTTGAAACCCAATTGACCCACAGATTTTTATGTTGTATTCATATTGACGTGTACAACATTATGGTGTAATTTTTGATAGCTTTGGGCATGTGAAAATTGATGGATATTTAAACAGACAGATTTTAAATTACGTTATTTAATTTAATAACGTTGTTTAAATTTATATACGTTAGTTTTTTATGTTTATTTGGCCAAAAAAATACCGTTGAGTTAAATTGAATTGAGTATGGTAAATTGGACTTTTGTTAGTAGAAATAAACACCATTCCATTAATTAAATTGATAAGACGCCTGTTTAATAGAATGAATCACCGGTCTGCTATTATAAATTGAGTAAGTCAAATTTGGATATTTTTTAGCAGAAATAAATCTCGTTCTGCTATTACATTAGTGTGGACACTTAATTGCATTCCTGGACTAGTATTGGATTAGTTTTATATTAACAATTGCTTGTCAACTATGATTTAATTTACATATATGATGTTATGCAAAAAACTAGATTATATCTTGTACAGTTAAAAGAATTAACGGTGACTCGATTAAGTCACATTGAATTTGCTAAGCTTCTTTCCAAAGTTGATTTTTGAATCAAAGTTATTTTTAAAGAATAATTTTTATTTATTAACAAGGTTATTAAATATAATTATTATTTGTGTTAAAAGATAATTAATAATTTTTAATAATAATTTTTAAATTAATTATTTTATTAATATTATTCTTTAAAAGTTATTTAAGAATATTTAATTATTGTTTTAATGTTATGTAATTATTTATTTAAAAGGTTTTAAATTATATTTCTTTTCATTTAAGTTATTTAATGGGGTTAAGTTAATGAATTATTTTATTAGAGATATTTTAAAGTTATTGTTTGAATAAGGTTTAAAGTTAACTAAACAAAGAAGGTTTAATGTAATAACTTGGTTGTTAAAAAGTGTTGTACATAAGCAATTGTTTATTAAAGTAACTTTATTAAATAAGGTTTATTTAAAAAGTGGTGTTATATAAAAAGAGTTTATAAAAGAAGTTTTATAAATTGGAAAGAGAACTTGGAAATTGAAAAGAGTTTATAAATGATCTGGATATTATAAATAGGAGTTTGATTTGGAATGATTTTAGAAAGAGGGTTATAAATGGTTTAATGATTTGAAAGTGAAGTTCTATAAATGGTTTGAGATTTTGAAAATAAACATTTTTCTAAATTTAACTTTGAAATTTATAAAGAAGTTTTACATATAGATTTGAAATACTTATAAAATAAAGAAATTTTCGAAAAGAAATGGTTGATTTTCATAGCGTAATTCAAGGGGTAGAGACTGCCTATAGTTTGTTATGTTTTCGCTGGGATAGCGATGTGACCATTATGCAACTACGATCTCTGATTGATTTCATGGCGTACAGGCAGAGATTACTTGCAATCAAGTTTGGATTTATCTGGGATAAAGATGTAACCATTGAGCTGCGATCCATGGTCGATACCGAATGGATTCTTTGCATATCTTTTTTAAAAGTTCTAAAGTATTTTTGAAAGAAATGATTTGTGATTATACTTATTCCAGTAAGATAAGTATATGACTTTTTTTGAAAAGAGATTTAATGTATCGAAATTTATTTAAATGAGGCTTAGCGATTTCGATGGGAAATGTAATCCTAGGTTGAATGTTTATTATTTGATAGTTAACTAACCGACTATTAAATCTTGGCCCAAATATGTAATCCTTCTTAATTTTGGTGGTACAGAATTATTACTTATTTAACACTGTAGGATTTTAACTCTGCAAATATCTAGGAGAAACACCAGAATTATATGGTACAATTACCATCGATGGTGCTATACTGTATGTATAAACTCGTTGTTCTTCTAGGATAAATGATTAGGAGATCCATCCACTAAAACTGTTAGGGGTGATCTTCGAACCTTATGTATTGTCTGATTATTTCCTAAAGAACCGGTATTGAGCATTCCAAAAATCGACATTTGGTTTTGTGGAGCAACTGGAAAATGGAAGAGTGTGCTCGTTAGAGATTATTCGAAGCCCGTGACTACTCTGAAAACTATATTCGGTTCTATGGTGGAGATTCATGATATTTCGAGATGTTGGGAGCCATGTGTGATTCTGAGACTTGTTGGGGTATGTGAATCCTGGTGTGATTCCAAAATCAAATCGAGATGTGGGAATCTATGTGTGATTCCGAGACCCGTTGGGGTATTGCAATCCAT
This sequence comes from Allium cepa, assembly GCA_030765085.1. Classification (NCBI taxonomy): domain Eukaryota; kingdom Viridiplantae; phylum Streptophyta; class Magnoliopsida; order Asparagales; family Amaryllidaceae; genus Allium; species Allium cepa. Next base: position 253,595,828 of record CM060939.1, read on the forward strand.
ATAGGATTCCATGATCTATTTAGTGGTGGTGCATAAGCTGGAATGCCGGATGTAGCCTCATCAGCAGGGATGACTAAAACCAAAGATAGGAGGCACGACCAGCAGGGTTAGCAAACCCATAGGGTTAGCAAACCCATAGGGTGTAGTTGCCTCCTTTTTCTAGCAATATCTATCTATCAATTTTGGCACACTAGGAGCAATGTTTGTACCAAATTAGGCATAACACTCTTCGGGCGTGTTTGAAGAGACTAGAGTGAAGAATATAAATGGAAAATGAGGTAGATCTAACAGGCACACCAAAAACAGACAAATAGAAGTATGAAAACACAGAGGTTTAGAGCGGTTCGGCGTTATAGCCTGCATCAACTATAGGAAGTTTGCTGTTTATTAATAACTCTCACCGATTACAATTTTTTGCAACAGAACACTCAAGGTGCAATGAAGATTTCGGCATAATATCGAAATTTTAGAGTCTAAAGTCCCTTTTCTGAAGGCCTTGGACTTCTATTTGTAGGTGTAGGCCGAGAACATCTGTCTCAAACTTTGGAAGACTCCTCCTCTCACGTGCATGGGCCCACGTGATCGATCCCTGGACGTTTGGGATCGATCCATGATCGATACATAAGAAATTCATACCGATCCAAATTTGGTCTTTTTGGGTCGAGATCGATCGTGAACATTACTAAGATAGTATGCAAACTCTTGCGAAAATTTGGTGGCATTTGGACTTCTAGATTTTGAGATATAACCGATGCAAGTTTGGATGTGCAGTGTAATGCCGAGCCCATATCGATACGATTCGTATCGCTCTTGTTCGTATCTCCTCAAGCTCATATAGTCAGGTGACATGGCGTTATATTCTAGGATCGATCCACTTTTCGTGCCGGGTGACTGAGTCTTCCATTTTTACAAGCTTTGTTCGTATCGACATGGAGTATTCTCTTCTTATCAATGGTTGCTAATACCTTCGTATCGATCATGGGATGCTGGTCCGTACCGATGGCACTTGGTTGGCTTCGTATCGATGGTCAATGCTGATTCGTGTCGATGATTCTTACTTTAGTTTGCACTGATACATACTGATTCTTTTGTATCGATGTTTGCTCATATATTTCGTATCAATCAATAGTCAATCAATACGAACTGTCTAGACGATGATCGATACAAATAACTTTAAAGCTAGAATTGTGGAAGTCTAATCGATGCTGGCTACTGATGGATATGAAGGGATGTGATGGATACGAGGGAGGATAGTAGATGGATATGAAATATTGTTTACTTGATGGATACGAACTATTGTTAGCGATGATGTATACGAAGTACGTTGAGCTTGATGGATATGGAGCAATGCACATTCGACGGATACGAACTAATGGCGACTTGGTGGATACAAAGGAGGTCTTCTGAAGGGATGGATACGAAATAAGGCTTCCTTCGTGCATCCTGATCGATCACTTTATTGAGCATATAAACTTCGATTGACTTGAAGTTTGGAACATTGGCTTTCATACCTTTGCTTGTCATGTCATATCAATTATAGCTCGATACGGACTCAGACAAAATTCATCAGCATCCATAGCAGACCCGTGTATAATCGATCTTTGGGGATGATCTTTCTTAGGTTCCTAGTTAATTTCTTGGTGTCACGGCCTTGCAAAAAGGCAAGAAAACATGTGATGCACTTGGTCTTAGAAAGACCGGTTATTTTTTTCCTATAATACCCGGCTAGACAGGTATGATGCTTCAGAAGGATAACTCTGATCCTTGTACAGGAGAACCGTTCTCGAAGTACTTGTTTGTACAAAAATTGGACACAACACTCTTCAGGTGTGTTTGAAGAGATTAAAGTGAATAATATAAATGGAAAATAAGGTAGATCTAACAAACATACCAAAAATAGACAAACAGAAGTATGAAAACACAGAGGTTTAGAGTGGTTCGGCATTGTAGCCTACGTCCATTATAAAAAGTTTGTTGTTTATTTGTAATTCTCGCCGATTACAATTGTTTGCAACAGAACACTCAAGGTACAATGAAGATTTTAGTAAAGTATCAACATTCTAGAGTCAAAAGACCCTTTTCTGAAGGCCTTGGACTGCTATTTATAGTTGAAGGCTGAGAATATCTGCCTCAAACTTCTGAAGACTCCTTCTCTCACGTGGGTGGGTCCACATGATCGAGCTCTGGATATTTGGGATCGATCCATGATCGATACACAAGAAATCCATATCAATCCAAATTTGGTCTTTCTGGGCCGAGACCGATCATGAATATTCTTGAGGTAGTACGCAAGCTCATGTGGAAATTTGGTGGCATTTGGACTTGTAGATTTTGAGATATCCACTTATTGCATTCGTATCCACTTATTGCATTCCATTTCATATCCACATATTGCATTCCATTTCATATCAATCCATTTGAAAATTTGGTGTAACTTCATTCGTATCCACTTATTGCATTCCATTTCGTATCAATCATTCGTCGTAATTTCATATCAATTGATGGATGATCCTTTCGTATCGATTATAGATTGGTTGATTTCGTATCGATTATAGATTGGTTGATTTCGTATCGATAATGCATGATCTTCTTTTTATCATTATGTAATAATCGATACGAATCATGTAGGTGATGATCGATACGCAAAATGCATTCAAGGGACCGATAGGAGATGCCGATTATTGATGGATACAAAGTGTGTTAACTTGATGGATACGAAACAGCTCCATTTCGATGGATATGAAGGAAGGTGGTGTTCGATGGATACAGACTACATCTCTTTAGGGGACTAGATACGAACGTGGTGTTTCCTCTATGGATACGAACTGGCTGTGTTTTATTTGATGGACACAAACTTTTGTTAGCCATGATGGATACGAAGTAAGGTGAGCTTGATGGATACGGAGCAATGAACATTCAGTGCATACGATCTAATGGCCGCTTGGTGGATACGAAGGATGTCTTCTAAAGGGATGGATACAGACTTGCATGGATATGAATGGTGTTGATTCCTTTGGCCTTGATCGATCAATATCTTGTGCATATATACTCCGACTGACTTGAAATTTGTAACGTTGACTTCCTTAGCTTTGCTTGTCGTACAATATCGATTGCTCGATCCAGACTTGGAAAAATTCACCAGCATCCATAGCAGACCCGTGTATAACCGATCTTCGAGGATGATCTATCTTTGGTTTCTAGTAAATTTCTTGGTGTCACGGCTTTGCCAAATGGTGGGATAACATTTCCCCCCCAAGATGCGTCTTGTGTGAACATGATGTGCTACGAAAACTTGCAATCTTTAGTTTGAAAAGTTCTTCCTGTTCGCTAAATAGTCATTGTCTTTTTGTCAAAAGATGTAACCTTTGGATGATTTCCAATAATATAAATGCTGAATTATTGACTGCCAATGATCGTACAATGCATGTTGTAACCGAATGTCGAGTGATAGAAAATTGTCGTTCACTATTGTAATTGTCACAAGTGAGCATCCAATTCCTGTGAATTTTGAAAATTGAATGTTAGTTCGTCACACATAAATGTATGTTAACCTGACTTCCGTCAACGTTTGCACGTTCACGAGTCGTTGTCAGTCATTTTTGTATTGAATTCGTGTCGATCCTCTCCCGAGTCGATGTCAAATTCAAGTTGTAACAATGCTTGATGGTCGTTTTAGTGTATCTCTTCATATCGATTCTCTCCTGGATCGATGTGAAAAGTTTGAAAAATTGTCTTCGTATCGATGGTGATCGATACGAATTGATTGGCTTCTCAAAACATTTCGTATCTATGGATACGCATCTCTATGGGCTTTAGGTTGATGGATACAAACAGTTCAAACGATCTTCCGCGTATCGTTCATATCGATTTGTTGATAGGTACAAAGTGCTTCACCTTGGACCGGCTGTGGATGGATACGAAGTTAGCTTCATATCGATGATGTTAAAGTTGTCTTGATTTAACATTGGATACAAATTGGTCTTCGTATCGATTGGGTTGATGGAGTAGATCATTTCAGCCGGTTGTAGCAACGGGGAGACGAGTAGACACTCTCCCTAGTATATAATGTTTTTGTACTTAGAAATTTTCCCACTTGCTTGCCTTTCTCTTCTAGCATTCATATCGCTCCAAACAAAGGAAGAAACAAAATTGCCTTCGCTTCTAAATCGATTCAAGTCTTCAATCCTTTAAACCAATTGTTAAATATAGGTAACCAAGCAACGAATTAGCATCGAAAACGATGGAACTCTAAAATTCTTTCCATTCCATCGATTTTCGTGACCAGTTCTGGTGAAGTGGAGGCCGTAGATGGTTAGAACGATGTCGAGGATTGAGAATGTTGTCTCTGCATAGCTTTAGAGAAGATGAAGTATGGGGATGCGAAGCACTTATGGAAGAAAAGCTTGGTCTCGACTTTATACTGATGGGGGGAAGAAGGAGATTACATATTGTATCGATCTGGGGAGAGAGCTTCGTGTTGATCTGTAATCGATGGTTACAAGGAGAGTATCCATCCAAAGCAATCAATACGAAGTGATGGCAAAGTGATCGATATGAATAAGAATTAGGTGGTCGATACGAATCCCTGAAGAATAATTGATACAAATGTGGGCTCCTGATCGATACGAAACTCATCCTTCCTAGACCGATATGAAATTGGCTTCTGGTGACTGATAAACTCGAACCTTGAGGTTACTAAACTCTTGCACACTCGAACATTTGACTTCGACGAGCATCTGTCCTCTATAAATGGACTTAACTGTTTCACTGCTTATTTGACCACCCTTCGAAGCTCGTCGATGGAAGTATAACTTGGCGAAATTCTACGAAGTTTAACTTAGATCGATCACCAAAGTTTGGATTGCACAGTTGGGACAGTTAGTGATGATGGTCACTCCAGTTAAATTTTGAAGTCTTGTCATTTAAACATTTTTCGAATCTCGTACTATCCCTTAAGTAATATGTAGCACTGCAATGCACAACACCTTCACGCACTTCACATTTGGGGAAATACAGGTTTATTATCGTCCAACGATGATTTTTGCCGAGTTGAATAGCTATGGAACATTGACGTTCACAATCGTAGGATGTTCAAAACCCACCACTTCCTATAATCGAGATGCCGGCCATTGCAGTCGAAGTTGTTAGTCTTGCTCCAGATGAGCTACCAGGAGCAGTTTTTGTCATGCATCCGTAAGATTCTATTCTATCCAATATCTCTAAAGACATGTTGTGTAGGATATGCACAAGGCATGGATTGTTGAGGGATGATGTCTTATTGCCAGGGGCAGAAGTTAGAGCCCGTACTCCCCCGGAAGAATACACGGCCTACAATAGATTTATGTGCATAGCAGGGACAATCCCTCTATTTAATCAATACATCTAGGAAGTGTTATTCTATTTAAAGATTACCCCATCACTGCTGCACCTGAACGGGTTTTCCTTACTGAATATCTTATTCATCATCTTCATGGAGCATCTTTTCTGACCCCCAACTCCAAAAGAAGTCAGATACTTGTTTAATATAAAAAGTTGAGTATATAATCCTTCCTTCACTTTCTTAAAGGCAGTTAGGAACTATCAGATTGTGGTTGGGGCTTGGAGCAAGTTGAGCTATTTCAAAACCGAATGGTAATACGTTCAGTACCCACCAGGGTTTGCCAGATGGTGGCTAGCAAGACGTAAGTGCTTCAACTTCTTTGTTGACTAACTGATAATAGTGCTCAATTCCATAGTTTAATACTTTCCTTTCCTTCACAACTTCGATTCTACGACCTAAAGGTGCCCAGTTTAAGGAGATCGTAAGGGTCCTTCAAGAGGTGCCTATCGAGTGCAGAGAGATCGATGAGGTCCTTACTGATGAAAATTTGAGGGCCACTGGGCTAATCAATAGAGATCAAAGCATTGGGTTTGAAGGATATCTCTGGGCGGCTCCAGTGAGGCAAGTTAGAAGGAGAGTTCTTGGAATTGTGATCATCGAGCAAGGTGACGATGAGAATATTCCCATTGGAGATGAGCCCGCACCCGGGCATTCGCAAAGTTATCGACATTCAGAGAGGATAAGGAAAGGCAAGGCCGCTGACCATAAAGTTTCGAGATGCAAGTCTGTTGTAAAGTCTTTGCCAGCAGCGGCTGTTGTAATTTCAGAGGCTCCCTCTTCACAAATAGAGAATCCTTTCGAGGGACTTGCAGATATTCCCATTCCGAATGATGTGTCCCTTCACCAAGATACTGGATTAGAGAGGCATCAATGTTCCTTAGATTTAGAAGAGCCAACCCCTTCGAGTACGGTTGCTACATCTGGTTGGTTGAGGTGTTTACACATGCATGCACATACTCCACGGCACCACACAACTAATGTACACGAGCTGTTTAGTCTCTGGAGATAAATAAATCTGTTTCTTTTTTCACTTTACAAATACAATGTCAAAGAAAGGATCCGTGATCAGTAGCCTTCGTGCCGCACGTCAATCTTCCAGCTCATATCGAAAGATCGGCAAGCATGAGTCTGGTTACAATCGTTGTTACTTTAGGCAGAAGAGGGATCGCTTTGATAAGGAAAGAGATAAGGAAAGAGATAGAGAGAAGGGAAGAGAGAGGCGAGAAAGGCGCCACTCCTAGTCATGCTCTCCTTCACCTAAAGTTCCATCGCCACCCTCCAGTTCTAGAATACACACTGCCAAAACTCCACGCCAGCCAGCGTCTCTACAAATTTCAAGGCCTAGCAAGCAGCGCCATACACCTAGGGCGTATGTTTGTATCGTCACTACATCAACGGCTACAGAACTCATAGGGGAGGGAGTTGCCCGAATTGCTCAGCCGAAGAAGGAATTTCCTAACATCTGCTTTGACGGCTTCCACTTTCCTCCAAATTTGCAGCTCATTCCAGAAGGGGCAGAGAAAATGGTGCATGGCTATATCTATCATGCCTATAGTCAATGCTGTTAATGGAAGGAAACTACAGAGAAAGCCTCAGCTATGGCATTTGATTGGGAAAAAACAATCGAACAACTACATAAAAGTCTCGCCCAGAAAGGTCGCATGATCCAAGTGCTCACAAATGAGAATGATACTCTGAGGAACTTAGAAACGGAGGCCCTGAAGAAATTCAATGAGGCCATAAGAAAATGGAGCAGACGAGGCAAGAGCACTTAAAACTGGTCGATGATATGGGCCACAGGAATGCCATCGTCACAGCTAAGAGAGATAATGCGCTTAAAGAGCTTAAAGCGAAGTACACCGAGGTCATCAAAGAATATGACGACGCTAATAAGGCTTCTCGAGAGGCATGTAACAGACTGTGGAGCTTAAGGGTGAGCGGGATGCAGTCGTTCTGAAGCCGAAGTCAGAGCAGTGGAAGGCCATGTTAGAAGGCGATATGGAAGACCTTCTAACCACTTACAATGTCAATGTCTTGAAATACTATAGCTTGAGTTGGCTCGTTGACTATCCGACTCATTTGCATAACGCCTGGCCGCGTTTGGTGGATGATGAGAAGGCTAAACACCACACTACATTCATCGATGAGTGTGACCTGGAGAATCGGTTGCTAACAGAAGATGAGAGGAGAGTTCTCCATGAGCCCATCATTACATTTGAGAAAGAGAAACTCACCGCTCAGCATCCAGAGGTTGGAGAGGGTTCTGGTGTTGAGCACTATGACGTAAGTTTCGAAACACCCATGCCAACCCAGCCTGAGCCTACCTCTACAGTCAATCCTCCACCTATGCCTGCTTACAATCTCGATCAACCACAACTGTCTCCGGCTCATGAACACGTTTCTGAAGGAGATTTGGGTCCACCTGTGAGCCAAAGCGAGGAAGGTATTTTGAGCACTTCTCGAATTTATCCAAAGTCTAGAGTATTATCAAAAAAAGTCACTAATAATTTTTCTTATCTCCATTCAGTTATAGGAGCTGCATCGACTATGCCCCTTGCAACCTAAGAGTACCTCAAGAGCAAGAGGCCATTATGATGGAGACGACCACCATTACAGCTTCCACTTTAACCGAGGGAGTTTATGAGAGTGTTTTTATTTTCAATGAATAAATGGTGGAAGAACTCCTCAGTCCTCAGAGCGATCCACTTGCTAACTTGCCATTTTTCATAGGCGAAAGTGTGTTCATAGCAAACTCCTCGGCCCCAACTGGAAGCATCTCAGCGGACACTCAAGCAGCTCACGATGAGGCGATAATGGTGGAGATCAATGCCCAGATGGCAAATGTTGTGCTGGGTAGCAATATCGAAGGTGGAATGGCAGGTCCCGGCCCTTTTACGTATGGTCTCTCTAGGTGGTACAATCATCATCATTGGGGTACCCCTATATCTTCTCATATAGAAAGTGTCCCCGTCCCTCCAACCACGCATTTCGAAAGCATTCCAATTTCCATGAGTTCAAAGTAGGAAACTACAATGCTTTCCTGGCCGGGGATAAGCTAGGTAGAGGCAAGAGTTCGAAACGATACCATAGCGGTAGCTCCAGTGGATCGATGCCGAATGGGAAGAAGAAGAAACATAAGGGGTATGCATGTCTCTTTGTGTCCTCTTTTTTGGAAGGTACGTAGGAATTTCTCTTTGCTTCCAGTAGGCCGTGTATAGTTGCATGTTCGGCCCCTGCTTATAGGAATTTTTGGAATAAGTTACTTTTTGTACTTATTTTGCTTCCAAAGAATAAATGAAACAAAATTTCCGTTTGTTTCTAGCATAAGTCCAAATTTATTTGCTTAAGTGTTAGATCACTTGAATTTATGTTCAACATACTTTTGAAGCTTTACCTATGGATCGGACTTGTTTTCGGTTGTTAAGTCCTGGAGTCATGGTTTTGGGCCGTAATCAAATGTTAAGTCGAGTCCTAATGTTGTACTATCTCAATCAGTAGCTTGAATTCGAACTTTGCCCTCAGTCTTGATGATGAATTGAAATGGTCAGTCGACAGTTGCTCATCGATAAGTACTTGCATCCGCAATCTGGGGATCAAGCTTGAGTGCTAGCGGTTGGTTGCGCCTGCCCATCATTTAGAATCACATCCATGCTCCGGGGACATAAAATAATTCACGGGTGGTCGGTTGCACCTGTTTAACACTTGAAGTCATATCCGTGCTCCAAGGATGAGAGTTGTTTTATGTACGGGTAATTATGCCCTTTTAATGTTTTGAACTAGGTCCACGCTCCGGGGGCTTAAGTTGTTTTATGGGCAGTCAGTCACACCCCTTTATCATTTATACTCCGGTCCGCACTCTCAGGATCAAAATTAGTTAATGGAATTGATAGTGACTCGATTAAGTCACATTGAACTTGCTAAGCCTCTTTCTAAAGTTGGTTTTTGAATTAAAGTTTTGAAGAATAATTATTATTTATTAACAAGGTTATCAAAGATAATTATTATATGTTTTAAAAGATAATTAATAATAGTTTTAATAATAATTTTAAAGTTAATAATTTTATTAATATTATTCTTAAAAGTTATTTAAGAATATTTAATTATTATTTTAAAGTTATGTTATTATTTATTTAAAATGTTTAAACTATATTTATTTTTAGTTAAGTTATTAAATGGGGTTAAGTTAATTAATTATTTTATTAAAGATATTTTAAAGTTAATGTTTGAATAAGGTTTAAAGTTAACTAAACAAAGAACGTTTAATGTAATAACTTCGTTGTTTAAAAGTGTCATAAATAAACGATTGTTTATCAAAGTAACTTTATTAAATAATGTTTATTTAAAAAGTGGTGTTGTATAAAAAGAATTTATAAAAGAAGTTTTATAAATTGGAAATAGAACTTGGAAATTGAAAAGATTTTTAAATGATTTGGATATTATAAGAAGGAGTTTGGTTTTGAATGATTTTAGAAAGAGGGTTATAAATGTTTAACGATTTGAAAGCGAAGTTTTAAAAATGGTTTGATATTTTGACAATAAAATATTTTTATAAATTTAACTTTTAAATTTATAAAGAAGTTTTATAGATAGATTTGAAATATTTATAAAATGAAGAGATTTTTGGAAACAAATGGTCGATTTTCATAGCGTAATTCTAAGGGCAGGGACTGTGACGACCCGCCCTTCTACTACTAGAAAGACGTATCATCATTAAGAAAGAAAGGGGTATAAAATAGAAAAGAAAGAGAAAGAAAGAATAACAACATCAGAATCTCACAGCGGAACGAAACAAAATATAATATAACACATAAATATTACATAGTTTAATACATAAATTAGAGTTATACAGATCATACATCACATACTAGGCAGTTATAAATCCCTGTCTAGTTAATACAACTCAATACAATACAACTCAAACAATATGACTCAGAGATCCCAACACAGCAGAACTATATATATATCTACAACGCTGAAGCCTCCTGCTCCATTGCTCCTCCAGAATTCGTCAAATCTAACCTAAATCCCTCGGCTACCCGTATAAATTTGGGTACCCGAGAGTTTATGAAAAAACAAAATATAAACTCCGGGTCAGACATGGGTCTGGTATGAGTAAACGGTTTAAAGTTGCTTAACTTTGAAAAACATTTGAAAATAAAGGTATCACGTTAGACTCCCCACAAATAAATACGGGTAAGTTTTTACCTTACGCTAACCAAAACATTTCATAGGAAATCCAGTGATATTATAATAGTGTCTAGGGTTTTCAAGTAAATAGAAAATAGCCGAAATTGTTACATGATTAAATTCCAGCTACTAGCCACAAAAGTGGGTAATACAAATCAAAACCGTAGGGTCTCGTAGGGAAAATGGATTTCCAACAATGGCAGGGCTACTGGGGTACCGCCCGTCACAGTACGGGGCCTAGATCACCGTACCGAGGATTACTCCCTTCATCCCCTGCAACACAAGGCCGGAACCATTCCTTACTGAACAGTCCCGAACAAGATAAACCCCGCGGTTGTAGCTAGCAACCGCCCACTAAGCCGAAATATAAAAAGGGACATCTAGACAGGGGAAATATCTTGTCCTGCTTGGGCATGACCCACCTAACCTTGCTGCATCTCCCCTGTTTTAGCCATTCCCAGTTGATGAGGCTAGAGGTTACGATTACCTTTATTGAACATTATTCTTAGAATGCTCATCATCCACCTGACGATGTGCTGAAAGCATTCAATCCATACAAGTTCGTTCCGGGTTCGAACGAAACCGAAGGCATTATCTCATTACACTCATTTTGGAATCACCCTTAGAGTTAACGACGATAACCCTTGCATTCTGAAACTCCATCTCGATCTCCATTTGATAAGTTACGACCTATCGTTTAATTTGGATCGATGTGGTTTTCGGAGAATCAAAATTGATTCTTCCGATCCCGGTCCAATCGGATCCAAACGCCATTTTAAGGGCCAAGTTGTCTATTTAACTTAACAGTTCAATTCAATATTAGGAATTAACATAACAGATATAACAGATAAATCATACACAGTTATCATAGATATCCATAATACATCACAACATATCACAGAAATATCATCAACAGATATCAAAGTCAATCAAATAGAATTAACAAATGCATTCCAAACAGTTTGGATTACTTTACTTAATTGATTGCTTAAGAATAAATTATTTTATCCTACTAAATTAATTACTGATTAAGTAACTCAATTAATCAATTTATTAATTATTCAAAATTTTAGTTTATTAATTAATTACTAAACTTTTATTCATTAACTGATACTTAATTTCTCAGTTAGTTAGTTAATAACTTACTTATTAAAACGAATTAATTATTTAATTGTCACAAATTATTTTAATAAATCAATTATTATCAATTTAATGAAAGTATAATTCCTATTAATGATTTAAATAAATTTCCATTAATTAACCTCAAGTAATTAACTAACGTTATTAAGATTTAAATTGCTTATCATATAATTTATTTCTAATTAGAAAAAATATAAATTTAAGGTCATCAATTTAAGATTTCAAATACAAATTACTTAACATCCTAATTTCATATTATTACTCACATATCTTTTCTTACTTATCTAAATCAAATACTAACTTAACTAACTAACAATTACTTAATTAACTAAGTTAAACAATTGTACAAAAATCATTATACACGGCCATTTGGGGAGGTACCGAGACCGCATCAGTTTTTACTCGAGGAAACTCGAGTTTTTCCTCGTGACTCTCCCGTGCGTTTCCTTTCTCTCACTTTCTATCTTCTTCTCCTTCCTGTATCTTACCTTCTTCATATTTTTTTTTTAAAGCTGCAAAATTTACAGGCCATAAAAACGAGATGCCTGCACTAACTCGAGATAAAGGCTTCCATCCCCGAGTCTTCCCTCGCGTCAAAAGCCCAAAAACCCCGAAGCAAAAACCTTCCTACTCGAGTATTACGCGAGTCAACGCAACCTATGACCAAACTGACAAACTTATGCCACCGTGCACATGCACGGTGGTGCGCTTGGCCTCCGGCGCCTCACGACAGCCCCCACAAACCCCAAACCGACCTCTCAAACGAAAACAACGCCCAAATCATCTCGATTCGGTCAAAGGCAAAGAATTGCCTGGAACTCGATTATACGGCACCAACCCCTTCCCAAAATTTCCCTCGTGCGGCCTCCCTCCATCACCGGAGGTGATGAAACTCGACCAAAATCTTCGTTCACATCTCCCCTAACTCCACCTAAAACTGCGCCCCACTCGATTCCCTGATGATGCCGAAACACACTTTTTACAGAGCATCAAGAATATAAGCACTAAAACCCTACTTTTGATTCAAACTCAAAATCCCTTCATTAAATAAATTTTTTAGCATTTTTCTGGTGTTAAATGGATAACACACTTACTTCATATCAATTTACAGAATTTAAAATTAGCTTGATCATCCAATTTTGACGAAAACCCATTTTTGTTTCATTTCAAAACTGGTCTTAATACTCTTGTGTAAAAATTATAATTCTTATGCTAAAAATCACAATTATGTGTATGAAATCTAGTTATATTACTGAACTTACAAATTTAAACATTCGAGTTTTAATCATTTGATTTCTTCACTTGTATCTTAAAATAGACAGTATTTATTCCTTACTATAATGCTTCAATTTCAATTCCAAGCTTTAATTTCAGTTAAACAATCTGTACTACTTACATTTCTAGATTTAAAATTTATTTAAATGTATAGGTATTAATATCCTTTACTTCTTTTACTCAAAACTTGCCAAAAATCAGGTGCATAAACTTCCAATGCATAAATCAATACAGATCCATATATATTTCCATTTATTTTCAATATATATATATGACAACACCAAAATATCAGAAGCTAATTGTCATACTTAAAATCGAAGAAAGTATGTTTACTCACCAGAGCTAGCTCTGAACAGAAGGTGATGTTGAAGAAAAGACTGCAGGTGAAGTTTTTTTTTCTCTTTTTTTTTTTTTGGAATTCTTCTTTTCCTCCTATGTTTATTTTTCTTTGTTTTTCTGTTTTGAATTGTATTTATTTGCAAAGCCATAATGTCTCAGGTTTGCTTTAGTCTTAGTTTTAGTGTTTTTAAATGAGCTGATGATATGTTGGATATATATATATATATATATATATATATATATATATATAGAAGTTATTATGCAGTAGGCTTTAACTGGACAGTTGTATGTGTTTGTATTTCCATTTTTCTTCTTATTGGCTAAGTAAAAATCTGCAGTATGAAATGATATATGGATTTCGGCTGCATGTACTTGTTAAGCAATAAGTTAGGCTAATTAATGCTTTGGTTCTTAATTATGATGGCAAGTATTTAATGTTTTACTGATTGCTATATTGTATGGTACAAAAATATTTATCATTTCGGCTAGCCTATTTTGTAAGACACAGCTTTTTATTTTTATTATGTTTGAAGTGAAAATTTGTTTTTCTCATGCCTATAAACTGTATGACAGCACAAACATGTTTAATACAGAAATATGTTACAAGTATCTTCTTTTACTTAAGCATTTAACATGTTCTTATGACATTCAACAATGTAAAAGGCTTTGGTTAAAAGGTTTATGTTATACAAGTGAGTTTTATAGGTTATTATCTTGACTAAATAAATTTTATTCTATTTGTACTTCAGATTTCCAGGTATTTGATTCATAATATTTCATATGTAAACTTATATTCCTAGTTATAACTTATATTCGTATATTTATTGTTAGTTATATTTTATATTTTATAATTATGGTTTATACTTATGTTTATAATTATGATTCATACGTGTTTTGGATGTTTATATTTATAATCAATTGTTTAAAACTTATATGTTAGATTTCCATGTTTATGTTAATATTAATACGTTTGTTTATTTTTAACTCCATTATTTTAAAAGCTAACATTGTATTCATATACATATTGTCAGGGAATAAAATATAGAGTCTTTGATTTGATTTTATTGAATAAGACAGGTTTTGTTCTAAATGGGTTTGAAATGTTCTATTTTAAATTTTCAAATCAAAACTTCTTTTATAAACACATATATGCTAGTAAATAATTAAGATCTCATCATTTTAAACATTGACAAGCTTATATTTAATTTAAATTAAATTAACTTGTCATTAAAATATGCTGTCAAAAATTCCGGGTCGTTACAGGGACTACCTACGGTTTCTTATGTTTTTGCTGGGATATGGATGTAACCATTGTGCAACTACGATCTATGATTGATTTCATGGCGTAATTCGAGAGGCAAAGATCGCCTGCAATTAAGTTTGAATTTCTCTGGGATAGAGACGTAACCATTGAGCTGTGATCCATGGTCAATACCAAATGGATTCTCTTCATATCTATTTTAAAAGTTTTTAAGTATTTTTGAAAGAAATGATTTGTGAATATACTTATTCCGGTGAAAAAGTATAAGATTGTTTTTGAAAAGAGATTTAATGTATCAAAATTTAATGTAACGAGGCTTAGTGATTTCGGTGGAAAATGTAATCCTTGGTTGAATCTTTGTTTGTTCGATAGTTAAATAATTGACTATTAAATTTTGGCCCATTTATGTAATCTTTCTTAATTTTGGTGGTGCGAAATTATTCCCTACTTAACACTGGAGGATTTTAGCGCTGGAAATATCTAGAAGAAACACGGGAATTATATTGTACAGTTACCATCGAGGGTGCTATACTGTACGTATAAACTCGTTGTTCTTTTACCATAAATGATTAGGAGATCCATTCACTTAAACAGTTAGGGAGTGATCCTCGATCTTATGTATTGTCTGATTATTTTCTAAAGAAGCGGTGTTGAGCATTTCAAAAATCGACGTTTGGTTTTGTGGAGCAACTGGAAAACGAAAGTGTGTACTAGTAAGAGATGACTCGAAGCCCATGACCACTCCAAAAATCATATGCGGTTCTATGGTGGAGATTCGTGATATTTTGAGATGTTGGGATCCATGTGCGATTCGAAGATCCATTAGGGTATGGGAATCCGATTGTGATTCCAAGATCTAATCGAGATGTTGGAATTTATGTGTGATTCCGAGACCCGTGGGGATATTGGAATCCATGTGGGATTCCGTGATCTATTTGATGGTGATACGTAAGCTGGAATGACGGACGTAGCCTCATCAGCGGGGATGACTAAAACCAGAGATAAGAGGCATGGCCAGTAGGGTTAGCAATATCTATCTATCAATTTTGGCATGCCGAGAGCGATGCACTCGGTCTTAGTAAGACAAGTTATATTTTTCCAATCATACCCCAACTAGACGGATATGATGCTTTGGAAGGATAACTCTGATCCTTGTAAGGAGGACCATTTTCGAAGTACTGAAGCCACCTCCATGAAAATCCTACACAATTAGCGAACGAGCCTTATCGATTTTCGATTATATACCTAGTATTGTTATGATGTACATTCATGAGCATCACAACTACTTGATTATTATTGTTATTTTCACTTTAGACGTTATTATAATATCACTGGAGTTTTACAAAGGTTTTGGCAATCGTAAGGTAAAAATCCGTCCGTGTTTATGTGTGGCGTGGTCTTACAAGATACCTTTTATTTTAGAGGATTTTAAAAGTTATAATAAATAAAATTCCTTGTGATTTAAGTTCTCATGCTGATTTTACCAGACTGACCCGGGTATGATTTTTCCCTAAATGCTCGGGTCATACTGAGCATATTTCCAGGTTTAGATGGATATTTTGGAGCTTCTGGAGAGGAGTTGGAGGCTCCAAGTCGTATTCACGTAGATGATTATATTTCCATTGCTTACATTGTTGTATATTATTAAGAAATTTTAAGGACGAGTTGTTATAACTATCCGACTAAAATAGGTTAGTGTACTCTGATTGATGTCTATATATGCAAATATTATATTTATGTTTTTGTGTAAAGGTTTGTTATATATTATAACTTATTCGTTCCGCTGTGAGATTCTATGTTGTTTAGTTCTTCTATCTTTATTCTTCTTTCTTTTCCCTAACTATCCATTTTTCCGTTCAAACTGGGTTGGACATGTGCAGTTTATTGTCAGCTTAAACTGTATGGAGAAGTGGGTCATTACATTAATAATCTCACTTTGGTTATATAAAATCACTTCTTAACTATTAATCTTGTTTACATTATGATATCAACCTTTTATTAAAACGCAAACAACAAATGATAATAATCTACCATTATCATTTCCTAACAACCAAGCACACCATATATAACATAATAATTTTCTGAAAAAATTATTTCTTTATATATAAAAATAATCAAGGTAAAATTATTTCATTTATCCAATTTCAAAAACAATACCATGTCGAACTGCCCTTTCAAGTGTTTAGAGATCCCTATCAATGACGTTAATTACTCGTACTGGCCAGAATTCATAATGCACTCAATACATCAACCAACACAATATAAAAAAATTTATATCACTAAAAATACATGCTCATATACATATGTACATTCAAATTCTTTCTAGGGTGCTACTGACTCTATCTCTAATGATTCGCCCTACCAAAACCAAGATTCTCGCTTAACCATCAACTCGGATACCAAATGTAATGAACCGAATTTTTGGCCTTCGAAAATCGACACTAATACGTCCACTGTGTTATGTGCTGAGAAATCGAATGCTGGGAAACCCTGTTAGGGGAAAAGAAAGAAGGAAGAAAATAGGAAGAAAACTAAACAACACAGAATCTCACCGCGGAACGAATAATATATATTATACCACAAATCTTTACACAAAAGCAAAATTATAATACGTGTATATACTAACATCAATCAAAGTATACTAACCTATTTCAGCCTGAACATTTATAGCAGCATGTCCTCACAATTTGCAGATTAACACAACACTGAATACAATGGAGACTAACCACCAATGTGAATACGTCTCTGGGCCTCCAACTAGTCTCTTGAAGCTCCATGCATCCAAACTAATCTGTAACATGCCCGGCCTGACCTGAGCATTATAATAAAATAATGCTTGAGTCGGTCTGGAAAACCAGCGTGAGAATAACACACCCAACTAGATTTTAAGTTATATTAAAATCTTTGAAATCAAAGGTATCTCATAAGACCATGCTGCACATAAACACGGACAGATAATAGTTACTCTTGATAGGGATGATCATATTAGCAGCGACCCACTTAGCCATGTTGCATCTCTTTTGTTTTAATTAGTTTTGGTTGATGAGACTTGAGGCTATGATTACCATTCAAGAACATTTACACTTAGAATGCTCGTTGCCCTCCAATGAAAATGTGATGATAGCATTCATCCATACAAGTCCATTCTAGGTCTAAACGAAACCAAAGGCACTATTCCTACTACATCAATTTTGGAATAACAGTCAAGATTAGTAGCGATTAGTCCTTGCACTTCATATCTCTATCATGATTCCATGCTCTTCACGATGCCTTCACTTCGAAACGCATTCGTTGGACCGAAGTGGTTTTCTGACAATATATTCGATCCCGGTCTCAACCACCAATGTGAATACGTCTCTGGGCCTCCAACTAGTCTCTTGAAGCTCCATGCATCCAAACTAATCTGTAACATGCCCGGCCTGACCTGAGCATTATAATAAAATAATGCTTGAGTCGGTCTGGAAAACCAGCGTGAGAATAACACACCCAATTAGATTTTAAGTTATATTAAAATCTTTGAAATCAAAGGTATCTCATAAGACCATGCCGCACATAAACACGGACAGGTTTTTATCTTACGATAACCAAAACAATTTTTTATTGAAAATCCATTTATATTATAATAATGTCTTATGGTCAAAGTAAAATATGAATATAGCTAAAATGCTTGCATCTCACGCTTCAGCATAGTTGGGCACAACTAAGTCCGTACGGCGCTTATTGGGGAATGGATTCCATACAATGAGTAGGCTACTGGGCTACTGCTCATCACGGTGCATCTCTAGATAAAATAATACGAGGACCTCGCTTAGATCCCCTGCCAACACAAAACCGCCTATCCCTTGCTGGATAGTACCGACTATGATTACTCCTCCGATAATGGGCCTCGAAGCATACAAATGAGAGATAATAGTTACTCTTGATAGGGATGATCATATTAGCAGCGACCCACTTAGCCATGTTGCATCTCTTTTGTTTTAATTAGTTTTGGTTGATGAGACTTGAGGCTATGATTACCATTCAAGAACATTTACACTTAGAATGCTCGTTGCCCTCCAATGAAAATGTGATGATAGCATTCATCCATACAAGTCCATTCTAGGTCTAAACGAAACCAAAGGCACTATTCCTACTACATCAATTTTGGAATAACAGTCAAGATTAGTAGCGATTAGTCCTTGCACTTCATATCTCTATCATGATTCCATGCTCTTCACGATGCCTTCACTTCGAAACGCATTCGTTGGACCGAAGTGGTTTTCTGACAATATATTCGATCCCGGTCTCTTCGAAACAACGTCCGGTATTTTCTAGTAAACTCAACCCTGGTGCTTTAGGAAATAAACAATCAAAGATTAGATCAAAGATTACCTCCTAACCGTTAGTGGACAGATTTCCTTCTCATTGTCTTAGAAGAATGAAACGGGATTTATATGCACAGTATAACATCATCGGAGGTGACTGTGCCATATAGCTCATGTGTTTCTCCTAATTTTTTCCAAACTACGTTTGGGTCCAAATTAAATAGTCGGTCATTTAACTATCAACAAACATACATTCAATCAGAGATTTATTTCGTATGGAAAAATCAACATTGGTTCAGTATATAAGTAATCTCTAGTCTCCTTTAACCAATCTTTTATAAATAAAACCCACTTTAAAACCCACTTTATAAATTACTTGTACAATAATACCTTTACCAAGGTATATCCGCCAATTCTTACATTTCTAATACTTAGAAAAAATCCATATACTTATCCTAATGGTATAAGTATATTTACACACTGAGAAAGATTCCATTTTATTCGATTTAAAAATAATTCATAACTCATTATAATTCTCTAATCATTTATAAAACATTTTATAAAATTTCTCAAACCATTTATAAAACTTCTTTACACATTGCAATCACTTATATATCCGTTTTGTACATTTCTAAGTCATTATTAAATCCTTAAAACCATTTGTAAACTCTTTCACCTTGTAATTACTTTTCCCTCAAGTCTTTAGACCGTTTTATAAACTCCTTCCTAAAATCCAAGCCTTTTGACTCTATTCATGGGTCTAAAAAACATTTATAAATAACTAAAAGCCTTTACTTCAAAACATTTCATATAAAATAATTATTTAAAATAATATTATAAATAAATCGTAATTATCTATCCTAAAATATCCTAAATAATTACCAATCATTCAAAAGTAATAATAACAACTCTTTATTCTTATTATAAATAATAGACATTTACTTCCAATTCTTATAAATAGTCCTTATTATCGATTTTAACCATAATTATTCTTAAAATAATTAACCTTTCAAATTATTAACATTTTGATAAATTCTTTAATCAATACTAATGATAAAAAGTAACTTCACAATAATACTAATATAGTTTAAATAACTTTAAAATAATATAACTAAAATTAATTAACTTTAAACAATATTAATATAATTAAACAAACTTAAAATAATATTAATATAATTAAATAGTTTAAATAATATAATTAATTAACTTTAAAATATATTAATATAAATAGATAATCTTTTAAACAAAATATTTTCAAAACCCAATTTCGGATTAAAAAATCATTTTCTGTCTCGAAAACCATTCCTATTCAATGGCGATTTATAGTATTCCAAAATACCAATTAAAGGCCCATAGTTACCCAGTGCTTAACTAATATCAATATTGATTTTCTATCACCACTAGGTTTTAGTTTTCAAACATATAACAATGTTATAATCACAATATCCACAACCAGGTTCATTTTCAATAATCTATATAAAAAAATGTTATCGAAACAATTCAACAATAATGATTGGATCCCTCCAACTCGTTTTCCGCTGTATCACAAATGTTATATAATCATAAAATATAAATCAACCGTTTCGAGGTGGGATTTGTATATATAGGGTTATCCGCTCTTACACGGGAACGTAATAGGGTCCATACGCTCCAATAGGCGGGAATATATCCAAACCAATTAATAAATATAATAATTCGTCCAAATAATCATTTAATAATTTTTATCAACTATATATTATAGTAGTTTATCAAAAAGGTGAGTTTAACTCACCGAAATTTCGGTTGTTGCTGAGGCGTTCCGGTTTGGAACTAAAATCAAACGACGTCCGATTTTAGTCCAAATTTCAATAGTCTTCAAATTCAACCAAACCAGTTCCATTGTGAAGCTTTAGTCATTATGAGCACAAGTAAGAATCCGCGCTTCGATTGTACCTCATATGAGAGAGTAATGAAAATTTTGAGTTAAATGATTTAATTAAATAATACAATGAACTTAATTACAAATAAATTTACAAAATTACCTCTACCCCTTTGTTCCCCAATTCTCTCTATTTCCCTATGCAGTCTGCACACACCGTAGCCATGCAAATCATCAACCTGTTCTCCCTCCGTATTCCGTCGTTTGACAAACTAACAATGTCATTGTCCATCTCGTACGACGAGCCACCCGACCATACCCCTTCCCATCGCGATCTCCAGGCCACGCCACAGTTCACGGCCAATATCGCGGCCCTCCAAAATAAAGTGATTGGACCTTACAAAAAGAATCGTCGAAGCTGTTTCTTGCTATGACAAATTCATTCCCACCCTCCGAATGCCCAAACTCCATCACCATTTCTAATAAGATGGAGGCCTAGTTCGAATGGCCTAAAACACCCATTATCGAACATTTCCAAAACCTGTCGCACCCTTAAAACCCACCATCGAACATTCTCCAGCAACTCAGAGAACAATAATCAGTTATATATATATATATATATATATATATATATATATATATATTCTTTTGATTTAAATTATGAAATGAAAAAAATGAAAGCGTGGGCTTGTACAGTTAGATGTGGGATGATATGAAATGGCATAAGTATGGTCAAATCTAAGAAAATATACTATTTAAATTCAAAATATCTAGCTACATAATTTCAGACCCCAATTGAGACATGCCGCCTGGTGTTCTATATGTTATACCACTATTCTAAAAGCAATGGAACTAGTCTCGAGCCCTAATTCGATTTTATGCAGAAGATAGATTTTTGAACCCAATAATTATATTGAATTTTCAATATTAATTTCTATGTGTTTCGATCTCTCATGGCCAAACGGTACACCTGATCGCCATGAAATTTGACGGCGTATTATAATTCATTATTACGGATCCAATGACATTGGTTTTGTCGAAATCCAAGACAGTACTCTGGGAGGCTATTTTTGCTTGTTAGTTAAAACGAGTTATTTTCAAAATAAGTTAAATCACTTTTAAATACAATTTAAAAGTTTTTATTATCTTCATTCTTATTAAATAGAATTTAAATAAGCTTTAAAACTAGTTTTATCCATATAAAAATTCAAGATTCAATTATTTAAACGATTTCCATTATTAAATTCAACAATTAAATTTTCCAATAAATCGCTATATTTGAATTTTGAGTTAATTAACCTACAAAATTAAATTTTCAGTATTTAAAATCAATTAAATATTCCAATTCAAATGATTGAAAATTCTGGGTCACTACAGTTAGTATCCTATTTAGTGTCAAATGATGAATTCTGATTGGTATCAGACGTAACTCAACACTTAGCCAAATCCTTTCATGTCTTTGTTCATTTCTTTTTACCTAGCTCTTAACCTTCACATTTCTCTATCTTACCAATTTGATGGTTAGCCGTGGACTTGGAATGAACTTCCCATTGTCATTCCCTTAATATGCACATATAAACAACTATATTCCTTAATTATCACCGACGACATTCCATTAAGGGTAGAATTTAAAACAATAACATAGAGCATATCTATCTTATTTACGCAATATACTAAATCTTAAAGTGGAAGTAATAAAACATGATATCAACATAAACATGTGATAGAGTGAAAAATGTACCATATCAAAAGAAATAAGGTTTAATCATCATAATACAATGTGCAAATGGTACATCAAATCTCATGTACAGTATATCCTAGAATGAATATAGTCTGTAGGCCAATATGCATAAAAATATTGGATATATATAATCATAGTGGAAAAATACATATGGCTCTATCGCTTATCTCCAGTTAGCAAAGATCGCCATCCTTAAGTTAACATACTCAAGGAATGGATAATAAAGGAGAACAAAGAGATGGTTAAACATAAAGTCTATAAAAAGGAAACATCGCTAGTCTGCAAGATTACCAATATGCTACAACATCATGGACAATACCAAGTGGTAATATATGAGGTGATAAAACCATACTTCAACTTGAACCTTCACGTGTTTTATTACCCCATATTTTGGAGAGTGAAAATATGGTAGGTTAATTAATAATATAATTTGTTAAGAAATAATTAAACTGAAAGATTTAATAAAGGAAATTTAAATGAAAATTATATGACATACTAAATATAGGTAATTTAATGGATCGAGAGTGATCAAGGTAATAAAACTTGACCATATATGTACAAGGTAATAAATTTGAATATTTGAATATTTCTATTAAGGAAAATCATTTAAGTCAACCATACATATATAAGTAATGAATTTGAATATTTGAATGAGGAATATTTTGTATCTCGACCATACATGTATAAGGTAATGAATTTGAATAGAGAATATTTGCATTTAGAGAAATTAACGATTAAGATTAGGTAATAAAAGATTCAGTTTAGCCAAAGTCATCATTATATGAGCCCTTATTCGCTTCTCCGTTTCACATTCACTTGATTTTCAAAATAAAGCAAACAAATTCCCATCAACCATAGGTTGTTACCATTGCTAGGAAATGGGAAAGGAAATATAAACAAAAAGATTAAACCTGCCATCTCTAAGAATAAAAAAATGGTTTTAATCAAGCTCCACAAATCTAAGTGACTAAAACATTCTCTAATTTACTCCCGAATCCGTTTAGATTCAGATTTGATATGTGTTGTTAGCTTTAAACATTGTTAGACATGTTTTAATGATTGAAATGATTTTATATACGTTTGATGATTTAAATGAATAAATTTTTGTTATGTTTTAGGGTAAAATAAGATTTGAGATTCTCTAAATGTCATGAAATTTTCATATGATGTTTATAACATTAATATAGAGACAAGATTTAAATTTGATAATTTTTGTATAAATCCATAATTAATTATGATTTTTATAAGTAAAAATGGCTAATTACATGCATAAATTAATATTTAAAAATAATAAATTGATTGTTTTGCTTAAACTTTTTTTACTTGGAAGAAGATATTTTGGGATATTAGCGAATTCTTGAGATTTTTTCCATTAATTTAGTTGTTATGAATTAATTGGTAAAGAAAATGTTGCCTTAATTAATAAAAAGTAATTAAAGAAAAGATTATTCAATGGAGCTAAATTTTTGGATTAGTTAGAAAATATAGTTACAAGATAAAGTAGGCATTGATAAGTTACTTATATGTTAAATGTTATTACTCAATTTAGACAAAATATCGTTTTTCACTTAATTATAGATTTTGTATCATGACATATGATAGCTCTGCTTGAACGCTAGCCCAAGAGTTGGCTTTTAAGATCTTAAATACTATACATTTGATGTCTCTTTGCTAAACACTCGGGGGCTTTAAATCCTTGACCCTCAATAGCTTTAATGTCAAACTTTCAATAGCTTTACAAGTTTAGCATTCGATATCTTTAAAATGTGGCTTGTAATACCCTCTATATAAGGCTCATGCAATAGTTACATAATTTCAGCATGCGTTAGCTTTGCAATTCTAACATGCGATAGCCAGCAAAACTAATATTTGTAAGTAAAATAAGTGAACTTTTATTACCACCTCGGAAGCCACCATTAAATGTGGTGGTCAAGCATTTAATAGGGAAGAAATGACCATAGAGGATAATAAGTTAGAATATAAAATGAGAATAAGAAACTTATATTAGAAATTCTAACCTAAAAATAATAATAATGTTTAATGATGAAAACATCAGTATGAGACCATAAGTGACAACCGAAAGTCCATACATGATAAATGATGAGAATTTCAATGTGTGGCCATAACTACCATCCAAATGTCTATTCATGACAAATGATGAGAACTTTGGTGTGATAACGTAAGTGGCATCCGAATGTCTATTCATTACGAATGATGGAAACTTTAGTGTAAAGCCAAAAGTGGCATCAAAATGTCCATTCATGACAAATGACGAGAACTTTGGTATAATAGCATATGTGGCATCCATGAGACTATTTCCAATATGAGGACAAATTAGGTGATGTAAGGCCATAAGTGGCAACCAAAAGTCTTTTCATGACGTGATTCCTAAATAGTATAGTTAGCCCGAGAATGAAAACTGAACACCTTGATTGATGAATTAAATTAGGATGCGGTAAGTAAGAAAGACACTTATAAATATAATGAAGATGTTAACTATGTCCATGTGAAGAGGTTTACTCTTCTTGGTATGTTTATGTTTAATAACGAGTGAAAAACTAGTTCCGTCTAAGGAGAACAATGTTGCAGATGCTTTAGGGAGAAAGCAACATAATTAAGTAGTAGCCATGATTGGGGAATGGAAGACACTGAAGATATTGGCATCTTGTGGAGTGCACTATAGAATGAATGTAGGATCCAATCATGATCTATGTGTCTTAACATGTCTGGAAGTACACCAAACCGCAATGGATAGGATTATTGAAAGATAAAACGAGGGCCTATTATTAGTAGAGAGAATTAGCTAATTGGAGATGGGCATTTATGTTGAGTATTTGAGATAGACTCGATTGGATGGATTAGGAAGAAAGGAAGAACTTGTGTTCTAAATATAGGAGTTCTTCAAAAAGAGGTATTGGAGGAAAGTCATCGGTCCAAGTTTATAATTCATGCTAGAGGAACAAAGATGTACCATGAAATGAAGTGAATCTTTTTTTGGGAATGAATAAAGAGATACATCGGATAATATGTGAAAAAAAATGTATTACATTTCAACAAGCGAAAACTGAGCATCAGAAGCCAAGTGGTTTACATCAACCCTTGTAGGTATATAGGTATGTAACATCCCCCATTTGGAGGCCCAAAACTAACCACTATAGATGCTGCATTCATCTATAATTATTATTTTTCGGTGACCAAATGTGGTAATGTTAGATACATTGATATACCAAAAACACATGGATATGAAAAATTTTAAACTCAATTTTAAAAAAGATTTCTCATTCCATTTCAAATCGCATTTTTAGATTCATTACATGATCGCAGTTCGTAAACCACGTTCAAAGAAATATAATTATTACAAATCACGCTAAGAGCGACATATGAAGTTGCCCTCTTGGTTGATTACAGTCTAAATATAGGCACTAAGTAATTTTTCCATTACATCCAATTACACAGCGGAATCAAACAGAAAGAACTCCTAATAGCTAGCTTGCCTTCTACATATCTTCGGAAGCTTATTCGTCTAAACAAGAACCTAAAAACCTTAGCTCTCAAACTACTCAAAATCAATTGAGCACCCGAGAGTTTAAGGGAAAAACATAAACTTCGAGTCAGACAAAAAGTCTAGTGTGAATAATAACCTATCATCTCAAACCATGTAGATATTTAGTGAGACCATGCCGCTTAGCAGAATGGGTTTTCCCCTCACTAGTATCTTAACCCAATTTATAATAACCATATACTATGCAACTACATTCACATTGGTTAAGACATATCAAAATAAAATGTATCATGATGATATGAAAGCATGCAATATGTTCTAGGCTTCCTGTCCCTATTCACCTGACTATCTATCTCAAGTTTCACTTCCTACGGTCACTATCAACCTATTAGTTTTCATAAGCTGACAATAACATGTTTAATACTTCATGTATTTCATATCCACTTTCATAGTTTTCATAGGATCACTATGAACCTATTAGTTTCTACCAATACTATTATCCAATCATAGTTTTCATGGGATCACTATGAACCTATTGATCTCTTTCAATAACTTATTCCGGACATAATTTTCATGAGATCTCTAAGAACCTCTTGGCTCCTGCCAATAATAATTCCCATAACATAGTTTTTACAGGCATATTAAGAACCTGTCTAAACCAATAATCCTTTGATCAGCCTTAGGCATCCTATATTCTGTTGACCTCATGGATGTAATTCTACTCACACAGGAGTTAAATTCAATGTATATTCACTACTGGGTCAACCTAACCTGTTGTTCTACCCTTAACACCCTAAGGTGCAGTTATGGTTTATAAATGAAGCGATTTGGTTACACATGCATTCATGGTAACTGATCAAATAATACAACAATATGAACATCCACTGTTAAATTCCTTGTATTCCTTTTTCTAATGAAACATGGTAAATACTCTTAACCCACTATCATTAGCAAGAAAAGATTTCCCTAAAATTTCAAAGTTAAATGCCCTTTCAAAACTCTTTTACATTGCTATGGGTTTTCTTTGAAAATGAGATTGGTTTCTCTAATTTGAAAACTAAGGCTTTCGACTTCATCCTTTGTATCATTGTGACATCATGAGTTAACCTCCATCACTCTCCTTTCGACATTGTAAAGCAACCAAGCCTTCCATCCTCTTTTGTTTAACTAATGAGTTAAAAGCAAGCGGCCATGCCCCTTTCACCACTCTACTTTAGCTGGCAGGACCGTTCAAATTCATTGCCTAAAATTTTGGACATCCTCTTTCGAAACCATGAAATATATCTTCAGAACACTTGGAAACATTCCTTTCGAAACACTTAAAAACATACCTTTCAAAAGTATTGGGTTCATACAAAAAAGTATTTCAGTGACTTCAATCATGTCGAAAGGTATGAGAGTGACACTCTTCTTTCGCAAGTATAAGTTGAAAGAAAAACAGTCGCAATGGTTGCAGACGGGTATTGATCCAAAACCCCACCCTCCAAACTCATTGATTTAAAGAGTTATGAAAGCGGCCTCTTACTAGGGCTAAAGGTTTTAATGCGACAGCTAGGGTATCGAAGGGGATCAAAAGCAGCAACCCTTTCATAAGCATACTTTAAACAAAGGCAGTCCATAGGATTAAAAGCATTGAAAGACAACTTCATCCCTTCCGAATGCATGCCTTCGCCACCCAATTCCCTTCCATCCAAACTCAATGCACCACATACCAAGACTCTTGTTATTGTGTGTATAGGTTTCGACGGTGCCAAAAGGGTTGTATGGTGACGGAAGCAAATACGGTAAGTAGCGAAGCTGTAATTATTTTAAAACTGAATTTTTGTCTTTAAAGTAAGTCCTCTTTACCTTACCAACATTATTTATCAAAATTTTGTTGGCTATGAAATCTTTGTCATATACGCTTCTGAAAAACTACTGCACACATTAACTTAAAATATTTGAAACATTTTATACTTAACAAAATAGCCTAAAATAATAAATAACAATCAAGCCCCTCTGGTTTAATTAATTTACTTACCTCAGTAAAGCACTTAGGAAAATTCTCAAAAATCACAATAATTCACATTAAATATGTTTTCCAACATATATAAATTTTAGAGCCAAAAATATTATTTAATTGCCTTAAATAATTTAAACCCGAATTACCTAGTTTATCTCATAAAAATTAACAATAAATCCATAATTACTTAGAAAATTATGAAACTTGAAACTCACTTCTAAAATAATATTTTTGACCATACATCAAAAATGCAATTCATTTGGATATCATACGATAGGTTTTCTTATCTAAGCATACCATAAAATACTTATTAAATCAGATAAATTATCAATAAGCATATATATTCATTTAATCTATCAAAACATATCATCATTCATCCAATCATACAGTTTAAAACCTCAACCCAAACTAAATCATTCAAGATGACTTATATGAGATGGTTTAGATCATTATTCACCTTGTTTGGATAAATAACTTAAGATTTGTTCTTGCTTTAATCTTTCTAGCTTGAATCTTAGCCTCTAAATGAATTTTTTCTCCTCTTTTTCTTAAGATTATGGCTGGCCTTCAACTCTTTTTTTTTTTTTTTTTTATGTTTTTGGTATATGAAAATGTGAATTGGAACGAGGTAAGGTATCTAATGGTTATGGTATATGGCTATTCCTATTTTTCCCTTGTTTTATTCTCTTAAATTTCTAATTTATAAATCACACTTA
This sequence comes from Allium cepa, assembly GCA_030765085.1. NCBI lineage: Eukaryota > Viridiplantae > Streptophyta > Magnoliopsida > Asparagales > Amaryllidaceae > Allium > Allium cepa. Next base: position 253,624,533 of record CM060939.1, read on the forward strand.
TAATTTCATTTGTCAACCATAATTAGTTTCTAAATCTCAATTCCCTTATCACTTGAACATCTACATTATTCTCTTTAATTTATCTAATTAAATTTCCTGAATACCTTTATTTAAAATTAGGGGTGTTACAGGGTAATAGCTGATAAATTGATTAAGAACACCCATTTTATCCTAATCGACAAGGATGGCAACCATCTTAGCAAAGCTATATATGAAGAAAGTTAAGACTGCATGGGATTCTAAGCACTATTATTAAGAACTATTATTAATGATAGATATACATTATTCAATAGTGGCTTCTGAAGAAGTTTGCAGAGTGCATTCGTACCAAGTTGAACTTGAGTATGGCTTACCACCCACAAACCAAAAGTCAAACGAAAAGGGTGAACTGTATGCTAGATGATTTACCGGGGCCATGTGTCTTAGATCTCAAAGAGTCTTAGGAAGGTCATTTACATCTGATAGATTTTTCCTACAACAATAGTCACCAGTTGAGTGTTGGAATGGCACCATTTAAGGTGCTTTATAGGAAATCGTGTAAGTCGGTTGGATGCAGGAGATAGACTCGTGTTAGGACCCAACTTGGTAAGAGATGTCACCGAGGAGATAGAATTGACTCATGCTAGGATGAAATTTGCACAATTGAGGCAGAAAAGCTACAATGACGAGTGGAGAAAATAGCTAGAGTTCGTAGTAGGAAATCATGTATTTGTGATCATTTCACCGATGCGAGGTGTTATGCGCTTTAGGAAGGCAGGGAAATTGGCACTAGATATGTAGGCCCATTTCCAGTGATTGAGAGGATCAGTAAACTCATGCATGGAGTCTAGTTACCACCTAGTTTGGTAGATATAAAAAATATTTTTTAGAAATCGCGTTTATGGAAATGTATGCATGACTTGAGTAGTTAATATTGGACAATATCGTTGATATATCATCGATATATCTCATATACCTCCTCAGCCTACATTTTTTCTAAAATATTGATTAAAATATTGTTAGCGATATATCACCTGATATTCAATGAAATCTCAATCCAAAATTTTGTGCAGAATACCCAGATATTCATGGTTGTAAGTATCTATTTTATGTATAGTTAGTGACAATGTGCAAACCATATTCAAAATTCGAACGTAATAACTTTTCAGTTTTGACCATTTTTTAGTCTTCTTTGTTAGTCTTTCAATAAAGACAACTTTACTTCTTCCAATTATTTTTTAAGTTTTATTCTGTGTGAACACTTTATCACTAGAAACAAGATTATGTAAGAGCTACATCTCTTATTAGGTAATTTCTTTATTCATTATTTCTTATTGGTTAGTTAGCTTGTGAAATTTTTTTTTGTTTTAGTTTTTATCATGCGCTAAAAATTGAAAGTATAAGGGCAGCAAAGCTATATATTTGGCATATTGATAAAGAATGGGCTGGAAGTAGTAATCGATGTTAAATCAAAATTACTTATAATTTATATGTGAAAATGAAAATGATGACTATAAATATTAAAAAAATTAAAAATAGTAGAGATGAATAAAGAAACAAAGAATATAGTATAAAAATAAGAAAACAATAAAGATACACTTTTTACAAATTTTTTGATTTTTATGAGCCTATTTTAAGACTTTTATCTAATAGAAAATCCCAATAAATATATTGTGGTATGTAAACTATATGCAATCAGTTTTAGTGATAGTTTCGCAACATGGATCCAAATATCTAAAAGTTTAACAGCATTATAAAATTTTAACATATTACAATATCATTTACAACATGTTATAGACTTGTCCAATAATTACTAATATTATAACCATATTTTGAAATTTTTATAAAGGTGCTTGATCTATATGTAATCGACAGTGACATTAACTACTTAGGCATGACCCTAGTACATTAGTGTATCGAGGGAGATTAAAGACTTGTTTATAGAGCCAGACTTAGCTTATATCAAAAGTCAAAAGAGATATTAGGTCGTGATGTGAAAGAGTTATGAAACAAGAACTCTAGACTTGTCCACATCCTATGAAGTGATGATGTAGATGATTGTAATGAGAGATAGAGAAAAGATTAAAAATGTTTATTCCAAGTTATTTTGACATGTATGATTAGGCATATATGTTTTGTTATATAAAACAGTAATGATACTGAAATGATTTTGTTATATGACATTATCATCTGCTTGTAGTGGGTACTGATACATTATGATTGTTGATTTTTGATTTACATTAGTATAGAATTAGTATAACTATTATGCTTGCATGTAAACTGAGTTGATGACAATGGTAATAATCCTGCCTTATTTGAATTTAAGGATGAAATTCTTATAAGGCGGGGGAAAATGTAACACTGCATATTTTAGAGAGCCATAATATGAGGGAGATAACTAATTATATAATTTTTATGAAAAATTAAGAGAACTAAGTTGAAAGATTTAATAAAGGAGATTTAAGTGAGTAAATATGGAACACCTCGAATATAGATAATTTAATGGAATGAGAGTGATTATGGTTATAAATTTCGACCATATATGTATAAGATAACGCATTTGAATATTTGAATTAAGGGAAATTAATAAACTCAATCATACATATGTAAGGTAATGAATTTGAATATTTGAGTTAAGATATTTGCATTTAGGGAAATAATGAATTAAACTAGGTAACGAACTCGACCATACATGAATAAGGTAATGAATTTGAATATTTGAATGGAGATTATTTGCATTTATAGAAATTAATGAATAATAGTTGGTAATACAGGATTTAACCTAAGCCAAAATCATTATTATATAAGCCCTTAACCTATTCGCCTCTCTATTTCGCATTTGCTTCATTTTCAAAATTAAATAAATAAACCCCTATTATTATTAAGCAACCACCTTTGCTTGGAAAAGGAAAGGAAATCAAAACTAAAAAGGGAAGCTTTCATCTCTAAGAGGAAAATGAGGGTTTTAATATGCTGTAAAATCTAAGTGAGCAAAATTTTCTCTAATTAACTTCCAAACCCATTTGGTTTTGGATTTGATATGTGTTAGCTATTTTAATTATTATTAAACATGTTTTAATGATTTGAAATGATTTTGTAGGTGCTTAATAATTTACACACACACACACACACACACAAAAATTGGTCATGTTTTAGGGTAAAACATCTCAAAATGTCATGAAATTTTAAAATAATGTTTTAAGTATTAACATAGAGACATGTTTTAAATTTCATAACTTTTGGGTAAAACCATGATTAATTATTAAATTTTTAAGTGGAAAATGGCTAATTTTAGGCATAAATCAATACCTAAAAGCATTACAATTAAATATTTTTTGTTACAGGTGGAAGAAGATATTATGGAGTTTAATGAATTTTTGGGACTTTTCTATTAATTTTCGAATTGTTATGAATTAATTAGTAAAGAAAATGTTACCTTAATTAATGATAAGTAACCAAGGAAAACATTAATTAATGGAGCTAAAATTTCAAATTAGATAGAGAATTCTATTACATGGTAGAAGTAACCATTGAATAAATGACATGTGTATTAGTTAGGTTAAAAGTTATTTCTTTATTAAGGAAAATATCATTTTTCACTTAATTATGCATTTGCCATCTAGACTTAAAATAGGTCTACTAAGACATGCGATAGCCCATGTTTGGAATCTTGATGGCTTAAAAACTAGACATTCAACAGCACTATTGTTAAACACTCGATAGCTTTAAAGTCTTGACCCTTGATAGCTTTTAAGTTAGACTTTCGATAGTTTTATAGGCTTATCATTTGATGGATTTGAAATGTGGCTTGCAATAGCTTCTATAAATGGCTCAAAATTTGATAGCTTTAAACTATGAAATGCGATAGCACTATATCAACAAGCATTAGCTTTGCAATTTTAACATCTTATAACCAATAACACTAAGATTTTATAAGTAAAATAAATGAACATTTATAGCACCATGGAAGCTGCCTTAAAAAGTGATAATTTTCATAGGGATGAAATGACCATAGAGGATAATAAATTATAATATGAAAACTTCTTAAAATTAGAAGTGGAAAATAATCTTGGAAAGGCTAAGTAGAAACAAATAATAACCTTTAATGATGAGAACTTCAGTGTGAGGCCACGGGTGTCATCCGAATGTGTATTCACAATAAATGATGAGGATACGGTGTGAGGCCATAAGAGTCGTACAAATATCTATTCACAACAAATGACGAGAACTTACCGATGAAGCCATAAATGGGATTCAAATGTATATTCACGACAAATAACAAAAAATTCCATGTGAGGCCATAAGGGATAGAGCTAGGGTACGCCCTAAGGCAATTATTTAATTTCCTACATATATCTAACTCAATATCCAATCTTTTTGATTAAAAGCATGTATGATCCAAAAATCATACAGTCGTACTAGATAAATATAAACATATTCGGCTAATAAGGCCTGGATGATAGCCCAATGGTTTTTTAGGTGGTCCGTTCACCCTCTAAAACATTAGAGCATAGGTGTTAGGCTAAAATACCACAACAGCTATTAATTACAAATACAAGTGCCTAAACACAAATTGCTGAACAAAGCAAGCACTGATGCCCAAAGACCGCAATTCCAAAAAGAAAAGAACAACATTACAAATTCAAAATATTCCAAAAGGTAGACCGAAGCTACCGACATTTCTTGCTGGCATCAAAACAAAGCTGAAAATTCCACAAAAACATGCATTTCAAATAACTACATTTGCAAAACGATGACAGCAACATCTGAAACTTAGAAATTGCAAGAAGATCAAGAGCAATGAACAGTAAGAGGAAAATTTGCCACAGTAAGCACACATCAAAACATCAACTGAACTGCCCATTAAGCACAACCACACCAAAAGGCCCTACAAGCTGCACATGACCGTCCTCATAGAGCAAAATGATGGGGATGAAAGGAGGCAAGGCTTCATCCCCAATATGGCTTACAACAACAAAAACATGAAGCCATTCAAAAGCAACTAGAATATATAATTACCAAGTGACCAATAACGCTAAATTCCAATAAACCAGCAAAAACCAAGTAATATTAACATGACTAACAAACTAGCAAAAACCAAAATGCAGATTCGAACAAATCAAATACCAACTAATACACATCTAGCCAACCAACAAATATATAGGATTAGTACCCAAGCACATAGTGACCAAAACACTGCAACACAAACGGGATAAAGACAGCAGACGAGTGGAACATACATGAGCATGATGAGAACCATATGCATCTTCATACGGAAACATAGCTGTTGAAGTAATCATAAAGGAATTGAAATAAAGAGCCAAAATAATCAGGATGAGAACACAAATATCAAATCCTACCCAAATACTGATAGCGAATTACCTAAAACCCAAAGCTTTGCAAAAGCTCACCCAACCACTAACAAAGGCGAATAGAAATTGAAAAAGCCTAAACAACTAAGACAAATAGATACAAAAGTAATTTTCTACATCTAAAAGCTAAGCCAAAGTCTCAAAAGGGTTTCAGAAATACTAAGCGAAAGAAAGGAGACATTGGTAGCCAACATAAGATCTAAGGAGGAATGCCAAAGAATACTTGAATCTCATGCAAAGAGGAGGTGTGGAGTCGCAAAGAAAAACAGGAAGCTTGTAGCAATGGAGAAAGCTTAGAAGTAATAGGAAAAGAGAGAAGTGAAATTGATGAAACGAAATGAAGAAAGAAGAACTAGCGACGGTGTAACGATCGCGATTTTCGACTCATGAAAGTCGACATTAATACGTCCACTATATCAACTGCCGAGCAATCGAGTGCCGGAAAACCATACCGTTAGGGTTAAAGAAGAGGTAGAAGGTAGAAGAAGAAAGAAAGAAAAGCAACAAAACAATATCAGAATCTCACAATCGCAGCGGAATAACATATAATAGATAAATGAATATCTTTAAAACAAAGAACTATCTCAGTTATTACATTACATCACATCATCATCAGAGTGTACAACAACAATATACAACACAACAAAACAATGGACAATTATACAAACATGTCCTTACAAGTGAATTTACAGCGGAAAGATAATATCATATACAAGTAATACGTCTCGCCAACCAGCTCGCCACTTGAGCTCCATAGCACTTCTGAATCCAGAATAACCTGATAACCTGTTTCTAGGCTGCCCGTGTGGAAAATTTTGGGCACCTAGAGTTTAGAAAGGGAACAATAAACTCCAGGTCAGTCATGGGACTGGTGTGAGAACTTAAATCAGTTTATCTTTTAAAACAACAACAACTCAAAGGAAGTGAAAGAATATCTGCAATGCTTTTGGAAAATGAAGCCTCCCGCCACACACACAATGCAAACGCAGAATTGGAGGAGATTTCGCCTTATGATAGTCAAAGATGCTTACTATGCAAAACAAATCATTTTTGATATTAATATTAGTGCATAGTGATGAAAACATTTCAAAAGTATAATATAAATCTTAGCCAGCATAGGTACCATTATAGTATGCCTACTATAGCTACCATATTAAATGGCAGGTTCTACAACTAAAACCGTACAAGGCTCGTATTGTTTCTTTGGATTTCCAACAAATGGTCAGGCTAAGGAACTTCCTACTGCCATATGGGATTGCCTTTGGCGAGACGTCCCGAGAACCTACCCGGATCTCTGCCAACACAAGGCCGGGTTACCTTTGTAACTAAGTAACTACTACTCGAGTATGCCACTCCCCGGTCCTTTGGGACCTTTATCCGAGGGCCCTCTATCATAAAGCAACAACCACACAGAAAATGAGATTGGAGCAACCACATAGGTTAAGCATCAGGGCTCCATACCTGACACCACCCTTTTCCAGAAGGAAATGACATACCCTAAAGGGAGCGACCCTCATAACCTTGCCGCATATTCCTGTTTTGACCATTTCCGGGGTGTGAGGTCCGACGAAGTCTCGTCCACAAATCTAGGCACAAAGCCATGCTTTGATCAACAAATGATCAATAAATAATCATCACACAGCAACACTCAGCATGCCACATTACCAAATTGGGAGTATATCGCTGATAACCTTCAACTACAAAACCTCTAAACTCGTACGTCTCAAAGAAGGGTGTTAAGCTAAGAGAATAAATTCTCCGCCACCAATAGAGATGTATTTGAAAGAAATCTGCTTTATATCTCAAAATGTAATGTCAGAAACGCAACCATACAAGTTTGTTCCGGGTTCGAACAGAACCGACGACACTTCAAAAGAAGCCCTTGCAATCCGGGTATTCACAATCCCGATCGAATTTCCCATCACAAAGGAAATCTCCATACCGTAGCTAATGGTGCAGAGACAATCGATAGGTCATCCTATCATTTTCACAAATACCCAGTCTTCAACGCCGGTCTTCAATGTTATCCATTTCGTCGTATCACTATTCGGAATGGGTAATCCGAATAACGAGCGCAATAATTTAAAAATAAGTGTAGCATTCAATTTCAACCAATTCACAGCAAATAGCCATTTAAGGGTCAATATTGATAGTCGGTTATTTAACTATCAATCAATATTCACAACATAACCAGATTCCAAATATTCTTCCCAAATTATTTATTTTCAAAATATCTTTATAAGATATATTTTCCACACTTCAACCATTTGAAAACAAATTTCAAATCATTTTTCACCTTTCAATCTTTGAAAAAAAATTCAAATCAATTTCCTTAAATGGAAACACTTCCAAATAGTTATTCATTTTCACTGGAAATCTGCCGAGTTCAAATACTTTAAAAATAACTTATATTACTTATCCAAAAATATATTTGGAAAACTCTTTGGAACAAAACTATTTTTCTTTAAACACTTTGTTTAAAATATTAGTTATAAAAATATTATACCAATATATTATATATAACTTAGGTCCAAACTACTTTTCTCCAACATAAAATTAGTAGACAGAGTATAATTATTTAAATAACTATTTTCTAAAACAATTATTGATTAAATCTTAGAAATAATCATTTCAAAAATCAACTTAATAAATCTTTACTTAAAGGATTTAAAACAATTTAAGAAGTTAATTTCTCCAAAATATTCTTTTCAAAACCAATTCTAGAATTTTATATACATATATTTCAAAACTATTCAGAAAATCTTATTCGGCTTCCCAGGGAGAATACACTTTCATCTCAAAATGGTTCATTCAAACCAATTAAATAAATCCTTACCGATTTATTAAATTTACGTTCCAAATCCGCGAATTTATTTCCACACTTTTAAAAATAAATCAATGTTTATTTTCAAAACAAATTCCCTTTATAAATTTCCATTGTGAATTTACATTTCCAAATATTCACTTTTTATACGATTTTTCAAATCGATTTCAATTATTCACTTTCAACACCAAATCAACTTTCAAATTGATTTCCAAATATATTGCAAATACCAAACCAATTTCTAATTTAATTTTCCAAACATTTATTTCAAACACCAAATTTATACCGGAATTAAATTTATAAATTTATTTCCTTTGAAATAAATTCCTTTATCCCTTTCAAACTATTTAGAATCCGAATTTTTAAATAAATCCTTTAACTTATAAACAATATTATACTAAATCCACTTATTTAGCCTTTTCCCCATATTTTGGAATTTTATTCAATAGGATTAAAATAAACTTTACCCTTTTAAAATCCATTTATTTAAATTAATCCAATTCCCAAAAATAAATTTTTACTAAAATTTTCAACTTGAATTTTCAAAAATCCAATTTTATTTATTTCCGGTATCTAACGATACAAAAAAAAATATTCGGCTAAATTTTAGCCTTCAATAAATTTCAATCACAATATAACCATACACAGATTATAAATAATCAACACATAACATTGAAACAAATTCAAATGTTTTGAGGAATCCAGTTGGATCCCTCCAACCTGTTTTCCCTGCATCCACAGATGTTAGCATAATACCAATTCCACTTCGAGGTGAAATATCGCGGTATATGGGATTTATAAAGTATTATCCGCTATTATGCGGCGCAATAGGGTCTCATCCACTATATAATGTGGAAAATCAACTCCAAATACATATATAATACCAATTTCACATCAAGGTGAAATATCGCGGTATATGTGTTTAATAAATAACCTCCACTTAATATGTGGCGTATATGGTCTATTTCAATACAACAGATAATAATTTATCATCCAAACACATAATCAAGCAATTTTAAATCTAACTATTTAAATTTTAAATCGAAACAATTCGATTGAGTGAGAAGTTCTCACCTTGAGTTTCCGATAACAGTTGTAGCGTTTGTTTCGAATAAAATTAAACACGCGTTTAATTTTACCCGAAATTATCACTAGCTCCAAATGACTCCAAACCAGCTTCATTGCGTAGTGCTCGTCAAAACGAACCCGACGTGATTCGTTTCGTGCGTTTTCGACCTCGTATGAAAAAGATATGTTATTTCAAAGTTCGAACGAATTTAAATATAAAAATTTACACTTTCTTTTATTATTTTATAACCTCTATGCATCATAGCCGTTAGATTTTGAACCCTAGAATCCAGGCCATGAATTCCTTCTTCTCCCCTTCACGCGCAACACCCAGGGTTCGAACGCAACCCAACGCCGCCGCTTGCCACCAATTTTCGCAAACCCTACGTTCATCTTCACGCCGATCCAACACCATTAATTCGAAGCTCCAGGCGCCACGCATCACTGCCCCATACCCGGTTGGACTCGGCCTGTCCAATGCGTTGAAAATTGCACACGAACATTGGCCATTCACACTTGATTTGCCGCCACGTCGAGCCACTATTTCCGATCACAACCGTTGGAATTAAAGATCTCAGTGCCCACTACAAATCTCCAGTTGAAGATTTCTTGAATTGATGCGTGGATTAGAAGGAAATCGAGGAAGAATTCGGGAGTTTTTCGGCCATTAATGATGATAGTGGCGGCCGAAACCCTAGGGGTGGTTTTGTTTGCAAATTGAAGATAGTGAAGTCCATTTATAAAAAATTTGCCAAAAACACTATCCATCGTATTTTTCCGAACTCCAAACGAAGCATGCCAGCTGATGTTTCTAGGGTTTTACCCACGTTCCGGACACAATGGAATAGGTATCGAGAGCCAATTTGATCATATGTGTGAGTTATGGAAATAAATGATCAAATTTAAATTAAATCGATTAAACAAATTTCTATGCTTTTGGCTTGCCCCGGACAAACCGTAAATCTGATTGACACGAAATTTGAAACCATACAATAGTATAACATTACGGATTCGATGAAACTAGTTTTGTCGAAATCTGAGACTGTTTGAAAAATGACTATTTTTAGTCGTCAATTAAATATTAAAATATTCAATTTCTGCAATTTAACTTTTAATTCAATTTTAAAAGTTCTATAACATCATTCTAACTCTAATATGATTTAATACAACTTTATATATCATTTTTAATCACATTAAACCCAAACTCCAAATTTTTCTGTAATTTCACATATTAAATTATCGATTTAATTATCCAATTAAATCCAGATATTCGAAAAATAAATTATTCGACTTGCAAATTTTACTTGTTAATATTTAAAATCAATAAAATATATGAATTTCAAAGAACAGAAATTCTGGGTCGTTACAGACGGAAGAAAATTGGGGAAGCCCTAGTCCCTATTGATGCAAGCATCTTCTGCTTCCAAAATTATATCTTTTAAAATAACTCAATAACCAATCTTGTTTGAAATAAAAGATGTTTTCTTCTATTATATACTTGATGTAATGTGTTATATTAATCAATTAATTTAATTAAAAGCATATTTAATTGAATGTCCATAAATGATATATTTTGTGATAGTGGCTACAAAATGTTGTAACCATGACTAAATTTATCACAATGAAAATAAATATACCATTTTAAATATTCTTAGTCAAGATGTATTGAGATTGGATATCAATACATTTGTCGTGACTAGAGTATATATCGTTCTCCAATTATTAGGCAATGTATTACTCATGGTTACTGGGGCACCGAAGGGTTACGTATTGATAGTATTGGATAACTATGGGATGACTCACTCGATAATTTTCTGCTTTTAATATAACTTAGGTCAAATAGAAAATATTAATGTGATTAAGTTACACAATTCTTTGACTTGAGAATACTATTGATCTTCGATATGAAAGCTTTGCTTTGATATAGTCAAATCATGGCATGACGTCCATTAGGTGACAATAGTTGGGTCGAGGATAAATATTGGAAGTGAAACACTATTGAATAGAGGATTCATCTCCTGCGTTATATGTGTTTAATACCATGGTCAACTCAAAGTCAAAGTCTTTGACCAGATAGGTCAGTTAATAATAACTGTTATTATTGAACCAAGGACTTTGTTTTTGAACTACAAACTTGAATAAGGATGATATTAGAATTATTGACCACTACCAAATTACATAAGTCCAAAGTGATATAGCTTTGACAAAGGGAATTGGTGTAAATAAAAGTCACAAAAGGGTAATGCTTAACAAAGTAAAATTGGATTTTACCGAAACCAAGTAAGCGATAAATTTGGCGAAAATATCACACTACCTGCTAAGTGATATGTGAATGTTAATATTCGAATAGTTCAATATTAATCGTTGACCAAATTTATGCTTAATGAGTCACAACAAGAATGATGAATTCTCCTCCAACCAAATGATTTAATTAATTTGTAACCATTATAAACTAATTAATTGAATTAATATTTATGATATATTAATTATAAAATTTGATTTGGTTTGATGAAAAATATTAAGAAAAATATTTATAATAGTTATAAATATATTAATCGATATGCGACATTGATACACGTTTAAATTGGATATATATGCAAAATAATTATTTGGGCTTTAAATGGGTTTGTGTCCCATATGATGGTCGATTGGTTTGGCTATGATAGGAAAGGATAGGTGCAGCCATATAATGGCTTGTTGGTGGGCTAGATTAATATAAATAAGTCAGGAAGAATGGGTAAAGTCTAGATCCTAACTTCTCTCCCTTTTTTCCTCTATATAAACATCTAAACCTATACCTACTAGGGAGTTTTTTCTTGCCTCCAAACCTTTTTATTTCTGGTGAAAATCAACTTGTTCCATCCTCCATTAATCCAAATTCAAATCAAATCAAATCAGGTTCTATTCGGTAGCTTTTGGTCAATGGTTCAAGGACTAGCACTCTGTTGAATAAAAAACTGCTTCAAGGGGTACATGTTCTCATTTCAAGGTGTACTTTAAGGCACTGGGAGGGAGGTACATTCTGATTATTATTAAATTATTTATGCTTAGTCATTATGTTTTATCATATACATGTATTTTAAATTTGTTAGTTAGATGACGATTCTGGTATGCATTGATATTCTTATAAAGTTGATATTCTGGTATGCATTGATATTCTTATAATGTTGATATTCTGGTATGCATTGATATTCTTATAAAGTTGTTTGGTATATGTATGTATAAATTAAAATAAACTATTATTAAATTAATATATAATATTTAAATATATGTAGTTTATAATTAATTACAACATCATACTTTAATCAAATATGATCATATAATTTTACGTGGGGCTGTGATAATTTTCGACAACGATAAAATAATTTTAATTATATTTTATTATTGTTTAAATCAATCCACCACATAAATTAATTATATTATTTCAAATATATTATGAAAATTATACATATGTTTTATAAAATAATTTTTTCAGTAAAGGCAGTCTTGGAATAAAATAAAAAAACATTTTTTATTCTTAAATTAATTTTCATATTGTAGCCGAAATTAGAAAAATCATTTTAAAATTAATTTCAAACCAAAATATTGTGAATATTTTTCAAAGCATAAAATTTCTTTTAGGAGTTACTGGAAATTTAAAACTCGAAATAAAAATTGAAAATTTATTTTTAATTTATTTTAATATTTTTTTGAATGGATATCTAAATAAAATATATATTAAAATTAAAAAATTATTATATTTACAGAGCTTGGCATAAGACTTAGTCAATTATATTTTTCAAAAATATTTTGGTGTATTTTATTAATATATATTATGCATATACATTTATATACATAAATATTTGAAAATAAAATTATTGGTATATATATATCTGTGTGTTTGCATATTACTCACGGTTTAAAAAAAATTAAACATTTATAAATAATTTCCTTATATTTAAATAAGTCTATCATACAATATGTTTATATAATATTAATATTTTATTCATATAATTATACTCAGAAAAATATATACATATATTTATACCCATATAAAATTATTTAAGCAAACTATAATATACACACACATAAATATTTATAATATTTTTTTTTTTTTGAACGGCAAGGAGGGTTGAATGGACCCTAACCATGTTTATTAAACACACAAACAGTAAACAAAACAGAGCAGGCCAAACTGCTCCAACAAACACAGAGATACAACTTAGAATTGAAAGAAAAACACAAGACAAACAAGCAAGAACACAAGTACATACACCAACCCCTTAATCCATAGTATCATACGCAGATTGATGTGAAGCCTTCTCCCTAACCTTAGCTGTAATAACACTGATTAAGGCAGTAGCAGACTTCCTATTGTTATCAAATTCCCTTGCATTTCTCTCTGCCCAAATTGCATTCACGTACACCTTCAATATTAACAAATGCCACAAGGTTGTAGAAGTCATCCACCTAGTCTTCCTGAACAACCTATTCCACTCAGCATCACCATGCAGTATGGTATCATTGTAGCCAGCACTATTGAGACAAGCTTTCCAAATTTTTGATGTAAAACCACAGCCAAAAAACAGGTGGTCAGTATCTTCAGCAACAATATTGCAGAAAACACACCTCAAGTCCACAGTAAACCCTCTACTACATAATTTCACCTTTGTCATCAAAGCATTTCTGAGAGTCTTCCACAAGGAGAAATTGAGGCTATGAGACGTAAAGCTATTCCACACTCTTGAATACCATCTAAATTCAGAGTTACCTGTTTCTCCAATAAGTGCTTTGTAAATGCAAGCAATTGAATGCCTTTCATGTTTTGCTGCCCATACATAACCACCACCAACAGATGGTAACTTGTAGGCTTTCACAGACTCCCATAGTTGATTGATGTTAGGGTTGGAGGTGTAAGGCAACATAATGACACCATCAACACAGTAATCATTAGCACTTGCATTAATAGGGATGCCAGTTTGAATTACCTGATCATAAGTAAGCATGTCATACAATATCACACCTCTTCTCACCCAAGGATCAAACCAGAACCTTGCAACACAGTCAGGGGAAATGATCAGCTGGACATGGGGAAGTAGAATGCTTCTTAGATTTAGGATGGCTCTCCACACCCAGCCACACAGAGGAGATGGATCCATAAGCCAAAAATGTCTATTTCCAAGGTGATGTTTCCTAGCCCACTTAACCCAAATGTTAGGCCTGTCATTAATCAGATTATCAAAGTGCTTAGAAAAGGCAGCTTGATTCCAAATAGGCAAACACTTAAACCCCAACCCACCAAGTTTAAGTGGTTTTTCCACTTTGGCAAAAGCAATAGGAATAAGTTTGGTTGAGTACATATTTCCAGTCCAAAGAAAGTGATTCATAGCTTTCCTAATTTTCTGCAGTAGAGAAGATGGCAGCAAAAAGCATCTGCTCCAATACACTGTCATGGCCTGTATAATTGATTTAATGATAGTTGTTCTACCAGCCTGAGATATCTTGTTGCTTGCCCACCTGTTCATGGCCTCAGTAATTCTTTCAAAGAGTGGTAAGCACGCACTGGTCCCAATTTTCCTCGATGACAATGGAATGCCCAGGTGTATGGTACCATCAGGAAGGTTGGGAAGCTGATAATCATGAAAAATGGTCCGCTTATCAATCTCATTTAGACCAGCCACCAGGAGGTAAGACTTACTGCTGTTGACCTGAAGACCAGTGCAATTCTCAAAGGAGGTTAGAATGTCTTTGAAACAGTTTATAGTGGAGACAGTTGGCTTCATGAAAAGAATCACATCATCAGCAAAGAGCAGCGAAGTAATGTTAGGATTCCTGCATTTGGGATGTAACTCAAATTTATTCAGTCTGACTTGCTTGTTTATAAGTTGAGTAAAAAATTCCATGACAATAATAAACAGATAGGAGGACATTGGATCCCCCTGCCTGATTCCCCTTTTACTTCTGAAATAACCAACATTGCCCCCATTATAACATAGGGAGTAAGATACAGTGGATATACACGTATATATCCAACTAACAAAATGGCAAGGAAACCCCATTAAACTCATAATACCAGTTAAAGCTTCCCAACACACAGTGTCATAAGCTCTTCTGATGTCAAGCTTCATCATAGCTCTAGGAGATACCTGGCTACGACCATACCCATTTAGAAGTTCGTGAGTGACCAACACATTGTCGAGGATACATCTATTGTTCAAAAAAGCAGATTGATTGTCAGATATAACAGATGGAAGCACAAGCCTGAGCCTTGAAGCAATGACTTTAGATATGCATTTGTATATTATGTTACAACAAGCAATTGGGCGAAAGGAATGTAAAGTTGCAGCATGTTTTACTTTGGGCAGAATATTTATAATATTTACATGTAAATAATAGTATATATTTATACATACATACATACATACATACATACATACATATATATGGATAATATGTTTGCATACTGAATGAGCTAACATGTTTGTTGCGATGTAAACTCAGTATCTAGCATGTTGTACCTTGCACGGATTGATATATTACACAAGCACATACAGATATATATGTGTATATGATATGTATATCATAATATAAATGAAATAAAAATCTATCAATTTATGAATTTAAATAAAATAAAAGATTTTATTTAGATATAATTTAGAAATGTTCTGAATGAACTAGACTTCGTAGGTCCAATAAAGATCCAATAGGGGAATTTTTTTTGAAATTCACTAATAACTTCCATTGTAGGCTGGCTCAATTCCAACAACGGTATCAGAGTCCAACGACTTATGTGGTCTAAATTAGTCATGTTTGGATTAACAATTAAGATCATAGCCTAAAGGTTTTCCCTAATAGAAAAGACCCAAATTTGAACTGGGCATTGGGCTAATTTTCAAGATTATTTGAAAATTGAAATGTAGGATTTTAAATTTAAGAAACTAAATTTAAAATAAGATATATATATATATATATATAAAGTTATAATATAACAAAAATTTCAAAATATTTGAAAATATTAGATATTAATTTTGAAATTTTGAAATTTATTAATAAGATTAAAAAAATCAAAATAAATGAGTTAATTAATGAAAAAATAATATGTACTATATATTTAAATATATGTGTTATGATCTTTTTAAATGTTTAAGATATCATAAGTGTGCATGTATGTATATAATGCTATTTTTCAAAACTAATATAATTTAACTAAATAAATTTAATTAAGGGTTAAATAAATAAATAAATAAAAGGTTAAATAAATAAATTAAAGGTTAATTAATTAAAAAATAAATTAAATAAATAAATTAATCAAAGGTTAATTAATTAAATAAAAATACACATTTTTGAGATATGTATGTTACACTATATAGGCTATAATATATAATAATTATTAAATATAAATGTTATATTAAATTATTATAAAAATGATTAAAATGTTAATTCACTAAGATTAATCAAATATGATTTAACTAATATAATATATGCATCAGATTAATATATGAATAATATGAAATATAAAAGGTATATAGTAATAAAATTTGTATTATATGAATGTATAAACTACACGTGGAACATTAAGAAACCATAAATAGACTTAAGGAATAAATACATATGTAAATGTACCATGATTTCTGATGTATCCGACACTTGAATTACTATGTCATTTTATAAGAAATACATTATTCTAAAAGTCGATGTCATTCAATATAATATATTAAAGATTATGCATTTTTGGTATAAAGTTGTCCTCTATCATTTATATATTGATAGATTACTTGCATACTCTATGGTTATTGAGCTTTCCTCAAGTTAGAGAAGTTATGTATAGTACCGTTAATATATTAAATAGATGAGGTAAGATAACCACATGTATTTGTTGAGCTTTCCTCAGGGTAGTTACATTATACTTAGGCCGCTTGTAACAACCCACATATTTTACGATTGTATATTTAAATGTTTCATTAAATATAGCATCGTTAGTCGGATTAAAGTCTGAAATGCTACTTTTTATAAACTGTTGAATTAGGACTCGAGACCACTTCCATTGAGTCTAAAATGGCGTTTGTGACCTTTTTGAGTATAAACATCGATATGTTTGGAGTTGAATAGAATTTTGCTATTTTTCTATCGGGTTTCGGGTTTGGGTTCCAGCTCATTAACCCAAAAAAATGCCCTAACTCCACCCCCTCTCCTCTTCATTTATTTTCATTTCCTAACACTTTCAAGCTAAAGTAAAAATGTGGGAAAGAAAGGGAAATCAAAATTCTTAAACCCTAGTTTACTAGGAAATTCAAATTCAAGCTCCAAAAATTAAAGAGAAGCTTAGGTAAGCATCCTCTTCATCTTCTCCATCTCAATCTCCCTTCAATTTTCAGAAATTCCTAAACCTTAACTTAGGAAATATTTGCTTATAAGCTTAGATTGGAGCTTCTTGAGTTGAAGTTGAAGAGTGGTTGATCTTGCCTTGTCTTAAAGCTTCTCATTTGTTGTTTTTGGGTTTAAAGATGAGTTCTTGAACTCACATCTATGTCTATATATTTCATTGTTGTTAGGTATGAATTTCTAACATCTATTCCATGTTCAATTGCTTTATATTTGAATTGGTTTGGTGAATTTTTCAATTTTGGTGTTTTGAAGTCAAAATCTTTAAAGATCCTACATTGGATGTTTGGACATGTTTTTAGTGGTGTATCGAAAAGACTATAGTGTTGGGTTGTCGATTGACATAAATCCCAAGCATCCATCGCTCGTTCGATTGCATTTCAGTTTGGATTTGCCCTTTTTGGGCTAGGATTATTTTTGCCAAGCAGGAAAATTCAGACGTCTGGTTGAAAAATCCAAACGTCTAAAAGGGTTCTAGAAAAAAAAAAAAGGGCAGAGCTAAAATCCAAACATTTGGAACAAAATCCAAACGTCTAGAACAAAAATCCAGATGTCTGGTTGAAAATCCAGACGTCTGAAATGGCCCTAGAATTAAAACGAGAAAGGAGAAAAATCATATATTTCTCTAGAACCCAAATCCAGACGTCTAGTTAGTAATTTCAGACGTCCGGAACAGTCAATTTTGCCTATTTAGCAGTTTTTGATTGGATTTCAAGAAATAATCAAGGTTCCGTCGTTGAGTGAAAAATGGGAAATTCATGGAAAATTGCAATCCTTACCACGTAATAGTGCATCTATACGTCTTCATCGACGTTGTTTTTAGACTGGAAGACCTAGGGCTAGCTATCAAGACTTTGGACTATCCGGACACGTACTTCTAGAAATAGTTCATGCGTGTTTGTTACCCGACGCAACAAGATCCAGTTGGTAAGGATAAAAATCTCGTTTCTGGTTTGTACGGATCTCTATGATCATAGATCATAGAGGGGCCCTCTTTACCATTTTGTCCAATTTTAATCGATTTTTGTTGATTTGGTTAGTTGTTGTCATTTATCATCGACTTTGATGACTTCTTTTCTGGATTTTTGGAAATATCCATTTAATGGATTTAATATATTGATTTCTATGGTTTTGATTCACGTCATCGTATGTGAACTTTTGGCGATTGATTGTTTTTACAATTATTTCTGCGATTTATCACTTTAAAATACAGAGGTTTCTATACTAGTAGTAAATATTCAAACTCTTTCACAAAAATGATTTCAACATTATTTTTAATACAACGCTCGTTGTAACGTATGCGGATTTTCGTTGCCGAAAAACCGAATAGTTAGGGGTTTTTAAAAAAAAAAATTTAAGAAAGAAAAGAAGAAGAAAGAAGAAGATAGGAGATTTAAATAGGGAAAAGAAAATAGAAAATTTTTAAAAAAAGAAAGAAAAGAGAATAGGACGGAAAAAAGAAAAACAGAAGAAAATAGGACGGGACAGAAAACAACAGAACAACATCATAATCTCACAATTCGCAGCGGAACAACATATAATAAGTAAATGAATAATCTTTAAACAAGAACTATATCAGTTATTACATTACATCATATCATCAGAGTGTACAACATCATACAACATCAACAGTGCAGCGGAAAAAGAAATACTATATAAACTAGTAATACGCCATGCCATCCATCTTGCCTCCAGCAACTCCAGAATATCCTGATAAACCTAACTCTTAACTTCCCGTGTGGAAATTGGTGGGCACCCAGAGTTTAGGAAGGAAAACAATAAACTCCAAGTCAGTCATGTGACTGGTGCGAGAACTCAAAACAGTTTATTTATCTTTAAAATCAAAATAGAGGAATATTTTTAATTCAATTCGCAATGCTTTTAAAAATGAGACTACCATAAGGCCTCCCGCACACACACACAATGCAAACGCAGAATCGGAGGAGATTTCTCCTTATGATAGTCAAAGATGCTTGATACGCATTTAAAATAACATTTGATATTATTATTAGTGTATAGTGTAGAAAAATTCATTTCGAAAGTAGAATATAAATCTTAGCCAGCATAGACATTTCGAACTATGCCTACTATAGCTACCATCCAAACAGTGGTGACCACCATAAGTGAATAGCAGGTTCTACAACTAATACCGTACAAGTTTCGTATTGGGAATTGGATTTCCAACAAATGGTCAGGCCAAGGAACTTCCCATTGCCACTGAGAATGCCTCTGGAAAGACACCCCCGAGAACCAAACCGGAACTCTGCCAACACAAGGCCGGGTTACCCCTAACTGGGTAACTACTGACACGAGCACGCCATTCCCCGATCGTAAACGACCTTTTTCACGGGATCCCGATAACCAACAACCACAAAGTAATAACTCGTAGTAACCACATAGGTTAAATATCTGGGCTCCATACCATGATACAACCTCTATCCAGAAGGAAATGTACATACCCTAAGGGGAGCTACAGCAACCCCTAATAACCTTGCTGCATCTTTCCTGTTTTGACCATTTCCGGGATGTGAGGCTCGATGAATTCACGTCCACAAAAACATACTTTATACAAAAGCCATGCTTTGGGTCAAACAAATGATCAACACAATGATCACTAAGATAGACGATCAAATAAATGATCCTATCACAATAATCAACACAATGATCATTTCAGCATCACTCAGCATGTCACATTACCAAACTGGGAATATATCGCTGATAACTTCAACTATATAACCTCTGAGCTCGTACGTCTCAGAGAAGGGTGTTAAGCTAAAAGAATAAATTCTCCGCCACCTCAGAAATATATTTGAAAGAAATCGGCTTTATATCTCAACTTGTAATGTCAGACATACCATCCATACAAGTCTGTTCCGGGATCGAACAGAACCGAAGGCACTTACAAAGAAGTCCTTGCAATCCGAATAATTTCTAATCACGTTCGGATTTCCCATCACTTATGGAGATCTCAATACCAGGGATCAGCCAGTGCAGAGACAATCAACAAGAAATCCTTTCGCTTTCGAAAATATCCGGTCTTCAACACCGACCTTCGAATGCAATTTATCACGACGTATCACATATTCGGAATGGGTTATACGACCCCATGGTCCTTTCCCGGTTAACCCGAATAGTGAGCGCTTATTTTAAAAAAATAAGTGTGGCATTCAATTGCAAACAATTCACAACAAATACCTATTTAAAGGTAAATATTGATAGTCGGTCATTAAACTATCAATAGATATGCCAACATCACCAGATTCCAAAAAAATTTCCAAATTATTTATTTCACAAAAATATCTTTATAAGATATATAGTTTTCACACTTCAAAAAAATAAATCAACATTTATTTTCAAACAAATCTCCTTTTCATTTATAAATTCCATAAGGAATTTACATTCCCAAAATATTTATGAATATTCGATTTCCATTTAATTTTTAATATTCATTTTCAATTTATCTTCAAAAAGATAAATTTCAAATATTCACTTACCATTGGAAAACATTTCTATACTTATTAAAAATAAGTGATTCACAGATCTTTTTATTTTCTATACTTAGAAAATATTTAATATACCTAATCGAAATTAAGCATATATTTCATTCTTTAAGGAAACCATTCACTTAACCATATTTATTTGAGCCAAAACGAATGTTGCGTAAAACATCGTTACGACAACCCACAATCACTAGTATAGGGATTCGAAATTAAAAATAGATATATAAATCCCAATACTATACAAAACATTTCCTTTCGGAAATTATCTATTATAACAACAGTGTTATAATCTATTATTCCCTTTTATTTCTCGAAAACATCTATTTCAACAATAAATGTTGAAATCTATGATTTCGAATCTCAACATATTTTAAACATCTTTAGATCGTTTTAATTCTATTAAAAACATCATGTTCAAAATAATTTCTTTAACATATTATTCACTATTCAAAAACGTGAAAATACTTGTTAACTAATCTCATCATTTCTATTCATTTTATTTTAAGGAATTATTCACTGTCTAAAACATGAATATAACTCCATTAACAATTTCAACAATTTACTTATCAAGATAAGTCTTTGCGGATTTATGAACAACGTTTATAAATCCTATTTCTATTTATTTTATATCCATTCCTTTTATAAATTCCTTTATTAACCTATCTCAATTCATATCACAATGATATATTAAAAATTCATACTTATAAGTCAAATAATTTATTATCTATTTATTTACAAATCCTTCCTTTAAACTTTATAAATTTTATAATCTTATAACTTATAAGATTCATTTATTTATCCAAAATCATTCCTTTAATAACTTTATAAATTTTATAAACCTACTGCTTATAAAATTCTATTTATAACTTCACCGTTATAATTCTATAATTCCATTTCTATTTATGAAATTCATTTTCAATTTATCTTTAACACTTAGAAAAGTTCGTTTTACAAATTCTAATGTTTTTAATTTATAAATATCGTTTTATAAATCTTTTAATATAAAACAATTTATATTATTCTTTTAAAAACATCTTCAAAGTCTTTCATAAGTGATAATCCTATTTTTTAACTTTTTATAAAAAAAAAATCCCAGTTTAAATTATTTTATCAAATCATTAATCTCATATTCTCAAAAATCACTTTTAACTACATTCCTCAAAAATCATAATTTTTATAACATAAAAATTATAACGTTTATTTATTTGTAATAAATCAGTTCCAAAAATATTTTATAAACGTATACTTTCCAAATTACTTTAGAATCCTTTATAAATAAAAATCGTTATTTTTAAACTTTCAAAATTGGATCCGATGATGCAACACATAAATAGTCAATCACGATTTTTCAATATCATATATCAATTTAATAAACAATCAAGCATCACAATATTTAAAATCAATGAATATTTGTGAGGAATCCAGTTGGATCCCTCCAACCTGTTTCCCTGCATCCACAGACATTAGCACAATACCATTCCGTTTCAAGACGGAATATCGCGGTACATGGGATTTTATAAATATATATCCGCTTACTAACGGCGCATAGGGTCTCATCCGCTAAAAGAAAATGCGGGAAATCAATCAACTGCAATATATACATATGCCAATATATATATATATTGCTATATATATAATATAATACCAATTCCACTTCGAGGTGGAATATCGCGGTATATGTGTGTAATAAATAACCTCCGCTTACTAACGGCGTATAGGGTCTATTCACATCCAATATTTATATATATACATATAACAATCATCATTCAAGCGTTCAATCAACACAGTCAATAAATTTTAAATCTAACTATTTAAAATTTAAATAACAATAGAAATTCCTTTTGAGTGAGAAGTTCTCACCTTTTATTCCCGTTTGCAATCCACTTCCAATTCAACTTGATTTCTTCATTTATACCTTGTATAAATATTTACACAATTTATTAATATTCGAAATAATCGAATAATAAATTTTCATTTGATAATTTTAATTCATCGGTTTTTTGTTCTAAACCAATTTCTTTAATAATTTTATTCAATTACAATTAAATTTTAAAACTAAATTCTCTTCTTTTAATAAATTATTCTTAGTAACACAAAAATAAATTTAGATTTAATTAACTCACCCTATAATTAAATTTATCTAACTAACTATTAAATTTCTTTTTCTTATCAATTAATAATTTTAATTGACCAATCTTAAATATACAAATTTTCTGGTTTCAAACTAAAAATTTGAATTCAAACTCATTTTCCTTTTAACCAAAAGTTTTAAAACTAATTTTTTCTTTATTTCAACTTAAAAATCAACTTCCTTAAATAAATCGTTTTATCAAATGATTTGAATTCTTAATAAAATTTCTTTAATAAATTTAATTGTCTAACCAATTTCTTTTAAATAAATTTAATTAACTAGTGGCCTTTATTTTAAATCAATTCCTTTTAGTAAATTAACCTAACATTTAAATTTTATACAAATTTTCTTTTTATACATACTCTTCACATTCTAAAAATAATATTCCTGTCTTTAAAATTTTAACTTCAACAATTCACCAAATCCACTTGAATATTTATTTTTATTTTCAATCTTCCTTTAAATAATTTAAATAACTATCGATTTAGTTCTAAACAAATGATTTATTTATTTTTAAACTAATGCTTTTAAATTTTTAAATCATTTTCTTTTATAAATTAAATTAACTAATAGATTTTGGTTTTTAACTATAATTTTTGTTATAAATAAATTTTTCCTTTTATTTTAAAATATTCGAACTAAGAGAAAAATCAATTACCCTTTAATAGCTTAATTTATTTCTTTATTTAACTTAAAAATCAATTTTTCCTTAAATAAATCGTTTTATCCAATAAATTAAATTTTTAACCAAATTTCTTTTACAAATTTTATTTCATATGTTCCAAATATAATTTGCCGTTTACTGCATACATATATATATATTTTTTTTCAAATTTAAATTAAATTAAAAATTTCGCATTTACTTTACTGGTCATATACATCCATACACACAAAATGCATATATTATAAAATTTAACTAAAAATGTAAATTAAATTATTAAATCTATACCTTTACTGCGTCGAACGAAATTCCCACTGCCGTTCGCCATGCCTAACTCCACATCGCGACTGTCGCCACTTCACTGCAGCCGCCATCGTCCAACGCAAGCACGCGCGAGCTCGAGTTCCCTTGGACTGCCGCCTCCACTGTCGCTGCCTTGATCGTGATTTCCCTCTCCTTCCTCAAAGTCGCCGCCGCCGTTGCCTCTTCTACGCGCAAGCACGCGCGAGCGCGCGCGTCTTCTGAAACCACGAACCCCCCTTCCACGTCGCCGACTTGCCTTCACTTCAAGATGCTCGAAATCGAGCTTGTCCCCTCGCCGCCGTGCCGCGCGCCAGTAGCCATCGTGGCCCCCCTCGCCTTCGCCTCTGTCACGACATCGCGCGTCGCTCTCCCCCCAAAGTCGCGACATGGGTTTAGGGCTTCGGCCATTTTTGTTTTTTTTTTTTCTTTTTAATCTGAAGAAAAGGGGATTTCGGTTTCGAATGAGAGAAGGGGGAGGGGTCGTGGATTTAAGGAGAAGAAGACGTGATTTTAGCGTGATACTCGGCATGTTTTTAGGAGCGATCGAAGGAAGATAACGTGTTTTCTTTGCTTACAGGGAATAGGGTGGCTGTCCTTTATTAAATTTAAATTTAAATTTAAATTTTATTCGTTGAAAATTTCAACGCGTTCACGTGTCGTGTGCTCACATATAAACTCCGAAAAATACGAAATTTGAAATCCGAGAATAATTCAATATTACGGACCCAATGGAACTGGTTTCGTCGAATTCCGAGACTGTGCCTCGGACGGCTATTTTAAATATCGATTCAAACGATTAAATTTTCAAAACTGAACAAATCACTTTCAAATTCAATTTTGAAGCTTCTAAAATCTTCAATATTATCAATATGAATTTTACAAGCCTTTGAAATATTTTTAATCGGCTTAAAATTGAAGATTCAAATTTTTATTCAACTTTCAATAGATTAAATTCTATAATTTAATCGTCAATTTCAAAGTTATATTAAAAATTCAATCCAAACCATCATTCAAATATTTAAAATAAATTAAATATTCTCAAATTAAATTGTTTAAAATTCTGGGTCGTTACAATCTTTCCCTCTTAAAAGAATTTCGTCCCGAAATTACCAGTTAAGAAGAATGCCCTTATCCCTTTTATTATTTTTCACAATTCAAATAATTTTTCAACTTTCCAACTATCATTTCAACTATCTTTCCAACTCCAATTATAGGTTTCAAACAATACTGTTTTCCTTAACAATTCAAGTTTAAATTCAAATTCAAATTTCAAATTTTCAAATTTTTCTCAAAAATTTTCTAACACCCTAAATTTTTCGAAAAATTTCGCCAGCGTTTCCTTTGCGCGGCTCGATCGGTACAACTACAAAATGGCACCACGGCCCCTCAGAATCAAAAAGAAAAGAGAAAAGCCAAGTGGCTAGAGAAGAAAGTCATCAAATCTCATATTAAAATTGAAATACGTACCTTTTTTGTCGAGCAATTCAATTTTTATCTTTGAAATCAAAATTTCAATTCCTTTATATACCTGTATAACCTGTATAATCTGCTACCTGTATAATCTGCTAGTAGTAGTAGCATACAAATCCAAATACAATATTCAAACTAATTTGCCAATTCTATTGCAAAATTTCGATATATGTTTCTTTATATGTTTTTACTTCAGTATTGAAGTTACATATTAATTTTCATTCAATTTCACGTTTCAATTCAATTCTCAATTTATAAATATTGAATTCTATTGACTAACTAATTTAATTCAATTTGTACATTCACATTACTACACTGAATTAGTTTCATTTCAATATTCAATTCATCTCATTTTCACTTAGAAATCCAATTCTATTTTATTTATTCAATTCCATTTGAAATTATTTCACATATGAATAAATTATCAAGTTAATTTTCTTGAATTCAATCCATTTATTTCTTTCCATTATTAATGATAATAATTCGATATTATCACTTCTAACAATCATGCAACCATATACTATAATAATTCATAGAAAATCATTTCTTTTTCTATACAAAAATAGTTTTGGGCAAAATTATCTTATAATATAAATCAATTTTATATTCACTAACAAATACGCGCTCATATCTATTATTACACTCAAACTCATTCTAGAGTACTGCTGACTCTATCTCTAACGAGTAATATCCTACAGAGCCATGGTTGTCGCTTAACCAACAGCTCTGATACCAACTGTAACGTATGCGGATTTTCGTTGCCGAAAAACCGAATAGTTAGGGGTTTTTAAAAAAAAAATTTAAGAAAGAAAAGAAGAAGAAAGAAGAAGATAGGAGATTTAAATAGGGAAAAGAAAATAGAAAATTTTTAAAAAAAGAAAGAAAAGAGAATAGGACGGAAAAAAGAAAAACAGAAGAAAATAGGACGGGACAGAAAACAACAGAACAACATCAGAATCTCACAATTCGCAGCGGAACAACATATAATAAGTAAATGAATAATCTTTAAACAAGAACTATATCAGTTATTACATTACATCATATCATCAGAGTGTACAACATCATACAACATCAACAGTGCAGCGGAAAAAGAAATACTATATAAACTAGTAATACGCCATGCCATCCATCTTGCCTCCAGCAACTCCAGAATATCCTGATAAACCTAACTCTTAACTGCCCGTGTGGAAATTGGTGGGCACCCAGAGTTTAGGAAGGAAAACAATAAACTCCAAGTCAGTCATGTGACTGGTGCGAGAACTCAAAACAGTTTATTTATCTTTAAAATCAAAATAGAGGAATATTTTTAATTCAATTCGCAATGCTTTTAAAAATGAGACTACCATAAGGCCTCCCGCACACACACACAATGCAAACGCAGAATCGGAGGAGATTTCTCCTTATGATAGTCAAAGATGCTTGATACGCATTTAAAATAACATTTGATATTATTATTAGTGTATAGTGTAGAAAAATTCATTTCGAAAGTAGAATATAAATCTTAGCCAGCATAGACATTTCGAACTATGCCTACTATAGCTACCATCCAAACAGTGGTGACCACCATAAGTGAATAGCAGGTTCTACAACTAATACCGTACAAGTTTCGTATTGGGAATTGGATTTCCAACAAATGGTCAGGCCAAGGAACTTCCCATTGCCACTGAGAATGCCTCTGGAAAGACACCCCCGAGAACCAAACCGGAACTCTGCCAACACAAGGCCGGGTTACCCCTAACTGGGTAACTACTGACACGAGCACGCCATTCCCCGATCGTAAACGACCTTTTTCACGGGATCCCGATAACCAACAACCACAAAGTAATAACTCGTAGTAACCACATAGGTTAAATATCTGGGCTCCATACCATGATACAACCTCTATCCAGAAGGAAATGTACATACCCTAAGGGGAGCTACAGCAACCCCTAATAACCTTGCTGCATCTTTCCTGTTTTGACCATTTCCGGGATGTGAGGCTCGATGAATTCACGTCCATAAAAACATACTTTATACAAAAGCCATGCTTTGGGTCAAACAAATGATCAACACAATGATCACTAAGATAGACGATCAAATAAATGATCCTATCACAATAATCAACACAATGATCATTTCAGCATCACTCAGCATGTCACATTACCAAACTGGGAATATATCGCTGATAACTTCAACTATATAACCTCTGAGCTCGTACGTCTCAGAGAAGGGTGTTAAGCTAAAAGAATAAATTCTCCGCCACCTCAGAAATATATTTGAAAGAAATCGGCTTTATATCTCAACTTGTAATGTCAGACATACCATCCATACAAGTCTGTTCCGGGATCGAACAGAACCGAAGGCACTTACAAAGAAGTCCTTGCAATCCGAATAATTTCTAATCACGTTCGGATTTCCCATCACTTATGGAGATCTCAATACCAGGGATCAGCCAGTGCAGAGACAATCAACAAGAAATCCTTTCGCTTTCGAAAATATCCGGTCTTCAACACCGACCTTCGAATGCAATTTATCACGACGTATCACATATTCGGAATGGGTTATACGACCCCATGGTCCTTTCCCGGTTAACCCGAATAGTGAGCGCTTATTTTAAAAAAATAAGTGTGGCATTCAATTGCAAACAATTCACAACAAATACCTATTTAAAGGTAAATATTGATAGTCGGTCATTAAACTATCAATAGATATGCCAACATCACCAGATTCCAAAAAAATTTCCAAATTATTTATTTCACAAAAATATCTTTATAAGATATATAGTTTTCACACTTCAAAAAAATAAATCAACATTTATTTTCAAACAAATCTCCTTTTCATTTATAAATTCCATAAGGAATTTACATTCCCAAAATATTTATGAATATTCGATTTCCATTTAATTTTTAATATTCATTTTCAATTTATCTTCAAAAAGATAAATTTCAAATATTCACTTACCATTGGAAAACATTTCTATACTTATTAAAAATAAGTGATTCACAGATCTTTTTATTTTCTATACTTAGAAAATATTTAATATACCTAATCGAAATTAAGCATATATTTCATTCTTTAAGGAAACCATTCACTTAACCATATTTATTTGAGCCAAAACGAATGTTGCGTAAAACATCGTTACGACAACCCACAATCACTAGTATAGGGATTCGAAATTAAAAATAGATATATAAATCCCAATACTATACAAAACATTTCCTTTCGGAAATTATCTATTATAACAACAGTGTTATAATCTATTATTCCCTTTTATTTCTCGAAAACATCTATTTCAACAATAAATGTTGAAATCTATGATTTCGAATCTCAACATATTTTAAACATCTTTAGATCGTTTTAATTCTATTAAAAACATCATGTTCAAAATAATTTCTTTAACATATTATTCACTATTCAAAAACGTGAAAATACTTGTTAACTAATCTCATCATTTCTATTCATTTTATTTTAAGGAATTATTCACTGTCTAAAACATGAATATAACTCCATTAACAATTTCAACAATTTACTTATCAAGATAAGTCTTTGCGGATTTATGAACAACGTTTATAAATCCTATTTCTATTTATTTTATATCCATTCCTTTTATAAATTCCTTTATTAACCTATCTCAATTCATATCACAATGATATATTAAAAATTCATACTTATAAGTCAAATAATTTATTATCTATTTATTTACAAATCCTTCCTTTAAACTTTATAAATTTTATAATCTTATAACTTATAAGATTCATTTATTTATCCAAAATCATTCCTTTAATAACTTTATAAATTTTATAAACCTACTGCTTATAAAATTCTATTTATAACTTCACCGTTATAATTCTATAATTCCATTTCTATTTATGAAATTCATTTTCAATTTATCTTTAACACTTAGAAAAGTTCGTTTTACAAATTCTAATGTTTTTAATTTATAAATATCGTTTTATAAATCTTTTAATATAAAACAATTTATATTATTCTTTTAAAAACATCTTCAAAGTCTTTCATAAGTGATAATCCTATTTTTTAACTTTTTATAAAAAAAAAATCCCAGTTTAAATTATTTTATCAAATCATTAATCTCATATTCTCAAAAATCACTTTTAACTACATTCCTCAAAAATCATAATTTTTATAACATAAAAATTATAACGTTTATTTATTTGTAATAAATCAGTTCCAAAAATATTTTATAAACGTATACTTTCCAAATTACTTTAGAATCCTTTATAAATAAAAATCGTTATTTTTAAACTTTCAAAATTGGATCCGATGATGCAACACATAAATAGTCAATCACGATTTTTCAATATCATATATCGATTTAATAAACAATCAAGCATCACAATATTTAAAATCAATGAATATTTGTGAGGAATCCAGTTGGATCCCTCCAACCTGTTTCCCTGCATCCACAGACATTAGCACAATACCATTCCGTTTCAAGACGGAATATCGCGGTACATGGGATTTTATAAATATATATCCGCTTACTAACGGCGCATAGGGTCTCATCCGCTAAAAGAAAATGCGGGAAATCAATCAACTGCAATATATACATATGCCAATATATATATATTGCTATATATATAATATAATACCAATTCCACTTCGAGGTGGAATATCGCGGTATATGTGTGTAATAAATAACCTCCGCTTACTAACGGCGTATAGGGTCTATTCACATCCAATATTTATATATATACATATAACAATCATCATTCAAGCGTTCAATCAACACAGTCAATAAATTTTAAATCTAACTATTTAAAATTTAAATAACAATAGAAATTCCTTTTGAGTGAGAAGTTCTCACCTTTTATTCCCGTTTGCAATCCACTTCCAATTCAACTTGATTTCTTCATTTATACCTTGTATAAATATTTACACAATTTATTAATATGCGAAATAATCGAATAATAAATTTTCATTTGATAATTTTAATTCATCGGTTTTTTGTTCTAAACCAATTTCTTTAATAATTTTATTCAATTACAATTAAATTTTAAAACTAAATTCTCTTCTTTTAATAAATTATTCTTAGTAACACAAAAATAAATTTAGATTTAATTAACTCACCCTATAATTAAATTTATCTAACTAACTATTAAATTTCTTTTTCTTATCAATTAATAATTTTAATTGACCAATCTTAAATTTATACAAATTTTCTGGTTTCAAACTAAAAATTTGAATTCAAACTCATTTTCCTTTTAACCAAAAGTTTTAAAACTAATTTTTTCTTTATTTCAACTTAAAAATCAACTTCCTTAAATAAATCGTTTTATCAAATGATTTGAATTCTTAATAAAATTTCTTTAATAAATTTAATTGTCTAACCAATTTCTTTTAAATAAATTTAATTAACTAGTGGCCTTTATTTTAAATCAATTCCTTTTAGTAAATTAACCTAACATTTAAATTTTATACAAATTTTCTTTTTATACATACTCTTCACATTCTAAAAATAATATTCCTGTCTTTAAAATTTTAACTTCAACAATTCACCAAATCCACTTGAATATTTATTTTTATTTTCAATCTTCCTTTAAATAATTTAAATAACTATCGATTTAGTTCTAAACAAATGATTTATTTATTTTTAAACTAATGCTTTTAAATTTTTAAATCATTTTCTTTTATAAATTAAATTAACTAATAGATTTTGGTTTTTAACTATAATTTTTGTTATAAATAAATTTTTCCTTTTATTTTAAAATATTCGAACTAAGAGAAAAATCAATTACCCTTTAATAGCTTAATTTATTTCTTTATTTAACTTAAAAATCAATTTTTCCTTAAATAAATCGTTTTATCCAATAAATTAAATTTTTAACCAAATTTCTTTTACAAATTTTATTTCATATGTTCCAAATATAATTTGCCGTTTACTGCATACATATATATATATATATTTTTTTTCAAATTTAAAGTAAATTAAAAATTTCGCATTTACTTTACTGGTCATATACATCCATACACACAAAATGCATATATTATAAAATTTAACTAAAAATGTAAATTAAATTATTAAATCTATACCTTTACTGCGTCGAACGAAATTCCCACTGCCGTTCGCCATGCCTAACTCCACATCGCGACTGTCGCCACTTCACTGCAGCCGCCATCGTCCAACGCAAGCACGCGCGAGCTCGAGTTCCCTTGGACTGCCGCCTCCACTGCCGCTGCCTTGATCGTGATTTCCCTCTCCTTCCTCAAAGTCGTCGCCGCCGTTGCCTCTTCTACGCGCAAGCACGCGCGAGCGCGCGCGTCTTCTGAAACCACGAACCCCCCTTCCACGTCGCCGACTTGCCTTCACTTCAAGATGCTCGAAATCGAGCTTGTCCCCTCGCCGCCGTGCCGCGCGCCAGTAGCCATCGTGGCCCCCCTCGCCTTCGCCTCTGTCACGACATCGCGCGTCGCTCTCCCCCCAAAGTCGCGACATGGGTTTAGGGCTTCGGCCATTTTTGTTTTTTTTTTTTTCTTTTTAATCTGAAGAAAAGGGGATTTCGGTTTCGAATGAGAGAAGGGGGAGGGGTCGTGGATTTAAGGAGAAGAAGACGTGATTTTAGCGTGATACTCGGCATGTTTTTAGGAGCGATCGAAGGAAGATAACGTGTTTTCTTTGCTTACAGGGAATAGGGTGGCTGTCCTTTATTAAATTTAAATTTAAATTTAAATTTTATTCGTTGAAAATTTCAACGCGTTCACGTGTCGTGTGCTCACATATAAACTCCGAAAAATACGAAATTTGAAATCCGAGAATAATTCAATATTACGGACCCAATGGAACTGGTTTCGTCGAATTCCGAGACTGTGCCTCGGACGGCTATTTTAAATATCGATTCAAACGATTAAATTTTCAAAACTGAACAAATCACTTTCAAATTCAATTTTGAAGCTTCTAAAATCTTCAATATTATCAATATGAATTTTACAAGCCTTTGAAATATTTTTAATCGGCTTAAAATTGAAGATTCAAATTTTTATTCAACTTTCAATAGATTAAATTCTATAATTTAATCGTCAATTTCAAAGTTATATTAAAAATTCAATCCAAACCATCATTCAAATATTTAAAATAAATTAAATATTCTCAAATTAAATTGTTTAAAATTCTGGGTCGTTACACTCGTTTTTAAAACCGTTTTCAGATGTATTAGTACATACAAACCTTTACCTCATTCGTTCGAGAAATCCAATTAAACGACTTAGCAAAACAAGTGGTATGAAATGCTTGCTTTTACTTTGTCGGTTAATTCTTGGACTTGTTCGATTGAAACCTTGTTACAATTTTCGAGTGGAGATCTACAATTTGTCCGCAAATACTTAAGTTTAGCCAGTGTTTATGAGACATGAAGCTAAACTGATTTATTTACTAGCTTCGTGTAATTCACACTTTTTATTGATCTATGATGATCATTTTGTGATTTATACTAGCGATGTGCGATGTCTCATAGTCCGCACAAGGGGACTATACCCTGTTTGGAGGAGCTTCAGCTCATAGGAGGAGCTTTGGCTCATAGTCCGCAAGGGGGGACTATACCATGTTTGGAGGAGCTTTGGCTCATAGTCCGTAAGGGAGGACTATACCCTGTTTGGAGGAGCTTCGGCTCATAGAAGGAGCTTTGGATCATAGTCCGAAATGGGGGACTATACCCTGTTTGGAGGAGCTCCGGCTCATTTTATAGGATAGCGACCCAATTGTGATACACATATTGGTGAGATTTCATGCTCCCGTTTGTGTAAGCCTTCACCTTTATGTGATTTTTGGATTTCTAGTTGATGATTTCTAGAATTTGTGTTTCACCAATTTTGATGATATGCATTGATAAGCTCTATCAATATTTGTGTTTTGGTGAATAATTTAAAGAATATGACATTCTTTTTAGCGTTTGAGAATATTTGAGATATTTTATGATTTTTATTGTTATCTAATGTATACTTTTTACAGTATGGCATTATTGTTATCATAATTTTTTGTCACATCTCTTATCCTATCCCATTTTATATGATATTTATAGCTTGACTGATCTGTTTTTTTTTCTTCTTAAATAAGCTCGGGTCAGACCGAAGTATTTCAGGTGCTTCAGCTTGACTTCTTATCATGGTCATCTGACTTTTGGCCTAACTACTTTAGCTTAGTAGTTTTTGTTATTATGCATTCAAGATAGAGATTCCTTGATGTTTACATATTATTTTGTCTTGCACTTGTACCTATTCTTTTATGATGTAGTGGATCATATATGACCACTACTTTGATATACACTTTTATTTGATATATTCATATTTGTTTCTGCCTTAGTGATATGAATATATGTGACTGATTTATGTTATGTTTATTTTATATTTATTTCCGAAGACCACATAGCCACTGTGTAGTAGCCTTGTGTTTGTATTTGATATGTCAGATTTCCTCTTGAAACGAAATGCATGTAATACTACATGACATATCGGTACTCGCACAAAGCAATTACACAGATGGTCGCTCCTCAACAGCCTTATTCTCCATGCTAGTCGAAGACATTACTTAGTAGTGCCCTTGGCTAGTGTGATTATAGAGATGGGGGCACCACACCGCTGTGAAATGATAGGTTTGAGTGAATAATCCCACTTTACTTGTTGAGCTTTCCTTAAATAAAAGCAGGACTAGGACAAGGTACCATTGGTTAGAAGTTGTATGTGATACAATCGATAAGGAGTTACCCATCGTATGTGGGCCTATGATTTGTTGAGCTTTCCTCATGGTCAGAATCCCAAGGCATACGAGCCTTAACACCTACTAGTAAAGTCGAAAGACTTCTATGTTTTGACTTAGGGTCTAGTGAAAAATAAAAGACTAGTGGGAGTCTTATTAGAAAAATGAAATGATAACAATTAACCTTTCTAATATTGTAAGATCATATGCTATATAACGTTATAATAATCCACATCTATAAATTTGTGCATTTGAAATGATTAATAAAGCATTCATCAATTAGGATATACAAATAAACCAAATTAAAGATTGACAAATAGAAGTGTAATACACACACATACACTTAATATCAAGTGTTTCTTGCATGTTATTGCTTTTTATACCCACGCAAATGCCTAATTTTACAATTACTTAATATGTTCGTAAATTTGGTCGCTCACATGTTTATTTGGTCGATATCGTGTATCGCATTCAGTGAGTTCCAAACTCAAAATCAATAACTATAGATATTTTATCCATGTACTATCACATATAAGTTGTATATGGTAAACGCTCACATTTCATAATATATGATACTACGATGAAATTAGTTCATTTGAAGCAAACAAATAAACTGTTTTGTAAGATCGAGTATTCAATTTGATTTATTACAATAAAGATCGTATTGACAATGCATCTAATACTTGGAAAATGATGCCAAAATTGAGATAATGGTGCAAAGGGCCGATTGATAGGAAAATTGTTAATGATGAAATACTAGATTATGGTATGACCCATTGGTTAATAGTGCATTACTTGTTGATCAACTTGGTTGGCAGCACTTAGCATTGGTTGGAGGCCCCATTAATCAAATCTCTCAGCTCATAAGGGATAATAATTGGAGAGGAAACCATAATTGTTTGCCATCGCCTATTGCCCAAACAATTCAAAACATTAAAATTCAACACAATTGTGTTGGTGATTTCGGGTTTTTGCTGCCTAATGCTAATGGGTGCTTCGATTTTAATCGGCTTAGAATCAAATCAGAACTAAATTAACAGAATTCAATTGGTGTAAAATTATTTGGAATAATTACCGTTCCCCTAAGATGTTTCTTTATGCTCGTATACAAGGTTAAACAAGCTTAATACCAAAGATATATATGCAGATGGAATAGGGACATAGATCGGGAATGTATCCTATGCACTAATCAATCAGAAGATATAGATCATATTTTTTCTTCTATACTCCAAACAAATATGGAACGATCTAAGTCATAAATTAAGCATCCAGAATACTATCAGCTTTAACCTTAGTCAAATTTTAGATAGTTGCCTAACATTCAGGGTTCTTAGGCATCCAAGCACTTACTATGCATAGCAAGCACTAGTACCATCAAGAATATATGATGTGAAAGAAATCCACAAATTTTTAAAGGAATTCAAATGCCATACTATCTCAGATCAACACTTGTCATTCAAGATTGCAAAGATCTCATGGGACTAATCAATATTGAACAAGAAGAAACAAAGGGTAAGGAAATTATCTTTAAGGAGTTTATCATTAATTTCACACCGAATCTGTAATATGGTAACCGTGTCTCTTCGTTGCTCTCGACCAAGTTGACCTCCTCCAAATCTCTCTATTTAGATAATAGCATTTGGCATCAGCATTCATCTGGTTGCTGTTGGATCGCAATGATTTCTCCTCGATATTGGGTCGGCTTTCTGGAAGATGATTTAATGAACAACTGTCTTCTTCTCTTGAGACATCCCTTCTTCATTCAAGTCTTGTACCAGTTTAGCTGGTCAACTATTGTTCTCTTTTAATTTTTCCTTGTTTTCCATTTGATGTGTTGGGGGTTGGTCTTGTAATGATCCGTAATTACTTTAAGTATGAATATTTGTTTTATTTTTAAATAATTGATTAATAGAATTTATAACTCAATAAACCTCTTTTAAGTAATAACTAGTGATGGTAAAGTTGTTTCAAAATTTGGTTTACAAAAATAGTTAGTTAAGAGAAAAATCGAAAATGTGACAAAAAATCGTTTTTTGGATTTTTGACTTTTCATCATCTAAAAGTTTATCAGGACATGTTATGTATACTAGAGTATATACACACACATACAAATAGATAACATATACTTTGTTTAAGGAAGTGGTTAGAGTAAAACAAATTTTAAGATTTACTTAAAGCAATAAAGTGAATTTGACTTTTCTTTTATACCTGAAAAATAAAAGAAAATAGTAAAAGGTAACATCATGTCATGTTTGAAGAAGTGAAGAGATGGTGATGAGATAGTGAGGGTGGAGGTTGCGTGTAGAGTGAGGTCGGTAGGGGTGATATGGCAACAAGTTATGGAGGGTAATGACCAAAGTTAAAAGGGTAATTTCCTATATTTCATTTTATATAAAACAACTTCATTTGTCATTTCTTACTTTATTTTTCATTCTCTTCATTTTCAAAATTTTATTTCTTCCATTCCAAGCTTCTCTTTTATTTCTATGGCTTCTTTAAAATTTCTAAGTTTGAAATCCTTTCTTTTTTTACTTTAAATATCTTAGACAATAGCTAAACTCGCCTCCTTTCTTCTCTACACTTCCTTTCTTATCTACACCTCCTTTCTTCCAAAACAAGACCTAAAACACCCTCCTCCACCATAGGTCGAGCCCTCCTCTACCTATGCCAAGCCCATCTCCCCTCCTTAGGCTTCCAAAAATCAAGTTTTTGAAAGGAAAAATTAGATTCGGATGTCGGTAGAAAAGTTGTAGTAGTTTGGTTTGATTCGTGTTGACTATGCTGAGTAACTCTCACTTTTTTAAAGAAAGACTTAAACTTTGTTATTTGTGATAATAGTAGTTGTTAGTTTCTTGTGTTGGCATAAGTGGGAGATTAATGATTTATGTTAATGACTTGAGATGTATCCGAAATGTTTCAATAATTATTTATAAGTGATGATCTCTCCATGTTTTATGTATATTATTTGCATTTGTATATATGCATGTGCTTATGTATATGGATGGTTATATGTTGGTTGGAAAGTTAACATTTGAATGTGCTTTAAAAACTAGTTTACTTCCTTGGTTTCTAAATGTTTCTAAAAAGTTTTTCCAAACATACCTTTTGGTTTCCAACCTTTATACAAAGTTACTTAAGTGATTAATTATAGAAGGAATGATTTAAAAGCCATTTGGATTTATAAACAAGTTTAAAGGTTATGGTCCATATAACGATAGTCGTTATAGATGCAGTTCGTAAATTGATAGCTTTATATAAACTAGAAAGAGTTTCTACTTCGATTTTTTTGGAATATCTTTTAGAACATACTATAAGTATTAAAATAAAATATTTTTTAGAAATTACTATTTAAATAAATGTTGAATTACTATTTAATTATTATTTAAATAAAAGGTTTAATTATTATTTAAATAGAAGGTTTAATTCTTATTTTATTCTTATTTAAATAAAAGGTTTAATTATTATTTAAATAGAAGGTCCAATTTATTATTTAGTTAAATAAATATATTTTTTAATTTTAAATCACTTATTTTGAAAGGTCGGTTTTGGTTAAAAGCAGCTATCTTTTACATAGGATGTTTTAGATAAAAGGAATCATTTTGTCTGTGCCATTAAATAGCCAAAAAAATTTGATAAGTAGTGCTGAAACATTGAAACGTTTTATGGAAAGTAAGTCATATTGTATTTAGCACTAAAAGCCAGAGTAGACTTTCATCTATCTATGAGATCTAGAACCAGATTTTCTAGACGATATATAGAGAGGTCGACATGTCGGAAATGTGAAAAGTATGATAGGGTTAATTTCGATAAATGAGTCATGATTAATTAAGTGTTACATATGATACTTCATTATATACTTAGTACCAAATTTTGAGGTATTGAAACTTGTCTCTATCCCGAGAAGTAAGAATATACGTCGAGGCAAGGATGGTTTTCTAACTTGTTCGACTTCATTATTAATTGGGGAATAGTATCGATTGAGATTGAAAAGTGGCGATAAGTATTGGATGTCTTTTTTCTCATATGAAAACCTATACTCACTCTAGATAGTGGATTTGTCCATCATCGATTACTTAACCCATTTTAAAATTATCGAATGTTGGTTTGAAGAGACCCGGATCGGATAAGCATGAGTTATCCGAAAACCGCTTTGAACCAATGTAAGCATTCAAATTGGAAAATATCTTAAAGATGATGGAATCAAAGATGGAGTTCTTTGAAGTGCAAGGACTACTTACTACTAATCCCGAGAGTGATTCTAAAATGGATGTAGTAAAAGTAGTGCCATCGGTTTGTTCATATTCTGAATAACTTATATGGAAGAATTCTGAATAACTTTTATGGAAGATTGTTAGCATTGCATTGTCGCCTGGATAGTGTTAGCATTCCAAGTGGGATTGCTATATAAAAAAGGTAAAACGTTGCCTCATGCCTCACAACCGGAAATGACTAAAATAAGGAATGTGCCGCAAGGCTATGTGGTTCGCTACCATTAGGGTATAATCATCCCTGATTTAGATCGATATTATTTCTTTTGACATATGCTTCAGGTCCTCATACGGTTTTTGATCACAACCGACAAATGATTACCTTCGGTACTATCTAGTAAGGGGTAGGTCAGTCTTTCCATGCTGGGTTCGAAAGGTTTTCGACCTCGGTACATTTTATTTAGAGGTGTGCTGTGATAAGAGGTATGCTGGCAAACTTGTCATTGATGGAATCCATTATCTGATAAGTGCCTTTACGGACTTAGTTGTATACCTAATATGCTAGAATATAATTAATGTAATCATTTTGACTACAATTTTATATTTACTTTAAACTCTAGAGATTATTATACTATTATAAGATTTTTTATAAAAAGGTTTTAGTTATTGTAAGGTAAAAATCCGTCTATGTTTATATGCGGCGTGGTCTTATTATATACATTTATTCTTGAAAGAGTTTATAAGTATAAAAATTCAGTTATTAGAGTTCACTCACACTAGATCCATGTCTGACCTGAAGTTTTTCTTTTTTTCCCTAAAACTCTTGGGTACTCAAATTTGTACGAGTAGCCAGTTAGTTTAGTTACGGAGTCATTTTGGAGGAGCAGGAGGCTTCGACGTTATCAAGTTATCTATTTTATTTTCGCCGTGTATGTATATTATATATCAGCATTATAGGGGTAAGCAATTATAATTATCTCTGCCTGAAGTTAGCACTTGTTGTAACTTTGATGTTTCATTTTGGAAGTGACCATATGTGCATCTTATATTTTATTATATATGATTTCCTTAAGTTGTGGGATTCTATGTTTCTTTCTTCTTGGTATTTATTTTCTTTTTACCCCAACGTCTTGTCTTTTAGGCACCTGGATAACCGACACATGATAACCGTTGATGTATTAAGTGTCAACTTTAGGAGTAAGAAAGGTGGATCATTACAAGAGGTTTCAGAGCTTAGGTCGAGCGAACACTTAAGCCTTGGTTGGGATTAACTCATTAGAGTTTAGGTTTGTAATACCCTAGAACAAGTTTAGTCTGTGAGAGCACATACTTGTAATTTTTATTCGTATATATATTCTGATTTTTTGGAGTAGCTTTGAAATGTTGGATTTAGTTGCCTTTTTCCTTAGAATTATCTCGTTTAAGAATTCTAAAGTTACCATACTATATCCAGGTATTAAAAATAAGTAATAGAGAAAGATGAGATAGAGGAGCTAGTAGAACTATGACCACCAATGGTTGAGCTCTGAATGTTGGAAGAGTTAGAGTAGTTGATGAAGCAGCATCAGTGCAACCCTATATGAACTTTATAGCTTTGTGCAGAGACTATACTAATCTGGGAGGAAAGCCGTTTAAGAGCATGGAATCCATTATCGAAGACCAAGCATGACTTCATTATTGTGAAAATATTTTCAAGGGACTAGATATTTCAATTGAGAAAAAGCGTTTCTTAGCATCTTGGCAGTTGGAAGATGGAGCTACAACATGGTGGGAATCTTTTACAACTAATGTTCTGAAGAATGATTTTCTTAAGATAGATTTAAGGAGGTTTTTGAAGACCAGTTCATACCTACTATAGGAAAGACTCGTATGTATAGGAGTTTCTTAGATCTTAAGCATAGAGATTTTTCAATATTTGAATATGACACCAAGTTTAATGAGCAATCATGATTTCGCCTAGAGTTGATTGATACTCTTATTAAGAAGAATGAGATGTTTGTAATAGGATAAGGGAATGATTTCAGGAGAAGATGACTGCCCATCTTAAGGGATCTTTTATGGATTTGGTGGATATGGTTTTGAGGTATGAAGTTCTTGAAAAGAAGAAGCCGACAGTAGCATCAAGCAACAATAACCCAACCCGAATAAGAGAAAGTTCAATCATCTAGGGAAGAAGTAGTTGGGATGGAAACGAGGTGAAGCGGCATGGAAAAATAAATACAAGAATTATATTTCTGATAAGTGTAATCAGAAAGGCCATATTGCAAGATTCTATAAGAATTCTAGAGTTCAACCGTAGTAGGCGGGACCTATTTCTTCAATGGTTCAGAAGACACTCTACTTTAATTATTACCAACCAGGAATATGGTGAAGGATTGTCCGCTAATGAAGGGTTAGCATGCTAAGATTTATGCCATCAAGGATGAACCATCAATCTTAGAGGATTTGAAAGGGAAAGGAGTTATTGTAGGTACTTTAATTATTAATGGCATTTTTATTCGAGTATTGTTTGACCTCTAGGCTTAGAATCGGTGGAAAGACTACACCTTTCTCCAGTAATTGTAGAAACCCCTATTTATGTGTAATGCTATAGGTGGTGTAACCAAGTTGTGCATGATTTGCGAGGATGTGAAAATTTCTTATCTTACTTACCATTTTTTCGTGTGACCTATTTGTTCTAGTTTTTAAAGGGTTTAATGTTATATTCGGTATGGACTGGTTATCAAAGTATACAACTATTCTAAATTGTGTTGAAAGGACAATATTATTGCGAAATAAGAGATGGGAGCAAGTGGAAGTGTCATGTATAGAGCCTAAAAAGAAAACGAGTAGTTTCTTGTATATGTTAGATTCTTCCAAGGATTTCCTTGATGTTTTTGAAGAAGTTAATAGTCTACCTCCATATCAAGAGAGTGAGTTTTGCATTGACTTAACTTCCATTTGGAAACCTGTTATTCAACCTATTTGTAAAATGGCTTTGAGAGAGTAGAAAGAGTTAAGAGAATAGACCGATGATTTGTTGAGGAGAGGACCGATTTGATCTCTCAAGTTGGGGAGCAATTGTAGTTTTTATGGCAAAGTCAGATGGTTTGTTAAGACCTTGTGTTGATTATCGGGAGCTAAACTATTAGGTAACTTCGAATAAGTATCCCTTAGCCTGTGTAAATGACATGTTTGACCAACTTCATGGTGCTAAAGTGTTCTCCCAAATGATTACTACAAGATTCCACTAGTTAAGGATAGCGGATGATAGTATACCCTTAACAGCATTTAGAGGACCGAATTATTTCTTCGAGTGGTTGGTTATGCCTTTTGGGATAACCAATGCACCTGCTTATTTTGTAGATCTTATGAATCGAGTTTTCAAAGATTTGTTGATTAGGTTTGTATTGGTCTTTATAGATGATATTCTTGTTTACTCTAAGACCAAGGAAGAACAAAAATACCATTTGGAATGGTACTGGAAACATTAAGGAAGCACGTTTTGAAAGTTATATATTCTAAGTGTCATTTTTGGCAATCGGAAGTAAGGTTCCTCAGACATGTTGTGTTCGAGTGGTATTTCAGTTGATCCTGCAAAAATATTAGTTGATCAAGAGTGGAAGACAAAACAAACTCCAACAGATGTTCGAAGCTTCTTAGGCTTGGCCAGATATCATAGAAGGTTCATCTAAGACTTCTACAGGATTGCCTCGCACCGACCAAGTTGACAAAAAAGGATGAGAAGTTTATTGGGATTTCGAAGTGTGAGGAAGTGTTCCTTGAGTTATAGAAGAGGTTGACTAGCACTCTAGTTCCAACTATTCCAAATGGTGAAGGTTTGACTATGTATAATGATGATTGTAGTGTAGGTTTGGATGTAGTTTTGATGTAGCATGGAAGAGTTATCGCTTATGCTAGTAGGCAGCTGAAAACTCATAAAAGGAATTATGCAACACATGATAACTATTACCTATTGTGTTTGTATTGATAATGTGGATGCAATATTTGTTAAGCGAAAAGTTCGAGCTCTTTACGAATTACAAGTCCTTGAAGTATCTTTTTATGAAGAAAGAAATTAATATGAGGCAGCAATGATGGTTGGATTTCTGGTGGCATATGACTTGAATATTTTATATACACCAGGAAAGGAAAATGTAGTAACGGATGCTCATTTGGAAATGCTCATTTGAAAATGCTCATTTGAAAATTGCTATGGCTCTTCTAGAGAGGATTGCAAGCAAACAAAAGGAAGATAGTCGCTTTATGGAGATCATCAAGGATATAGAGGTAGGTCATTATTCGAGCTTCAAGATGGACCATCGAGGTATATTTCGGAAGAATGGAAGGATATGTATTCCAAACGTCATTGATCTTTGATAGGAAGTTTTAACAGAATGTCAACGATCCAAGTTAAGTGTCCCTCCTAGTGTTTTGAAGATTCATTGGGATATGAAGCACGTATTCTGGTGGAAGGAAATGACGAGGGATATTTCTATCGATGTCAACAGATGTGGGAACTACCAGCAAATCAAAGGCAATCATCAATTGGGCTACTCTAACCACTTGAGATCCCGAACTGGAAATGGGTGCAAATATCAATGGATTTTATTGATGGTTTACCCTGATCAAGGAAAGCTAATGAACGTGCTTAGATCACTGTAAATCGGCTAACCAAGAGTGACCATTTTATTCCAGTAAATCCAACTAAGATTGTAGCAACACTGGTAGAGATTTTTATGAGGGAGATCGTCCGACTACATTGAGTTCTAATTAGCATTGTTACTGGTCAGATCCCATTTTACCAGTCAGTTTTAGGAAGTGTTACATGTAGCTTTAGGAACAAAGCTAAGTTTTAGCATGGCATACCATCCTCAAACTGATGCTCAGACAGAAAGAGTTAACCGAATCTTGGAAGAACTTTTGAGAGCATGTATCCTGGGCATTCGAAGATTGTGGGAGGATCATCTTTACTTGGTGGAATTCTCTTATAACAATAGTTATTAAGTAAGCATTTGCATGACACCCTATGAAGCTCTTTATGGACGACCATGCAAACCACCAATATGTTGGGTAGAGACTAGGGGTCGATTAGTGCTTGGACCAAATATGATTTGGGAAGCAATAGAGAAGGTTACTGTGATAAAATGAGGATTAAAGAAGCTCAAGGTTGATAGAAAAGTTATGCCAATCGAAGGAGAAGGGATTTTGAGTTTTCAAACTGGGACTGTGTGCTTGTGATGATTTCCCCGATTAGAGGGGTTGTTCGATTTGAAAGAGCACGAAAGTTGGTGCAAAGGTATGTTGGACCTTTTCAGATTCTTGAGAGGATTAGGCCGCTTGCCTATAGAGTTGAGTTTCCGAAAAGGTCGTCCAAGGTTCACAATTTATTCATGTGTCGCATTTGAGGAAGTATATGCATGAATCCATCTCTTATTGCTAAGCCATTTAGTCAAACGGATTTGGAAGTGAAACCGAATTTAACTATGATAAGGCATCTAGTTCCCATTGTGGATGGAGATGTGAAACAATTGCATAATAAGGTCATGAGATTGGTTAAAGTTCAATGTATTAGAGAATCCAAAGACAGCACATGGGAGACCGAAAATAGCATGAGAGAGACTTATCCCGAGTTGACGTTAGAATAGTAGTTTACTTGTTATGTGTATTGTGTACTCACCATTTATGTTGTTGCTTAGTTTTATACGTGTTTTTATCATATATAATATGTTCCCTTTTGAGTTATTTTGAGTTATCTTTTTGTGCGTAAATTTGGGGACGAAATTCTTTTAAGGGGGAGAACGTAGTGATCCATAATTTAATCACTTTAAATATGGATATTTGATATTTTTTCAAAAAATTAATGGATTTTATAACTCAAATAAATCTATTTTAAGTAATAACTAGTGATTGTGAAGCTATTTTAAAATTTGGTGTACGAAAATAATTAGTTCGAAGAAAAATCAAAAACGTGATCGAAAATTGTTTTTTTAGATTTTCGACTTTTCATCTTCTTATAGTTGTTGAAACATGTTGTGTACACTAAATTATACACACATACATATATAAATAACATATACTTTGGTTAAAGAAGCGGTTAGAGTTAAACGAGTTTAAAGATTCACATAAAGTAATAAACTGAATTTGACTTTTCTTTCATATTTTAAAGAATAAAAGAAAATTGTAAAAGGTAACATCATGCCATGTTGAAAGAAGTGAAGAGATGGCGATGAGATAGAGAGGGTGGATGTTTGAGG
The DNA here is from genome assembly GCA_030765085.1 of Allium cepa. Taxonomy (NCBI): domain Eukaryota; kingdom Viridiplantae; phylum Streptophyta; class Magnoliopsida; order Asparagales; family Amaryllidaceae; genus Allium; species Allium cepa. Next base: position 253,669,332 of record CM060939.1, read on the forward strand.
AAGGTTGTAACAATCCAAAAATTCATCACCTTCGGTAATTTTTCAAAATATTCAAATATATGATTTTAACATAAATGATAATGTTTTGAGCAATAAATATTTTGATAATCTTATTTTGGATAATATCGAAAACCATTTTATCAATAAACAGCTCTTAAACAATTCGACATCGTGCACGGAGCTAGATACATACACTCATTTATCTATATGAGTGAGAATATGTAAAATTTATTTATTTTATTTTTGAAATTTAATTCTTTTTATGACATTATCAATGATATAACAATTTTCAAATAAATGATTCATGAATTTAAATTGCATTTACATGGTTCAATAATTATTTTAATTATTAAATAAGCCTTTTAATTATTATATAATGATAGAAATATTATTTTCAAACTTTGTTTACAAAGATATGTATATTAACTAAAAAGTGAAAAAATGACCGAAAATAAGAATCAAATTTCATAACGACTCAACATAGAAAAGTTTCTATAACGTTAAGGTCATTGTGACATACATATGCACATATACATGTGCACGTATATATACATGCACATACGTATCACATACATATATATACATACATATAGCGCGCGCACACACACACACATATGTATATATATTACAAAAGCTCTAAGATATTCTCTTAAACTTCATCCTTAAGTCTCCGAAAGTCAAATTCTTACACCCAAAGTACAAGCAAACAGATGTATATATATGGGGGGGTATTTGGCTGAGAGTGATGAGGTAGGAGGAGGGAGTAGTGGTGAGGAAATAGTGATGTGTGTGCACATAAATATCATGATATTTATCACTTTTTTCCTATAAATACCACCATCCATCTTTACTTCATTTGCTCATAAATTCCTAAGCTTCTTTACCTCTTTATACTCCACTTTGGCTTTCTACCTAAGGAAATTAATGAAGAAAATTATGCCAAAAAGTAATTAAAATTATATAATATACATATTATACAAACACCTCCAACCAAAGCAATTCTCCTCCTTCTCCCTCTCTAAACCCACGCCACACCATCTACCACCATTGGATGAGCCCACCTTCACTTGCAAGCATAGGTCGATCCTTTCCAAAGGTCCAAGGCTCGATTCCATATGTTCCAACGCGATCATAGCGAAGCTATAACAAATTTTCGTAAAGTTAAAAACGGTTCCAGGTGCGAAATTCTATTTATATTATGATATTTTGGATGATATATATGTTTGTCTATGCTTGTTTTTGATTATTTTGAACCCTGTTTGGATATGATAATGTGTCTGTTTGGATGTGTAAACAATTCACGTTTAATACACGTCAAATATCACAAAGTAAATCACTTTCCTTTAATAGATTAAATGTTGCATATGAGATTGTAAAACTTCTTTAAAATGGTTTAAAATTATTTTAGAAATTTTTTGTAAACATTTAAAAGTGTTTCGATAAAGTTAGGAAGGATATGAAAATTTAGTTAAAATAGGCGCGTTGCGTAACGGTAGTTCGCGATTTCGTGTCATAGAAAGTTAAACCAATTTATAGAATACAATTGGAGTCAGAATTCTTTGGAATAAGAATTTTTCAAACTCTTATAATCATAATTTTCAAACAAAAGAAAAAGGTAAGATTTCATTTAGTGGATTTTGAAATATGACCAAATCTAGTTTTCAAAATAACCGCGCTTATGGAAACCAAAGCTATAAATTCTTTAAAATTGACATTTTTAATTCTTTAAACAAAGGGAATTAATTCTATAACTAATTTAAAATATTTTAAAATTGTTTAAGTTATAGAAATGAATTTCTAAATGACCGAAAAGTCGTTTTGATCTAATAAGCTTTTAAAACACCATTCGTAGCACTTTTGCAGCAGTTTTTAATAACATTTGAAATATAGATTTAAACTTAAGCATTCTTTCCTAAACATTTTATAAATGTTTTCAAATAATTAAATAAATGTTTAAAGATTATTTGGAGGTTTTATTATTATTTTAAAAGAGTTTAAATAAATGATTAGAAGAAAAGCTGTTGTAAATTAGTGATTTAATCTTGGCTTTAAAAGCCAATGTGTAGACTGGATTTTCTATTCGTGGGATCAAATGTAAGGTTCTTAAACTAAGAAGATGTTCAGGAGCAACCAATGCCTTGGCTCACCTGGCCTCTTTCCTAGGCGAGGAATATATAAGTTCGAAATGTCGGAAACGAGACAAGTATGAAAGATTCAAATTTATAAATTAATTTCATAAAACTAGGGTTCTATTGAAATAATCTTATTCTACCTGATATTAAATTCCGAAGAGAGAACCCGTACTATCTATATGATATTAAAAGTGATTCCACTATTATTCGATGGGTAAAGGTTGAATATGGAAATTGATATTGAGTAGAATTAGTATAATTTCTATCGACCCTTTTTACTGAATAAAGTTTTGCAATGTGATTTATGAGAGATGATTTTGATTTGGCATTTCCAAAGTTAAAGAGAGGTTTAATGATTCCATATATACTGGAAAAGAATATGATTTCAAGAATTATATCTGTAAAAGAGATATTTTATTTGATAAAAGATATGATAAATGAAATGGTAATCACCATCAAACTTAACATTTTTTTATCGATGACTGATTTGAAGGAACCGAGATCAGATTTGGACAATTCCTATCCGAAAACTACTTTGAAACAATTTACATGTTTTAAAGTGAAGACATGAAATGATACTAAATTAGAAGATGGAATGTAGGGTTGCTTGTCACTGACCCTCGAAGGAAATTTGCCCTATAATATATATGTGGTAGCAGTACCTTCATTTAATCTTTGATGCAAGGGCTGCTTGCTACTAATCCCATGGGTAATTCCTGATAGGATATATTCAGAGAGTTCCTTGAATCTTGTCTTGTTCCTAGATAATTTGTATGGACGAATATCTTACATTACATTTCTAACATATATGTACATTGATTTTTACAAACGTACATCCGTTTAATGGCATTGGAAGTAACTCTATTGCACTAAACACCCTGCTCTGAGACATCGAGCTCAGAGGTTGTATATTAATGGAAATCAATAGTGTTTGATGGAATTGGCAATTGGTATTCAAAATGAAATGAGCTATGAGAAAGGTAATCGTTACCTCAGGCCTCATCACCCGAAAATGTCTTAAATAAGGCTTTCCCTAAGGCTATGTGGTTCGCAACCATTAGGTATGGTTATCACCTTTCTAAATTACTCTCCATATATCGAGTATGTTGTGTATGCTTTGGGATCCCAGATAGGTTGATTACGACTAGGGTGATGTCATAATCAGTTCTATCTACCACCCATGTGGGCCTGCGGGTTGGCCGATCTTGCCAGGTGCAGAGGTTTCAAAGATGTCGATCATCGGTACATTCCTCTAGAAAGTAGTCCCTTACTTTGCCATTATATGGAACCTGTTCTTCAATAAGTGCCTTTGGACTTGATTGCAGAGCCTATGTGACGACCCAGAATTTTCAAGCATTTAAAATCGGAATATTTAATTGATTTTAAATATTCAATAGAGTAATTTTAACTTGTATTACGAATATCACAATTTCTTTGATGATTAAATTATTAAATTAAACAATTTGAAATCGAGTAAAATGTTGATCTGGAGTTTTAAGCCTGTTAAAAATAATTTGAAGGCTTATAAAATTTATATTGATAATACTGAAGACAATAGAAGCGTTAAAATTGAAATTAACAGTGATCTGTTCAATCTTGAAGTTTATATCGTTTAAATTGAATTTAAAAATAGCCTTCCGAGGCACAGTCTCGGAATTTAACGAAACCAGTTCCATTGGATCCATAATAGTGTTTTATTATCGGATTTCAAATTTCGTAGTGTTTGGGGTTATGGTGTGAGAGTATGATATGTAAACGCGTTGGACTTTGTTTTGAAATGAATTTAAATTTAAATAAAATATATTTACTTTCTTTAACCCGACCATACGTACAACCCGCCACCCTATAGTCTCCCTCGAACTCTCCTTTCTTTTCTTTCCCTTTCTCTATATCGCCGTTGGAACATCGTAAAAGAAGGAAAAGTTTATTAACCCAAATCAAACACCATGGCCGAAGCCCTTCATCCCAGATCAAAATAAAAACAACAGTGCTAACGAAACCAAATCGTTTCGTTCGAATAAAAATAAAAAGGAAATGGCTGTTTTTTTTCCGTTTCCAATTCGATTTCTGTTAAATCGAAATCACCGCGAAGAGGAGGGGGAAACTCGAGTTCGCCGTCGAGGCGATGGGGGTTCGTTTGCGATCGAATTGCACGCATTGGGCGTCGCGACTGCAGTTTAGGGTTTGTGGGGGGGAGATGGTGATCTGGAATTCGTGGCGACTGAAGAGGGTGGCCGCGTTCGCGATTGTGGGTGAGGAGACGAAGTTGAGGTGTAGTGCGATCGAGGGAGATGGCCGCGAGCGTTGGAATCTAGGGTAACCGAAGTCGATGCCGGAGGAAGGGAAGCGAAGGGAAGCTTTCCTTTGTTTTCTATAGCCTGGGTCGAGATAATAAGGTATAATTTAAATTTTTGTTAAATAAAATTAAGTATATATATATCTAGGCTATTTAAAAAAAAGAAGAAAAAAAAGGGGACATTTAGTGTACTTAAAATTTTGATGCTGAAATAGGAAATTTATTTTTAAGGTTTGAAGAGAAAAAGGAAATAAAAATAAATTTTGTATATATGGATTTGGAAAAAGATTTACAGTAAAATAAATTACTGATTTATAGTGATAATTATTATTATTGTTTTACCGGAACGATAAGCAGGAAGAAAAGAAATTAATTTGACAGCTAGATTTAAAATAGTTGTGTTTCAAATTTAAATTTGGGGTATTACTTATTTATGCAAAAGTTAAATATATGTACAAACATTTATATAAGGTTTTGGGAAGGAAATTATAGAAGGGATTTGTGATAAAAATTTTCGATTTACGTATTTAATATATTTTTGTTACCAAAAGATGTAATAAAGGGAAACTAATTCAAAATTAAATTGAATGGTAATTAAGTGTTCGATTTATATTTCGAATATTAATAAATCGTAAATTGGTTTGTACAAGGTTAAAAAATCGCGGAAACAAGACGAGTTTGAGGTGAATGACAATCTTAGGTCAAAGGTGAGTTAATCTCACTCCGCTGCATTTAAAAATTTAAATGATTAAATTTAAATAATTGCTTGTATGGTGGAATTGATTGACGTGATATAGTATAGTATAATTTGAATTTGGCATATTATGTGATGCTAAGATCTGTGGATGCAGGGAAAACAGGTTGGAGGGATCCAACTGGACCCCTCAACTTTTATTGAAATTATTTAATATTCTCTGTTCTGATTATTTGATATTCTATGATGAATTACGTGGAAGTATTGAATGCTATGGCTTAGTTGATATAATTGGGTATAATGAATTACCAAAAATATAAATTTGATTTTTGAAATGAAAATAAAAGGAGTAAAATTGTAAGTAAAATAATTATAGAATAAATTTAAGAATGATTTGGAAAAAAAAAATAAAGTGACTTTAAAATTCTAATAAATGAATCCTGAGAATGGAAAGGAAAATTTGAATAAACAGGAAGTTAATGAATTTTTAAAATGCAGTAGTAGTAATTAAAAAGAACAAACATTTATTTAGAATTTAAGATTTGAATTTTTGAAAGAGTAAAGAAGAAATTGGAAAAGATAATAATAATAAAGTCCATAACTACTGAATTTGGAAATGAACTGATAAGTAAAAGAATTTATTTCAAATAAAATAAATTAGAAATCAATTTGGGAAAATTGGAAATCAATTTGGGGAAATTGATTTAAGTGACTTGAAGTTGGAATTTTTCTCTAGACAGCCAAGTACATGTTTTTAAAGTAAATTTTTTAAAATATAAATTAAATGTTTTAAAGTTGTTTTTAAAGAAAATAGGTTTTATAAAATTTATTATTTCTAATGTTTAAAGTCTAAAGTAAGTATTTTCTTTTAATCTATTTTAGCAGTAATTATTAAGAAAAGTAGAAATCTAGTTTTATATTTTATTAAGTAACCTTATTTTCAAATATCATAAAGTATGTATTTTTAAAAAATTATTAAAGAAATTTTAACTTGAATGTTTAAAGTATATTTTTAAAAGTTAAGTGTTTTAAATTAATTTTGAAAAATCTAGTTTTGTGCTTGGTGATTCCAGTGGAAATAGAAATACTTGAATTTATTCTTAGAAAAGAGCAGATAGCTTTGAAAACTGTTTTCTAAGGAATTTGAAAAGTGAAAATATATCTTGTGAAGATATTTTGAGATAAATTATTTGGGAAAATTATTTATTGTTTGATGGATGTTTGTGAATATAAATTGATAGTTAAATAACCGACTATCAATATTGGACAAATGCGTTGATCGTTACGAAGAGACCGGAATCGAGAATTATTTCTCGAAAACCACTTCAATCCGGTTTGTACGTTTCGTGAAAACGATTTTGGATTCGAAGATGGAGCAGTGAAATGAAAGGGCTAGTCGCTACTAATCCTGAGGATATTTCCAAAATGGATGTAGTAGGAATAGTGCCTTCGGTTCCGTTCGAACCCGGGACGGACTTGTATGGATGAATGCTTGCGAAACATCGTCAGGTGGACGATGGGCATTCTAAGGGATATGTTCTAAAAAGGTAACGCTTAGCCTCAAGCCTCATCAAATGGGAATGACTGAAAATCAGGGGTTATGCAGCAAGGCTAGGTGGGTAGCACCCAAGCAGGGTGAGGTTATTCCAGTCTAGATGTCCCTTTTTATTTCGGCTTAGTGGGCGGTTACTGATCCCAACCGCGGGGTGATCTCACTCGGGATTATCCAGTAAGGGGTATTCCCGGCCTTGTGTTGCAGGGGAGCGGGCGTACTCCTCGGTACGGTGATCTAGGCCCCGTACTGTGACAGGTGGTACCCTAGTGCCTAGTCATTAGTTGGAAATCCATTCTCCCTACGAGCCTTGTACGAGTTTTGTTTGTATTACCCACTCTGTGGCTAGTAGCTGGAATATAATAATGTAACAATTTCGGCTATTTTATAAGTATTTGTATATTGACCCTATTGTAATATCAGAGGATTTCTATAAAAATTGTTTTAGCTATCATAAGGTAAAAACCCGACATGTTTATTTGTGGCGTGGTCTTACAAGTTGCTTTTGTTTTCAAAGGATTTTTGAAACTTTAATAATCAATTGGGTGTGGTTTTCTCACGCTGGTATTCCAGACTGACTCAGGTGTTATGTAACTGTAATACTCGGGTCAGACCGAGTATTATAGAATACAGGATTTGATGCTGTGGAGCTCAAGAGACGAGCTGGATGACGATACGTTACATTCGTACTTGTTTTATTATATATATTCTGCTGTATTGAGTTGTTGTGAATCCATTGTATAGTATTGATGTTGGGTTGTAATTCATGTATTCAGATGATGTAATATAAACAGAGATATTTGATTTTGAGAAAATTATTCATTACCTATTATATTTTATTCTGCTACGATGGTTAGATTCTGATGTTGTTTTCTATTTTCTTCTTCTACCTCTTCTTCTTTAACCCAAATGGTTCGTATTTCTGTACAACTTGAGTTGAGTGTTGTAGAATAGTGTTGACTTAAGGGGTACGGATTTGCGGGCTGTTACACTTGGTGTCAAAGCTTAGGTTGGTGATAACCTTGGCTCTGGTGGGAATTACTCATTTAAATTAGAGTCCCTAGTACTCTAGAATGAGTTTGAGAGTATTAATATATATGAGCATGTATTTGTTAGTGAATATAAATTGTTTTAATACTGTGTTGATTGGTTTATTGAGCGGCATATGAACCTTCGTCGGCACAGACTGGACAACTGTATCGAAGGGGTTTCTAAACACTTGAATAGAACAATTGACACGGTATTGTTTTAAATGTAGGGTGAATGAAATAATTTTACCCAAAAATATATTTTGATATAAAGAAAGTTTTTGTAAACTATTTTAGCTAATATATGGTTGGTTGGATGTTAGGAAAACTAATATGAAATTGTTATCATTGCTAAGTGAAAATTTAACTAGAAATTGAAATGTAACTAAAATTTAAGGAAATAAATTCATTATAAAATGAAATTTATAAATATGAATTATAAATGTAAATTTTAAATTGAAATATAATCAAATGGAGATTTGTATAAGCATAAACTATACAAATGCATTATAGTTAAAATTTGAATTAAAATAGAATTTGAAACTTTAAAACCCCGGAGATTTTGGAAGTATTTTGAAGATAAATAGTAATATTGTTGTTTTTGGGTTATTTCTGAGGGAAAATTGTTTCAAATAAATCTTGGGAAGGGATATAGCATTGAATTCACTTCAGTAGCTGGAAAATAACTTCGGTGTTGATTGCAGCATCATCGATGTTCATTTTCGAGTTTCTAAGTGACAGATTGCTGCCAAATTAATTTGTTTAGGAAAACCTGTTTGTTTTTGTAATTTTAAAGGGAATTTGTTGGAATTTGAAATTTTTGAGAAGTGTGATTTTGAGATGTTGAAGATTTCAAAATGATTTGAAACCAAAGTCGGGTATTTAAAAATCCTGATGAGGCAGGTTGTAAACTTATAAATTGAGATGATTTTTGAATCAAAAAGGGAATATAAGCTTTGAATAATGGAATGTAAATTTAAAATGAAATTAACTTGGATTGGAAAATAAAAATTTAACTGGATTGAAAATTAATTAAATAGGTTGAAAAATAATATCCAGTTATATTCGAATGAAGTTGAACTCGAATTGAATTAAACAAATTTGAGTTAAAATAAAATTTAATTGGGAAAAAAAATAAAAATAAAAAAATAAAATAAAATTTAATTGAGTTATTAGAATGAATTTAGATTCTTACCTGAATAATGGAAAAATAAGTTGAGTAAGGATTGGATTAAAATAAATAAATCAGAATAACATATAAAAGAATTAAAAACCCATGGTAATAAAATATGCTTGGGTTATAAATAAGCAAAAGACTTGAGTTAAAATAAAAGATGAATATATTCAAGCCTAGAATGAATGGGATTGTGCAAATAATAAGTTGTGACTTATAAATTTTGAAAGTGGAATAGAAAATCCAAAATAAATATTATTTGATGTTTTTAATAATGAAACGGAAATCCAAACTTAAATTATATAATAAATTTGAACTAAGAAAAATAAAATGAAGTTGGTTTAAATAAAAACAGAGGTTGATATTAAAAAGAAGGGAAATGAAATTTATCCTGGGATTAAATGAAATTTGAGCATATGAAGGTGAATGGAATTAATTTGGATTTAACTTAAGATAAGTTAAATAAAATTGAGAATTTGAAATTGAATTAAATCTAAATGAATTGGAATTAAATTGAATAGGATATAAAGGTGAAATATAAATTGCTTAAAATTGCATAAAAAAATTCATATTCTTAAGTTATTAAGTGTTATAATGTAAATTTGTGATTATAAAATGGAAATGGACTTAAATAAGCAATCTAACCTCTTGAATAGAAGTGAAATTTTAATTCATTAATGGAGAGAGTTGAATGGTGTGGCAAATTCAAAACTTTACCATAAATGAAACATAAAGTGTAATGAAGCAAAGTGAGAATGTAAGGGTGGATGTTCTAAGTTAGCAAATAAGTCTGGAACTTATGTATGGGGAAAATTAAATTTGTTTTGATAATGAAATTGAAATTAAATTTCAGTTGTGTAATAAATAATATTGAAAGAAATTTAGGTTCTATTTAAAGGAGTGAAAAGGAAAGGTGAAATTTAAATTTTCTAAATGAAATAATTGGAAATTGGTAATATTATAAATGAATTCAGAATGAATTGAGGAAGCGAATTAAAAACATAATATGGATTAGGTTAGAGACTAAATTGAATTACAATTAAATGGAATTTTTTTTGTAAAGGGTATAATTTTGATAATTGGTCAAAATTTGAAAGCAAAAAAAATTCCAGTTTGGAACGAGATTTAATTTTGGTAATAAGTAGTGGAAGTGTGAAAGAATATTGGTATTGGATTTTAATAGTAATGGTTGAACCGTAAATAAAATCCAAGTGTGTGAAATGATTTGAAGTGACCGTATTATCAATAAAAGATTAAATTATTGAATATATACTAGAATTAGATGGATATACTAGTTTGAAATTTAAATTTGGTAAATGTTTAAGCTAGTTGAAACAAAATTAATAAATAGTTGATTTGGAAAAAATCGATTAAAATGGAAATAAAGAAAGATATTATGAAATTGGAAGTTATTGAGGGAAATAGTGAGATGGTTATTGTTAAGTTTATGGGATAGCTTTAAATGATATTTCATTAGATAATAAAATTGAAATGCAAGTGAATGAATTTTAATTGATTATTGTGATGTGATATGAATATAAGAGTTGTAAATAACTCAGGAGGGGATATAATAATATAAACTTCAGGTAGGTAATGAACCTGAAGTAAAGGTTCGATTCTGACTTAATAATAAATTGATATAAACTGAGTTGGAATAAATTTTAAAGGGGTGAAACTTAAGGAATGGTTATTTGATTTGAGTAACATCAATTTACATTGAAATTGGTTGTTTGTCGTAAACCGAGTAAATGATTCAAATGAAACAATGAAATTTGTTTTTGGATAAATTGGGATGGGTTAAAAATCTTGGTAAGTAGGTTTGTGTATAAAGGTAAGCGAGTTATAATATAAATGCAAATGTATCAAATTGAAATGAAATTTATTTGGTGAATCAATTAGAAAATTGGGTAGAGTATGAATTGAAATAGCGAAACTTGTATGTAAGTCCTTTGTGTGAAATAAATGGAATTTGGCATTAGAAAAGGAACTTTGTGCATGTTATAAAATATGGTTTACTTATGAACCCATGCAAATTGTTGATTGGATTATGAAATAGATATGTTTGGCTTAAATGTATATTGAGAATGTTGTTAAAATGTTCATACTATTGGAAACTGATGTGTTTGTTGAGTATAGTACAGGTGCGGGAGGCGATTGATAGAGTGGAGCGCGTATATGCGATAATATTAGCCGCTTGCTTTTAAAATTTGCTAAAAAGGTACGCCAACGCAATAAAAATAGGAAATATGAGCTTTTTTTAGTTTTTCTGACCATGTAGGTCGATGTATATATATTTATCTCTTTTGTCAAATTACAAAAGCTCTCCGTACAAATGGGACTCTGCCAAAAATTTTCAGAAATTTTGGGAGTTAGAAAATATTTGAATTTTTTTGTTAACGACAAACGTTTTCAAACTGGAAATTGAAATAAGTTAGTAAATGAAACTAATTAAAATAATGACATGAAATAGTAATAACGAAAAATAAAATTTATATATTCTGAGTTAAAGATAAATTGAATTCATATGGAAATGAAAGAATCGATTTGAATAGAAATGGATATAAGCTAATGTGGCAAAGTGAAAATAAATATAAGAAATATATAAAATGCTTATGTTAACTTAAGTAAGGAATGGTTAATTCTTAATTGGAAATTGAATGTTGCAAATATACGCTAAGTTGATATTTGGATGAATATTGGCATTTGGTAAGGAAGTTGATAAAATGTTTTGGAAGGTTGTGGTTGGATATTAGTGCTAAGCAGGATATGCAGGTAATATAAAGGGAAAAGAGAATTTTTTTTGATTTCAGAAGATAAATTTGGATTGCTCGATAAAAAGGTATGTGTTTAAAATTCTGTGAAATTTGATTGGATTTTTGGATCGAGACACTTGGCCTTTTGTTTTCTTTTTGGATTTGGGAGGCCATAGAGCCATTTTGTAGTTGTACCGAGCTAGCCGCGCAAAGGAGATGCTGACGAAATTTTTGAAAATTTAGGGAGTTAGAATAATTTTGAGAAAATTTTGATAATTCAAAATTTAGTTTTGAATTATTATTTGAATAGTTGAACAAGTAATTTATTTGAAAACTATAGAAGGATTTGGAAAAATTTGGAAAGTTGATAAGAATAATAATGAGTCTTTTATAAGAAAATAGTTGGTAAAAGATATTGAATTGTTAGAAATCGTTTGGTTTCGGGGAAAAAGTAAATGGGTACTGGACCATTCTTCCTAACTAGTAATTTCGAGGACGAAATTCTTTTAAGAGGGGAGGAATGTGATGACCCGGAATTTTCGAGCATTTAAAATCGGAATATTTAATTGATTTTAAATATTCAATAGAGTAATTTCAACTTGTATTACGAATATCACAATTTCTTTGATGATTAAATTATTAAATTAAACAATTTTAAATTGAGTAAAATGTTGAATCTGGAGTTTTAAGCCTGTTAAAAATAATTTGAAGGCTTATAAAATTTATATTGATAATACTGAAGACAATAGAAGAGTTAAAATTGAAATTAACAATGATCTGTTCAATCTTGAAATTTATATCGTTTAAATTGAATTTAAAAATAGCTTCCGAGGCACAGTCTCGGAATTTAACGAAACCAGTTCCATTGGATTCGTAATAGTGTTTTATTATCGGATTTCAAATTTCGTAGTGTTTGGGGTTGTGGTGTGAGAGTATGACATGTAAACGCGTTGGACTTTGTTTTGAAATGAATTTAAATTTAAATAAAATATATTCACTTTCTTTAACCCGACCATACGTACGACCCGCCACCCTATTGTCTCCCTCGTACACTCCTTTCTTTTCTTTCCCTTTCTCTGTATTGCCGTTGGAACATCGTAAAAGAAGGAAAAATTTATTAACCCCAATCAAATACCATGGCCGAAGCCCTTCATCCCAGATCAAAATAAAAACAACAGTGCTAACGAAACCAAATCGTTTCGTTCGAATAAAATAAAAAGGAAATGGCTGTTTTTTTCCGTTTCCAATTCGATTTCTGTTAAATCGAAACCACCGCGTAGGGGGGGGGGGGGGTAACTCGAGTTCGCCGTTGAGGCGAAGGCGGTTCGTTTGCGATCGAATTGCATGTATTGGGCATCGCGACTGCAGTTTAGGGTTTGGGGGGGAGATGGTGATCTGGAATTCGTGGCGACTGAAGAGGGTGGCCGCGTTCGCGATTGTGGGTGAGGAGACGAAGTTGAGGTGTAGTGCGATCGAGGGAGATGGCCGCGAGCGTTGGAATCTAGGGTAACCGAAGTCGATGCCGGAGGAAGGGAAGCGAAGGGAAGCTTTCCTTTGTTTTCTATGGCCTGGGTCGAGATAATAAGGTATAATTTAAATTTTTGTTAAATAAAATTAAGAATAAATATATCTTGGCTGTTTAAAAAAAAAAAAGAAAAAAAGGGGACATTCAATGTACTTAAAATTTTGATGCTGAAACAGCAAATTTATTTTTAAGGTTTGAACAGAAAAAGGAAATAAAAATAAATTGTGTATATATGGATTTAGAAAAAGATTTACAGTAAAATAAATTATTGATTTATAGTGATAATTATTATTATTGTTTTACCGGAACGATAAGCAGGAAGAAAAGAAATTAATTTGACAGCTAGATTTAAAATAGTTGTGTTTTAAATTTAAATTTGGGGTATTAATTATTTATGCAAAAGTTAAATATATGTACAAACATTTATATAGGGTTTTGGGAAGGAAATTATAGAAGGGATTTGTGATAAAATTTTACGATTTACGTATTTAATATATTTTTGTTACCAAAAGATGTAATAAAGGGAAATTAATTCAAAATTAAATTGAATGGTAATTAAGTGTTCGATTTATATTTCGAATATTAATAAATCGCAAATTTGTTTGTACAAGGTTAAAAAACGTGGAAACAAGACGAGTTTGAGGTGAATGACAATCTTAGGTCAAAGGTGAGTTAATCTCATTCAGCTGCATTTAAAAATTTAAATGATTAAATTTAAATAATTGCTTGTATGGTTGAATTGGTTGACGTGATATAGTATAGTATAATTTGAATTTGGCATATTATGTGATGCTAACATCTGTGGATGCAGGGAAACCAGGTTGGAGGGATCCAACTGGACCCCTCAACTTTTATTTAAATTATTTAATATTCTCTGTTCTGATTATTTGATATTCTATGATGAATTACGTGGAAGTATTGAATGCTATGGCTTGGTTGATATAATTGGGTATAATGAATTACCAAAAATATAAATTTGATTTTTGAAATGAAAATAAAAGGAGTAAAATTGTAAGTAAAATAATTATACAATAAATTTAAGAATGATTTGAAAAAAAAAGTGACTATAAAATTCTAATAAATGAATCCTGAGAATGGAAAGGATAATTTGAATAAACAGGAAGTTAATGAATTTTTAAAATGCAGTAGTATTAATTAAAAAGAAGAAACATTTATTTAGAATTCAAGATTTGAATTTTTGAAAGAGTAAATAAGAAATTGGAAAAGATAATAATGATAAAGTCCATAGCTACTGAATTTGGAAATGAACTGATAAGTAAAAGAATTTATTTCAAATAAAATAAATTGGAAATCAATTTGGGAAAATTGGATGTCAATTTGGGGAAATTGATTTAAGTGACTTGAAGTTGGAATTTTTCTCTAGACAGCCAAGTACATGTTTTTAAAGCAAAATTTTAAAAATGTAAATTAAATGTTTTAAAGTTTTTTTTTAAAGAAAATAGGTTTTATAAAATTTATTATTTCTAATGTTTAAAGTCTAAAGTAAGTATTTTCTTTTAATCTATTTTAGCAGTAATTATTAAGAAAAGTAGGAATCTAGTTTTATATTTTATTAAGTAACCTTATTTTCAAATATTCATATAGTATGTATTTTTAACAAATTATTAAAGAAATTTTAACTTGAATGTTTAAAGTATATTTTTAAAAGTTAAGTGTTCTAAATTAATTTTGAAAAATCTAGTTTTGTGCTTGGTGATTCCAGTGGAAATAGAAATACTTGAATTTATTCTGAGAAAAGGGTAGATAGCTTTGAAAACTGTTTTCTAAGGAATTTGAAAAGTGAAAATATATCCTGTGAATATATTTTGAGACAAATAATTTAGGAAAATTATTTATTGTTTGATGGATGTTTGTGAATATAAATTGATAGTTAAATAACCGACTACTAATATTGGACAAATGCGTTGATCGTTTCGAAGAGACCGGGATCGAGATTTATTTCTCGAAAACCACTTCGATCCGATTTGTACGTTTCGTGAAAATGATTTTGGATTCGAAGATGGAGCAGTGAAATGCAAAGGCTAGTCGCTACTAATCCTGAGGATATTTCCAAAATGGATGTAGTAGGAATAGTGCCTTCGGTTCCGTTCAAACCTGGGACGGACTTGTATGGATGAATGCTTGTGAAACATCGTCAGGTGGACGATGGGCATTCTAAGGGATATGTTCTAAAAAGGTACCGCTTAGCCTCAAGCCTCATCAAATGGGAATGACTGAAAATCAGGGGTTATGCAGCAAGGCTAGGTGGGTAGCACCCAAGCAGGGTGAGGTCATTCCAGTCTAGATGTCCCTTTTTATTTCGGCTTAGTGGGCGGTTGCTGATCCCAACCGCGTGGTGATCTCACTCGGGATTATCCAGTAAGAGATAGTCCCGGCCTTGTGTTGCAGGGGAGCGGGCGTACTCCTCGGTACGGTGATCTAAGCCCCATGCTGTGACAGGTGGTACCCCAGTGCCTAGTCATTAGTTGGAAATCCATTCTCCCTACGAGCCTTGTACGAGTTTTGTTTGTATTACCCACTCTGTGGCTAGTAGCTGGAATTTAATAATGTGACAATTTCGGCTATTTTATAAGTATTTGTATATAGACCCTATTATAATATCAGAGGATTTCTATAAATATTGTTTTAGCTATCGTAAGGTAAAAACCCGACATGTTTATTTGTGGCGTGGTCTTACGAGATGCTTTTGTTTTCAAAGGATTTTTGAAACTTTAATAATCAATTGGGTATGGTTTTCTCACGCTGGAAATTCCAGACTGACTCGGGTGTTATGTAACTGTAATGCTCGGGTCAGACCGAGTATTATAGAATACAGGATTTGATGCTGTGGAGCTCAGGAGACAAGCTGGATGACGATACGTTACATTCGTACTTGTTTTATTATATATATTCCGCTGTGTTGAGTTGTTGTGAATCCATTGTATAGTATTGATGTTGGGCTGTGATTGATGTGTTCAGATGATGTAATATAAACAGAGATATTTGATTTTGAGAAAATTATTCATTACCTATTATATTTTATTCCGCTGCGATGGTTAGATTCTGATGTTGTTTTCTATTTTCTTCTTCTACCTCTTCTTTTTAACCCAAATGGTTCGTATTTCTGTACAACTTGAGTTGAGTGTTGTAGAATAGTGTTGACTCAAGGGGTACGGATTTGCAGGATGTTACAGCCAGTATGCTGGAATTTAATAATATAACATTTTCGGCTAAGGTTATGTATATTTACCTAAAAGTTGTTTCAAAAGAATGTCATTAAAAATAATATTATCATATTTTGGTCATCATATGGTAAAAATCTATTGCATGGTTATGTGCGAAGTGGTCTTATGAGATACCCTTTGTTTTTCAAATATCCATATTTTGAGTTTCTTATACACCAGTGTCATGACTGGCCCAGAGTTTATTTTCCTTTTCTCTTTAAGCTTTGGGTTTCCTGAGAAGGATCACGGAGCATAGAGCATTCTAGGTCCAATATTGAAAAGTTATCTATTAATTTCGTCGAATTATGTACGATGTATCTTCCAGCAATTTTAAGGGTAGGCAGTTATGACTATCCTAGCTGGATTAGTAGTTACTAGGACTCTAATGGACCAATTCAGATTAATTACATGTACTACTTATATGTATAATTAAATTTAAATACGATGTGAGTTTCTATTTTCTTTGTCTTCTACCTTTATTTTCTTTTACCTCATGATAGTCTACCTCTCCAACACATAGATTTACGACACATGAATGTCAAGGATGTATTATTATCGATTTCTAAGGGTCGAGGAGGTGGGTCTTCAGATTCAGTGTCAGAGCTTATGGTTGAACAAATACCTAAGCCATGATGGGGTCAACTCATTGGAGATGGGGTTGGAACTGCCTTAGAATGAGTTTAGTCACAGAGAGCGCATATTTTTAAAATTTATCTGAGTAAGTATATTCGAGTTTTATGCCCATTCCCTAAGATAATCTCATCTATAATTAGAAAGATGTTTCCTTGCTATATGCAGATAGTAGGAGACGAGTAACAAAAGAGGACGAGGAAGGGGAGCTAGCAACACCACGGCCACCAACTATCGATCAATCGCTATAGTAATTGTGGAAGTGGTAATCCTTATGCAACTTCAAATTAACTTCCCTAATCTACGTAACAATTACACTAATTTGGATGGTAAACCATTCAAAGGAATGGAGTCCATTATTGAAGTTCAGGCTTGGATATGCTTTTCAGAAAGAATTTTAAGGGATTGAATATTGGGGATGAACAAAAAAGGTTCTTAGCTTCCTGTCAACTATAGAAAGGTGCTCTAGCATTGTGCGAATCCATCATACAGAATGATTCAAAGGATAATTTCTCATAGGATTCATTCTAGGAAGTCATGGAAGAACAATATACGCCAGCTGTAGGAAAATCCATCCTTTATCAGAGTTTTATGGATTTAAAATAAGGATAAATGTCCGTAGGAGAATATTCTAGCAAGTTCAGTGAGTTGTCCCATTTTGAGCCGAGTCTAATATATCGCTGGGATAAAGGGGCAATATCAAGAAAGGACGACTAGGCATGTAAAGGGAAACTTTTTAGATTTGGTAGAAATGAGTTTCTGATATGAAACTCTGGATAAGAAGAATCCACCCATAACTCAAAGCGGCAACAACAACTGGAAGAAGAAAAAATTCAATCTCCCGAGAAAGAAGCAATGGCAAGGCAAGCCAGAAGGAGTACCGCATGAAAACAATTTGAAGGATGTTACTTATTATAATTGCCGAAAGAAGGGTCATCTCTCCACCACTTATAAGAATCCTAAGGCTCAAAAGGATCTGCTACAATTGTCAAAAACCAAGGCACCCGAAAAAGGATTGCCCACTGATAAAGAAAGGAGAACGGGTTAGAGTTTTTTCTATTAAAGATGAACCCTCAACTTCAACTGATGTGAAGGGCACTAGAGTTCTTGAAGGTAATATATGCATTAATAAAAATCTCGTTAGAGTATTATTTTATGGGCTTTCCACATTTTTATTTCTAAAGAATTGGTTGATTAATTGAAACTTACCACAAAAATGTAGATACCTCCATCCGTGTCTCTAACCCCATAGGTGGCAAAACTAATTTAGGTATAGTTTATGAAAATGTACAAGTTGCCTACCTATCCTAAAAATTTCATGTAAACTAATCGTCCTTAATTTTATTAGATTTGAGATTATACTCGGTATGGATTTGTTGTCTGAAAATAAGGTTGTTCTTGATTATGTTGACATGACAGTGCATTGGAAAAATAAAAGAAGTGAACCTTTTAAAATAACATATGAAGAACCAAGTCTAGTAATGGGTAGTTTTATGTATGCCCTAAATTCGTTTCAAAAACATCAAGAAGAAATATGTAACAACCTTGATTTTAGTGATCACATGTGAGATTAAATTATAACGGTGGTTATAATTTAGTGGAGAAAATAAAATAAATTAGACAGGAAAATTAGTTAAAATTGTTTATTTGGAATAAACAATGAGTTCCAGTAAAATAAAATGGAATTTTGTTGATTTGGTGATTAATTAAATTAAATAAAAAATTTAAATCAACAATAATTTATTGAAATAAATATGAAATGTTGAAAATAAAGTTTTGTAATTTTATTAGGTTAGTTTAGGGTGAAAATGAGCATTTTGTGGTTTTAATTTTTTAAAATATAATAATTTTGGAAATTATTGCCAACGTTTGATTTTTATTACTTTCAATGAAATATTAGAATTTAATATGGTATATATTGTAAATAAAATGTGGAATATTGGTTAAAAATAAATATTTGGACGTAAAAATATTTTTAACATGGTTTGGTAGGATAAAATAAACAACAGAAATGGTTTTGATGTAATTTTGAGTGTTAAAAATATTGTTTCATGTAAATAATAGTGTAAATTAAAGCATTTAATTAAAAATAGGAATTTAATAATGAAAATAGTTTTAAATGGCTAAATTAATTATTGTATGTTGTGAATTTTTTTTGTAAACATAGAAATATGGTGGTACAAATATAATTAGCGGGTTAAAGTGAAAATATGGTGAAATAAAATGTCAACATGGAATTAACTTAATTAAATTTTGATTAAGTAATAACATTTAGCCTTATTGGGTGGTTTTGTGTCCAAAACCAAACCTAAACCCAAATGAAATTTTGAAAAAGGGTAGGAGGTGAGAAAGTATGTTCGTATGTTTCATTCTCCTCCTTCCTCATATTCTCTCCAGAAAATCAAAAATGGAAACCCTTTCCTAGAAATTCAAATTTAGATTCAAAATGAACAAAATCAAAAGATAAATTCAAGGAAAATTAGTAAATCAAACTCTTAGCATGAAATCAACATTAAAAAAACTATAAATTATTTCTTGAATTTTTCTATTTTGAGAAAAATCAGTTTACTGTAACTTCTATTTGTCTTGCATGTTCTTTTTTCCAACTCCTACAGGTTCCTAAAGCTTCTCAAGGTCAAAAAGTCATTAGCTTGCAAGTTAAAATCGCTTAAATTCTTGATATCGTGAGTAGTAACTCATGTTTCTAGCTAAATCAAATTTCCTGTAAGAAATTTTTTCAATTTCTATTGTGTTTGATTTACTGTAAAATGTAAATGTGAGATTTCTAGTTTACAGTAAACAACTTGTTTGGGTTCATCTTTGTGAACCCGTGTCTCTTTGGTTTCATACCAGAATTCAGTGAAATCTTATCCGAATCATTGTCTATGTTTAGTTGTACGTGCACGTCAAATTTCGTAGCTTGAATCACCGTCGAAGCACCTAAAATCAGTGCTCAAAGTTGCATATGGAACAGGCAGAAAGCCTGTAGAATTTCTGACCTTCAGGTCGACCCAGAAAAATTAGTGGTCGACCTTATGGTCAAATTAGGGCATATATAGGTCGACCTAGCTTTTTCTAGGTCGACCCATGTTGTTTTAATTCATCTAGATCACACTATTTACTTTCATGTTCACTGTTTTTCTATTTCTTCTTATTCCAGTGAATGTTGTAATCAATTCTTGCAATATTTTGAAGTGTTTTGAAGGGATTAAACCCATCAATAGGAAAGCCAACATTATGGATGATCCGTACATCGGATTGATGTGTTTTTGAGACAGTTTCATATGCCGATTTTAGCGTTCTCGGTGATTTTTGTTGTTTTCGAGCATGGGTTTTCTAAACCAATTTTGAAATGATTTTTATAATAAAATAGCTTTTGAAATAAGTATTTTACAATGTTTATAATTATTTTTAAAGATATTAAAAATATGTACTCACCATAATAAAGAAAATTTCAAAGGTATGATTTCCAAACGATTTCGAAAATGGTTTTAAAACAAGTTTTCTCGAAGCAAAGGATTTTTAATATAAAATACACAATTTTGTACTCTTCAAGCTAATGAGGAAGAGATTTAAATGATTTAATAAAACATGTGGTATGGGACATGTGCATTTACTTTTTCGGTTAATTCCGAACTTGTTCGATTGAGGTCATACACAAGAGTGAAATTAACTACCTTATAGAAAATGGTTAAGTGAGAACATGTGATATGAGACATACTATTGTCACTGATTTGGTTACTATCTGGAAGATGGTGACACTTTATATTGGACCTTCGGGTTGATTTCTAGTACTGGACCTTCAGGTTATTTGGGCTTTTTAGCCATTTGTCCTTCGAGATGTTTGTCCCTTGGGATGTTTGTCCTTTGGGATGTTTGACCTTCGGGTCGTATTAGGCGCCAAATTTATGATGCAGTACTTGGCTGGCTTCGGCCATTTTTTTTGAGCACGCGCATCTTTTATGATATGGATCCTTCTTTTGTGATGTTTATTGATTTATTTATAATTTCCGAATATTTTTGCCATTTCGAGATTATTAATCCTTTTGAGTCATTTGAAGATTCATTATACGGTGATTACATTGTGGAGTTTTGAACTCTTAACCGAGTTCTACATATTGTGATTGCGGTTGCCATTCTCTGGCGTATTTTTGAGATTTATGATTTCCTATTTAGGATTTATTTGGGGTTGCCATTCTTTGGTAGAATTTGAGACTTATGATTTCCTATTTAGGAGTTATGGTTGATGAAAGCCATTCTATTGATTATTGTAATGCCGATGATACGAGGCGAATATTTTTGACTAATTGATGTTGTAATTGAACTTGCCTCTTTTGAGAAACCCTTTATGATATTTTGGTAGTTGGTATGTATGTTTAGGGTTACTTCTTCTCTTTTATATTATCATTTCTCCCTATACTTCACCTATCTTGTGCTAATCAGTTTATTTAAGATAGACTGAACCATGTATTTTATATACTCGAGTTAGACTAAGTTGTTTCAGATTAGACACCTACTGTAGATTTCTACTATGCTACTTCCACTATGGATTTTCTTGTTTTCTTTTGATGCTAGCGATCTTTTGTGTAGTCTTGTAGTATTTTGTGAACTTTGATGTGTACTTATTCTTATTGACTCGATGTATATATTATGGTCTATGTACCACCACTGTTGTATCATTATGTGGTGTACTATGATGTATCTGTATATATGTATATATATGTGTGACTGTTGTTCTATGATCTGTTGTATGTATTGTTGTTATATTTTATTCAGATAGATCCATTAGCCACCATAGTTTTGTGTTAAATATTTATTAGGTATGTAGTTCCATTTAAGAAAGGTAAAAAGAAAAAAATTAGAGCACCCAATTGACATATTCAATGCTTGTTAAAGACAAAGCTTACAGATGGTCGCTCCTAACCAGCCCTTTTATGCATTAACGGATAGTGATACTCCGTAATGCTCTTTGTTAACGTGAGTCTCGGCGTGGGGCATTACTGCTTGGTATCATAGTTGAATTCAGAATAAAATACGATAAACATAGAACATAACATATATTACAGTACATCAGAGTGCAGTATGAGTGTTACACATTCTCTAATCATCGTGTCCTTAATCTTTTAATGTCCTTGGAATAGATATAAGTTGGAAATACGTCTAGGAATGCATTTTAATTCCGTAGTATTCCATAGTTGTAATAATGATATCTTATCCTATGAATAATTCTTATCTTAAACTTTCCGCTTATGGCTGAAAGAGGTAGAGGTCGTCGATCTGATGTTGGGCCGTTCAGTGGCTCATATCCAAATGGTGTATATATGTCTGCTGATCAGTTCATGGAGTTATTCAGAAGCACTCAACCTCCAGCTCCTACTCCTTCATTTCCTCTGCGCAAATCTGCTTTTGCGCGTATGTGCAATGATTTCTCTCATCTTGGAGGCAAGCCTTTCAAAGGCTTAGAATCTGTTCTTGAGGTCCAGGCATGGCTTCGTACATGCAAGCATATCTTTACTCGCATGGATCTTTTCGACCACCACCAAGTTCTTATAGCATTGAGTATGCTGCAAGAGCATGCACTTGAATTGTATGAGCTTCTTATTACTGTGATTGATGAGTATACTCTTACTTGGATTCAGTTTAGGGAGCGATTCGAACTTAAGTTCATTCCCAAGTCCAAGAAAGTCCTCTTAGCCTACCGCTTCCTTGAGCTGAAGCAAGGGATTTCTTCAGTTTTCGAGTATGTTTCTTCATTCAAGGCCTTGTCCAAGTACAGTCTCGAGTATATTAGCACTTCTTATAAGAAGAATCTTAAGTTTGTTTCTGGCCTCAAGAAATATTTGAAGAAATCTTTGATGCTTCAGCTTAAGCTTTCATTTGAGGAGTTGGTTGACTCAGCGCTTCACTTTGAAGCAGTCGAGAAGGAGAGAGATAGTAGTGATGAGACTAGGGTTCGTAAGAACCCTAACAAGAAGAGGTTTCCTTTTCAGAAGTCCAAGTCTCCTCGTAACAAGAAGAAGAAGTCTATTGGTCCTAGCTCCCAGCCCAGTGGAGCACCTCCTCGTCAAAAAGGGTGTTTCAATTGTGGCTCCTCTGATCATTTGACTTGAGTTTGTCCTAAGCCTCTAGTATGCCGTTATTGCAAGAAATAGGGACATCGGTTTCATCTTGTCTCATGCTCCTAGTAATGCTAAGTCGGCAAGCTTAATGTCGTGAATGCTTCTGGTGGTTCTTCTCAGCCTAGAGGTACTTCTCCTTTTATCCTTGAAGGTTCTAGATTATTTCATGATCGTTCTATTCGAGTTCCCTTCGATACGGGTGCTTCACACTCATTCGTATCGAAGGAACTTATTGATGTTATACCATTGGCTATTTCTTGCCTTGTTACTTATTTGAGGATTGCGAATCCTATTGGGGGATCCGTAACACTTAGCATGATTTTCAGTGATGTTGTGATTATTCTTTGTGGTTTTTTTTCCGTGTGAATCTGCAGTTATTCACTATCTTGGATTTGATATGATTTTGGAGATGGATTGGCTTGCTTGTTTTCAAGCCCGAATCCTATGTTCTAAAAGGATCCTATATCTTAGGCATCCTGATTCGGCTGATCAGTTATCTCTTGTTCTTTAAAATGTTGATGGTGATTTCAAAGCATCTTTATTTGCACTTGAGTCTCGAGATGATGATGTATCTCGTATTCCAATCGTTTGCAATTTTGCTAACGTATTTGAGCCTGTTTTAGGTTTACCACCCAAGCAGGCAATTGAGATCCGTATTGATCTTATTCCTGGTGCTCATCTTGTTAGTCGTCCTCCCATGAGGATGTGCACTAAGGAAAATGAGGAACTCAAAAAGCAATTGTTGCAACTTGAAGCCAAGCAATTCATTCAGTCCAGTTCTTCACCATGGGGTGCCGTGATCATCTTTATTAACAATTCAGATGGTATTCTTAGGCTTTGCATCGATTATCGCAAGCTTAACGAGTTGACCATTAAGAATAAATATCCATTGCCTTGGATTGATGACATGTTCGATCAGTTGAGTGGTGCTAAGGCCTTTTCTCAACATGACCTTGCCATCGGTTTTCATCAGTTACGAGTTGCGGAGAACAATATTCCTCTTACCGCATTTCGCACTCATTGTGGTTCCTATGAGTGGCTCATTATGTCATTCAGTTTGACGAACGCTCCAGCTAATTTCGTCGATCTCATGAATCGAGTATTCTGGGAATATCTCGATTAGTTCGTCCTTGTATTCATTGATGACATCCTTGTCTACTCTAAATCCGAGCCGATCATGTCGATGATTTGAAGATTGTTTTGAATACTCTTCGTTAGCATCAACTTAAAGATAAATTCTCCAAGTGCCACTTTTGGGAGATAAGGTAAATTTTCTTGGTCATGTTGTATCTTCTGATGGTATTTCTATCGATCTGTCGAAGATAGAAGCCACTCAGAATTAGAAAAGGCCAGAGAATGTTTTTGAGATTCGTAGTTTCCTTGGATTGGCAGGTTATTACTATCGGCTCATCAAAGGATTTTCCTACGTCATGCTTCCTCTTACTAGCCTTACTAGAAAAGGCGTTCGATTTATTTGATCTGATAAGTATGAAGTTTCTTTTCAGAAATTGAAAGAACTTCTCGCTAATTCTCTATCCTTGTGGTTCCTAAAGGGAACAAAGATCTTGTTGTCTGCACCGATGCTAGTAGATGTGGTATGGTGTTGTGCTTATGCAGAGAGATTGGTAGTTTCCTATGCTTCTAGGAAATTGCGTCCTAATGAAGTTCGCTATGCCACCCACGACTTAGAGTTAGCTTCCATTGTCATTCCCTTAAATATTTGGCATCATTATCTTTTAGGCGAGCGCTTCATTCTTTATACTGATCATAAATCGTTAATGCATCTATTCACCCAGAAAGAGCTTAATATGCGGCAACAATGTTGGCTTGAGTTCCTAGACTCTTATGACTTTGACATCCAGTACACTCCTGGAAAGGGGAACCGAATTGTTGATGTGGTAAGTCGCAAACACTAGGCTGTCGTCTCTATGATTTTAGCTAAGTGGGATATGTTGGAGACTTTATCTCTTTGTGATATTCATGATCGTGACCCAGCTTCATATTCTCCTATCTTATTATTTAGCATGGAAGATCGTCCTAGATTAGTGGATCGTATTATTGATGCTCAGTGGCAAGATCTAGATCTTGTGCGCCTTATTCAGCTTTGTAAGACTGTATCCCCTGATGATGAGTTGAGGAATTTCAGCATTGATACTCATGGTTGTCTTCATAAGAAGAATCGATTGATCATGCCTTATGTTCCTGATCTTAGGTAGGACATTCTTGATGATTGTCAGCATTCTAAGTATACTATTCATCCCAGCAGTAGCAAGATGTATGCCGATATGAGATGCTTGTATTATTGGGAAGGCATGAAGCGTAATGTTGCAAGTTATATGAGTAATTGCATGACTTTTCAACTCATTAAAGCCAAACATCAGCGTCCCAGTGGTCTTCTTTAGCCTCTTGGAACCAAATCTCTACAGACTTTATTGATTGCCTACCTCATTTGAGATTGGGCCATAACAGTATTTGGGTTATTGTGGATCGCTTGACTAAATCCACTCATTCATTCCTACTAAATACAATAAGACAACTTCTCGTTTATCTAAGCTATATATTAAGGAGATCGTGAGACTTCATGGTATTCCTAGTTCAATCGTTTGTGATAGAGTTCCACTTTTCACCAGTTATTTCTAGAAGAGCCTTCAGAAAGCTTTGGGTACAAAGCTTAACTTCAGCATAACTTATTATCCATAGTCTGATGGACAGACTAAATGGGTGAATCATATTCTTGATGATCTACTCCGTTCATGCATTCTTGATTTTGGTGGTAGCTGGGACGACCAACTACTTGTTAGAACCTCAATTGTTGGATTTTAATGACAACAACCATACAATTATGCCAAAGAATCTCTAAGCTAATTTGCAGGTACATGAGCATCAAAAAGAGATAATCAAATACGTTCAAAATGAAGATACACAATACACAAGGATGAAAGAATATATATGGAGATACAAGAAGAGATATACATGATAGAGACAAGACGAAGGTGATAAAAAAAGTATTATTAGTCATATAGTGTGGTGTCTAGAGTTTACAAATGTTAAAATCTTCTCCTTTTGACACACACATATACATTCATATTTAAAATGAAAAATCAAGTTTTCAAATATTGCATGGAGTAGGACCCAAACCCGGTTCACTAGTTTAGAAGGCAAATGCTCTAACCATTTGAGCTATGGTATTTTTTATTTACATTCAGACGTCTGAATGTACCAAATCAGATGTCTAAATCTAGAAAAATGAATATTGTTAGTACAATATTCAGACATCTGACTTGGTAATTTCAGACGTCTGAAAATAGTCATTTTTAGCCTATTTTCTTTCTGGTTTGAGCTCGTGCAAATTCAAAAGTCCGAATTACTCAATTCAGAAGTCTAAATATTGTTTAGTGCAAATTCATAAGTCTGAATTATTCAAAGGTCTGAATATAGTTTAGTGCAATTTCAGAAGTCTGAATTATTCAATTCAGAAGTCTGAATATCTACAATGGCTATATTTTCAAATAGGCACTTCCATTCATGAAGAGGTGCGTCCTTCATTTCAATAGATATGATCATATCTCTTTATGATAACTCTTCATGAACAAATGCACCTATTTATAATCTATATAAACACCATAGAATCATTCTTTTAATCAATGAAAATTCAATCTATTCTTACTCTACTATCATATTCTTTGATTCCAATACTCTTGTGCATTAAATTTCATACAGATTCATTCTATTACTTCTTTATTCTTCACATATTCATATATACATCATAAAGGAGAAGATCATAGGAAGGGTGTACTATAATTGACAAACTCATGTTATTAAAGAACACATAAAGTCAAGAAAAATTTATTTGTAAAAGTCCTGTTCTGCTACTCGAGCATGTAAAGTCCTCTTCGGTTGTTGAGGCGAAATGATGTTCTGTTGCTCAGGTCCCTGTTTGGTTGATCAGGGTTGTATAGACATGTTCCTCCGGGTTAAGTGAGGGTTGTTGTGATAGTTGAAATTCCAGAAGGAGTTTGGGACTGGACGTAGAACGGGAAGTTCGAACCAGTATAAAAATTCCCGGTGTGCTTGTTTTATTTTACTTATTTTTTGTTGTTATAGTATCTTAGTTTATTTCCGCACTAGTTTAGTATAATTCCATATAGCACGATCCACGCTGTTTTTTTATTTGGTATCAGAGCGTAGCGATTTTCATTTGGTGTCAGATCCTAGTATTCTAGAGATCATAACAACATCCTAGAATAAACTGGTGCAAAGAGATCTAGTCAATGCAATAAGAAGAGGAAGAGCAATAAAGAAAAATCAAAGGAGCAAACAAACAAATGCTTCATCGCAAAAGATAATGAGGTTAGTGATCTAACATTTGATGATATGATAGAAATAAATTTAAAACTTCTAGGCACTTTAAAAAATCTCAAAATAAAATATAAGGAAGCTTTAGAAAATCAGAAGAAAGTAGAATTCGAAAGGGATATGCTTAAAGACGAAAAGAAAATATTAGAAGAACTTGAGAAAATTCAAGATTCACTCTCTGACGATTCTCAACTCGCTTTATTAAGTCAAGAAATAAAAGCTCAAAAAGAAAAGAATAATGCTCGAGCTTCTGAGAAACAAAAATTAAAATTGTTGAGTTAGATAACACTAGTCTCAAAACTAAGCTTGATGGCATTACTAAAAATATTTCCAATTTAAATAAAGGGAGAGAAAATTTATCCAGGATTATTGAAAATTCTCAACCTGCTTCAAGTAAGAAGGGATTAGGTTATATTAAGAATTTAAAAGCTCACAATGATTAAAAGTGGTTTAGGATATAATAAAACTAATCGTAGAAATAGCACTAAATATGCTTTCATGTATAGTAAAAATGATAGTGCTAGTACTAAATTTCAAGTAAAGTCTAATTCCAATTTTTATAGAAATTCAAATACTGCTATGACCAATAATATTTATAGTTTCTCTAGAAGTACAAAATCATTGAATGGAAATATGAATAAAAATTATCTAAGTATTTGGGTTCCTGTTAATTGGAAAAATAGAGAAAAATACATTAATGATTATTTTGATATGGTAGTTAGTAATGAAAATTATATTTATAAAGGTTCAACCATACCCAAATGAGCATGGTTTCCTAAGACCTAACTCCCCCGGACCCTAAAATAGTAAGTGGGTACCAAAAATAATTATTATTTATTGCAGGTACTCGGAGAAACAAAAGGAAAAGGATAGATTTTGGAATTTTAAAAAATGTTCCATATATTTAATAGAATTACGTGCTTACAATGAAATATGGACTTCAACAAATATGGTAAAATCTATTTTATTTTTCCTTCATAATCAATAATGAGTTTATCTCGTTATTTAAAAGATATTTTATATAATTTATTATATTCCCTCGTTCTTTTTTATAATGACAAAGGAAGAGAAATTCATATGCATATTAGTTGGGAGAGATGTATACTTAGGGGGAAATGTTATACTTAGGGAGAGCTTTAAACATATTGTTTGTGCCAAAATTGGTCACAAACCCCAAGTATTGTGAAAGCACCAGTGTATGAATATAAATCAGCAATATTCAATCACAAATCACAGATCTAAGCAAGCAATACGCAGCAAAACAGAAATTATGAACAAGAACACACGATTTATAGTGGTTCGGGCTATCTCCGGCCTACGTCCACTTCAAGGGTTTTAACTTTTATTGATGTTCTTCGCTGATTACAGTTGATTACAGCGGATTACAATGGATTATAGCTCTGAAATTCGAGTACAACGGTAGTAGTGGAGTGCAAAGTAGAGTCTGGTAGAGTCTCGGCGCTTCAGAATCTAGATCCAGCAAGAGAGAGATCGATCCCTTTTCTAAATGACCTGGGGCTCTATTTATAGGTGTAGGAGGCTGATATTTCGCCTAAAATCCGGGGAGACCGCTTCTGGCACGTGAGGGGCCCACACGGCCGAATTCTAGAGATCCGGGCCCACTTTGGGATCGATTCGACCCTTGGTTCGAATCGATCAAGAAAGTGTTCAACCGTGATGAAACTTGGCATGGACATTCTTCGACATGTAGGCAAACTCCTGTAAAAATTTCATGGCATTTGGATCAAGGGATTGAGAGATATGATCGGTTCGAAGTGGAGATTTTCGTTTGGCTGTCTGGGTAGAATCGATCCCTTCGAACCCACTCCCTTCGAATCCATCAGTGCATGCGGTTTTGTGATGAGGTGGCGTGCGTACTTCTAGTCGATCCGGCCTTCTCTCCGGGTTGAATGCTTCGTCTTCGTGGATCTCGCCGACTTCACATCGTGGAGTGACACGTCATCCAAGTTAGTTTACTCGGTGGATGCGAGCGAGTGAATGTTTCCTGGATTCGAACGCGACCGATTCAAACTGAGGTACCTCAATGGGTTCGAACTCGATCGATTCGAACAAGTTCGGTTGGAAGCAACCAGCTCTCGATGGATTCGAACCTAGTGGGTTTGCATGGAGCGAGGTGTTGATGGATGCGAACTATATGGAGTCGAGTTGAGGTATGTGGATGGATTCGAAGGTAGGCCATCGTGATGGATTCAAAGGATTTCGTCGTGTTGGGTTCGAACAGGGCAGGCGTGAGACCAACCCGCTTCTAATCGATGCGAACGCAAATGGAGGCGAATCAATTTAATGGAGTCGAATCAACTGGGTTCGAACATAGGTTGCACCGATGGATTCGAACTATTGCTATCTTGATGGTTTCGAGGCACGGCTACACCTCTTGGGTTCGAACTAATGCAAGGATGATGGATTCGAAGTAGATGGAGTCGAACTGATGGATGCGAAGTCCATCGATTCGAACTAGGGGGTATCCTATCGATTCGAACAGGGCAAGGTTTGTTTCCCTCAAATTGAATCCATCATTACTTGAGCATACGAACTCGGATTGACTTGAAATTTGAACCACTGGCTTCTATGATCTTTTTGGTCATGTCCTATCAATTATGGCCCGATCCGGACTCGGACAAAATTCATCGATATCCATGGTTATCCTGCAATGCATGGTTGATATTCAAGAATAATAATCATTTATTTTCAGCTGATTTTTAGGTATCTCAACTTTACCAAAAGTTGGGATAACACTTTCTTTGCCCCCCAAAACATGCCTTTTGGTAAAAGGTATGTTTTGAACGGTCTTAAATAGAGCGTAGTAAATTCACGTTTCATTCATAGCTGCAGTATTATCAATCAAGTTTATGGCTGTTCGAAGCCGAATTAGCATTCATTCTTTCTGTAAAAGTTGAGAATGAAGTTCCGTAGTCTCTCCGGACTATTAATGGCTACTCTGAACCCTTACTAAGTCCATTCTAGACTTAGTGATTGAATAGAAAGATTCTATTGCACTCTGGCGTTGCCTTCTATCCCTTGCACTCTGGTCCTGGTTAGGACGTATAGAGATGTCATGGTCGTTCTGGACCGATCATAGCCTCTCCGGGCTCTTGCTGGATCCCATCCTGTCACTCTCCGGTGAAGGGGAAACAGCGCTTAAGTGAGTTGATCCTGTCGCTCTCCGGCGAAGCGACTCACTTCTTGCACTCCGGTTCAGTGTATCTGAACATTAAACGATGTCTTAGTCGTTCGAGACCGATCATAGCCTCTCCAGGCTCTTGCTGGATCCCATCCTGTCACTCTCCGGCGAAGGGGAAACGACGCTTAAGTGAGTCGATCCTGTCGCTCTCCGGCGAAGCAACTCACTTCCTGCACTCCGGACCCCGCCTCTCCGGGTAGGGTCATAAAGCGATCATTTTTATATTGGTATTTAATGTTCATCCTCTGACTCTCCGGTCAAAAGTTTTATTGTAAGAAGTTCTAATTTATTTATTTAAATTCGAGTTCTAGATGTTCAATCTCAAACATCAGAAAAAGCTTAACATTGCCTCTCCGGGCATATCGGTTTATCTCCATCTCAGAGCATGCCTAGGGATCTCTCCGGTTCCCGTACATGTGTAAGTGGAGTAACCGTTTATTCTGAAAACAAATCTAAATAGAATTATTCGACCGAAGTCCAAATCCTGGACTTGGCCCTTGCCATCTTTAATCAGTGGATGACGAGTCATGATCCCGATCCAGGATCGTTCCTGTTAGGTGGAGGCGGTAGTTGTTCAGGCCTTACCGCCGCTGTCCGTTCTCTGACAAATTGCGGCAATCTACCACCCCTGGCATGTTCTTCCACCTCATCCTTTAGATAGCGGCATTCATCTGTGGTGTGCCCATCCAGCTCATGGAATAGGCAGTATTTTCCAGTCCCGCGCTCCCGCTTAGTGGGATCCCTTATAAGTGGCCTTCGATAGGGGAGTTGCCCCCGAGTTTTAGTGTAAATTCTTTCTAGGCCTGCAGTCAGATCTGTGTATTGCCTGAATCTTGGTTCTCGGAATCTCTTCCGTTTGTCAGGACCATCATATCTGTCATCCTGTTTCCTCTTTCCCTTGTTCGCTCCGAACTATTCTCTGGAGGTTCCTACGCTTTGCGTGGCATTTATTTCCTTCTCCTCGGCTCGTGATTCTTCTAATCGGATGAACTTTTCAGCTTTATGAAAGAACTCTCCAAGATCTTGAGGTGGATCTTTAGTCATAGAATCTTTAAATTTGGTGCCTTCCGCGACTCCTGCCACCGCCGCCATTAAAAATCATTGATGGATCCGGGCGATCTACAGAAGTCACAGTTACGTTGAATCTTAGCAGAAAATCTTTTATGGACTCTGGTCCTTTGCTTGATCGAAGCTAAAGTCATCACACTCTTGGGTCGCGTCACATGGCCCTGAACTGTCTCATGAAGCAATCAACAAGCTCGCCCCATGTCCCGATTGATCCAGTCTCCAGTTGTCTGAACCAAAGCGCAGCCAAATCTGACAAGTATAGAGGGAAGCATCGTGCCATCACTTCCTCGGATGCCCCCAGAACTTCCATGTGCCTAATATATCTAGTAATATGCATGGTCAGGTCTGACCTCCCGTCATAAGGTTCTAGCGTAGGTAGTTTGAATTTTGGATGGTTCCTTGCGTTTCAGAAATTTGGAGTGAACGGATTCCGACTGACTTCTTCCAGCCCTCCACTAGGCAATCCTCCTCTCATGATTCGTCGTATTAGGCCAATCATTCTCTCTTCTCCGTCTAGGGGTTGGCCCCTTGCCAAGTTCCTCTCCTGCCCCCCGAGCCTTGAAGGGAATTCTAGTACGTATTCTTCTGGTGGCTCGTTAGCATATGCATTGGCTCCAGCTTGTTGAGCTCCGTTTGTTGGTCTTCCAGTATCGGACCCTGAGGGTCTGCCCCCAAGCCCTTGTCGGTCACCTTCAGTTCCTGCGTTCTGGTCTTGAACCTGACCTTCGTTGGCTCCTGTAATCCTGATTCCTTATCCCGCACTTGCAGTTGTTGTAGTTGGTCCAAGGTTCTGCATATTCGCCGCCCTCATTTGTTCAAGGAAATTCTACAGCATCTCCTGTTGGGTCTTCATCATGCTTTCACGTATTGAATTAGTCATAGCCTCCATCTCGTCTCTAGTGATGTAGACGGAAGCTTTTCCTTCTCCTTCTCCTGAGGATGCTTCTTGGCTTCCTCCTTGTTGGCTCCTATCAACTCTTTGTCTTGTTTGTCGAGTCATTGTCTCTGAATCGGAATTCTTCAAACTTTTAAATCTGAATTCTGAATCTGATGTAGCGGGTGCTGGTTCTTCTTGGTGAAAGTACCAAAGTGTTTGCGCCAAAATTGGTCACAAACCCCAAGTATTGTGAAAGCACCAGTGTATGAATATAAATCAGCAATATTCAAACACAAATCACAATCTAAGCAAGCAATACGCAGCACAGAAATTATGAACAAGAACACACGATTTATAGTGGTTCGGCTATCTTCGGCCTACGTCCACTTCAAGGGTTTTAAATTTTATTGATGTTCTTCGCTGATTACAGTTGATTACAGCGGATTACAATGGATTATAGCTCTCAAATTCGAGTACAACTGTAGTAGTGGAGTGCAAAGTAGAGTCTGGTAGAGTCTCGGCGCTTCAGAATCTAGATCCAGCAAGAGGGAGATCGATCCCTTTTCTGAATGACCTGGAGCTCTATTTATAGGTGTAGCAGGCTGATATTTCGCCAAAAATCCAGGGAGACCGCTTCTGGCACGTGAGGGGGCCCACACGGCCGAATTCTAGATATCCGGGCCCACTTTGGGATCGATTCGACCCTTGGTTCGAATCGATCAAAAAAGTGTCCAACCGTGATGAAACTTGGCGTGGACATTCTTCGACATGTAGGCAAACTCCTGTAAAAATTTCATGGCATTTGGATCAAGGGATTGAGAGATATGATCGGTTCGAAGTGGAGATTTTCGTTTGGCTGTCTGGGTAGAATCGATCCCTTCGAACCCACTCCCTTCGAATCCATCAGTGCATGCGGTTTTGTGATGAGGTGGCGCGCGTCCTTCGAGTCGATCTGGCCTTCTCTCTAGGTTGAACGCTTCATCTCCGTGGATCTCGCCGACTTCGCATCGTGGAGTGACACGTCATCCAAGTTAGTTTACTCGGTGGATGCGAGCGAGTGAATGTTTCCTGGATTCGAACGCGACCGATTCAAACTGAGGTACCTCAATGGGTTCGAACTCGATCGATTCGAACAAGTTCGGTTGGAAGCAACCAGCTCTCGATGGATTCGAACCTGGTGGGTTTGCATGGAGCGAGGTGTTGATGGATGCGAACTATATGGAGTCGAGTTGAGGCATGTGGATGGATTCGAAGGTAGGCCATCGTGATGGATTCGAAGTATTTCGTCGTGTTGGGTTCGAACAGGGCAGGCGTGAGACCAACCCGCTTCTAATCGATGCGAACGCAAATGGAGGCGAATCAATTTAATGGAGTCGAATCAACTGGGTTCGAACAGAGGTTGCACCGATGGATTCGAACTATTGCTATCTTGATGGATTCGAGGCACGGCTACACCTCTTGGGTTCGAACTAATGCAAGGATGATGGATTCGAAGTAGATGGAGTCGAACCGATGGATGCGAAGTCCATCGATTCGAACTAGGGGGTATCCTATCGATTCGAACAGGGCAAGGTTTGTTTCCCTCAAATTGAATCCATCATTACTTGAGCATACGAACTCGGATTGACTTGAAATTTGAACCACTGGCTTCTATGATCTTTCTGGTCATGTCCTATCAATTGTGACCCGATCCGGACTCGGACAAAATTTATCGATATCCATGGTTATCCTGCAATGCATGGTTGATATTCAAGAATAATAATCATTTATTTTCAGCTGATTTTTGGATATCTCAACTTTACCAAAAGTTGGGATAACACATATTTATATTATTTTTTATATAGAATGATTTTTTTTAATTGTATAGTTGTCATCATCAAAAAAGGAGAGAATGTTAGAACCTCAATTATTGGATTTTAATGGCAACAACTATACAAGTATGCCAAATAATCTCTAAGCTAATTTGCAGGTACATGAGCACCAAAAAGAGATAATCAAATACGTTCACAATGAAGATACCCGGTACAAAAGGATGAAAGAATGTATATGTAGATACAAGAAGAGATATATACGATAGAGACAAGACGAGGTGACAAACGAAGTATTGTTAGTCATATAGTATCGTGTCTAGAGTTTATAAATGTAAAATCTTCTCCTTTTGATATACACACATATACATTCATATTAAAAATGAAAAATCAAATTTTCAAAAATTGCATGGAGCAAGACTCAACCCGGGTCACTAGTTCAAAAGGCAAATGCTCTAACCATTTGAGCTATGGTATTTTTTAATTACACTCAGACGTCTGAATGTACCAAATCAGATGTCTGAATCTGGAAAAATGAATATTGTTAGTACAATATTCAGACATCTGACTTGGTAATTTCAGACGTCCGAAAATAGTCATATTTAGCCTATTTTCTTTCTGGTTTGAGCTCGTGCAAATTCAGAAGTCTGAATTATTCAATTCAGAAGTCTGAATTATTCAATTCAGAAGTCTGAATATTGTTTACTGCAAATTCAGAAGTCTAAATTATTAAATTCAGAAGTCAGAATATAGTTTAGTGCAATTTCAGAAGTCTGAATTATTCAATTTAGAAGTCTGAATATCTATCATGGCTATATTTTCAAATAGACACTTCCATTTATGAAGAGATGCGTGCTTCATTTCAATAGATATGACCATGTCTCTTTATGATAACTCTTCACGAACAAATGCACCTATTTATAATCTATATAGACACAATAGAATCATTCTTTTAATCAATGAAAATTCAATCTATTCTTACTCTACTCGCATATTCTTTGATTCCAATACTCTTGTGCATTCAATTTCATACAAATTCATTCTATTACTTCCTTATTCTTCACGTATTCATATATACATCATAAAGGAGAAGATTATAGGAATGGTGTACTATAATTGACAAGTTTGTGTTATTAAAGAACACATAAAGTCAAGAAAACTTTATTTGTAAAAGTCATGTTCTGCTGCACAGGCGTGTGAAGTCCTCTTCGGTTGTTGAGGCGAAATCATGTTCTATTGCTTAGGTCCTTGTTTGGCTTCTCATGGTTGTATAGACCTGTTCCTCCAAGTTAAGTGAGGGTTGTTGTAATAGTTGAAATTCCAGAAGGAGTCTGGGACTGTACGTAGAACGGGAAGTTCGAACCAGCATAAAAATTATTGGTGTGCTTGTTTTATTTTACTTATTTTTTATTGCTATAGTATCTTAGTTTATTTCTGCGCTAGTTTAGTATAATTCCATATAGCACGATCCACACTGTTTTTTCATTTGGTATCAGAGCATAGTGATTTTCACTACCGCTTGTTGAGTTCTTTTATAACAACAATTTTCAGTCCAGTATCGGTATGGCTCTTTCAGAGCCCTATACAAAAGGCCATGCCGATCACCTTCTTGTTGGTTGGAATCCAGGAAGAAGTTGATTTTGGGTCCCAATTTTACTCGTGAAGCTTCAGAGAAGATTGATCTTATTCGTCGGAGAATGAAAGAGGGACAGAGTCGTCGAAAATCCTACATGGACAATCATAGGAAGCCTCTTGAGTTCTCCATTGGTGATCTGGTTTATATTCGAGTATCTCCCTTAAAGGGAGTAATACATTTTAGTAGGACTGTGAAATTGGCTCCTCGACTCATAGGACCATTTCCTATTATTGAGCGTATTGGCCCAGTTGCTTATAGAGTGCCACTTACGACTCATTTATCCGGTATTCATGACGTGTTTCATGTCTCTCAGTTTCAGAAGTGCCTTCGTGATTCAGATTCTGTTATTGGTTCTCCTTGTCTACAAGAGCTTGAGATCTCACCTGTTTTATCTATAATGCAGCATAATGTTCGTGTTCTTGTTTCAGAGGTGAAATGCCTTCAAAATAAGGATGTACTGCTCTTGAAGATTCAATGGTCCGCTAATACAAATGACTGTACATGGAAAACCAAAGAATTTATCGAGCGTCTTATCCTGATTTTCTATCTTCTTATGTTGAGGGTGAGAATTCTAAATTCAAGCTTATCTTTTTTCCTTTGCTAGACGTTATGAATCGTGTTGAATATAGCTCTTCTCTAGGAAATTGCGAGGATGCAAGTTTATAAGAGGGAGTCCGTAACAACCCTGGTTTTGGTGATTACCTGTGAAATTAAATTATAACGGTGGTTATAATTTAATGGACAAAATAAAATAAATTGGAGATGAAAATTTGTTAAAATTGTTTATCTGGAATAAACAATGAGTTTTG
This sequence comes from Allium cepa, assembly GCA_030765085.1. Classification (NCBI taxonomy): domain Eukaryota; kingdom Viridiplantae; phylum Streptophyta; class Magnoliopsida; order Asparagales; family Amaryllidaceae; genus Allium; species Allium cepa. Next base: position 253,706,215 of record CM060939.1, read on the forward strand.
GTAAAATAAAATGGAATTATGTTGATTTGGTGATTAATTGAATTAAATAAAGAATTTAAATCAACATTGGTTTGTTGAAATAAATAAAAAATATTGAAAATAAAGTTTTAAAAACATTATTAGGTTAGTTTGGGGTAAAAATGAGCATTTTATGGTTTTAATTTGTTAAAATGCAATAGTTTTGGAAATTATTCCAAAGGTTGATTTTTATTAATTTTATTGAGATATTAGAATTTAATATGGTAAATACTGTAAATAAAATGTGGAAAATTGGTTAAAAATCAATACTTGGACGTAAAAATATTATTAACATGGTTTGTTAGGATAAAATAAACAAGAGAAATGATTTTATGTAATTTTGAGTGTTAAAAATGTTGTTTCATGTAAATAACAATGTAAATTAAAGCATTTAATTAAAAATAGGAACTAATGATGGAAAATAGTTTTAAATGGCTAAATTAATTTTTTTATATTGTGAGACATTTTTTGTAAACATAGAAATATGGTTGTATAAAATATAATTAGTGAGTAAAAGTGAAAATATGGTAAAATAAAATGTTAGCATGGAATTAAATTAGTTAAATTTTGATTAAGTAATAACATTTAGTCTTATTGGGGGGTATTGGGTCAAACACAAATGAAACTTTGAGATAGGGTAGGAGGTGAAAAAGTTTGTACGTAATCTCATTCTCCTCCTTCCTCATATTTTCTGCAGAAATTCTAAAATGGCAACCCTCTACTAGAAATTCAAATTTAGCTTCAAATTGAACAAAATCAGAAGAGAAATTTAAGGAAAATTAGTAAATCAAACTCTTAGCAAGTAATCAACATCAAAACCACAAATTATTTTGTCTATTTTACTATTTTTAGAAAAATCAGTTTATTGTAACTTCTATTTTGCTTGCATGTTCTTTTTTCAGCTTTTATAGATTCCTAAAGCTTCTCAAGGCCAAAAAGTCATCAGCTTGCAAGTTAAAATAGCTTAAATTATTAATAAGGTGAGTAGTAACAAACATTTCTAGCTAAATATAATTGCCTGTAAGAATTTGTTCAGTTTCTGTTGTGTTTTGATTTACTGTAAACTATAAACGTGAGATTTCTAGTTTACAGTAAACAACATATCTAGGTTCAACTTTGTGAACCCATACTCTTTTGTTTCATACCGAAATTGGGTGAAATCCTTTTCTAATCATTGTTTATGTTTAATTGTATGTGCACGTCAAATTTCGTAGTTTAAATCACTGTGGATGCACCCGAAATCAATGCTCAAAGTTGCATATGGAACAGGAAGAAAGCCTATAGAATTTTCGACCTTTTAGGTCGACCTAGAAACATTAGGGGTCGACCCTATGGTCGACCTAAGGCATATATAAGTTGATCCCAAGGTCAATCTAGCCTTTTCTGGGTCGAGCATGTTGTTTTAATTCGTCTAGATCACAAGGTTTACTTTCCTGTGCATTGTTTTGCTATTTCTACTTATTCCAGTGAATGTTGTGATCAATTCTTGCAATATTTTAAAGTGTTCTGAAGGGCTTAAACATATCGATAGGAAAGCCAATATTATACATGATTTGTACATCGGATTTATGTATTTTTGAGACAATTTCATATGTCGATTTTTGGCTTTTTTGGTGATTTTTTTGTTTTCGAGCATGGGTTTTCTAAACCGATTTTGAAATGATTTTTATAATAAAATAGCTTTTGAAATAAATATTTTACAATAGGTATAATTATTTTTAAAGTTATTAAAAATATATTTTTTCTATAATAAAGAGAATGTCAAAGCTTTGTTTTTCAAACGATTCCAAAAATTGTTTTAAAAACTAGTTTTCTCGAAGCAAAGTATTTTCTATAAAAAATATACATTTTTGCACTCTTCAAGCGAATAAGGAAGAGATTTAAACGATTTAGCATGTGGTATGGGACATGTGAGGTTACCTTTTTGGTTAATTTTGGACTTGTTCGATTGAGGTCATACATGAGAGTGAAATTAAGTACCTTATAGTAAACGGTTAAGTGAGAACTTGTGGTATGGGACACACTGTTGTCATTGATTTGGTTACTATCTAGAAGTTGGTGACACTTTATATTGGACCATTGGGTTGATTGCCAGTACTGGACCTCCGAGCCATTTGGGCTTTTGAGCTGTTTGTCCTTCGGGATGTTTGTCCTTGGGGATGTTTGTCCTTTGGGATGTTTGACCTTCACGTCGTATTAGGCGCCATATTTGTGCGATGGTATTTGGCGGGCTTCGGCCATTTTGTTGAGCACGTGCATCTTTTGTGATATGGATCCATCTTTTTTGATATTTATTAATTTATTTGTGATTTTCGAATGTTTTCGCCATTTCGAGATTATCAAGACTTTTGAGCCATTCGAATATTCATTAAATGGTGATTACATTTTGGAGTTTTGAACTCTTAACCGCGTTTTACATATTGTGAGTTGTGGTTGCCATCCTTTGGTGTATTTTTGAGATTTATGATTTCCTATTTAGGAGTTATTTGGGGTTGCCATTCTTTGGTGGATTTTGAGACTTATGATCTCCTATTTAGGAGTTATGGTGATGAAAGATAATCTATTGGTTATTGTAATGCCGATGATATGAGGCGAATATTTGTGACTAATTAATGTTGTAATTGAGCTTGCCTCTTTCAAGAAACCCTCTTATTATATTTTGGTAGTTGATATCTATGTTTAGCGTTTCTCTTCTCTTTTGATAAGAAGTATTACCATTTATCCTTATTATTCACCTATTGTGCTAATTAGTTTATTTAAGCAAGACTGAACCATGTATTTTATATACTCGGGTCGGATCGAGTTGTTTCAGGTTAGACACCTACTGTAGATTTCTGCTATACTGCTTTCGCTATGGATTTTCTTGCTTTCTTTTGATGTTGGCCATCTTTTGTGTAATCTTGTAGTGTTTTATAAACTCTGATATGTACTTTTTTTTTTGACTCGATGTAGATATTGTGGTCTATGTACCACCACTGTTGTATCACTATGTAGTGTACTATGATGTATCTGTATATATGTATATATATGTGTGACTGCTATTTTGTGATCCATTATATCTGTGGTTGTTATATTTTTTTCTGATAGATCTGTCAGCCATTGTAGTTTTGTGTTAAACATTTATTGAGTATGTCGTTCTACTTAAGAAAGGCAAAAAGAAAAAAAATTAGAGCACCCAATCGACGTATTCAATACTTGTTTAAGACAAAGCTTACGGATGGTCGCTCCTAACCAGCCCTTTTCTCTGCATTAACAGACAATGTTACTCCGTAATGCTCTTTATTAATATGGGTCTCGGGGTGGGGTGCCACAAAATATGAACTGTAAACGAATTTTCGGATGTTTTTGAGGAAGTTAAAAGTCTACCCCCGTATAGGGAAATTGAGTTTGAAATTGACTTTATTTTCGATGCGATGTTTGTTTTTCACTCTTCTCAAAAAATGGCCCTAAGGAAGTTAATGAATTAAGGAATCAAATTGATGAATTGTTAAAGATAGGAATAATTATACTAAGTCGCTCAAGTTGGAGCTCAGCGGTAGTTTTCATTGAAAAGTCAAACGGCTCCCAAAGTCTCCGTAGACTATCGAGATCCAAATAAACAAAAGATTAAGAACAAGTACGCTCTACTCCATATTGATGACTTGTTTGATTGACTTTATGGTGCTCGAATATTCTCTAAAATGGATATAGCTATGAGATTCCTTCAATTAAGGATAGTAGAAGATTGCATTTCTTTAACTGCATTTAGAGGACCGAATGATTTCTATGGTTGGTTATGCCTCTTGGGCTAACCAACACGCCTGCTTATTTTGTGGACCTTGTGAGTAGAGTATTTAGGGATGTGCTCCAAAAATTTTGTTTGTTTCTATTAATGATATTCTTATATATTCAATGATGAAGAAGAACACAAAAGGCATTTAGAGATTGTGCTAGAAATATTAAGAAGGAATGTGCTCAAGGCTATGTTCTCAAAATGCGACTTTTGGGAAGAAAAGGTAAGGTTCCTTGGACATGTTGTGTCAAAGGAAGGAATCTTAGTTGACCCTGAGAAAATTACAACTATTTTAGATTGGAAGCAACCACAAAATCCGAAGGACATTCGCAGCTTCTTAGGACTGGCAGGATACTAACGAAGATTTATTCAAGATTCCTCCAAGATTTCTTATCACTTAACAAAGTTGACTATGAATGATGTTAAATTTGAAAGGATGCTAAAATGTGAAGAGGCATTCCAGGAACTTAAGAAAAGGTTAACTACCTCTCTAGTCCTGACTATTATTGAAGATAGCAGCAGTTTAACCATTTATGCTAGTGCTTATGGAGAAGTGGGCGTAATACTAATGCAACATGGGAAGGTTATCGCTTATGCTAGTAGGCGGGTAAAGATGCTTGAGCAAAATTATGCAACATATGGCTTAGAACTATTAGCTGTTGTATTCATACTAAAGATTTAGCAACATTATTTATCGGGTAAAAATTTCTCATAGTTTATTTTGACAAACTTTATCTGACATTGGCAAATAATATTCCTTCTTCAAATAGGTGAAAAATCGAGCTCTTCACAGATCACAAATCTTTGAAGTATCTTTCCACTCAAAAGAACATGAATATGAGATGGCAGCGTTAGCTAAGATTTCTCGCGTTATATGATCTTTATATCTTATACACACCTTGGAAAGCCAATGTAGTGACCAGATATCGAATACGTAAGCCTTGGCAACAGATTCTTGAGTGGATTGTCTCATTAGCTTATCATGTATGATTTCTCAAATTGTTGTCTGCTGTGCACAACATATTTCATGTATCCCATCTATAGAAATATGTGCATGATCCATAACAGATTATTGAAATAGCTACCCAAGAAGATTTAGAAGTATAACCAAATTTGGCAGTTATCAGAGACCAGTTCGAATCATTGGTCACGATGAGAATCGATTGAGAAGAAAGTTGTAAAGTTGGTCATCAATGGAGTGGTGATGTTGAAGACTGCAACTGGGAAACCGTAGATAGAATGAGGAAAATTTATCCTAAGTTTATAGTATGTGGTATCAAGATAGTGTACTCACCGCCTGTGTTGTGGTTAACTATCTATTTTTTATATATTTCCCATTGTCAAATTCATATTTCTTTTTGAGTCATTTCTTCTTGTCCTTAATTTCAAGGACGAAATTTCTTTTAAGGAGGAAGTATGTAACGACCCGCAAATTCATCACCTCAATTTTTTTTAAATATTCGAGTATAAGATTTTTTCCACATAAATGATAATGAATTAAAAATAGATGATATTGATAATCTTATTTTGAGCAAATATCTACAAAGGTATACACCTTGGAAAATATTGATAAAATGAGCGAAAACCGTTTTATCGATATATAGCTCTTAGACCATCTAACATCGTGCACGGAGCTGGATACATACACCCATTTATCTATATAAGTGAGAATATGTAATAGAATTATTTATTTTATTTTTGAAATTTAAATCCCTTATGACTTCATCAATGATATAACTATTTTGGAATAAATGATTTTTGAATTTTAATCGAGTTTAAATGATTTAATAATTATTTTAATTATAAAATAAGACCTTTTATTATATATTGATAGAAATATTATTTTCAAACTTTTTTTTACAAAGATATGTATATTAATTAAAAAGTGAAAATATGGCGGAAATCGATATCAGATTTCATAACGATTCAACGCAGAAAAGTTGTATAATGTTATGGTACATTGTGACATTCATATGCACATATGCACATGCATATGGATATACATGCACATATATATCACTTGCATACATATACATACATATAGCAAATTTAAACATATATATATATATATATATATATATATATGTATATGTATGTGTGTGTATACATATTACAAAAGATCTAAGATATTTTCATAAACTTCATCCTTAAGCAACGCAAAGTCAACCTCTTACACCTAAAGTATAAGCACATAGGTAAATAAATGGGGGTTTGCGGTACTCGGCCACGAGCAACGAGGTAGGAGGAGGGAGTGGCGGTGAGGAAATGGTGATATGTGTGCACATAAATATCATGATATATTTTATCACTTCTTTGCATGTAAATACCACCATCCATCTTCACTTCATTTGCTCATTAATTCCTAAGCTTCTTTACCTCTTTATACTCCACTTTACTGGTTTCCTAGCTTAGGAAGTTAATGAAGAAAATTATAGAAAAAAGTAATTAAAATTATATAGTGTGTGTGTATATATATATGTGTGTGTGTGTGTGTGTGTGTGTGTGTGTATGTATATTATACAAACACCTCTAAACCAAAGCAAATCTTCTCGTTCTCCCCCTATAAACCCAAGTTCACATCAACTGCCACCCTTGGCCGAGCTCACCTCCACGTGCAAGCATAGATTGAGCCTTCCCAAAGGTCCAAGGCTCAATTCCATAGGCTCTAATGTGATCATAGCAAAGCTATAACGAATTATTGTAAAGTTAGAAACGAATTCAAGGTGACAAACTCTACTTATATTATGATATTTTGGATGATATATATGTTGGGCTATGCTTGATTGTGATGATTATGAACCATGTTTGGATATGATAATATGTTTAAACAATTCACATTTACTGCACGTGGAATATCACAAAGAAAATCACTTTTCTTTAATAAATGAAATGTTGTATATAAGATTGTTAAAGCTCTTTAAAATGGTTTAAAATGATTTAGAAATATTTTAAAAATATTTAAAAGTGTTTTGATAAAGTTTGGAAAGGATATGGAAAATTAGTTAAAATAGGTGTGTCGTGTAACGGTGGTTCACGATTTCGTGCCATAGAAAGCTAAACCCACTTATAGAATTGAATCTGAGTCAGAATTCTTTGGAATAAGAATTTTCCAAACTCTTATAATCATAGTTTTCAAACAAAAGAAAAAGTTCGAGATTTCGTTTAGTAGATTTTGAAATATGAGTAAATCAAGTTTTCAAAATAATCGCGCTTTGGAAGTTAGGAAATCAAAGCAATAAACTCTTTAAAATTGATATTTTTAATTCTTTAAAGATATGAAATAAATCTATAAATATTTTAAATGTTTTAAAGGGATTTGAGTTATGAAAATGAATTTCTAAATGATTAAATGATCGAGAAGTCATTTTAATCAAATAAGCTTTTAAAACACTATTCCAACACTTTTTGCACCTGTTTTTAAGAACTTTTGAAATATGACTTTAAATTTAAATATTCTTTCCCAAATATTTTATAAATATTTTCAAATAAATAAATAAGCGTTTTTTTGACGGTTTCATAATTATTTTAAAAGAGTTTAAATAAATGATTAGTAGAAAAGCTATTACAAATAAGTGATTTAATCTTAGCTTTAAAAACCGATGATTTGATTTTTCTATTTGTGGGATATGAATGTGAGGTGCTTAAACTAAGGAGATTTTTAGGAGCAACCAATGCCCTGGCTCACTTGGCCTCTTTCCTAGGCGACTAATAGATAAGGTCGAAATGTCAAAAATGAGACAAGTGTAAATGATTCAAATTTACAAATTTGATTTCATACAACTTGGATTGTATAGAAATAATTTTTTATACTTGGTATTAAATTTTGAGGAGGGAACCCGTACTATCCATCTGAATTTAAAAAGTGATTCCACTATTGTTCGATGGATAGCAAGTTTGAATATAGAAATTGATATCGAGTAGAATCAGTATAATTTCTATCGAGTCTTTTTACTCAAAGCAATGTTATTTAAGAGATATAATTTTGATATTGAATTTCCAAAGTTAACGGTGAAGTTCAATGATTCCGTATATACTGAAGATTTATATCTCTAATTTGATAAAAATATTGATAAATGTAATGGTAATCATCCTCAAACATAACATCTTTTTATCGATGATTTGTTCGAAATAATCGGAATCGGATTTGTGTGATACCTATTCAAAAACAACTTCGAAATAATTGACGTGTTCGAAAGTGAAGACATGAAATAATACTAAATTAGAAGATGGAATGTAGGCCATTTGTCACAAACCCACTGGGTAAATTTCTCATATCATATATATGTGGCAGTAGTATCTTCATTTGTCTTTGATGCAAGGGTTGCTTGCTACTAATCCTAGGTGTGAGTCTAGACAGGATGTAGTAGGAGAGTTCCTTCGGTTTTGTCTTGTTCTTGGACAACTTGTATGGATGAATGTCTGACATTGCATTTCTAACATACACGTACGTTGATTTTCACAAACTTACATCAGTTTTGAGGTGTAGGAAGTAACTCACTTACACTTAACACCCTTCTCTATGACGTATGGGCTCAGAGGTGGCATGTTCTACTCATATGCATAATTATATGCTAAATACAATGTGAGATTCTATTTGTTTGTCTTCTACCTTTATTTTCTTTTATCCCATGATAATCTGCCTTTTCGACACTTGGATTAGTGGCACGTGAATACTGAGGACGTATTATTGTTGATTTATGAGGGTCAAGGAGGTGGGTCGTCGTAAAGGTAGGGGTATTGTGGCAACAAGTTATGGAGGGTAATGGCCAAAGGCAATAGTGTAATTTCCTATATATTTTTTATATAGAAATAACTTCAATTTTCATTTCTTATTTTATTTTTCATTCTCTTCATTTTCAAACTTTTATATCTTCTATTCCAAGTTTCTCGTTTATTTCCATTGCTTCTTTAAAAAATTTAAGTTAAAAATCCTTTTTTTCCACTTTAAACCTTAAAAATGGCCAAAATCACCTCTTTTTTTCTCTAAACCTTTTTTCTTCCAAAATAGGACCCAAAACATCCTCCTTGACCATAGGTTGAGCCCTCCACTACCTAGGACGATCCCATCTCCCCTCTATAGGCTTCTAAAAGTCAAGTTTTTGAAATTAAAAGTTAGATCCCGGAGTCAATGGAAAAGTTGTACTAGTTTAGTTTAATTCGTGTTGACTTTAGTGGGTAAACCTCACTTTTAAAAAGAAAGATTTAAATTTTATTATTTATGATAATAATATTTCTTAGTTGCTTGTGCTTATATGTGTTGGAAAGTAATGATTGCTTAGTTTGATTCCGCTTGAAGTGGATATCATAAGTGATAATTAGTTGATAACTTAATATGTAGTCGAAGTGTTTAATAGTTATTTACAATTGATGATCTCTCCATGTCATATGTATGTTATTTGCATTTATATATATGTGTGTGCTATGAATATGGATGGTTGCATGTTGGTTGGAAGGTTAACACTTGAATTTGTTTATATTTGATTTTGTATGCTTTGAAAACAAGTTTACTTCCTTAGTTTTAAAGAGTTTTTCTGAACTTTACCTTTTGGTTTCCAGCCTTTATACAAAGATACTTACGAGATTTAATTATAGAAGGAAAGATTTAAAAGCTACTTGGATGTATAAAACAAGTTAAAGATACTTACGAGATTTAATTATAGAAGGAAAGATTTAAAAGCTACTTGGATTTATAAAACAAGTTCAAATGTTATGGTCCATATAATGGTAGTCGCTATAGATACAGTCCGTAAATCATATCTTTTGTGTAACTAAAAGGTGTTTCTACTTAGATATTTTTGAAAAACCTTTTAAAAATCATTACAAGTATTAAAGAGGAAATTTAATATATTAAAAATATTTCAAAAAAATTATTATTCGATAATTATTTAAATAAAATTTTAATTATTATTTAAACAAAATTTTAATTATCATTTAAATAAAAGGTTTAATTATTATTTAAAAAAGGTTTAATTATTTTTTAAATAAAAGGTTTAATTTATTATTTTGTTAATTAAATAAAAGTTTTTAATTTTAAATTACTTATTTCCAAAGGTCGGTTTTATTTAAAAGCAACTATCTTTTACAAAGGATATTTTTAAAAAACAAGGGATCCTTTTGTCTATGCCATTAAGTAGCAAAACAAATAAGATATGTAGTGCTAAAACATTGACATGTTTTATGAAAAGCAAGTCGTCTTGAATTTAGCACTGAAAGCCAATGAGTTGACTTTCCTTTATCTGTGAGATCTAGAAAAAGATTTTTTTCAGTGAGCGATAGAGAATTTGAAATGTCATTAGTATAAGAGAGTTAATTTTAGTAGATAGGTCATGGTTAATTTAGTGTATCGAAGGTACTTGATTATATAATCAACACCAAATTGTCAGGTATGGAAACTTGTCTCTACCGCAAGAAGTAAGAATGTACGTTGAGGCAAGAATAGTTTTCTAACTTGTCTAACTTCATTATTAAATGAGAGATAGTATTTTTTGAAATCAAAAAGTGGGGATAAGTATAGGATGTCCTATTTTTCATATGCAAATCTATACTCACCCTCGATAGTGGATTTATCTACTATTGATAAAGTAACCCATTGTAAAATTATTGAATGTTGGTTCAAAGAGAGCAGAATCATATAAGCATGATTTATCTAGAAACCACTTCGAACGTTCGAATTAGAAAACATCTTGAAGATGATGGAATCGAAGACGAAGTTCTTTGAGGTGCAAGGGCTACTTGCTACTAATTCAAAGGGTGATTCCAAAATGGATGTAGTAGAAGTAGTGTCTTCAATTTGTTCATATTCTGAATAACTTATATTATTACATCCGATATTTTCAACCATTCGCATCCGCAGCTGTCGGAACTGAATTGCTCAAAATATCATATTGTCAATTTATATTTGGAAAAACTCAGCATATACAGTAAATAAAATAATCATAGAATCACAGACACACAGTAATATAACAATAAGCAGCGGAAACAAAAGAATAGTAGTTCATGAAGCTACTATATATATAACAGAGTTAAAACAAGATACAGCAGAAGTCTCGAATACAAAGATGTTTCAATACAATAGTCAAATACAAGATCAGAATACATCACTAGAATCAACTGAATAACTGAAAGCGAAATAGATAGCTGGATTTCCAAGCGAAGCTCCAACTCCAAAGGTGAGTCTCTAATGCTGTGACACTCAGTCTGACCCGAGCGTGAAGCAAAACACAAAACACTCGAATCAGGATTAGCATTCTTATATCAATAAATCCAACTCAAGTGAAATATCAACTAAAATACAAGTAACTCAAAGGATGTTTGGCATAACCATCCTCTAAGAATTCGTTAAACAATCTACTATGTAGTAATATACGCTATTATAATAATGTCTAAAGTAAAGTAAACTATTAAAATAGCGTTAAGGCATTACCCATATCCTCCTTTATATATTTTATAATCCCATAGTTTATACAACACCGTAATACCTCCTAATAGAGAGGCTACCAGAGGGCACTCCATAGGTACGATACAAAACAAACTCTTAGTGGTCTCGATAGGGCAGGTGACACGGCACAACTAGGCAATGCCATGGTAGATATACCAATTACACATCCGTGCAGGTGGTAACACATAGCCGCAGCTACCGCCACCTCGTGCCACGCTCCCAAATCAATGGTGCGCACCAAATCAATCATAAAGTAATAGAATGGCAATTGTAGAAGTGTGTTCGATTGGAGAAGCTACCTCACTTGGCTCGTCGATTGCTCCTGTTTTAGCCACCTTAAGAGAATACACGGGAGTAGGGTCCACGTATATACCTCATATAGGATCGTTGTCACCATCCTACTTCATTCTGGAACCTCAACCACATACACAGTTGGTAAAGTGGTTTTCGTAATTGGCAGAGAATATGACAATATCCAATCCCAGTCTCTTTAACAACCAATCGTTATTATAACACCACGGTCATTTCAAAATAGTTTATACTTCAAAACCGAAATATCATTTCCACTTCAAAAACCATATCAATACGATATCATTTCCATTTCAAAAACCATATCAATACGATATCATTTCCACTTCAAAAACCATATCAATACGATATCATTTTCCACTTCAAATATATCCATTTCCAAAGATCATAGCACTTTCAAAGTTATAACACTTTCGAACCAAAAATTTGAAATCATAACACGTTGGAAACCATAATACTTTGGAAAACCATAACACCTTCCTTTAAACAGCTTAGATATTAATAACAGTAAATAATAAAATAGTTTATAAAATAAAATAGTTTATATAAAGTAGTTATAAGCTAAAATAGTTATATTAAAATAATTAGTATATTATAATAGTTTATATTAAAATAATTAGTATATTAAAATAGTTTATGTTAAAAAGAGTGTATATTAAAAAGAGTTTATATTAAAAATGATTTATATTAAAATAGTTTATATTAAAATAGTTTATAAAGTAAAATATATAAATAGTTTTAAATATAATTTAAAAATACTTTATATAATAAAATGGTTTCCTCAACTTTCACAAATCAATTCAAATCAACTCGAATTCCAAAGTTCAATTTTATTCAATCTCAGTTCATAAATTTCAACTCAATTTGGTTTCTCAATAAACCATTTCAAATTATATCGATTTCAAATACAGATTTGAACCACAAAATACCATTTCAATTTCCATACATTTCAAAGCTTTAAATATTCCACAGTTTTAAAACTAAATTTGATAATTTCATATATATATATATATATATATATATATTAATTTCACTTCATTATTATTTAATTTTGAAATATTCACTTAATAAATCCAATATCATTTAAATAAAACCCCAAATTTCAAATAACTAAGTATTTCCTTCAATCTGTTTGAACTTGAAATATTCATTTAATCACCTTAAGCTAAAATCAAGTTATAAAATCATATCCTTTAAAAATATCAAATTCAATAAGTTTCAAATCAATTTAATTAAATAAAATTCTTAATCAAATACCATTTCAAATCAATTTCAAATCTATCTTCCCAACCTTAATTTATTAAAAATTATTACAAACTCTATATTTGAAAATATAATTTAAATAAATACTTAAACATATTATATATGAATTAATCAAAATTTATTAAATTAAATCCAATTATCAAACTTATTTTATAATAAAACTAATTTATACATATTTTAAAATAGTAAAATTATAAGTAAATTTTTAAAATTTGTAATTTCAAAACAAACTTACAATTTTAAAATTTTCAAAACATAAAATTTTGAACTCAATAATTTAAACTTTATAAAATACATTTATGTATAATATCTTGAAATAAATATTTATTAAACCATATATTCCTTTCCAAAACCATAGAAATCATTTTCAAAATATTTATATATAGACCAACGGTGTTTGTATATAATTTTTTATCCTATGGTCAAGTGATACAGATATTTCTCATTTCAATAAGTAATTTAAATATATACGGGTATACATTATTTCAACCCGCAATCCTAAATTAAATTCAGTGAAAATCGCTTGGGTTTATCATTTCAACCCATAACGATTTTCTCCGATTCTACAGATCGTTCGGATATGTATCATTTCAACCCATAGTGAATTCTATACTAACAGGGAACTTACAGAGTGAGAACATGTATGATAATAATATAATAGGCATACAACATCAATATAAATAACAGATAATGGTGTCAGATGTCATAGGTGAACAGATATAGATAATACCATATATATAGCAATGTAAATAACTAAACGCAACATATTTCAATTAAATCAAATTTAATAAATATAAGAATGTCAATCGTGAGTGATTGCTTACCTTTCGAGGCTAGAGATGATAGATAACACAACAAGCTACAAATTCCAAAGCAAAGCTAGATTGGCACGAATTCGACGGATAAATTGATAAATAGGAATTGACGAAATCAAATTAGAACTGGATCGATGAATAAGATTGGTATAAGTTAACTTACATATAACTATATATATATATATATCATATTCTAAATTTAAATACATATTAAATTAATCATTTATGTAATTCAAAACCATTGTTTTACATTAAAGCACATATATTAAAATCAACATATATACATCATAAACTTTGAAATAACTATTTATATATATGTATATACTTATAAAAATGAAAATACTTAGATAATATTTTTTTTCCCTTTTCAAAATGTCATATATATATATATATATTTCAAAATAATAACATATATCATATAATGAAACTGTTATATCACACATACATATACAATACACAAATATATCTATATAAGCAACATAATATGTAATTCATGTACACTAGCATACGCAAACTTATATACAAAGTATCATATAAACTGACATATACATAAAAGAATAACAAGACCAACACACATATATATACATTTATATATTCACAAACAACTCTTACGAAGTAAAATATAATATTATGAAATCCCACAAATCGTATATGAGCTTTGGAAAATATTTTACATAAACAGATATGCATTTTTAAACTGATATATAACTAACATTATTATAAAAAATTTAAACTAACATATATATATATATATACACATATTAGCATATTTTTAACTACCCTGTACGTAATGATATATATATATATATATATGCTTATATATACAACCACTAAGTTATATAACACACATATATTCTTTGTATGATCTAACATATATAATTAACATATTATCCAAACTACAAACTCTAGCATATTTTATATATACAATAAAATACGTATGCAGACTGTAGCTAACAATATATACAACCTGCTTAATTTTTTTCGAGGTTTCAAATATATATACATAAACTGTCATATATAAACAGCAAGTATAACTATGTGTATTACTATATATATGAACCCCATAAGCATGCACAGTAACCATAACATATGAAAAAACATATGTACAAAACAATGTTAATACATGCTAAGAAAAATGTGCAGACTACATAGCAAAGATATGCTGACTCTACTACGTAAAATATACGACTACATATATATATATCTATACATTACAAAATAACAACATATATTAAAACATATAACATATAACAAGTATGTAAACTATGAACAGAAAAAAACTGTTGACATTTATATATAATATTTATATACCTCTGCATGTATAGACTCTGTATATAGTACTATATTATAAACTTATTTTAGAAATATATATAAAAACAAACATTATTATTATATATATACTAACTATAAGGAAATCTGACACATAACATTATTTACAATATATATATATATATATATATATATATATATATATATATATATATATATATATATATATATATATATATATCCAAATAGACTCGTACCTTACAAACTATATATACACGCGAGCTGTATGTGAAAATCTGCTGCAAAAGTATGGGTTCGACAATGGTTGCTCCGAGGTGGCTATGGCCGAAGGCAGCCACAAGTTAGAGGGAAGGCCAAAAAGCTCGAGGCCGATGGGTGATAGGGCTTTTGGTGACGCAAGTCGGGTTGAAGTGGAGGCTGCTTGGTGAGGCAGTGGCAAGTAGATGGTCGATAATAGCTTAGGGATGCAACTGCTGGGAAGAGGCCAAGATGGGATGAAGATACGGCAGTTGTTGGCTTGGGGACAAAACTTGAAGAGAGGGGAGGAGAAGGTGGAGATGAAAGGAAGGGAGGTCGAATCACGGTGGAGGAAGAAGGAGAATGGATGCTAGCTGATGTTGCTCACGTGTAGGAATTAGTATATTGCTTAATGTTTCCTACGTCATGGATATGTAGAACAGAATAAAATGAAAGCAGGAGATGGGTTTATTGGAGACAAAAAAATAAAGCTTTGATATACTATCTATATTTTTTCTTTGTGAAGAACCGAACAGCCAAAAGATGAAATCAACAGAAATTTATTTTGACAGATAAGAATAGGGAAGGCCAATAGTTGAATCATAAATGCTAAATGGCTATCAGGCTAATACATTGAAAAATGGAAAGGCATGGGTAAACAAAAGACTGAAATGGTTATCGGTACGGTTACGAATTGTCGGTTTCATCGCGTACCAGACATCAAAACACATAATTAAATATACCGTAGAGATCAGCACGACGAGACGATCAAAATGGTATACAGATATCCAAGGTACGATCATCCGGTCAAAAGTCGATAATCGCTACCGAAAATGCTGCTAATCCGTCGAAAAATAAGATAAACGGAGCAATAGTAGTCCAAATTTAGAGAAACAAAATATGACCTCTCACTCAGAAGATGATTTATAATTTTATTGTATAAAAATATTCAAGTTTGGAAAAGATTTTATTATCGTCAATTATTAACTGATCCAAATTTTAAAAAAAATCACAACAAAATAAACATTCATATTATCTGAAGAAAATTTACCATTTGCTATGTTAATACAGACGTATTCCAAATATTAAACTTTTATTTCAAAATTTAATTATTTAAAATTTCATAAAATTTCAGTTAAATACGTTATTTAAGTCATTAAAATATACGAGTCGTTACATTCTCCCCTACTCAAAACTTTTCGTTCCCGAAGATGAATGATATAGGAGAATAGAAACAGCCAGAAGAAAATAGATTGGAAAAATAAAAAAATTAATGTAAAACTATATAGATTTCAATTTAAATTAATTAATATTCAATAATTGATTTTAAATTCAAGGTATTTCATTAAGTTGATTAAATTACAATTTGTAAATTCCTTCAAACAAATTTTATTTTACTCATCTCATTATTCATTATATTGTTATTCAATTTTATCTCAATTATCATTTCTATAAATCATAAATTATGTGTTTAAACATTTATTCTAACCACTCAAATTTATTTATGAATTCCTTTAACATCATTTTACATTGTAAATTATTACAATACATATTCAACTTCTGAATGATTTAGGTAAGTTATATTGGAATGTAATTGAGTATTATACAAGTAAAATTTTCCCAATTCAATTATTCAAGTTTAAATATTCATTCAAAAATTTGGCCTCATTTTATAATTGAAATCGTCCTTTAACAAAATTTAAGACTTAAATTTCCGATTAACTTCAAACAAATTAGAAATAAATATATACATATATACATATACATATATACATATACATATATATATATATCTATATATATTATATACTAAATCAAATCTATAACATATACTGATATCTATTATAAATCAAGTCATACTTTAGAAATTTAAATCAATTTATTTTACAAAATAAAAGTGTATCAAAGCTACGAATAGGTCTCTCTACTTCGAAACTCGAAAATGAATGTCGATGATGCGGCCATCATCACCGAAATATTTTCCAGCGACAAAAGAGTGGAGCACTGATTTAAAACATTTAAATTCTTTCGAAACAAATTTCTATTCGAAAATACTTTAAATAATATGTATTTTAAAACTTTAAAACCAAAATTCGCAATCACCAGAAATTATATTCTCAAATTCTTAATTTGAATTCATTTCAAATTCCAAATCAATTTATAAACCATGTTTTACAATTTGCATTTATTTATATATTGGAAAATCAATAGTTTACAAAACAATAAATGAAAATCAAATATTATCATTTTAACAATCAATTCAGTTAACTATTTAATTTCAGAAAAATCTATACTAGAATAAAAATAATCATACAAATTATTAAATTTTGAAAACAATTATGTCAGTTTTCTCTGTTCAAGTGTTTTGGAATTCCTATCGATAACGTTGATCATATGAATCGATCGAAATCCCATATCAACATTAACAACTCAAACAACACAATTTTTAAACAATTTAATATTAATACAAATACACTCCTTCACTCGAAAATTCAAGGATGTATTTCAAAACAAAGATGGAGATTCAGATTAGAGATACCCAAATCAAAAGAATTCAACTAGAAGGTAGGCTTGAAAAGAGGATAAGATGATTAAGTAACAGAATAGAAAGATGGATATACTTATATAAATCGTGGGTGGCCTTAACCGGGTCAACCGTGTCTTCAAAATACGATCGATGTAGAATTTTGAAGCAAATCAACATCCGATCACAGGGATAGGATTCGAGCATAGCAAAAGATAGCTGCATCTAAACCGAGGATACAGAAATCTTCGGTGAATCAATGCCTGTTTTAAAGGAGTTTCACCCCTTTATAAATCATACAGTGGAGCTATGGAGTGCTCCTGTAACGACCATAAATTTCAATAATTAAAATTGGTTAAATTAATAAGATTTTGTAATTAAATTTAGAAATAAATAAAAATCTTATAATTTAGTTTGGAGCGAATGTTAGAAATTAAATGTAGCAATTGTAATTAAAATTAACAATTTAAAATGAAATTGCAATTAATTGAAATGATGAAATTTGTCATACTTGGTTATAAGTTTAATATAAGAAAACAAATGGGAATATTTAATTAACTAATGAAATGTTATAATTAGTGGTAATTGAATGAATTCAATATTATGTAAGAAATTATAGTAATTTGTTGAAAATATAAACTTAAGTGGAATAGACCATGAACTAATGTAAATCTCATCCATTTGATAATAATGGATTGAATAATAGGATGAAAGTTCAATAAAATGGATTAATGGAAATAAATTGGTCAACATAAATAAAGATGAAAATTTAGGTATATTAATGTAATGAATCATTAACTATGTTATCAGATTTAAAATTGGTTGAGTATAAGGGTTGAAATCAAATTTAAAACGATTTATTGAAATTAAATTTTAACTAATTGGATCTATTGTAGTAAATGGAATTTAATATTCCATCATTTGAAATTAAGATAAAATAGGAATATTAATGCACTATGGTATAAACCATGATAACTGTACCGTAAAATGAAATTGATTGAATAACTAAATTAGTGCAAACCCAATTCATTGAAAACAGTTGTAAGGTTATAATTGATTGGAATTAGTAAATTGGAAAATAAATTCAAAGTTATATTAATTGATGAAATAATACGTAATGAATTGTAATTTGATAGAATCAATGCTAGGCAAGTAATTTTAATAATTGTTGGTTGATAATAAAGTATGAATAGAATTAAATTTGGTGAATAGTGATAATTATTAATTGATTACCCATTTATTTAATCTATTGAATTAGATCTAAATCCATTGTAACTAAATGCAAGTAAATACTAAGTTAATATGAAGTTAGTTGATGACTATAAACCATTAGGGAAATTGGATATAGTAATGTTAAATTTATCCATTAGATGATGATTGATTTAAAAAAGGGATTGAGAACAAATTGAATTAATTTATTAGAAATTGGAAATGTAATATTTGAATTCACTTAAATTGAAGGTAAACATTATAAATTTTGCAATAAATTCTTATTTGATTGATATGGGAATTTTGGTTAATGAATTTGAAGTTTATTTATAATCAGGAATGATAGAAATAGTAAATAATTAAATTTGGATTGAAGAAGTGATTAATTAATTTAATACTATAATTTGGTGAACTAATTAACCTTAAAATGATATGGGAATTGGCTATAAAGGATTTTAAATTTCTAAAGCAATCCAAGATGATAAAATTTATAGATTATAGGATTTGAATTTAAGATTTGATTTTATTAATTTAATATTTATTTATTTAATTAACTGAAAAATAGTCATTTTGGCCACTGATTCGGATTCCAACGAAACTATTTCCATCGGATCCGTAACGGTGAACTATTGTCGAATTTCAAGTTTCGTAGCAATTGGACTTGTCGTTTGATCGTACGGGCTCGAAAACGCCTAGAAATCAATGAAATTGAAATCATTTGAAATCAATTTTAAATAACTTGATTCTAGCATAACTTCTTCTTACGATAGAATTTGGACTTGAAACTTGTTCCATTGCATTTAAATTTTTTAAAACATCTATTTTGATATATGGGTTGACCCAATTTCATTCCGGAGTCAGAACGGGCTTTTCGGGCCATTTTATCGTTCAACGCGTATATAAATCTGGTCTATCTATTCTATTTTCAGCCTTGCCTATATATACCCGTTATAAACCCTAATTGTTTCTCATTGTTCATTATTTTGTACGTATAATTCCTCCTCACCTCCTCATCTCAATGGCAGACAATTCCAAGTCCAATTGCAATTTAAAATCAAATCAAAATTTCAAACTCCATAAACCATATCATATTTTATATCGTCGAAAAGCTCTCGAAGAGCGCATCTCAATTCTGTGATTCGTTTTTCAGTTCGAATCACTGATTGTCTAGAAATTGAAGGTTTATCTTCGGCCGTTCATTGTGGTTTTGTCGTTTTAACGACGGATCTTCGATCTTGCGACGATCAGAGGCTTTGGGGTCGTAGAGATCGATGAGCTGAGCTCATCCATACGGTTCATGAGGGTCAAAGTTGGAATATTTGGACGTGGTGGCTTTAGGAATGTGGCGGTGGCGGGTCGTTTTCTGGTGAGGATGGAGACGCAAGAGGGTACGGCAGGGGGCGGCTCGACGAGCTCGGCACGTTGGCGTGCTCCGATGTGGTGGTCGTCGCCTGTGGAAGCGGTGAAAATTAGGGCAAAGGGTGGGGGCTGCATGAATAAGCCGTTCGATTTTGTCTGAGTAGGTTTTTGCGTGAAGAAGAAGGACGCTGACGTGGCAAAATGCATGAGGGTGAGTTTATTTATTTCTATTTTAATTTAATTTTGACTTCAACCCGTTCTAATTGCTATAACTTTCACATGCGAGGTCCGTTTCATGCATGGTTTTCTCCGCTAGGTTCATATTGGGATTCCGAACATTTTGACGTGTGTTTGGACGAATTCTGAGACTGTTTGAATTTTGGATTTAAATTGAATTTAAATTCAATCTAAATTCAAAAGGTGAGTGTTTTAACCCACCCACAACTTCTAAATTTCTTATGTGCGTTAAATTTATTCCTGATGTGATTAGAAATTTATATATGACTTTTGGATATTTTTAAACATTATCTCAGTTAAATTGAATTTATTTGAATTAAATTGTTATTTAATTTATTATTGCATGTAAACTGCCCGTTAAATAGTTGTTTAATTTATTATTGAATATAAACTACCAATAAATACCTGTTGTCTATTATCTGTATATATGGATGTTATTGTTTGAACTGGATGATGACCATGATAAATGGTTGATGATTGATATTGGATGAACGGATGTTGTATTTTATATTGTTATAAACTGCAAGTTGTTATGCATTTATATTTCATTCGGGATTGCAGTTTGAAATGGTATATAACCGTATTTTTATTTTAAATTACGGACTGAAATGATAAATATCTGTATCACTTGACCATAAGATAGAAAATTTAAGAATATTTCAAGTATAAATAAATTGAAGGAAATATTTAGTTATTTGTAATTTGAATTTTATTTAAATGATAACGGATTTATTATGAAATTTTTTTCAAAACTAAATAATAGAAAATTGAATCGTTTGAATCGTAATTACCAACTTAGTTTTGAAACTGTTGAATACTTAAAATTGAAATATACTGAATTTGAAATGGTTTATTTTATGGATCAATCGGTTTTGACATCAGCATAATTTGAAATGGTTTATTTGGAAACTTAATTGAATTGAAATTTATGATTTGGGATTTGGTTAAATAAAGATCTAGAAATTAGAGTTGTTTTGGAATTGATTTGTAAAACTTAAGAAGCTATTTTATTATATAAAGTATTCTAATATTTAAACCATTTAAGTGGTGGAAGTTATGTTTCAAAGTTATGAGTTTCAAAGTATTATGATTTGAGAGTGTTATCCTTTAAGGGTTTGATTTCGTAATGTTATAACTTTGACAGTGCTATGATTTCGGGAAAGGGATATATTTGAAATAAAATGATACTTTATTGATTTGGGTTTTATAAAAAATGATATCATATTGATTTGGTTTTTGAAGTAGAAATGATATCGTATTTATATGGTTTTGAAATGGATATTATATTATGGTTTCGAAGTAAAATTATTTTGAAATAACCACGGTGTTATAATAACGATTGGTTGGCAAAGAGACCAGTTCAGATATGGACATAATCACTTTCGATACCGGAAACCACTTTCACAACCGTATACGCGGTGGAGATTCTGGAATGAAGTAGGATGGTGGCGGCGTTTCCTTAGAGGTAAATACGTGGACCCGACTCCCATGAGTCGGCATAAGGTGGTTAAAACAGTAGCGATTGACGGGCTAAGAAGGTAGCACCATTTATTGGACACGTCCCTCTGATTTTAAACTCTGACTTTTGGATTGATTCGGCGGCCACTTTTGATTTTTTTGATTTTGGGGTATGGCTCGAGGTGGGCGGTAGCTGCGCGCTACGCGTTACCACCGGTCCGGAATCGTAATTGGTATATCTACCCTGGCATTACCTAGTTGTGCCGTGTCACCTACCCTAGCACGCCTTGTACGACTTTGGATTTCTCCCGTAGCCCATGGAGTATTTAGGGTAGTCTCCCGATCTGGAGATGCGCTGATACTAGATGGACTACTGGGACTATTATTGTGTTAAGGGGAATACTGGGTCATTCCTTAATGCTATTTAAAAGTAAGTTTATTTTACTGTAGACATTATTATAATAGTAAAATATTACTACATAGTAAATAGTCTAATGGATCCTTAGAAGATGTGAATCCCGAGCATCTCTTAAGTTATTGCACTCACGTTGACACTGGAAGGAGATGTCAAATCCCGTAAACATCTCTGATGCAGTTCCACTCATATTATTTACTGTTGATTTAACTTACATAAGATCTTTTAGTTCTGACTCGAGCGTTTTGTCTTTTCATGAGACGACCCAACTTCCAAACTCCAAGAAGTTGCATCGCTAAGAAGAAAGAAAGGGATAGAAAAGAGAAAAGAAAGGAAAGAAAGAAACAAACAACATCAGAATCTCACAGCGGAACGAATAAATATATTATATCACATAAAATTTTACATAATATCATATAAATCAGAGTTAAACAGCTAATACAACACAAACTAGACAGTTATAAATATCTGTCTAGCAATTACAATTCAAGTATATCAGAGAAATAGATACAACTCAAACACAGTGGAACCACTACATATATCTACACGCTGAAGCCTCCTGCTCCATTATCTCCTCCAGAACTCGTCAAGCAATCCTGAATCACTTGACTACTCATACGTAATATGAGTACCCAAGAGTTTAATAAAACAGAAAATAAACACTCAGGTCAGACAGGGGTCTGGTGTGAGTAAATGGGGATAAAAGTTGCTTAACTT
This sequence comes from Allium cepa, assembly GCA_030765085.1. Classification (NCBI taxonomy): domain Eukaryota; kingdom Viridiplantae; phylum Streptophyta; class Magnoliopsida; order Asparagales; family Amaryllidaceae; genus Allium; species Allium cepa. Next base: position 253,729,276 of record CM060939.1, read on the forward strand.
TAGAAAAATCCTTTGAAACAAAAGGTATTACGTAAGACTTCCCACACATAAACATGGAAAAAAAATTACCTTACGCTAACCAAAACATTTGATAGGAAATCCAGTGATATTATAATAGTGTCTAGGGTTTTCAAAATAAAATATAGAAATTGCTGGAATGCTTACATCTCACGTTCCAACATAGTTAGGCACAACCAAAACTGTACAGGCACTTATTGGATTATGGATTCCATCAATGGCAGGGATACTGGGGTACCGCCCGTCACAGTACATGGCCTAGATCACCGTACCGAGGAGTACGCCCGCTCCCCTGCAACACAAAGCCGGACCCATTCCTTACTGAACAGTTCCGAACAAGACCACCCCGCAGATTGGCCGTCGCCAACTGCCACACAACCGAATATAAAGGGACCTCTAGACAGGAGTAAATCTTGCTCTCCAGTGGGGGCTACCCACGAAGCCTTGCTGCACCTCCCCTATTTTAGCCATTTCCGGTTGATGAGGCTTGAGGCTACGATTACCTTTATAGGACACATCAATCTTAGAATGCTCATCGTCCACCTGATGATGTTTTGAAAGCATTCAATCCATACAAGTTCGTTCTGGGTTCGAACGAAACCGAAGGCATTATCTCATTACATCCGTATTGGAATCACCCTCAGAGTTATCGATGATAACCCTTGCACTCTGAATCACCATCTCAAACCTATAAGTACTATTCCGTCAACTCATTACAGAATCACCCACAGAGTTATACTGACGTATAGCCCATACACCTCGAGTCTTCACTTGCTCCACTTGGATTAACGACCTAACGTTTAATTTGGAATCGATGTGGTTTTCGGAATTCCAAATTTGGAAACCCGATCCCGGTCTCACCGAAACCAAACGCCATTTTAATGTCCAAGTTCTGCTTAAGGGTTTTAAACAATTAATTCATTTCATTATTATCCATTCCACACAGATAGATAAGCTACATCTAACAATAGATAATCACATTCATATCATAAACAGATAATCTGTATCATCTTCACAAACAGATAATCATTGCAACCAAATAATCCATCACAAACCATCATACATAAACCAATCATCCATATCATACAGATACAACTAATCTTATTACTGAAATCACAACCATTCAATCAATAACATCCATAAGCAATGATTCATTAACCATCAATTATAATTAATTTAAAATGAATTAAATTAATTACAACCATCCCTAATTAATTTAAAATAAATTAAATTAATTAACACTTCTATAAATCCTGCTTAATATCCATAAATTAATTAACCCAGTTAATTAATTATCCACTAAGTATTCAACTTGATTAAACATCTTTGATTAATCATTCACTAATTACAATAAGTAATTAGTATTTAATAAATTTCATAAATTAATTAACCTTAATCATAAGTAATTAACAATTAATTACTTCATTTATTAATTAATTATAATTAATTATATTTATCCTTAATTAATTACAATTAATTAATCACTTAGTTAGTTAATTATTATTTAATTAATCAATTCTTAATTACATCATTAATTATAATAATTAATGATCTCTAATATTTAAGTAAATTACTTAATTAAAATTAATTACATTTATTAATTAATCTATTTATTAATCACTTTGATTAATATTAATTCAGTAATTAACTATTCTTAATTACTCATTAACAAATTAATTATCCAATAATTAATTATATTAATTAATTAATTCCTTAATTAATTACAAAGTAATTATCCAAATTACTTAATTAAAATAAATCACCTTCCACTAATTCCATTTCAGTAATTACCATTCATTACTTCTCCAAGTAATCCTGCTCCATTAATTACATTAAGTAATTACTTCCATTAACTCATCAAATGATTTACTTAAATTAATTAAACTAAATTAATTAATTTAAACAAATCAAAATATCAAAATTAATTACAATAAGTAATTAATTCCTTAATTACTTTATCAATTAATTATACTTAACAAATTACAATTGATAGTATTTAATTAATTAATCTAGTTAATTATTTAATTAATTACATCAATTAATTACTTAATTATCCTTAGATAATTATTTTTATTAATTACAATATTCTCAATAATTACTTACTTAAGAAAATTTATCTTGGATTAATTATCAATAAATCATCTCCAATTAAAAGTTAATCTAAACCATTGTTTAAAACCAAATAATTAAGTAAATTCTTAATTATCTTGATTATTTTCAAAATAATTTAATTACTTATCGAATGACTTCATTTTCATTAAAAATGTATTTAAACAATACATTTCTAAATTTAAATTCAAATTTCATTTAAAATTTAATATTTAAAATGTTTAACTATTTAAACATTAACCCAAATTTAAATAATTATAAACCTTAAAAATAAAATGAATGTTAAAAACATTCATTACTTAAATATATAAGAAAGGTTAAAATAAATTTACTTGATTAAAATAAATTAAGCTTTGAAAATAAATTGATTATTTCAACTTTCAAATTTAAATTAAACACTTCTTATTTTAATTCAAATACTAAAGGAAATAAATTCTTTCAAGTTTTAAAACTTATTTGAAATCAAATTCTTTTAAAACATTTGAATATGTTCATTTTTTTTTAAATTTACAAACTGTTTTGAAATCAAAACTGTTTTCTAAAGTAAACCTGAAAACTGTTTTTAACTTGTTTTAAAGCTAAATTTAAATCTTGCTTAAAAACATTTGAATTTGTTCATAATTTAAAAACTTACAAAACTGTTTTGAATCAAAAATCAGGTTTTAAAAGTAAACCTGAAACTGTTTTTAACTTGATTCAAAACTAAATTAAATCTTGATTAAATTTTAAAATTTTCATTTTTAAAAACCTTGAATTCAAAACTTCATTTGAATTTAGATTCAACTTACACTTGAGTCAAGTTGCAACTTTAAAATATGAATTTCATTCAAAATTTTAAAAAAATTGCAAAACTTCAGGTTTATAGCCTGCAACTAAACTGATCCGAGTAACCCCTTATTTACTTCGAGTTCTTAAGCTACTTGCTCCGAGTCAAAATCAAAAAGACCCGAGTTTTACTTCGAGTAAAATACCCTGCACATCCAAATGAGTTCACCAGACATTCAATATGTACGGTGCATATGCACCGTCACCTTGGCGAACTCCGGCCACGCTAACCCACCTCTACAAGTCGCCGACCATCTCCTTATACTATCACGACCATCGAAAATCCACTACAGCTCAAGAAAACAAATTCAAGACAGTTGAACACAGACCTGGAAATACTCCAACACCATATACACCAAACCTGTCAACATCACATGAGCTCGCCCCCGACCATCATCAACCCAGCGACTCCGGCAAACCCTCCCTTGATGACTCCTCTACAAACCCCCCCCCCCCCCCATAACCTCGAATCACTCGAAGTATTCCAGTAAACAAGAAGTTTAAAATACTCAAACCCTTTAAAGACCAGGGCTAGAACCTGGCAAACAATACTGCCATCGCCACCACTTACTGACACAACTTCTAATCCTTATCCCCCACCCCTCCATCTGAATTCTACCTCCAGGAGGACCCATAGCCACTAAATCCATTAGAAATTCAAACAACCCCAAAAAGACTCAATTCAGTTAAACACAGAAATAATCATTTCAACAGCTTATTTAAAAATGTACTATTTGTTTTAAAAATTCATGTTTTTAAACTTAAATTTAGGTGACAAAACTGTTTTATTGATTTAAGCTATTTGGTATTTGTTTTTATTTCAATTGTGATTGGTTCTTGTAGTTACAGAGGCAGCAGATTTTGATTTAATCCAAATTATATTTTATAAATCTCAATCTATTCCAAACAAACATATTTTTGCTTACTCAAAAATTTCTAACAGAAACAATTCAAGTGATAAGAAATTTCCTATTTAAGAAGATCTTAGTTTACAAGCAAATTAGATCTGCAGCTATAGGAAATCAACACATATATGTATATTCATATATATACTCAGAACAGTCATCATCATACATGCTTATATCTTCCAATTCATATGCTCTGATTTCTCAGGCTTTTGTGCATGTGAAGCTACTCATTTCATTTCATTTTTAAAACAGAGAACAGAACAAATTTTGCCTAAACATGTTTTGATTTCTGTGTATTAAAAACTTAAGTTCTGAAAATTATGTTTGATTTTGATCTTTAAAGAAACTGTTTTTAAAAATAAGAAGCTTACTCACTTTATTTAGAAGGAGCAGAGAATACCCAGATGCAAACAAATATGCACACATTTAAATTCAAACTCAAGCAAACATTATATACCACATGCAACAGATTTCATCATCCATAAACTGTTTTTAAATAAAAAGGTTTACTCACTTATCAATTTTGAAGATGCAGAGAACAATTTCTGTTGCAAATCTGTTTCCTGGAACTGCAATTTGCTAGTTGAATTTGCTTTTCTAATTTTGATTGTTGATTCTGGTTTTAAACGCATGCAGACCCCATTCTCATTGCTCAGATTCAAATTGAAGTTGAACTCCATTTTGATGTTGAAATTTGCAGATTTTGAATAGAATTGGCTTTGCAGATATGAAGTTTGTTTTGTAGAAACTGATTTGTATTTTGATTTGTATTTGCAGATTCTTGATTTCAGATTTAAACATGCATTTTGTTTTGGATTTTGATTTTACAGAAATCTGATTTATGTTTTTCAATTGAAGAAAAAGTGTTTGAAAACAAAAGATTTGTTAAGTTTCTTATTAATATAATTTAAATTTCAAAAATAAATTAGCTTGCCACTTGTTATGTTAAGGTGTAATAAATTTTACAAGTGTCTTCTATTAGTTTTAAAAGCTAACACATGTTCATTTTTAAAAAGAAAATTCTAAACTTATAAATGTATTTAAATTTATCTAAAACCATTTCTAATTTGTTTTAGCATGTTTTAATTATTTATTAACATTAGCCTTGAAAATGATTACATGTCTACTTATAAACTTCTTTTAAAACTATACATTTTAAATGTTTGCTTGATTATTTTTTTAAAACTAAATTTCAAAAGAGAAGATTTTAAAAAGAAAAGAAATGTTGAATCAATTTTATTTAAGAGTTTTAAATCAAATGTTATACTTTAACATGAATGAATTAAATTTATTTCAAAGAAAACAATTTTCTGTAAAATAAACAAAACAAAATAAAATTTTATTATAAAACAAAATTTAAACTATATTATATAATTATAAACAAAATAAATACTTACTTATATTTCTATGAAAATATAAGATAGATTTTTAAAAAAACTTTTGAAAAATTTTCAATACTAATTTAAATCAATTTAATCAATTTACAAATTATACATTTATATATAATAATTAGAAAATATCCTTTATTAATATTTAAATTTTGAATTAAAATCAAATCCCATATTTACAATGTATACACATATATACTTTATAAATAAATATTTTTAAATCAGCTTAGAAAGATAAATTTATCATTTAAATATTTTTAACATTTTAAAACAATCAGATTCTCAAATTAAATTATCATTATTATAAATTTTGAAAAGAATTTCATTTATCAAGCTAAGTAATTATAAATTTTCAAAAGAAAATTTCTGTTTGAATTAAATTATTAAATCAATATTTCACATTTTAAAACAATTATTAATGAAATTATTAAATAAATATTGCCCAAATTCCCGGGACATCACATTCCTCCCCCGTTAAAAGAATTTCGCCCAGAAATTTAAAAGCAAAGGTAATTTAATAATCCCATACATATTTTAAATTTAAAAGAGCAAACATATGCTATCAACCAAATACTAGCAACCATAGCAACCAATTCAAACAAACAATTCTAATTATCCAGACAAAATTCTGGATAGAATTCCCTAGAGTTTCCCAGGTACTAACACCTGGACACTCGCCCTATAGAATATAAACTAGCTACACTACACAGATCTAGAGCTCCTATATATCTAGATCTACAAATCTAAACAGGATACTGGACCTCAGACAAGTCTTGATCAACTTCCAAATCTCTCAGAACTACTGATTCCAAAACCAGAGATAAACCATACACGTACTCCCTCAAAGATACGTGAAAACAAAACAAATCCCAACCATCTTATAACGATCCTGAATCGACCTTCGAAAATCGGCACCGAATACGACACTCGTATTCAAATGCCGCAGATCCAAACGTCGAATCTGGTTCGCCGGAGCTTATAACACATTAAGTAAATAACACAGCGGAAGAAATGAATAGCATATATCGATATACAACATTTGATACAATAACTGATACAACATGAATGATACAACAGAATGGTACAATGAATATACATCAGAGATACAAGAAATAGCAGCGGAAAGAAAAGATAACACAGCAGCGGAACAAAATCTCCAGTATGGTCTTCAAGAAAGAACTCCAGTATCAGTAATCTCCATCTCCAAAGCACCCATCCAGAAATAGCTCAAACTCCAAATCAAGATGAAGAGAAGCAACTCGATCCAAAATGCGATTGCCAAATCCTAAGGCTGAAAGCTATCGAATCTACACCTACCATAGATTATCTGAAAACCCCAACTCTAGACTGCCCGTGTGGGAAATAGTGGGCACCCAGAGTTTAGGAAAGGAACAATAAACTCCAGGTCAGTCATGGGACTGGTATGAGCAAACAAAAACATTTGGTCTTTTTAAGCAACAAAAGAATTTAAATTTGAAATCCGCAATGCTTTTTGGAAAATGAAACTACCATAAGGCCTCCCGCCACACACACAATGCAAACGCAGAATTGGAGGAGATTTCTCCTTATGATAGTCAAATATGCTTAATACGAGAAAATTCTTTGATATTATTACTATAAGTGCAAAGTGTGGAAAACCATTTCGAAAGTATAATATAAATCCTAGCCAACATACGACCAGTATCGTATGCCTACTATAGCTACCATCTAAACAGTGGGGCGCCACCATAAGTAGATGGCAGGTAATACAACTAAAACCGTACACGGCACGTATTGGATGAATGGATTTCCAACAAATGGTCAGGCTAAGGAACTTCCTACTACCACATGGGATCGCCTCTGGCGGGACGTCCCGAGAACTAACGTTACGGTTAGATCTCTGCCAACACAAGGCCGGGTTACCTCTGTAACTAGGTAACTACTACACGAATGTGCCATCCCCCGGTCCTTTGGGACCTTTATCCGAGCGCTCGCAACAACAACCACAAAGTATCACAAAGTAATAGATCTGCAGTATCCACATAGGTAAGTATCTGGACTCCATACCATGATACCACCCTTTACCAGAAGGGAATGACACACCCTAAAGGGAGCGACCCTCATAACCTTGCCGCATCTTTCCTGTTTCGACCATTTCCGGGGTGTGAGGTCCTGATGCAGTCTCGTCCACAAAGCTACGCTTTGTGCAACAAAGCCATGCTTTGGGTCAACAGATGACCAAAGCAATGATCACAAAGATAAATGATCAAACAAATGATCATATCACAAATGATCAACCAATGATCATCAACAGCAGCACTCAGCATGCCACATTACCAAATTGGGAATATCACTGATAAATATCAACTACATAACCTCTGAGCTCGTACGTCTCAGAGAAGGGTGTTAAACTAAGAGAATAAATTCTCCGCCACCAAGCAGAAATGTATTTGATAGAGATCAGTTAACATCTCAAAGTGTAATGTCAGACATACAACCATACAAGTCTGTTCCGGGTTCGAACAGAACCGAAGGCACTTCCGAAGAAGCCCTTGCAAATCCGGGTATCCACAATCCCGATCGGACTTCCCATCACTAAGGGAATCTCTATACCGTAGCTACTCGGTGCAGAGACAATCGATAGGTTATCCTATCGTTCTCACAAATACCCGGTCTTCACCACCGGTCTTCAATTGCTATCCATAACGTCGTATCACTATTCGGAATGGGTTATATGACACAAGGTCCTCTCCCGGCTAAACCGAATAGTAAGCGCCATATTTTAAACATATGGATATGGGATTTTAGTTAAGTCACAACTTATAAAAATCCAAAACTTTTCTTTCAAATGGTTAAACAAATTACCATTTTTAAATCTTTAAACAAAAAGATTTATTTCACAAAGTTTCACCCAGTTTCACAAAGATCTATTCATAGATTTCAAAACAATTCCCATTTCAATTGGATTAACCCAATTAAATCTTTAAATTAAAGATTTATAGCTTTCAAAACACATTTCCAAAGATTTATCTAAAACTTGGAAAACAATTTTCCTTTTAGACTTGAAAATTCTTTTAACACAACTTGAAAGTCCATTTCTTATGAGAAAGCAAATCTAATTTATACAAGTTGAAATCTTGAGTTGAATTTAAATTTCAAAACATCACCTTGAAAAATGGTTTAAAACCCATATAACCCATTTGTAAGTTGAATAACTTTTTAGACAATAGTTTCCAAGTCATAGAATTCAATTTCAAATATTGAATTCAAATTTAAATCCAATTATTTAAATTTCAAAACTCAATCAAGTTATTTAAAAATAACCATTTTCAAAAGCTTCAATTCTAGTTTAAACAAAAACTATTTTGGATTTAAAAATTCAATTTTAAAACAATTTCAAAATCTGTGACTTAATTCATTTCCACGTGCAATCCATATTTGTGTGTGTATAAGTGTGGTCCAGGGGTTTTACACAATAAGAGTGTCACATCATCAATCAGCACAGATTCAATCATTACAATTCGATGTGGGTTTCGGATAACCAACTGGAATCCGACTCCCTGTCGCATCGAAATTTAAATGTCGTTCTACGGGTCAAGGGGTTGCATATACATATAACAATATATACGTCACAAATAAAATAGCCCAGCACAAAGCATTACATAGCATCACAAAACATATCAATCCATCATGAAGCATTGGCAATCAAACATCTACAATTAAGATGAATAAATCTATGTGGTTTTAAATCTATTCCTCACATAATCACTTTCATTAGTAATGAACTATCCTTAATTGCTTCTTTAATTACTTCTAAATTAATTACATTAATTTATTACCTATTATTGATTAATTAATCCAAATTAATCATCCTTAATTACATCACTAATTAAATAATTAATGATTTAAATTATTTCTTAAATTGATTACTCAAAGTAATTAACAACTTAATTACTATATTGACCCAAATTAATTATCCTTAATTTAATTTCTTAAATTAATTATTTGATTAATTACTAAATAATTAATCCAAATTATCTCCCACTTAAACATCTCCACTTAATTTCAATCTGTAAATATTAAACAATTACTTAACTATGTAATTTCCAAATCATTAATTACATAAAGTAGTTATTTATAAAACCCAAATGTTTAAAATTAATTAAACTTAATTAATTAAATTAAACAATCTCATTTAATTAAATTAATTACATTAAGTAATTAATTTCTTAATTACTTAAATTAATTATCCATTTCATTAATTAATTAATTATATTAATTATCCATTTGTACTACCTTAATAATTTAATGAATTACAAATCATTAAACTTTTCTTTATCTTTAGATAAACATTCCTTATTTAAATTATGCATTTAAACACAAAATGTTTTTAAATTTACATTAAATTCCATTTAACATTCTCTTTTAAACTCAAGACTCAAATTTGTCTTAAATAAGAGTTTAAAACAATACACAACTTAATCTTATATGTTTAAAAGAAACATATACTTTATTAATAAGTTTAAAACAATTTAGATTTCAATTCAACTTGAATTCAAATAAATTTTAAAAATTGCTTTAAAATCTCAAAACTAAAATATAACTTCCATTTTCAATTTAGTTTAAACTCTTTAAAACTCTTCCTACAATTTCACCTCCAATTCAAATGTGAATCATTTGAAAGCAATTTAGATTTAATTCTTTATTTTAAAACTGAAGTTTAAAAATTTAAATCCAGATTTAAAAACTGAGTTTTCAATTCATTTGAATTCCTAAATTAAATACTTAACCTTCCATTCCAAATACAAATCACATATGCATTTATGCTTGAGATTTTCAAATCAAATTTAAATTTAAAACACAATATGGTTTCAAATTTCAGACAATTAAAATTTGAATTCATTTTCAAATTCAAACTAAAACTTAAACTTATCTTCACATTTAAACAGAAACAGTTTCTGTTTTATATAAAAAAAAAACTTAAACTTTGAAAATTTCCAGAATTTAAATATTTTCAAAAGAACAGAATTTAAACTTATTTATATTTGAATCCTGGTTATTAAAGCCTAAGTCTAAATTAAGTTTACAATTTAAACTTTCACTTCAAATTTAAAAACTGCAAACAGTTTCCTGTTTCCTTTATTTTTTTTATTTTTAAACCAAATTTGAATTCTGCATTTAAATTATGATAAATTTAGAATTCAAACTTTTTGAATTCATTTTTAAATTCAGGTTTAACCCTAAGTTCAAATTTCCAGTTTAAATTCAAACTTGATTCTTAAAATTCAAAAAAACAGAACAGGTCTGTTAAATAAAACCTGAAACAGTTTTAAATTTCTTGATTTAAACAGAATTTAAAACTTTGTTTAAATTTAAAAATTCCATTTTTAAAAACCTTAACTCAAAACTTCACTTGAATTCAATTCTAATTCATACTTGAATCCAAGTTCCAACTTAAAATATGAATTCCATAAAATCAAAAATGCAAATACTCTCAGGTTATACCCCTGCACCCATCCTACCCGAGTACCCAAAATTTACTTCGAGTTCCTAAGTTAATTGCTTCGAGTCAAAAGCAAAAACTCCCAAGTTCTACTTCGGGCCAAAACCCTGCACACTACAGAAGCTCACCAGAGTTACCACTGTAACCAAAATCAACCTGAAAACACCCACTCCATATCTCCAGCTTCTCTGATCCTCCATCAACAACACCTCCTCCATCCTCTCACCTCCATACTCCATTAACATAAACATCTTAACACCTGACATCCACATAGATTAACAGATGCCTCAAATTCCTTACTTCTGTTTAATAGAAATGTTGTTCTTCCCAACAGTTTATCTAAACTGTAATATTAGCTTCTAAAATTCCTAATTTCAAACATGTTCTAATTTAGACATTAGTTCTAATATTTATGATGTTTGATATTTGATTTCATTATAAAATGCTAGCTGTGGAGTTTATTTAGGGAGTAACAAACTTCAAATTTCTAACATATTTAACTAATTCATAACTTTATACTAACAACCATACTTTGTCTAAATAATATAAACTGTAAAAGTTTTGAGGAGATAAATTCTAACTGCAAAACAACAGAGAATACTTATTAATATATATATAAACATGCTTTTTAACTAATTTTATATTTATAACAGAAGACATTGTTTTCATTTAGGTAAGCAACTATCATAACTATAATTCATATATCAATCATATTCAGCAAGAAGAAAAAAAAATCAAAAAAAATCAAGCTAAGCTTTTATATAAGTTGTTTACTTACTAGTTTTCAAAGCAGAAAACATTTTACAGTCAAGCCATACTTATATTCAATATTAAAATTAAGCATGCATTAACACTATATTTCTACATATGCACAGTTTTCATTTCAGGTTTATATCAAGTTTCCCAAAAACTATAACTTTGTTTTGTTTCTTTTTCTGGAACAATAGTGCAAGTTGAAACACTTTTTTTTTTATTCCTCTTGCTTTACAATCCAATTTTCCTTTTCAACAGAAGATGAGAGAGTAGCTTATAAGCTTTACTGTAACTAAATGTTACAGGGAAAAAGAAACAAGGGAAAACAGTGTTCCCAGGGAAAATCAAAACACAAGCACACCATTCACAAGTCAAAACTAACTACATTCGTGCAAGCATTTAATCACAAGAAAAAATATGAAGAAGGCATGGGGTTCACTCACATTCAAGCAAATCCATAACCTTACTTTAAGCATGCATCAAAACATAAATCAGATCAAGGTAAGGTTTGCTCACATGGTTTTTTTTTCCCAGAGAGTTTCCAAAGCAGAAAATGAAGCCTGGATAATTCTTTTCTTTTTCCTACTTTGATTTTTGAAATTTAAATCTGCAACTTGAAGTTATAACATTTTGTTTGATCACTGTTTCATGCTATTGTTTATTCAATTTATTAATATCAAAACAAGATTTTAAATTCTACTTACTGTTTTGAATGAAACAGAGAAGCCTCTTTTTTTTCTCTGCAACTAGAAACCAAAATAGCTTTAAAGCTTTGATCTTGCTTCTCCCTGCAAATAATTGGATATTATTGTATTAAATCCTTTGTTGTATCTGTTTACTTAATCATTAATAATAATAAGTTTTTTTTTTCTTTTATTTTACTTACAGTAGGATTTTATAACAGAGATGACTCTTTTTTTTTTCTGCAGTTTTGAAACCAGGAATCATGTTTAGCCTTAAACTTGATTTTTCTTTTTCCTGCAATTTATTGAATGTTAGGGTATTAAATTCTTTTTCCATTAGCAATTATAACTTCAAAGTCAAATTCTTTTAAAAGAAAATTTACTTGCCTTTTACAATTATTTCCAAAAACTAGCATTAGCAAAACCCTGAAACTTCAATGTTTCAAGACAAATCTGCAGTTTGAATTTAAAAACTGTTCTTAGAGTATGACTTCAAAATCATGTTTTTATTAACTATAAAATTTTTAAAACTTACCTGAGAAACTGAAGACAGAGAACCAGGTTTTTTGAGAATCTTATCTTTCTGTTTTGATTTATTGATCTGAAGCTTTATTTTAATGAGTTTGAACTTTGATCTTGAAATGGTTGAGTTGCTTCAGAACTTTGAATTGAAATGAAGAATGCAGTTTTTTCTTTCTCCCTTTTTTTTTCTGAACTTTGTTCTTGCTTGAGTGTTGAAGTTTAAAGATTGCAAAGATCTTTATGATTACTGAACTTGAGACAGGAGATTTTAAAAATTCGAATTTTAGAATGTGAAAAGTTTTCTGAATCTGTTTATTTGATTATTTTACTTAGGAAATGATGGTTTGTGCCATTTGTAAGAAAAGATCTTAAACCATAGATTTTGTTAATTATTTATTTTATTGTGAATGTAAGTTTTCAGCACTTGATGTTACAAAGCAAAAGAAACTTTATAAATTTTATATTTATAACTTATACACTTTGAAAAAAAAATGTATATCTTAAACACTTGTAAATCTTATACTTACATATGTATGTTTAAATTTGTTTGTATATATATATATAGGTACAATGTGTTTTAAGTCCTTATTTTATCAAATCTAATTATTAAGTATACAAGATGATTTAGCTTTTGTAAACTTTTGTTTATATCAATTTTACAATATCACTTTTTAAACCAATATATTTAAGCTTAGTTCATTATATTTTTTTTTCTTTTGAATTAAGACTATTATATCTTTTAAATAAACAACTTATCTATATATATTATTTTAACCTTTTATTTCTCATTTTATACACATTTTGTTTTATTAATTTTAAAGAAAGAAATGATTTCTAATGCTACTTAATTATTATTTTTTTTAAACATTTATTTCAAATTTAAATTCAATTTTCCATTTCAAACTTGGAATATAAACTTTCATATCCATTTATACATTCACACTTTATTTTGAACAAATTTAAATTAATTTTACATATGCATTCAATTTACTCATATTTGTAATATACATATATATACATACATATATATATATATATATAAGATTTTAAACTTAAATGACTTTTTACAATATTTCTTATTTCAATATTTTAATCTCAAAATAAAATTGGGATTTAATTATATATTACTATCACTCATTTTTATTTGTTTAGGATTTTTCTTCCAATTTAATTTGAAATTAGATTCCAAAAGTTTAAAACATATAATTTATTTAAATTGTTAACTTTGGGATGTTACTTTTTATCTATAAGATTTTAAATATAGAAATTCAAAATCTCAATTAAATTTTAAAATAAATACTCAAATAAACAAAAATTCCTATTTAATTTGAAAAATCCAAATTAATTTACAATTTTATTCCAAAATTTATTTACGCTATCAATTTAATTTTAATTAAAAATCTGGATCGTTACAATCTGAACTGGCAATTCAATCCTGTAGCAATTCAATCCTGTAGATCGAGCACTTAATCCTTAAGAGAAGACAGAAAGATCCAATCTCTTATCTACAAGTCTCTCCTGTCGATCCTGGGCTGCCTCCAACTTCTAGGTCAATTAAATCTACCACACAACTCTTCTACAGATATCAGAAGACTTCATACAAACTACACTTATTTGGAAAACAGAACAGATGCACAAGACATCCAAGCTTCCAGATTCAAATGAATTTCTTATAGAAATCCTCTGATCCAAGACAAAACTCAGATTCCCCAAAGAATCGGGTGTCGCTTTAATTCTGGAATAGCTGCCACCATGCTTCCACTGCGCAACTCTGATTTGAGAATGCTGTTGATGAACACAAGTATAAACTTGATCAACTCACTCCGGAAACATTGTTCATCAAATTCCATAAATCTCAGTGACCTATCCGATTTAGTCACAAACACACAGCAAAAATTCAACCCGAAACTAGATCTGATTAACCTGTCAGCTTAAACAGATCTCTTTCTCAAAGTGCCTTCCTACTATGCTGAATCACCGGTAAAACTCCAAGAACCAAGTCGAAACAGAACTCAAACTCTCGATGGATGCAAATCTTAACTCCTTTGAAGATATCCAGAAAATATTACTTCGATAACTCAAACATCCACTAGAGATGCTTCAATCCAAACAAAGATCACTCAGAGAACTTCCGAACCATCGCAAGTCACTTGTGCGATTCCAAGAAATCGTTCTCACTTCAACAATCAGAACAGCTAAAACCTTCTAATCCAAAGAAGAACTAGTGGTTTACCTCTAACCACAAGCATCACATCCAACTGAGCTTCCAGAAGAAATGGACAAGCTTCACCATCTGCCCAGACTTCTGACAGAAGAATCACAGAGATTTCTGAACCATCAAAGAAACAGGCCACGCACTGCTGCTACTACTGCCAAAGAATTCCTAATCCAAAAACTCATCGAATCCCAAAGCTACACCAGCCTCTTCACAATAGAGCCTTCCAGATAGACAGATATCTCTCAGGAAACACGCTCTCAAACCAAGCTCAAAACACTCTGCCAAACTGAGTCTCAAACTCAAATATAGACAGAACTCCTTCCTAAGGTTACCAAGATACCATTGCTGGCTTCTGTACTCCCAACTGATCCAAACTCAAGAAAACCACTCATACGAGTGCTACCAAGCTTATAATCCAAAGGTAAACTCCGAATCCTAAAAAGATTTCCTTCAGAGATCAGAGAAATCCTTTACACCAAACTGCAGAACTACTCAAGATGCCAAAACTGCCCTAGTAGATCACTTCCAATCTCAAACACTTGGACTCCAACCATTGGTAGTTGTGTTACACACACCACTAACCTATCTACGTTTATTACTTATATTGGAAAACCCGAACAGGTAACCCAACCAAATAGGTAGATATAAATAAATTTACATATATATATATATATATTCAAAATTACAAATACGCTCTCTCAAGAAGGACACCACTCCAGAGCATAGGTATTCGCTCAACCTAGTGCTCTGATACCACAATGAGACGACCCAACTTTCAAACTCTAAGAAGCCGCATCGCTAAGAAGAAAGAAAGGGATAGAAAAGAGAAAAGAAAGGAAAGAAAGAAATAGACAACATCAGAATCTCACAGCGGAACGAATAAATTATATTATATCACATAAATTTTTACATAATATCATATACATCAGAGTTAAACAGCTAATACAACACAAACTAGACAGTTATAAATATCTGTCTAGCAATGACAATTCAAGTATATCAGAGAAATAGATACAACTCAAACACAGCGGAACCACTACATATATCTACACGCTGAAGCCTCCTGCTCCATTATCTCCTCCAGAACTCGTCAAGCAATCCTGAATCACTTGACTACTCATACGTAATATGAGTACCCAAGAGTTTAATAAAATAGAAAATAAACACTCAGGTTAGACATGGGTCTGGTGTGAGTAAACGAGGATAAAAGTTGCTTAACTTTAGAAAAATCCATTGAAACAAAAGGTATCACGTAAGACTTCCCACACATAAACATGGAAAAGTTTTTACCTTACGCTAACCAAAACATTTGATAGGGAATCCAGTGATATTATAATAGTGTCTAGGGTTTTCAAAATAAAATACAGAAATAGCTGGAATGCTTACATCTCACGTTCCAACATAGTTAGGCACAACCAAAACCGTACAGGCACTTATTGGATTATGGATTCCATCACTGGCAGGGCTACTGGGGTACCGCCCGTCACAGTACGTGGCCTAGATCACCGTACCGAGGAGTACGCCCGCTCCCCTGCAACACAAAGCCGGACCCATTCCTTACTGAACAGTTCCGAACAAGACCACCCGCATATTGGCCGTCGCCAACTTCCACACAACCGAATATAAAGGGACCTCTAGACAGGGGTAAATCTTGCTCTCCAGTGGAGGCTACCCACGAAGCCTTGCTGCACCTCCCCTGTTTTAGCCATTCCCGGTTGATGAGGCTTGAGGCTACGATTACCTTTATAGGACACATCAATCTTAGAATGCTCATCGTCCACCTGACAATGTTCTGAAAGCATTCAATCCATAAAAGTTCGTTCTAGGTTCGAACGAAACCGAAGGCATTATCTCATTACACCCGTATTGGAATCACCCTCAGAGTTAACGACGATAACCCTTGCACTCTGAATCACCATCTCAAACCTATAAGTACTATTCCGTCAACTCATTATAGAATCACCCACAGAGTTATACTGACGTATAGCCCTTACACCTTGAGTCTTCACTTGCTCCACTTGGATTAACGACCTAACGTTTAATTTGGAATCGATGTGGTTTTCAGAATTCCAAATTTGGAAATCCTATCCTGGTCTCACCGAAACCAAACGCCATTTTAATGTCCAAGTTCTACTTAAGGGTTTTAAACAATTAACTCATTTCATTATTATCCATTTCACACAGATAGATAAGCTACATCTAACAATAGATAATCACATTCATATCAGATAATCTATATCATCTTCACAAACAGATAATCATCGCAACCAAATAATCCATCACAAACCATCATACATAAACCAATCATCCATATCATACAGATACAACTAATCTTATTACTGAGATCACAACCATTCAATCAATAACATCCATAAGCAATGATTCATTAACCATCAATTATAATTAATTTAAAATGAATTAAATTAATTACAACCATCCCTAATTAATTTAAAATAAATTAAATTAATTAACACTTCTATAAAACCTTCTTAATATCCATAAATTAATTAACCCAGTTAATTAATTATCCACTAAGTATTCAACTTGATTAAACATCTTTGATTAATCATTCGCTAATTACAATAAGTAATTAGTCTTTAATAAATTTCATAAATTAATTAACCTTAATCATAAGTAATTAACAATTAATTACTTCATTCATTAATTAATTATAATTAATTATATCTATCCTTAATTAATTACAATTAATTAATCACTTAATTAATTAATTAATTATTATTTAATTAATCAATTCTTAATTACATCATTAATTATAATAATTAATGATCTCTAATATTTAAGTAAATTACTAAATTAAAATTAATTACATTTGTTAATTAATCTATTTATTAATCACTTTGATTAATATTAATTCAGCAATTAACTATTCTTAATTACTCATTAACAAATTAATTATCCAATAATTAATTATCTTAATTAATTAATTCCATAATTAATTACAAAGTAATTATCCAAATTACTTAATTAAAATAAATCACCTTTCACTAATTACATTTCAGTAATTACCATTCATTACTTCTGTGAGTAATCCTGCTCCATTAATTACATTAAGTAATTACTTCCATTAACTCATCAAATGATTTACTTAAATTAATTAAACTAAATTAATTAATTTAAACAAATCAAAATATCAAAGTTAATTACAATAAGTAATTAATTCCTTAATTACTTTATCAATTAATTATACTTAACAAATTACAATTGATAGTATTTAATTAATTAATCTAGTTAATTATTTAATTAATTACATCAATTAATTACTTAATTATCCTTAGATAATTATTTTTATTAATTACAATATTCTCAATAATTACTTACTTAAGAAAAATTATCTTGGATTAATTATCAATAAATCATCTCTAATTAAAAGTTAATCTAAACCATTGTTTAAAACCAAATAATTAAGTAAATTCTTAATTATCTTGATTATTTTCAAAATAATTTAATTACTTATCAAATGACTTCATTTACATTAAAAATGTATTTAAACAATACATTTCTAAATTCAAATTCAAATTTCATTTAAAATTTAATATTTAAAATGTTTAACTATTTAAACATTAACCCAAATTTAAATAATTATAAACCTTAAAAATAAAATGAATGTTAAAAACATTTATTACTTAAATATATAAGAAAGGTTTAAAATAAATTCACTTGATTAAAATAAATTAAGCTTTGAAAATAAATTGATTATTTCAACTTTCAAATTTGAATTAAACACTTCATATTTTAATTCAAATTCTAAAGGAAATAAATTCTTTCAAGTTTTAAAACTTATTTGAAATCAAATTCTTTTAAAATATTTGAATATGTTCATTTTTTTTTAAATTTACAAACTGTTTTGAAATCAAAACTGTTTTCTAAAGTAAACCTGAAAACTGTTTTTAACTTGTTTTAAAACTAAATTTAAATCTTGCTTAAAAACATTTGAATTTGTTCATAATTTAAAAACTTACAAAACTGTTTTAAATCAAAAATCAGGTTTTAAAAGTAAACCTGAAATTGTTTTTAACTTGATTCAAAACTAAATTAAATCTTGATTAAATTTTAAAGTTTTCATTTTTAAAAACCTTGGATTCAAAACTTCATTTGAATTTAGATTCAACTTACACTTGAGTCAAGTTGCAACTTTAAAATATGAATTTCATTCAAAATTTTAAAAAAATTGCAAAACTTCAGGTTTATAGCTTGCAACTAAACTGACCCGAGTAACCCTTATTTACTTCGAGTTCTTAAGCTACTTGGTCCGAGTCATAATCAAAAAGTCCTGAGTTTTACTTCGAGTAAAATACCCTGCACAACCAAATGAGTTCACCAGACATTCAATATGTACGGTGCATATGCACCGTCACCTTGGCAAACTCCGGCCACGCTAACCCACCTCTACAAGTCGCCGACTATCTCCTTATACTATCACGACCATCCAAAATCCACTACAGCTCAAGAAAACAAATTCAAGACAGTTGAACACAGACCTGGAAATACTCCAACACCATATACACCAAACCTGTCAACATCACATGAGCTCGCCCCCGACCATCATCAACCCTGAGACTCCGGCAAACCGTCCCTTGATGACTCCTCTGCAAACCCCTCCATAACCTCGAATCACTCGAAGTATTCCAGTAAACAAGAAGTTTAAAATACTCAAAGCCTTTAAAGACCAGGGCTAGAACCTGGCAAACAATACTGCCATCGCCACCACCTACTGACACAACTTTTGATCCTTATCCCCCACCCCTCCATCTGAATTCTACCTCCAGGAGGACCCATAGCCACTAAATCCATTAGAAATTCAAACAACCCCAAAAAGACTCAATTCAGTTAAACACAGAAATACTCATTCCAACAGCTTATTTAAAAATGTACTATTTGTTTTAAAAATTCATGTTTTTAAACTTAAATTTAGTTGACAAAACTGTTTATTGATTTAAGTTGTTTGGTATTTGTTTTTATTTCAATTGTGATTGGTTTTTGTAGTTATAGAGGCAGCAGATTATGATTTAATCCAAATTATATTTTATAAGTCTCAATCTATTCCAAACAAACATATTTTTGCTTACTCAAAAATTTCTTAAAGAAACAATTCAAGTGATAAGAAATTTCCTATTTAAGAAGATCTTAGTTTACAAGCAAATTAGATCTGCAGCTACAGGAAATCAACACATATATGTATATTCATATATATACTCAGAACAATCATCATCATACTTGCTTATATCTTCCAATTCATATGCTCTGATTTCTCAGGCTTTTGTGCATGTGAAGCTACTCATTTCATTTCATTTTTAAAACAGAGAACAGAACAAATTTTGCCTAAACATGTTTTGATTTCTGTGTATTAAAAACTTAAGCCCCGTTTGGTTTACTATTTTTAGTTTTGTGTTTTCGTCTAAATAAAAATTCGCATTTATTATATATGATTGAAAAACACTCAATTTTGAAAAATGAAACTAATAGAGAAAATAGAAAACAAGTTTATTTGATTTTTAGTGTTTTGAAACATAACAAAAAGATGGAAAACAATTCATCTCCTCCATCTCTCGCCCATCGTCGCAATGGCCAAGAATTGTAAAAAAAAATTCCATAATTTCTTGTATTTTGTAGCGTATGTTGAAAACACAAAACACAAAACTCAAAACGAAACCAAACGGGGCCTTAAGTTCTGAAAATTATGTTTGATTTTGATTTTTAAAGAAACTGTTTTTAAAAATAAGAAGCTTACTCACTTTATTTAGAAGGAGCAGAGAATACCCCGATGCAAACTCATATGCACACATTTAAATTCAAACTCAAGCAAACATTATATACCACATGCAACAGATTTCATCATCCATAAACTGTTTTTAAATAAAAAGGTTTACTCACTTATCAATTTTGAAGATGCAGAGAACAATTTCTGTTGCAAATCTATTTCCTGGAACTGCAATTTGCTAGTTGAATTTGCTTTTCTAATTTTGATTGTTGATTCTGGTTTTAAACGCATGCAGACCCCATTCTCATTGCTCAGATTCAAATTGAAGTTGAACTCCAGTTTGATGTTGAAAGTTGCAGATTTTGAATAGAATGGCTTTGCAGATATGAAGTTTGTTTTGTAGAAATTGATTTGTATTTGCAGATTCTTGATTTCAGATTTAAACATGCATTTTGTTTGGGTTTTGATTTTACAGAAATCTGATTTCTGTTTTTCAATTGAAGAAAAAGTGTTTGAAAACAAAAGATTTGTTAAGTTTCTTATTAATATAATTTAAATTTCAAAAATAAATTAGCTTGCCACTTGTTATGTTAAGGTATAATAAATTTTACAAGTGTCTTCTATTAGTTTTAAAAGCTAACACATGTTCATTTTTAAAAAGAAAATTCTAAATTTATAAATGTATTTAAATTTATCTAAAACCATTTCTAATTTGTTTTAGCATGTTTTAATTATTTATTAACATTAGCCTTGAAAATGATTACATGTCTACTTATAAACTTCTTTTAAAACTATACATTTTAAATGTTTGCTTGATTATTTTTTTAAAACTAAATTTCAAAAGAGAAGATTTTAAAAAGAAAAGAAATGTTGAATCAATTTTATTTAAGAGTTTTAAATCAAATGTTATACTTTAACATGAATGAATTAAATTTATTTCAAAGAAAACAATTTTCTGTAAAATAAACAAAACAAAATAAAATTTTATTATAAAACAAAATTTAAACTATATTATATAATTACAAACAAAATAAATACTTACTTATATTTCTATGAAAATATAAGATAGATTTTTAAAACAACTTTTGAAAAATTTTCAATACTAATTTAAATCAATTTAATCAATTTACAAATTATACATTTATATATAATAATTAGAAAATATCCTTTATTAATATTTAAATTTTGAATTAAAATCAAATCCCCTATTTACAATGTATACACATATATACATTATAAATAAATATTTTTAAATCAGCTTAGAAAGATAAATTTATCATTTAAATATTTTTAACATTTTAAAACAATCAGATTCTCAAATTAAATTATCATTATTATAAATTTTGAAAAGAATATCATTTATCAAACTAAATAATTATAAATTTTCAAAAGAAAATTTCTGTTTGAATTAAATTATTAAATCAATATTACACATTTTAAAACAATTATTAATGAAATTATTAAATAAATATTGCCCAAATTCCCGGGACATCACATTTCAATTCGCTCGGGTCAGCTTGAGCATTTCAGGATTTGGAAGACCGTATTCTGAAGGACGAAGACGACGATTTATTATTATTTATTATAGTATTCCACTACATTCATACTGTTCCGCTGCATTTTTTATTGTTCTCTGGTATGTGTAACTCTGATGTGGATTGTATAAGTATAATCGAATAGTTTGTAAAACAGCTTCATGAACTTTATATTTGATTATTATATTTTATCGTTCCGCTGCAAGATTCTGTTTGTTCTTTTTCTTTCTCTGCCTTTTCTTATTCACCCCAATAACAATTCGCTCTTTTGTATGGTTTGAGTCTGACGTGTGTGGTTTATGGTCGATTTAAAATGTACAATAAGACGGGACGTTACATTTGGTATCAGAGCTTTGGGTTAGCGATAAACCTTAGCTCTATGGGGTCTGACTCTTATCAATAGGGTAGTAATACCCTATGATGAGTCGCTGAGTGTGCGTATATTATATATGAGAGAGCGTATTTGTTAGTGTTATTAAAGTTTTTATATTTTGTTAATTTGGTCCGTTTTGTATTTATAAATTCTGGTTGGTGCATAGGACGCTATGACATCAATGGGGATTTCTAAACACTTAACAGGACAGACCTACACAATATATGTTTTTGAATATAGGTGAATGAAATAATTTTGCTTATTATATGTTCTAAATATATAAAATTGATTTCTATAAATCTGATATATATTTGGTTGTATATATTGGTTATTAGGTAGTGAAATAAAATAAAACGAATTTAGAATCTAAGTCCTGGGGTTTTGGACAATTTCTTTTGAATGGTTTGGAATATAATAATATTATTTGAAGTATTTTATAATATATATATTCCAATAAGATTTGAAAGAATTATTTTTAAAGAAATTTTAGAAAGAAATAAGTTCTGTACTCCCCTCTCGGTCGTTGGAAAATAATTTCGGTAATGAGTGCACGCATCATCAACATTCATTTTCGAGTTTCTAAGTGGGAAGGCCATTGTAGTAGTTTTACTGCAGATTTATTTTGATAAACGAAAATAAATTTTAAATTGTTTTAAATATAATTGGATATATAAAGTGTGAGTATATACATTTATCTGTTATTTTAAATTAATTTGAAATTAAACCCGGTATTTACTTCTTAAGTTTCTGTTAATCAATAGTTTCAATGTGGCCACTGACTCAGATTCTGACGAAACTAGTTTCATCAGATCCATAACAGTGAATTATTGTAGGATTCAAGTTTCGTAGCGATCGGACTTGTCGCTTGATCGTACAGGCTCGAAACGCCTAGAAATCAATGAAATTGAAATCAATTTGAAATAACTTGATTTTAGCATAACTTCTTCATACGATATAATTTGGACTTGAAACCTATTACATTGCGTTTAAATTATTTTAAAATATCTATTTTGATATATGGGTTGACCCAATTTCATTCCGGAGTCAGAACGGGCTTTTCGGGCCATTTTATCGTTCAACGCGTCTATAAATCTGGTCCATCTATTCTATTTTCAGCTTTGTCTATATATACCTCGTGTGACAGCCCATATTTTAAGCAATCATATAAAAATTTAATTATTTTATAAAAGAAAGACATTTAGTTGAAAATACAATTTCTTTGAAAATATCTGTGGGTGTGTCTGAATGTGCATGCTCTTGTGTATGTGCACACTGGTCCAGCACACTATATGTGAGCTAGGCAATTTAGGGAGTTAAGGGTCCTGTAAATAAATAAAAAGTAGATGGGTGCATGATATGTTAGTGTGTACACATTAGCCTAATTACAGTGTATAAGTGACTCAGGCAGTTTTAGTCTTAACCCCTATAGATTAAGTATGAGCATAGTTGCATGTATGGGTAAAAATACATGAATATAAGACATGCACAATATTTGACACACACATATCTGGTTAGACACATAAGCCTATATGCATGGTTAAGTCCAGAAAAGAAAAAAATATATAAATATGTCCGGGCCAGAGTCATGCATATGGTGTGTGAAGGAATTTGCCAAAATGGCTAAGACAAGGAAAAAGGTGAAATGGTGGGAAAGGGAAAGTGGAGAGGGTGGATTGCTGGGTGAAGCCAGGACTGGGTGATGGGATTTCTGGTGAAAACAAATTACTTAATTAACCGTAAAACCCTAGCAGCTCCCCTACATAAAGATCACCATCTCCTACGTTTGCATGTTTGAAAAACCAGAAAATAAAATATAAAAACAGGCAGCAGTTTTAGAGAAGCCATGGCAGATCTGAACCAAGGCTTGGGAAGGAGAACTTTGGTGAGTAAACCCTCAGTTGGAAAGGCATTAAGACCTATGAAAGGCAGCCATATACCTTTTAGTTTATTTTGATTTCTGTTTGATACTTTGTATGCATTCTCAGTTTAATAAGTTTCTGTTGTTCCTGAAACTGTGTGATTTGCATTGCTTTGCTGTCACTAAACCTATGCTTGTTTTATACATGATAATTAGTGATGGAATAATGATTGACTCTTGTATGTTTATGAACTTGAGAAATATTGTTAGTTAAAGCAAGGATTAATAAGAAAAGTAGGGTGTAAGGTAGTAAGAGAAAGAGATTCACTGGCTTATGTCTTGCAACTGAAAGAGATGGTTAAGGTGCAATGGGATTTCCATGTGCTGAGGCTTAATCCATCATTAAGTGTCCTCTAGAAATAGGGTTGAGTAATAGGAAAACCCACTTTAATTTGTGGATTAACTGTGAGAACCATATTGCTGGAAAACCACATTAGCATTTCACTCTCTGAAAATGCTTTAATCTATGCTTTAGCCAAGGATATGTCTCTATATGAAACTGACTTGTAGTGGTGTACAAATATAACTGACTAGTTGTTGAAAACATGAATGGATGAATGATTGATTATTGTATGGGATCTGATGGCATGCATTAGTTATGTGTAAAATAGTTTTGGGACTGACAATGCATAGGCTATGTTGAGTCATATGAAAAACTTAGTAATTAAATTAAGGATGTGGGTCACCTCTATCAGGTTGGGTATGAGGGAAGTGGGTATGACACAGTAGTTGGCTTGCATCAAGGTTGGGGTGTGAGTTTGCACATGGCATGTTTATGCCCAAGTAGCTTGTAGTGCACTGGAAACCAGGTAGTAGTAGTTCCAGGAAATGTGCACCAGTGCAACCATGAATGTAATACTGGACCTTAGAATGACATGAAATAATTATACATGTGAGGGTAAATAGGCTAGAAGTATGTGTGAGTCCTAATATGTAGACTCAGGATTGATACTTTAGTTCAATACCAGGAATATTGTATGTATATGTTTATGTATGTTTGGGTGTTAGCACTAACTTGTGTGGGTTGTATGATGGCTGTTATAATTTTCTGAACTAAGTTTTCTAATGATAAGTTACTTTAAGAATACACACATGTTACTTAACAGTACACACACACATCACTGGAATAACACTTTGTAATTTGAACGTGAGAAAGTGATTTAATTACCTTGGGTAAAACACTTAACTTCTGAGAACAGAAAGGTAGTAATGGAACATGTTTCATTAGTCTTTATGCATTAACAAGTGATTTTACTTACACCAGACTTAAGTCTGACCTGTTTGTTGCTTGCATCAAATGGGTGCTTCATGTGTAATATGGAGTAGGTCATGAGATGTTGCAGGGAAAGAGAAAGCTAAGTGATAAGAAAGCAGATGAGTGATGCTAAGAAGAATTTGCTAATTAACCGAATTATGATTTGTAGAAGAATGCCTCTTTATGTTTTTTTTAGCTAAAGAACTTCTATGTAGTAATATTTGAATTATGTTGGAACTCAGATTGTGATGTAATGAATGCTTTAGAGCTTATTATGTGATATAACTATTCTCAGTGATAAAAAAATAAAAGGGTTCAGTTTCATGTTATAACCTGTAGGCATGTAATCTTAAGAACTGAGCGATGAAACTGGTAGCATAACTAAGACATGTGTGCAACAAGTAGTGTATACATATGTAATAGGTTGTTTTAGAAACTCAGACTTATTTACAGTTGACCTTAAATACACTTAAGTGAGAATGAACACATAAGCATGACATTTGGAAATATAAGAAAGTGTGAACCTAGATTTACATAAGTTTTGATGTTAAATGAATGAGAAAAGTTAGGAAATTGTAGCAAGACAGTATAGGGGTCCAATTTGACCAAGCTGGCCGATCTAAAAACTCAAAAAAAAATTGAATGGTAGTTGTACATGTTTAAGTGCACACAGATGCACAGAAACATGCACAACCTACTGCCTTATTAATTTGAGAAGTAATATTGCAAAAGTTTAAAATGACATGGGTCAGTTTTCATGTTTTATTAAATATACAACTGTTAAACACACAAGCATAAGAAAAGAAGAATTTATTAGTGAATCTGTACAAGATTCAGATGAGAGGTTTTCCCAACACATTTTGCTGTTACTAAATCATTAGTCTGATTTTTAATTTAAAAAAATTGGATTATTCTTTACCTGAAAACTCTGATATTAGAACTAAAATGATTTGTATGTCCATATATATACAAATAGCTTTACAAGCAGTGTATCAATATTTCTATATTGATCAGATTGGATCTTGGGAAGAATCAAAAGAAAAATTAATAAAAGCAAGAAAATTTTGTAAGACAGGTTGGTCCTGAAAGCAAGTAACCCTGAATTTAGCATAAACTAAATTGAGCCATTCAAACACTATGGCAAAATAGGGAGGGTTGCTTCACCTTGTTATAAACCCTAATTGTTCCTCATTGTTCATTATTCTATACGTACAATTCCTCCTCGCCTCCTCATCTCAATGGCAGACAATTCCAAGTCCAAGAGCAGTTAGGATCAATCCCCAGGCTGCTGAAGAAAGGGAGAATGATCAATCCTCTGCTGGTACTGAACAAGCAACTGGAATGGCCACTGGTCCTCCAGTGATTAACATGCAAGATTTTGTTAGAGTACTGAGGGATGGAATGGCACCTACGGTAGATAATCCACATGAGGAACTGTCCAAACTGCTTAAAACATATACATACCTAGGAGGCAATTTCTTTGATGGCACAGAAAGTGTCATGGGTGTTCAGACATGGTTAAGAACAGTGAAGAGGATCTTTGCATATATGCAAGTTAATGACCAGAGAAGGAGGCAAATAGCTTCAAGACAACCGAAAGGCATTGCTTTGGATTGGTGGGAAGTGATCATTGCATGAAGGCAAGAGAAAGAGATCACATGGAACCAGTTCAAAGAAATGTTAGAAGCCAGATTTTGTCCTAGACTCAGCAAAAACTTCATTTCTTGAGGAGTTCATCAAGTTGAGGCAAGGACCCATGAGTGCCACTGAATACACTCAGAAATCTGAAGGGTTGTCCAAGTATGGGGTAGTACTGATCCTAGATGAAGCTTTAAGAAATGCTAGATACATTCAGGGATTAAATGCTGGATTGAGTAGAGCTATGTTACCATACAAAGACAGAACCTTTGATCAAGTTATGGAATTGACCTTGTCCTTTGAGCAGCATGACAATTCCAGAGAGAAGTTTAAGAATTTTAAGAACAACAAGAAAGGGAAGAATAGAGCACACCCATATGAGAAGAAGAAGGGAGAAGCAATGATCAAAGAAGGAAGTAAGGTGGCAAGCTTTGATAGCAAGAAGCCTAAAGTGATCTGTTACAACTATGGGAAGGAAGGCCACATAAAGACAAAGTGCCAAGCACCCAAGTCATCTATTCTTAGGTGCTACAACTATGGTAAAGAGGGGCACATGAAGAAGCAATGTCCAGAAATGGCAAGGGTGGTTGTACTTGAAGGAAAGGGCAAGGCAATGGAAGCACCTAGCCAAGTAGAAGGTACACTATTTATTAAAGGCATACCCATATCAGTTGTCTATGACACCGGAGCCACACACTCTTTTATTTCATGTGACATAGTTCAGAAACTAGGATTAACATGTATTCTTGTTGATAAGCCATTACATATTAGTAGTCCCATAGGTAGTTCCTCCATTACAAATATGAAATGCATGCAAGTAGAATTGTGTATGGGTGGTCACATCTTTATTTCAGAATTATATGTGTTGAATTTCCCTAAGTTAGATATTATACTGGGAGTAGATTGGTTAAAAAAATTTTGTGCTATCATCAACTTAGAAAATTCCACAATCTCACTACGACTTTCTGATGGTAAAAGAGTTTTGGTTATGTATGAGACAGCCAAGGATAGGGGTATGGGCAGAATGTTCAACTTGAACGGTAGTGAGGTTAAATCAAGCCTAGATGAGATACCCGTAGTTAACCAATACACTGATGTGTTTGGTGAAGTGAATGGCATTCCTCATAATAGACCAGTAGAATTTCAAATAAAACTTAAACCAGGAGTAAGTCCTGTCATTAAGAAACCAAATAGAATGGATCATAAGGAACTGATTGAATTAAAGAAACAATTAGAGGAATTAGGACAAAGAGGCTTCATTAGGCCTAGCAGTTCAAAATTGGGGATCACCAGTAGTATTTGTTAAAAAGCATGATGGTTCCTTGAGAATGTGCATAGATTATAGGGAGTTAAACTCAGTCACCATCAAAAACAAATACCCTCTACCTAGAACTGATGATCTGTTTGATCAATTGAATGGTGCTAAGGTATTTTTCAGGCTTGACTTAGCATCTGGTTTCCATCAAATGAAAGTGGAGGAAGAAAGTATCAAGTATACAGCTTTCAATACCAGGTATGGCTTGTATGAATATTTAGTAATGCCATTTGGATTGACTAATGCACCATCCTATTTTGTGGATTTGATGAATAGGATTTTCAGAGATTATTTAGATAAATTTGTACTAATCTTCATTGATGATATATTAATATATTCTAAGTCAGCTAATGAACATGAGAAGCATTTGCATATGGTACTGAATAGACTAAGGCAACAAGACCTTAAAGCCAAGTGTGCAAAGTGTTCTTTCTGGAAGAATTAAATAAAATTCTTAGGCCATATAATTTCTCAAGAAGGAATTTCAGTGGATCCTAGGAAGGTCATGGCAGTGCAAGCATGGAAAAGACCAAGCAGTGTTACTGAAATAAGGTCATTCATGGGCATGGCTGGATACTATAGAAGATTTATTTTGCTAAAATAGAAACCCCATTAACCAAGCTAACAAGGAAAGACCAGCCTTTCCCATGGACTGAGAAGTGTGAAGAGGCATACAACTAGTTGAAGAAGACATTGGTGGAAGCACCAGTGCTGAAAATTCCAAAAGGCAATGATAATCTGGTAGTGTACACTGATGCATGTGGGTCAGGTATAGGAGCTGTTCTTATGCAGGATGTTAGGGTGATAGCCTATGCATCAAGGCAGCTGAAGCCAAGTGAGACCAAATATGCAACACATGACTTGGAATTGGCAGCTGTGGTGTATGCATTGAAGCTTTGGAGACACTACCTGTTAGGAGCAAAGTTTGAGCTTCATACTGACCACAAAGCTTTGAGATATCTATTCTCTCGAAAAGACTTGAACATGAGACAACATAGGTGGGTGGAGTTCCTTACTGCCTATGACTTGGACATTATATACACACCAGGGAAGGCAAATAGAGTGGCAGATGCATTGAGTAGGCAACATGCCAAGTTGGCTACACTGATGATAGAGGAGTTTAAATTGTTATCAATACTGACTGATGTAGAAGTGGAAAACATGGGAGAGCAAACTATGAAGTTAGGTGAGGACATGGAGCAATATGACAAGCTCAGCCTCATCACAATAAAATCAGAGTTGGTGGAAGAAGCGAACCAGTCACAAGACATGGATGAATTCCTGAGAGAGAAGAAGGAATTATTAAGGAATGGTTGAAAACTTGACAAGTTCGAATTAGATGGGAGAGGATTTTAATGGTACGAGGGAAGACTGTGTGTGCCTAACACAGAAGCATTGCAAAGAAAGATCATGGATGTTCATCACAAGTCTAAGTACACCATACATCCAAGTGGTACTAAGATGTATCATGATCTAAAGAGAAGCTATTGGTGGAGAGGAATGTAGAGGAGTGTGGGTGAATATGTGGCAAAATGTATGACTTGCCAACAAGTCAAGGCTGAGTACCAAAGACCCAGTGGATTGTTGCAACCCCCGGAAGTTCCAAGGTGGAAATGGGAAAGCATATCAATGGATTTCATTGATGGCTTGCCAAGATCAAAGAAAGGTAATGACAGTATTTGGGTGGTAGTAGATAGATTGACTAAGTCATCACATTTCATACCAGTGAGGAGTGATAGGAATGCACCAAAACTGGCACAAGTTTACATGAAGGAGATAGTGAAACTACATGGAGTTCCTGCCACAATCATTAGTGACAGAGACACCATATTCACATCACAATTATGGAGTAGCTTTCAACAGGAAATGGGGGTTGAATTGTGCTTGAGCACAGCCTACCATCCCCAAACTGATGGCCAAACAGAAGTGATTAATAAGTTCTTGGAAGATTTACTTAGAGCCTGCGTACTTGACCATGGTGGTAACTGGGAAGACTACCTTCATTTAGCAGAATTTGCTTACAATAATACCTACCAGAGTAGTATAGGGATGGCACCCTATGAAGCTCTATATGGTAGAACTTGTTTGTCACCTTCTTGCTGGCTAGAGGTAGGTGATAAAGTGATATTAGGACCAGACCATGTGAAAGAGACAAGTGCTAAGATCACACTTATTAGACAAAGAATGAAGGCAGCACAAGACAGAATGAAATCATATGCAGATAGGAGAAGGAAGCCATTTGAATTTGAAACAGGAGATCATGTATACTTGAAAATCTCACCTATGAGGAAGGTGTTGAGATTTGCCAAGGCAGGGAAGCTAACACCAAGATATGTAGGGCCATATGAAATCATTGCAAGAGTGGGAAAGATGGCTTAAAAGTTGAAATTGCTAGAAGGAATGAGTGGGATACACAATGTATTTCATGTATCACAATTGAGAAAATGTGTACACGATGAAGCCTCAGTGATGCAGTCACCAAAACAGGTAGAAGTCAGACAAAACTTGGTGTATGAGAAGAAACTAGTGGGCATTGTAGCTAAAGATAATAAGAAATTGAGGAACAAAGTTATCAAATTGGTAAAGGTGTAGTGGAGCCTAGATTCTAATGATTGCACATGGGAGGTTGAGGACAAGATAAAAGCCCAGTACCCTCAACTATTTGCAACTGGCAATTAGTGCAGAGGTAATTAATTATTTATGCTTGTATTCATTTAGTTAAATACAGTGTTCAATGTTGAATGTATTTGCTTGATGTATGTTTTGGGTCAAATTAAGAATGCGTGTGCATGTTTGGTTTTGACACATGACTAACACAGGAAGAGGTGTCAAATTATGGGGCACAATTTCTTAAAGGAGAGGTGTACATGACAACCCATATTTTAAGCAAGCATATAAAAATTTAATTATTTTATAAAAGAAAGACATTTAGTTGAAAATATAATTTCTCTGAAAATATCTATGGGTGTGTGTGAGTGTGCATGCTCTTGTGCATGTGCACACTGGTCCAGCACACTATATGTGAGATAGGCAATTTAAGGAGTTAAGGGTCCTATAAATAAATACAAAGTAGATGGGTGCATGATCTGTTAGTGTGTACACATTAGCCTAATTACAGTATATAAGTGACTTAGGCAGTTTTAGTCTTAACCCCTATAGATTAAGTATGAGCATAGTTGCGTGTGTGGGTAAAAATACATGAATATAAGACATGCACAATATTTGACACACACATATCTGGTTGGACACATAAGTCTATATGCATGGTTAAGTCCAGAAAAGAAAAAAAATATAAATATGTCCGGGCCAGAGTCATGCATATGGTGTGTGAAGGAATTTGCCAAAAATGGCCAAGACAAGGAAAAAGGTGAAATGGTGGGAAAGGGAAAGGGAAAGTGGAGAGGGTGGATTTCTGGGTGACGCCAGGACTGCGTGATGGGATTTTTGGTGAAAATAAATTACTTAATTAACCTTAAAACCCTAGAAGCTCCCCTACATAAAGATCACCATCTCCTACGTTTGCATGTTAGAAAAACCAGAAAATAAAATAATGAAACAGGCAGCAGTTTTAGAGAAGCCATGGCAGATCTGAACCAAGGCTTGGGAAGGAGAACTTTGGTGAGTAAACCCTCATTTGGAAAGGCATTAAGACCCATGAAAGGCAGCCGTATACCTTTTAGTTTATTTTGATTTCTGTTTGATACTTTGTATGCATTCTCAGTTTAATAAGTTTCCGTTGTTCTTGAAACTGTGTGATTTGCATTGCTTTGCTGTCACTAAACCTATGCTTGTTTTATACATGATAATTAGTGATGGAATAATGATCGACTCTTGTATGTTTATGAACTTGAGAAATATTGTTAGTTAAAGCAAGGATTAATAAGAAAAGTAGGGTGTAAGGTAGTAAGAGAAAGAGATTCTCTGGCTTATGTCTTGCAACTGAAAGAGATAGTTAAGGTGCAATGGGATTTCCATGTTCTGAGTCTTAATCCATTATTAAGTGCGCTCTGGAAATAGGGTTGAGTAACAAGAAAACCCACTTTAATTTGTGGATTAACTGTGAGAACCATATTGTTGGAAAACCATTTTAGCATTTCACTCTCTGAAAATGCTGTAATCTATGCTTTAGCCAAGGATATGTCTCTATGTGAAACCGACTCATAGTGGTGTACAAGTATAACTGACTAGTTGTTTGAAAACATGAATGGATGAATGATTGATTGTTGGATGGGATCTGATAGCATACATTAGTTATGTGTAAAATAGTTTTAGGACTGACACTGCATAGGCTGTGTTAAATCATATGAAAAACTTAGTAATTAAATTAAGGATGTGGGTCACCTCTATCAGGTTGGGTATAAGGAAAGTGGGTATGACACAGTGGTTGGTTTGCATCAAGGATAGGGTGTGAGTTTGCACATGACATGTTTATGCACAAGTAGCTTGTAGTGCACTGGAAACCAGGCAGTAGTAGTTCCAAGCAATATGCACCAGTGCAACCATGAATGTAACACTAGACCTTAGAATGACATGAAATGGTTATACATGCAAGGGTAAATAGGCTATAAGTATGTGTGAGTCCTAATATGTAGACTTGGGATTGATACTTTAGTTCAATACCAGGAATATTGTATGTATATGTTTGTGTATGTTTGGGTGTTAGCACCAACTTGTATGGGTTGCATGATGGCTGTTATAATTTTCTGAACTAAGGTTTCTGATGATAAGTTACTTTAAGAATACACACATGTTACTTAACAGTACACACACACATCACTGGAATAACACTTTGTAATTTGAACATGAGAAAGTGATTTAATTACCTTGGGTAAAACACTTAACTTCTGAGAACAGAAAGGTAGTAATGGAACATGTTTCATTAGTCTTTATGCATTAACAAGTGATTTTACTTACACCAGACTTAAGTCTGACCTGGTTGTTGCTTGCATCAAATGGGTGCTTCATGTGTAGTGTGGAGTAGGTCATGAGATGTTGCAGGGAAAGAGGAAGCTAAGTGATAAGAAAGCAGATGAGTGATGCTAAGAAGAATTTGCTAATTAACCGAATTATGATTTGTAGAAGAATGCCTCTTTATGTTTTGTTTTAGCTAAAGAACTTCTATGTAGTAATATTTGAATTACGTTGGAACTCAGATTGTGATGTAATGAATGCTTTAGAGCTTATTATGTGATATAAGTATTCTCAGTGATAAAAAAATAAAAGGGTTCAGTTTCATGTTATAACCTGTAAGCATGTAATCTTAAGAACTGAGCAATGAAACTGGTAGCATAACTAAGACATGTTGTGCAAAAAGTAGTGCATACATATGTAATAGGTTGTTTTAGAAACTCAGACTTATTTACAATTGACCTTAAATACACTGAAGTGAGAATGAACACATAGGCATGACATTTGGAAATATAAGAAAGTGTGAACCTAGATTTACATAAATTTTGATGAATGAGAAAAGTTAGGAAATTGTAGCAAGACAGTATAGGGGTCCAACTTGACCAAGCTGGCCGATTTAAAAACTCAGGAAAAAAATTGAATGGTAGTTGTACATGTTTAAGTGCACACAGATGCACAGAAACATGCACAACCTACTGCCTTATTAATTTGCGAAGTAATATTGCAAAAGTTTAAAATGACATGGGTCAGTTTTCATGTTTTATTAAATATAAAACTGTTAAACACACAAGCATAAGCAAACAAGAATTTATTAGTGAATCTGTACAAGATTCAGATGGGAGGTTTTCCCAACACATTTTGCTGTTACTAAATCATTAGTCTGATTTTTAATTTAAAAAAATTGGATTATTCTTTACCTGAAAACTTTGATATGAGAACTAAAATGATTTGTATGTCCATATATATATACACAAATAGCTTTACAAGCAGTATATCAATATTTCTATATTGATCAGATTGGATCTTGGGAAGAATCAAAAGAAAAATTAATAAAAGCAAGAAAATTTTGCAAGGCAGGTTGGTCCTGAAAGCAAGTAACCCTGAATTTAGCATAAACTAAATTGAGCCATTCAAACACTATGGCAAAATAGGGAGGGTTGCTTCACCTTGTTACAAACCCTAATTGTTCCTCATTGTTCATTATTCTATACATACAATTCCTCCTCACCTCCTCATCTCAATGTCAGACAATTCCAAGTCCAATTGCAATTCAAAATCAAATCAAAATTTCAAACTCCATAAACCATATCATATTTTATATCGTCGAAAAGCTCTCGAAGAGCGCATCTCAATTCTGTGATTTGTTTTTCAGTTCGAATCACTGATTGTCCAGAAATTGAAGGTTTATCTTCGGCCGTTTGTTGTGGTTTTGTCGTTTTAACGACGGATCTTTGATCTTGCGACGATCGGTGGCTTTGGATCGTAGAGATCGATGAGCTGAGCTCATCTATATAGTTCATGAGGGCCGAAGTTGGAAGATTTGGACTGGTGGCTTCAGCAACGTGGCGGAGGCGGGTCGTTTTCTGGTGAGGATGGAGACGCACGAGGGTACGGCAGGGGGCGGCTCGGCATGATGGCGTGCTCTGATGTGGTGGTCGTCGCCTGAGGAAGCGGTGAAAATTAGGGCAAAGGGTGGCGGTTGCGTGAATAGGCCGTTCGATTTAGTCTGGGTAGGTTTTTGCGTGAGGAAGAAGGACGCTGACGTGGCAAAATGCGTGAGGGTGAGTTTATTTATTTCTGTTTTAATTTAATTTTGACTTCAACCTGTTCTAATTGCTATAACTTTCACATACGAGGTCCATTTCATGCGCGGTTTTCTCCCGTAAGTTCGTACTAGAATTCCAGACATTTTGATGCTGGTTTGGACGAATTCTGAGGCTGTTTGAATTTTGGCTTTAAATTGAATTTAAATTCAATTTAAATTCGATTTAAATTCAATTTAAATTCGATTTAAATTCAAAAGGGGAGTGTTTTAACCCACTCACAACTTCTAAAATTTCTTATGTGTGTTAATTTTATTCCCGATGTGATTAGAAATTTATCTATGATTGTTTGGATGTTTTTAATCATTATCTCAGTTGAATTGAATTTATTTGAACTAAATTGTTATTTAATTTATTATTGCATGTAAAATGCCAGTTAAATAGTTGTTTAATTTATTATTGAATATAAACTACCAATAAATACCTGTTGTCTATTATCTATTATATATTGATGTTTTTGTTTGAATTGGATGATGATTGTGATAAATGGTTGATGATTGATATTGGATGAATGGATGTTGTATTTTATATTGTTATAAACCGCAAGTTGTTATGCATTTGTATTTCATTCGGAATTGCGGTTTGAAATGGTATATAACCGTATTTTATTTTAAATTACGGATTGAAATGATAAATATTCGTATCACTTGACCATAAGGTAGAAAATTATATACAAACACCGTGGTCTATATATAAAGTATTTTGAAATGATCTTCACGGTTTTGTAAAGAAATATATAGTTTTGTGAGATATTGATTTGGATATTTTATAAATGTTATTTTATATATAGTTAAATTCTTGGTTTTAAGCTATGTATAAAATTGGTTTAAAGTATAAAAGAAGTTTAATAATAAAGTCTGATTTTATTAAGGTATAATATGGTTAAATATTTATTTAAATTATATTTCTGGAGTTTATAATAGCTTAGATGAGAATAAAGTGGGAAGATAAATATGAAATTGATTTGAAATTTAATAAAATTGAAATGTTAAAGGTATGATTATATAACTGGATTTTGGTATAAGATAAATTTATGAATATTTCAAGTATAAATAAATTGAAGGAAATATTTAGTTATTTGTAATTTGAGTTTTATTAATGATAATGGATTTATTATGAAAAAAATTTCAAAACTAAATAATAGAAAATTGAATCGTAATTACCAACTTAGTTTTGAAATTGTTGAATACTTAAAATTGAAATATACTAAATTTGAAACGGTTTTATATCGTTATTATATTATTTTCCCATGTTGGGATATATTATTTTGGAAAATATATGTTATATATTGTTATATTTGATATTATATTATCTTTCGAGCCTCTCCGTACAAAGGAGACTCTGCCGAAATTTTCTGTAAAATTTGGACTTAGAAAATTTTTGAAAAGTGTTTTTCAAACTTTATTAATTTGTGTATAACAAAATGATTTAATGGTTATAAATTGGTATATTTTATTTAAATTAATTAATTTTGTAAATTTGTTTGTTTATAAAGTTAATATTTTTGAATAAGATGTATTGTTTACTCAATTCTTTCTTTTCCATTCTTTTTTTCTTTTTGGGGACGAAAAGTTTTGAGTGGGGGAGAGTGTAACGACCCGTAAATTTCGATAATTAAAATTGATTAAATTAGTAAGGTTTTGTAATTAAACTTAGAAAGAAATAAAAATCTTATAATTTATTTTGGAGTGAATGTTAGAAATTAAATGTAGCTATTGTAATTAAAATTAACAATTTAAAATGAAATTGAAATTTAGTGAAATATGAAATTTGTCACACTTGGTTATAAGAAAACAAAAATATTTTATTTACTAATGAAATGTTATAATTAGTGGTAATTGAATGAATTCAATATTATGTAAGAAATTATAGTAATTGGTTGAAAATATAAACTTAAGTGGAATAGACCATGAACTAATGTAAATCTCATCCATTTGATAATAATGGATTGAATAATAGGATGAAAGTTCAATGAAATGGATTAATGGAAATAAATTGGTCAACATAAATAAAGATGAAAATTCGGGTATATTAATGTAATGAATCGTTAACAATGTTATCTGATTTAAAATTGGTTGAGTATAAGGTTGAAATCAAATTTAAAACGATTTATTGAAATTAAATTTTAACTAATTGGATCTATTGTAGTAAATGGAATTTAATATTCTATCATTTGAAATTAAGATAAAACAGGAATATTAATGTACTATGGTATAAACCATGATAATTGTACCATAAAATGAAATTGATTGAATAACTAAATTAGTGCAAACCCAATTAATGAAAACAATTGTAAGGTTATAATTTATTGGAATTAGTAAATTGGGAAATAAATTCGAAGTTATATTAATTGATGAAATAATACGTAATGAATTGTAATTTGATAGAATCAATGCTAGTTAAGTAATTTTAATAATTGTTGGTTGATAATAAATTATGAACAGAATTAAATTTGGCAAATCGTGATAATTATTAATTAATTACCCATTTACTTAATCTATTGAATTGGATCCAAATCCATTGCAATTAAACGCAATTAAATACAAAGTTAATATGAAGTTAGTTGATGACTATAAACCATTAGGGAAATTGAATATAGTAATGTTAAATTTATCCATAAGATGATGATTGATTTAATAAAGGGATTGAGAACAAATTGAGTTAATTTATATGAAATTGAAAATATAATTTATTTTAATTCACTTAAATTGAAGGTAAATACTGTAAATTTTGCAATAAATTCATATTTGATTGATATGGGAATTTTGACTAATGAATTTGAAGTTTATTTATAATCAGGAATGATAGAAATAGTAAATAATTAAATTTGGATTGAAGAAGTGATTAATTAATTTAATACTATAATTTGGTGAACTAATTAACCTTAAATTGATATGGTAATTGGTTATAAAGGATTTTAAAATTCTAAAAATTCAAGATGATAAAATTTATAGATTATAGGATTTGAATTTAAGATTTGATTTTATTAATTTAATATTTATTTATTTATTTAACTGAAAAATAGCCATTTTGGCCACTAATTCGGATTCTGATGAAACCAGTATCATCGGATCCGTAACAGTGAATTATTGTAGGATTTCAAGTTTCGTAGCGATTGGCCTTGTCGTTTGATCGTACGAGCTCGAAACGCCTAGAAATCAATGAAATTGAAATCAACTTGAAATAACTTGATTTTAGCATAACTTCTTCATACGATAGAATTTGGACTTGAAACCTATTCCATTACGTTTAAATTATTTTAAAACATCTATTTTGATATATGGGTTGACCTAATTTCATTCCGGAGTCAGATCGGGATTTTCGGGCCATTTTATCATTCAATGCGTATATAAATCTGGTCCATCTATTCTATTTTCAGCCTTTCCTATATATACCTCGTTATAAACCCTAATTGTTCCTCATTGTTCATTATTCTGTGCGTATAATTCCTCCTCACCTTCTCATCTCAATGGCAGACAATTCGAAGTCCAATTGCAATTCAAAATCAAATCAAAATTTCAAACTCCATAAACCATATCATATTTTATATCGTCGGAAAGCTCTCGAAGAGCGCATCTCAATTCTGTTATTTATTTTTTAGTTCGAATCACTGATTGTCCAGAAATTGAAGGTTTATCTTCGGCCGTTCGTTGAGGTTTTGTCGTTTTAACGACGGATCTTCGATCTTGCGACGATCAGAGGCTTTGGACTCGTAGAGATCGATGAGCTGAGCTCATCCATATGGTTCATAAGGGTCGAAGTTGGAAGATTTGGACGTGGTGGCTTCAGGAATGTGGCGGTGGCGGGTCGTTTTCTAGTGAGGATGGAGACGCGCGAGGGTATGGCAGAGGGCGGCTCGGCGAGCTCGGCACGATGGCGTGCTCCGATGTGGTGGCCATCGCCTGTGGAAGCGGTGAAAATTAGGGCAAAGGGCGGCGGCTGCGTGAATAGGCCGTTCGATTTTGTCTGTGTAGGTTTTTGCGTGAGGAAGAAGGATGCTGACGTGGCAAAATGCGTGAGGGTGAGTTTATTTATTTCTGTTTTAATTTAATTTTGACTTCAACCTGTTCTAATTGCTACAACTTTCACACACGAGGTCCGTTTCATGCTTTCTCCGTTAGGTTCGTATTGGAATTTCAGACATTTTGACGCTGGTTTGGACGAATTCTAAGACTGTTTGAATTTTGGCTTTAAATTGAATTTAAATTCAATTTAAATTCAAAAGGTGAGTGTTTCAACCCACTCACAACTTCTAAAATTTCTTATGTGTGTTAAATTTATTCCTGATGTGATTAGAAATTTATCTATGACTGTTTGGATATTTTTAATCATTATCTCAGTTGAATTGAATTTATTTGAATTAAATTCCTATTTAATTTATTATTGCATGTAAACTGCTAGTTAAATAGTTGTTTAATTTATTATTGAATGTAAACTACCAATAAATACCTGTTATCTATTACATGTATATATTGATGTTATTGTTTGAATTGGATGATGATTGTGATAAATGGTTGATGATTGATATTGGATGAATGGATGTTGTATTTTATACTGTTATAAACTGCAAGTTGTTATGCATTTGTATTTCATTCGGGATTGCATTTCGAAATGGTATATAACCATATTTTTATTTTAAATTATGGATTGAAATGATAAATAACCGTATCACTTGACCACACGGTAGAAAATTATATAAAGACACCATGGTCTATATATAAAATATTTTGAAATGATTTTCATGGTTTTGTAAAGAAATATATGGTTTTGTGAGATATTGATTTGGATATTTTATAAATGTTATTTTATATATAGTTAAATTCTTGGTTTGAAGCTATGTATAAAATTGGTTTAAAGTATAAAAGAAGTTTAATAATAAAGTCTGATTTTATTATGGTATAATATGGTTAAATATTTATTTAAATTATATTTCTGGAGTTTATAATAGCTTAGATGAGAATAAGGTGGGAAGACAAATATGAAATTGATTTGAAATTTAATAAAATTGAAATGTTAAAGTTATGATTTTATAACTGGATTTTGGTATAAGATGAATTTAAGAATATTTCAAGTATAAATAAATTGAAGGAATTATTTAGTCATTTGTAATTTGAGTTTTATTTAAATGATAACGGATTTATTACGAATTTTTTTGCAAAACTAAATAATAGAAATTGAATCGTAATTACCGACTTAGTTTTGAAATTGTTGAATACTTAAAATTGAAATATACTGAATTTGAAATGGTTTATTCTATGGATCAATCGGTTTTGAAATCAACACAATTTGAAATGGTTTATTTGGAAACTAAATTGAATTGAAATTTATGATTTGGGATTTGGTTAAATAAAGATCTAGAAATTAGAGTTGTATTGGAATTGATTTGTAAAACTTAAGAAGCTATTTTATTATATAAAGTATTCTAATATTTAAACCATTTAAGTGGTGGAAGTTATGTTTCAAAGTTATGAGTTTAAAAGTATTATGATTTGAGAGTGTTATCCTTTGAGGGTTTGATTTCGTAATGTTATAACTTTGAAAGTGTTATGATTTCGAGAAAGGGATATATTTGAAATAAAATGATATTGATTTAGGTTTT
This sequence comes from Allium cepa, assembly GCA_030765085.1. Classification (NCBI taxonomy): domain Eukaryota; kingdom Viridiplantae; phylum Streptophyta; class Magnoliopsida; order Asparagales; family Amaryllidaceae; genus Allium; species Allium cepa. Next base: position 253,770,265 of record CM060939.1, read on the forward strand.
ATAAAAATGATATCATATTTGATTTGATTTTTGAAGTAGAAATGATATCGTATTTATATGGTTTTGAAATGGATATTATATTATGGTTTCGAAGTAAAATTATTTTGAAATTACCACGGTGTTATAATAACGATTAGTTGGCAAAGAGACCGGGATCAGATATGGGCATACTCTCTGTCGGTACCGAAAACCACTTTGACAACTGTGTACGCAGTGGAGATTCTAGAATGAAGTAGGATGGTGGCGGCGTTACCTTTGAGGTAAATATGTGGACCCGACTCCCATGAGTTGGTATAAGGTGGCTAAAACAGGAGCAATTGACTGGCTAAGAAGGTGCACCTTTTATCGGACACAACCCTTTGATATTATACTCTAACTTTTGGATTGATTCGCTGGCCACTTTTGATTTTTTTGATTTGGGGGTGTGGCTCGAGGTGGGCGGTAGCTGCGCGCTACGCGTTACCATCGATCCGGAAGCGTAATTAGTATATCCACCTTGACATTACCTAGTTGTGCCGTGTCACCTACCCTAGTGCGCCTTGTACGACTTTGGATTTCTCCCGTAGCCCGTGGAGCATTTAGGGTAGTCTCCCGATCTAGAGATGCGCTGATACTGGATGGACTAATGGGACTATTATTGTGTTAAGGGGAATATTGGGTCACTCCTTAATGCTATTTAAAAGTGTGTTTATTTTACTGTAGACATTATTATAATAGCGAAATATTACTACATAGTAAATAGTTTAACGGATCCTTAGGAGATGTAAATCCCGAGCATCTCTTAAGTTATTGCACTCACGTTGACACTGGATAGGAGATGTTAAATCCCGCAAACATCTCTGACGCCGTTCCACTCATATTATTTACTGTTGATTTACTTACATAAGATCTTTTAGTTCTGACTCACGTGTTTTGTCTTTTCAATGCGCTCGGGTCAGCCTGAACATTTCAGGATTTGGAAGACCGTATTCTGAAAGACGAAGACGAAGATTTATTATTATTTATTATAGTATTCCACTACATTCATACTATTCCACTGCATTATTTATTGTTCTCTGGTATGTGTAACTCCGATATGGATTGTATAAGTATAATCGAATATTTTGTAAAACAGCTTCATGAACTGTATATTTGATTATTATATTTTATCGTTCCGCTGCAAGATTCTATTTGTTTTTTTCTTTCTCTGTTTTTGCTTATTCACCCTAATAGCAATCCGCTCTTTTGTATGATTTGAGTTTGACGTGTGTGGTTTATCATCGATTTAAAATATACAATAAGGCGGGATGTTACAGCTCCAGAGTCAAGAAAATATGAATAAGGAGAGAAAAGAATGGATTTCGTAACTGAGGAAACATTCCAAAATTCAAAGGGAATCCAAGTCAAAGAGGGAGAGATTCAAGCATGAACGAAGGTGATTCTGTAATTATATTTACTCTATATACTGAGTTTTGCCTAAAACCAAAGCTCTGATACCAACTATAACATCCCATTATTTTGAACCATTCGCATCCGCAGATGTCGGACTTGAATTGATAAAAATATCGGATTGTTAATTTATATTTGGCGAAACTCAGCATATACAGTAAATAAAATAATCACAGAATCACAGACGTAGAGTAATATAACAATAAGCAACGAAAAGAAAAGAATAGTAGTTCATGAAGCTACTACATATATATAACAGAGTTAAAACAAGATATAGTAGAAATCTCGAATACAAAGAAGTCTTAATACAATAGTCAAATATGAGATCAAAATACATCACTGGAATCGACTGAATAACTGAAAGCGAAATAGATAGCTAGATTTCCAAGCGAAGCTCCAACTCCAAAGGTGAGTCTCTAATGCTGTGACACCCAATCTGACCTGAGCGTGAAGAAAAACACAAAACACTCGAATCACGATTAACATTCTAATATCAATAAATCCAACTTAAGTGAAATATCAACTGAAATACACGTAACTCAAAGGATTTTTGGGATATCCATCCTCTAAGGATCCGTAAAACTATCTACTATGTAGTAATACACGCTATTATAATAATGTCTAAAGTAAAGTAAACTATTAAAATAGCGTTAAGGCATTAACCATATCCCCTTTAACACATTTTATAATGCCATAGTCTATACAGCACCATAGTACCTCCTAATCGGGAGGCTACCAAAGGGACTCCATAGGTATGACATAAAATAAACTCGTAGTTGTAACGACCCAGAATTTCTATCAATTAATTTTTTTATATTTAATTGATTTTAAATATTAATAAGTGAAATTTATAAGTCGAATAATTTAATTGTCGAATATCTAAATTTAATTAGATAATTAAATCGATAATTTAATATTTCAAATTCCAGAAATAATTGGAAATTGAGTTTAATATGAATGAAAATGATTTGTAAAATTTTGTTATATCATGTTGGAGTTATAATAATGTTATAGAACTTTTAAAATCGAATTAAAAGTTAAACTGTAGAAATTGAATATTTTAATATTTAAATTGACGAGTTAAAATAGCCATTTTTCAAACAGTCTCGGATTTCGACGAAACCAGTTTCGTCGAATCCATAATGTGATATTATTGTACCAATCGTATTTCGACGAAACCAGTTTTGTGTCAATCGGATTTACCGTTTGTCCGGGGGAAGCCAAAACGCATAGAAAATTCGTTTAATTGGTTTAATTTAAAATTGATCGTTTATTGACGTAACTCGCACAGATGATCGAATTAGCCTCTGAAACATGTTCCATTGTGTTCGGAATGTGGGGTAAACCATAGAAACGCTAACCAGCACGCTTCGTTTGGAGTTCGGAAAAATCCGGGATGAATAGTGTCGCGCATTTTTCTATAAAAGGCCACAAACATTCATTATTTTCACAAATTAATCAAAACCCTAACCCTAAATGTCTCAGCCACCATTCTTTATACCAATGGATGAAATTTAATCTCTTTCTTCCTCAAATTTCTTTCAATCCATCAGTTATTAGCCAATGTTTTCAACTAGAAAAACGTAGAGGACATCGTGATTGACAAATCCAACGAGGGATATTCAAATTGGTGTTGTGTGGAGGCCACAATTGGCTCACGTTCGACCGAAACTCACGCACGTCGTTCGAGGCCAGGTCAAGGCCGAGCTTCATCATCCTTGGGCCGAGAGTCGTGCTAGTAGTGGTCTTTGACGTGAAGGTGTTTGATCGGGTTGAAAGTTGAAGATGAAGTCGCATTAATTTAGGGTTAGGGGCAGCGGTGGGTTGCGTTCAACAACCTGGAAACGTGCGTGAGTTGGAGAAGATAATGGGAACGGCCTGGATCTGCTAGTTTCGAAATCCACGGCCCTGATTGTTTAGGTTAAAATATAATAAAAGAAATGGTAAAATTGAATTATATTAATTTGTACAAACTTTGAAATGCAATAACTTTTTGCTACGAGGTCGAAAACGCACGAATCGAGTTGCGTTGGGTTCGTATGGACGAGCACTACGCAATGGAGCTGGATTGGAGTCGTTTGGAGCTAGTGAGAATTTCGAATAAAATTAAACGCATGTTTAATTGTATTCGAAATAAAAGCTGAAAACGAAATTGAAACCAAAGTGAGAACTTCTCACTCAATCGAATTGTTTCGATTTAAATTTTAAATAATTATTTTTAAAATTTCTTGATTGTATGTTTGAATGATGATTCTTATCTATTGATTATTAAAATAGACATTATACGCCGAAGCGGAGGTTATTTATTAAAAACATATACCGCGAATATTTCACTTCAAAGTGAAATTGGTATTATTTATGTACTTGGAGTTGATTTCCCGCATTATATAGCGGATGAGACCCTATTACGCCGTATAATAGCAGATAATATTTTATAAATCCCACATACCGCGATATTCAGTACTAGAACGGAATTGGTATTGTGCTAACGTCCTTGGATGCAGGGAAACAGGTTGGAGGGATCCAACTGGATTCCTCACCATTTTTTATTTGATTACAGATATTGTGATATTTGTTGATTATCATATACTGATATATAATGTCTTTGTTGTCGTGATTGACTATTTGGTGCTGTTGCATCATCGGATCCATTTTTGAAGTTTTAAAATAATGATTTTTATTTTAAAAAAAGGATTTTAAAGCGATTTTTGAAAGTATACGTTTTATTAAATTTTGAATTGTTAAAATAAATAAACATTATAATTTTATTGTTATAAAGGTTATATTTTTGGAAAATAGTACTTAAGTATGATTTTTGGAGTTATATAAGTTTTAAATAACGTTTTGTAAATTATTAAAAGGATTAGTTTATTTAAATTGGGGTTTTTGAATTATTTTAAACGATTTATATAAAAGATTTCTAAGATTAATATTTATAAATTAAAATACAGGAATTGTGAAGCGAGTTTTATTAAGTGTTAAAATGAAGTATAAATAAATTTCACAAGTGAATAAAATTTATAGACTTATAAATTATGGAGTTATGAAATGAATAGATTTTGTAAAATAAAAGATTTATAAATAATTTAACTTATAAATCGGATTTTGGGTATAAAGTTGAGTTATAAATTGAATTGATTTAAAAAAGGGATTTTATAATTGAAGTTTTTATAAATAGAAATGGAATTTATAAACATTGTTTATAAATCCGAAATCAATTGAATTTGATAAATTGAATATTGAAGGTTATTAAAGGAAATATATTCGTGATTTCGGATAGCGAATTATCCTTGAAATAAAATGTGTAGAAAACATTGAATTTGGTTAGCAAAGTATATTCACGATTTTGAACAGTGAATAATATATTAAAGGAATGTTTTAGGGAGTGATCTTTTAAATGGAATTAAAATGACTTGAAATTGTTTTAAAATGCATTAAGTGTCGAAACCATAGATTTCAACATTCGTTGTTGAAATAGACGTTTTCTAGAAATAGAAGGAAATGGTGGACTATAACACTTTTGTTATAGTAAATGATTTCCGAAAGGAAATGTTTTACATAGTAATGGGATTTATATATCTATCTTAATTTTGAATCCCTATACTAGTGATTTTGGGTCGTCGTAACGATGTTTTACGTAACATTCCTTTTGGCCCAAATAAATATGTTTGAGAGAATGATTTCTTAAAGAATGAAATATATACTTAATTTCGATTTAAGTATATTGAATATTTTCCAAGTGTTGAAAATAAATGGATTTATAAATTACTTATTATTATTAAATAAGTATGGAAATGTTTTCCAATATGAAGTGAATATTTTGAGATTTTATCTTTTAAAGATAAGTTGAAAATGAATATTAGAAATCGATTTGGAAATCGTATATTCATACATATTTTGGAATTGTAAATTCACTATGGAATTTATAAAAGAAAGGAAAAGTTGTTTAAAAATAAACGTTGATTTATTTTTGAAGTGTGGAAATTAATTTACGGATTTGGAACATAAATATAAAGTAAATCGGTAAGGATTTATTTAATTAGTTTAAATGAACCATGTCGAAATGAAAGTATTTCCACGTAAGGAAAATGTTTGAAATTTGTTTTCAAAAGTGGTAAAGGTGGAAAGTGATTTGAAAATTGTTTTCAAATGGTTGAAGTGTGGAAATTGTATACCTAGTAAAGATATTTTGGAAAATAAATAATTTGGAAAATTATTTGGAATCTGGTGATGTTGAGCATACCTATTGATAGTTAAAAAACCGACTATCAATATTTACCTTTGAATGGGTATTTCTTGTGATTTGCTTGAATTTGAATGCCACACTTACTTTTAAATAAGCGCTCACTATTCGGGTTAGCCGGGAAAGGACCTTGGGGTTGTATAACTCATTCCGAATATGTGATATGTCGTTATGGATTGCATTTGATGACCGGTGTTGAAGACCGGATATTTGTGAAAACGGAAGGATTACCGTCGAATATTTCTGCATCAGTTGATCCCCGATATAGAAATTTATTACCCTTTGTGATGGGAAGTCCGGTCGTGATTAGTGAATATCTGGATTGCAAGGACTTCTTTGTAAGTGCCTTCGATTCCGTTCGATCCCGGAACGGACTTGCATGGATGTGTGTCTGACGTTACAATTTGAGATGTAAAGCTGGTTTCTATCAAATATGTTCCCGTTGGTGGCGGAGAATTTATTCTCTTAGCTTAACACCCTAGAGGTTATGTAGTTGATGGTTACTAGTGATACATTCCCAAATTGGTAATGTGGCATACGAAGTGCTGTTGAGCATTGTGATCAAAGCACAACTTTTGTATAATGCATGGCTTTGTGGACGAGATTTCGTCGGACCTCACACCCCGGAAATGGTCAAAACAGGAAGGATGCAGCGAGGTTATTAGGAGGTAGCGCCCTTTAGTGTATGTCATTCCTTCTGGATAGAGGTGTATCATGGAATGGAGCCCAGATACTTAACCTATGTTGTTGCTGCAAATTTATTGCTTTGTGGTTATTGGAAATCGAGGATCCTCGGATATAGATCGGTTACGATCGGGGAATGACATATTCGTATCAGTAGTTATCTAGTTAGGGGTAACCCGGCCTTGTGTTGGCAGAGATCCGGTTAGGTTCTCGGGTCGTCTTTACAGAGGCGTACCCATGTGGCAATGGGAAGTTCCTTGGCCTGACCATTTGTTGGAAATCCAAAGAAACAATACGAACCCTGTACGGTTTTAGTTGTATAACCTACCATGGAATGTGGCGGTAACCTGCTATTGAACATGGTAGCTATAGTAGGCATAAGTGCGAAATGCCTATGTTGGCTAAGATTTATATCTTTACTTTCAAAATAATTTTTCCTACACTATGCACTAGTAATAATATCAAATGTTTCTTTTTAATACGTATCAAGCATCTTTGACTATCATAAGGAGAAATCTCCTCCGATTCTGCGTTTGCATTGTGTGTGTGTGCGGGAGGCCTTATGGTAGTCTCATTTTATAAAAAGCACTGCGAATCTATTTTAAAATTATCCTGTTCTTTGTTTTAAAGATAAATAACTGTTTTAAGTTCTCACACCAGTCCCATGACTGACCTGGAGTTTATTGTTTTCCTTCCTAAACTCTGGGTGCCCACCAATTTCCACACGGGCAGTCTAGAGTTAGGTTATCAGGATATTCTGGAATTCAGGTGTTGCTGGAGGCAAGCTGGATGGCATGGTGTATTCACTAATATATAGTATTTATTTTCCTCTGTTTGTTGTTTGTTGTTGTACATTCTGATGATGTAAGGTAATGTAATGTGATGTAATGTAATAACTGATATAGTTCTTTGTTTAAAGATTATTCATTTATCTATTATATGTTGTTCCGCTGCGCTTGTGAGATTCTGATATTATTCTGTTGTTTCTTTCTGTTTTGTTCTATCTTTTTTCTTTCTTCTTCTATCTTCTACCTCTTCTTTAACCCCAACGGTACGGTTTCTCGGCCTTCGTTTTCTCGGCAGTTGATACAGTGGACATATTGATATCGGTTTTCGAGCGTCGAAAAGTCGCTTCGTTACAGTAGTGGTCTCGATTAGGTAGGTGACATGGCACAACTAGGCAATGCCAGGGTAGATATACCAATTACACATCCGGGCTGGTGGTAACGCATAGCCGCAGCTACCGCCCACCTCGAGCCACACTCCCAAATCAAAGGTGCGCACCAAATCAATCACAAAGTAATAGAATGGCAGTCGAAGAAGTGTGTCCGATCGGAGGAGCTACCTCACTTGGCCTATCGCTATTGCTCCTGTTTTAGCCACCTTAAGCCAACATACGGGTGTCAGGTCCACGTGTTATCCTCCTATAGGATCGTCGCCACCATCCTACTTCATTCTGGAATCTCCACCACGTAAGCAGTTGTTAAAGTGGTTTTTGACATTAGCAGTGAGTATGACAATATCCAATCCCGGCCTCTTTAACAACCAATCGTTATTATAATACCGCGATCATTTAGAAATAGTTTATACTTCAAAACCAAAATATCATTTCCATTTCAAAAACCATATCAATACGATATCATTTGCATTTCAAAAACCATATCAATAGGATATTATTTTCCACTTCAAATATATCCATTTCCAAAAATCATAGCACTTTCAGAGTTATAACACTTTTGAAACCAAAACTTTGAAATCATTACACGTTGGAAATCAAAATACTTTGGAAAACCATAACATCTTCCTTTAAAAAGTTTAGATATTAATAATAGTAAATAATAAAATACTTTCAAAAAAAATAGTTTATATAAAGTAGTTATAAACTAAAATAGTCATGTTAAAATAATTAGTATATTAAAATAGTTTATATTAAAATAATTAGTATATTAAAATAGTTTATATTAAAAAGAGTTTATATTAAAAAGAGTTTATATTAAAAAGAGTTTATATTAAAAATGATTTATATTAAAATTGTTTATATTAAAATTGTTTATAAAGTAAAATATATAAATAGTTTTAGATATAATTTAAAAATACTTTATAAAATAAAATGGTTTCCTCAACTTTCACAATCGATTCAAATCAACTCGAATTCCAAAGTTCAATTTTATTCAATCTCAGTTTATAAATTTCAATTCAATTTGGTTTCTCACTAAACCATTTTAAATTATATCGATTTCAAACACAGATTTGAACCACAAAATACCATTTTAATTTTGATATATTTCAAAGCTTTAAATATTCCACAATTTCAAAACTAAATTTGATAATTTCATATATATCTTAATTTAACATCATTATTATTTAGTTTTGAAATATTCACTTAATAAATCCAATAACATCTAAATAAAACCCTAAATTTCAAATCAGTAAATATTTCCTTCAATTTATTTAAACTTGAAATATTCATTTAATCACCTTAAACCAAAATCAAGTTATAAAATCATATCCTTTAAAAATCTAAAATTCAATAAGTTTCAAATTGATTTAATTAAATAAAATTCTTGATCAAATACCATTTCAAATCAATTTCAAATCTATCTTTCCAACCTTAATTTATTAAAAATTATTATAAACTCTATATTTGAAAATATAATTTTAAATAAATACTTAAACATATTATATATAAATTAATCAAACTTTATTAAATTAAAACCTATTATCAAACTTATTTTACAATAAAAATAATGTATATATATTTTAAAATAGTAAAATTATAAGTAAATTCTTAAAATTTATAATTTCAAAACTAACTTATAATTTTAAAATTTTCAAAACATAAAATTTTAAAATCAAGAATTTAAACTTTACAAAATACTTTGTATATAATATCTTGAAATAAATATTTATTAAACCATATATTCCTTTCCAAAACCACAGAAATCATTTTCAAAATATTTATATATAGACCAGCTGTGTTTGTATATAATTTTCTATCCTATGGTCAAGTGATATAAATATTTATCATTTAAATCCGTAATTTAAATATATATGGGTATATATCATTTCAACCCGCAATCCCAAATTCAATTCAGTGAAAATCGCTTGGCTTTATCATTTCAACCCATAACGATTTTCTCCTATTCTACAGATCGTTTGAGTATGTATCATTTCAACCCATAGTAAATTCTATACTAACAGGGAACTTGTAGAGTAAGAACATATATGATAATGATATAACATGCATATATCATCGATATAAACAACAGATAATGGTGTCAAATGTCACAGGTGAACAGATACACATAATACCATATATATAGCAATGTAAATAACTAACAACAACACATTTCAATTGTCGTTTCAATTAAATCAAATTTAATATATATAAGAACGTTAATCATGATTGATTGCTCACCTTTCGAGGCTAGAGAAGATAGACAACACAACAAGCTACGAATTCCAAAGCAAAGCTAGATTGGCATGAATTCGACGGACAAACTGACAGATAGAAATTGACGAAATCAAATCAGAACTGGGTCGATGAATAAGATTGGTATAAGTGAACTTATATATAACTATATATATAAAGTCATATTCAAAATTTAAACACATATTAAATCAAACATTTATGTAATTCCAAAACCATTGTTTTACATTAAAACACATATATTAAAATCAACATATATACATCGTAAACTTTGAAATAACTACTTATATATATACTTATAAAAGTGAAATACTTAGATTATATTTTTCCTTTTCAAAATTTCATGTATAGTTCAAAATAATAACATATATCATATAATGAAGCTGCCATATCACACATACATATACAGTACACAAATATATCTATATAAGCAACATAATATGTAATTCATGTGTACTAGCATACGCAAACTTATATACAAAGTATCATATAAACTAACATATACATAAAAGAATAACCTGACCATATTTTTCCATACATATATATATATACATACATACATTTATATATTCACAAACAACCCTTATGTAATAAATATAATATTATGAAATCCCACAAATCGTATATGAGCTCTGGAAGATATTTTACATAAACAGATATGCATTTTTAAACTGATATATAACTAACAATATTATAAAACTTATAAACTAACATATATATATATATATATGCATTTTTTCAAACTTCCCTATATATAATGACATATATATATACTTATATATACAACCACTAAGTTATATAACATTTATATATTCTTTGTATGATCTAACATATATAATTAACATGTTATCCAAACTGCAAACTCTAGTATATTATATATATACAATAAAATATGTATGCTGACTGTAGCTAACAATATATACAACCTACAATTTTTTTGAGGTTTCAAATATATATACATAAACTGTCATATATAAACAGCAAGTATAACTATGTGTATTACTATATATATGAACGTTATAAGCATGCACAGTAACCATAACATATGAAACAACATATATATAAAACAATGTAAATACATGCTAAGAAAAATGTGCAGACTACATAACAAAACATATGCAGACTCTACTATGTAAAGTATATGACTATATATATATATACATACATTTCAAAATATCAACATATATTAAAACATATAACATATAACATATAACAAGTATGTAAACTGCGAACATAAAAGAAACTGTTGACATTTATATATAATACATATATACCTCTGCATGTGTAGACTCTGTATAAAGTACTACATTATAAACTTAATTTTGAAATATATATATATATATATATAAGCATACATTATTATTATTATAACATACATATACATACTAACTATAACGAAATCTGACACATAACATTATTTACAATATATATTATATATATATATATATATATATATCCAAATAGACTCGTACCTTATAAACTACATATACACGCGAGCAGTATGTGAAAATCTGCTGCAAAAATATGGGTTCGACCATTGCTCGGAGGTGGCTATGGCCGACGGCAGCCACGAGTTAGAGGGAAGGCCAAGGAGTTCGAGGCCGATGGGTGATTGGGCTTTTGGTGACGCAAGTCGGGTTGAAGTGGAGGCTGCTTGGTGAGGCAGTGGCGAGTTGATGGTCGGCAATAGCTTAAAGATGCGGCTTTTGGGTAGAGGCCGAGAGGGGATGAAGATACGACGGTTGTTGACTTGAGGACGAAGCTTGAAGAGAGGGAAGGAGAAGGTGGAGCCGAAAGGAAGGGAGGCTGAATCACGGTGGATGAAGAAGGAGCGGCGAGCCAAAGGAGAATGGATGTTAGCTGATTTTACTCACGTGTAGGAATTAGTAAATTGCTAAATGTTTCCAACGACATGGATACGTAGAACAGAACAAAATTAAAGTAGGAGATGGGTTAGCATGAGATAAAAAAAGCTTTGATATAATGTCTATATTTTTTCTTTATGAAGAACCGAACAGCCCAAATATGAAATCGAACTAGAAATTTATTTTGACAGATAAGAAGGGGGAAAGCTAATAGTTGAATTATTAATGCTAAATGGCTATCAGGTTAATACATTGGAAAATGGAAAGGCACAGATAAACAAAAGACTGAAACGATTATCAGTACGGTTACCGATTGCCAGTTTCACCGCGTACCGGACTTCAAAACACAGAATTGAATATACCGTAGATATCAGCATGACGAGACGATCAAAACGGTATATAGATATCAGGAGTACGATCATTCGGTCAAAAGTCGATAATCGCTATCGAAAATGTTGCTAATCCATTGAAAATAAGATAAACAGAGCAATAGCTGTCCAAATTTGGAGAAACAAAATATGACGTCTCACTCAGAAGATGATTTACAAATTTATTGTATAAAATATTCAAGTTTGGAAAAGGTTTTATTATCATCAATTATTAACTAACAAAAATTTAAATTAAATTGCATAATAAAATAAACATTCATATTATCTGAAGAAAATTTACCATTTTCTATGTTTATATAGACGTATGCCAAATATTAAACTTTTATTACAAAATTTTATTGTTTAAAATTTCATAAAATTTCAGTTAAATTGTTATTAAAACCATTAAAATATACAAGTCTTACATATATGGATGAATCCTGACATTGCATTGTCGCCTGGAGGGCAATATTAGCATTCGAAGTGGAATTGCTATGTAAAAAAGGTAAAATGTAGACTCAAGCCTCATAACTGAAAATGACTAAAACAGGGATGTGCCGCAAGGCTATGTTGTTCACTACCATTAGGGTGTAATCATTAATCCAGATTGATATTATTTCTTTTGATGTATGCTTCGGGGCCCAGTATAGTTGTTGATCACAACCGAGGGATGATTATATTTGGTACTATCCAGTAAGGGGTAGGCCGTTCTTGCCATGAAGGGGTCGTTACCTAGAGGTGCTCTCTAATAGGTGGTACCCTAATAGTCTTGTTATTAATGGAATCCATTCTCCATTAAGTGCCTTTATGGACTTAATTGTATACCTATTATACAGGAATGTAATTAATATAACTATTTTGGATATGATTCAATATTTACTTTAAACCCTAGACATTATTATAATATCATAAGATTTCTTATAACAAGGTTTTGGTTATTGTAAGGTAAAAACCCGGTTGTATTTATATGCAACATGATCTTACGACACACATTTATTTTTAAAAGAATTTTATAAGTATAAAAATTTAGTTGTTTAGAGTTTACCCAGACCAGACCCATGTCTTACCTGGAGTTTTTCTTTCTTTCCTTAAAACTCTTGGATATGCAAATTTGTATGAGTAACCAAGTAGTCCAGATATAGATGTATTTTGAAGGAGCATGAAGCAGAAGGCTTTGACGTTATCTAGTTATCTATTTTATTTTCGTTGTGTATGTATATTATGTATCAACGTTATAGGGGCAGGCATAACTATCACCGACCGATGTTAGTACTTATTGTAACTTTAATATTTCATTTTGGAAGTGACCAAATATACTATCTTATGTTATATTATATACGATTTCTTTGCATTTTGAAATTATGTCATTCTTTCTTCCTATCTTTTCTTTTACTTTTACCCCAACAACTTGTCTTTTGGACACCTTGATGATCAGCACATGAATACCGTAGATGTATTATGTGTCATTTTAGGAGTATGAAGGGCGGATCGTTACATGTCTGGTTTTGAGGATGCATTTTGTATGAGTGATTTTAAGATATTTCTCGTTTACTCTTCCTCCACTTACTTGAAATTGCAGTCTCCAAAAATTATTATCTTTAGAGTTAATTTGTTAGTTAATTTATGAAAATAATATATACTCTTTTCCCTTCCAAGGCACCCACCTAGGTTAGGGGGTCGTAAGGATTTGAGGAGGTATATTGATCCGTACATAATAAATTACGTTTTCTAAATAAAAATGTAACATTAGACCAAAACAATGAGATAGATCTAGGAATTCGATCGTTTAAATGTTAGTTTGATCAGTTTACGCGAAGTGCAACATATTTGATGTCTTTAAATGTTAAGGTGGGAGTGCCCTTTTGTAAAGAGTTCATTATGATATTGTAGTAAGGATTTCTTTTGAAAGGTTCAACCATTTAGAAAGAAAAAGGAATGTACAAGAGTATATGTAATTTAAAGTATAGTTGGGTTGAAGAGAGTGAATGGTCACTTCAGCTTTATAAAGAAACATCAGAAATGAGAATTGTAATAATAAAGATTAATACTTAACATTGGAATATGAAATATAATTTCTATTACGAAATTTATTTTCATATAGAAAATTATTTTCTATGAGAAATATTTCTTTGAGTTCAAGAAATTTGATCAAATAACTCACTATTGTAAATTGGTTTAGTATATGAAATAAATAATATATATTAAGTGAATGATAGACCATCGAATTTAGTATGCTATTATAGCAATGGCAGAAATAGTGGGAGCATGGCATATAGCACTCACTGATTACATCAAATTACGGAAATTGTTTTCGTAAAACATACCGAACATTATTTATGAAATAATGACTATTTTTCGGTGTTGACTGAAAAATAGACATAGTTATATTTCAATGTGAATATAATGAGTATTCATTATGAAATAAAACTATAATGTGTTTTTTCATAACAAAAGTGATGCATTGGAAAATACTTAAATATCTAAAATTATTTACAAATTATTTTGGAATTATAGACTAAGTCATAACTTTAAGAAATAATTTTTACTATAAGACTATGAGTCATATGATACTAGTAATTGTATCTCAAATAATTAAGGGCTATGCACTTATTAATGGGAGCATTATAAGAGTTGATTACTCTTTGGATTGATACATATAGATGTATGCGATCATAAGTCTATTAATACCAAAATGGTTCCATATATTTTATTATATTCATCGAAGAGTTATCGTATACATGGACATGTGTATTTGATACGCATGTATAAGTCTATGATAGGCTCATAGGAAATAAAACGAAAGTAAATAGTATAACATTCATTATAAATGATTTCATTTAATCGAATGGGTGAGTATATTAGGAAGAGTTCGATATGTACCTAATATTTATAAAAATTCAGTCTCAAAAGTTAGTCCTCCCTATAATACATAATGATGTATTGATAACGAGTAATCAAACTTTGTTGGAAAAAGCATAATTAACGATTAGTGAAGTTGAGTTAAACTCTTTCTATGTACTTAGAGTACACAACGTTAAAATTAGTATCATCTAAAGAATAGTTTACAAAAACATATGATATAAGTATTTATAAGAAACCCCTATGTATTCTAGACCAAAGAGTTGTCAAATTGTGCGAATCGAAAGAGTGCACGTAATAATTGTACGTAAGGGATCTTGTATGAATCATCCTAAGACAATTTTTGTAACGACCCAAAAATTTTGACCTCGAAAATTTCGACAATAATACA
The DNA here is from genome assembly GCA_030765085.1 of Allium cepa. NCBI lineage: Eukaryota > Viridiplantae > Streptophyta > Magnoliopsida > Asparagales > Amaryllidaceae > Allium > Allium cepa. Next base: position 253,785,533 of record CM060939.1, read on the forward strand.
TTCACTACAGAAGTGCCGAGCAATCGAACGCTGAAAATCCTAGGTTGTTAGGGTAAAGAAGAAAAAAGGTAGAAGAAGAACAGAAAACAAAACACAGAAATCTCACATTCACAGCTGATTAAAATATAATATCAATTAATAGCATTTATACAAGGAAAAGCTGTAATTGTTAGTTTACATTCAATATATCAAAGTACAACCATTCATACGTAAACTGGACAGTTATAATTAACTTGTCCTAGAAAACAAACAAACAACTCCAATACTCAGCGGGATATACGCCACACGTTCCTGCCATCCAGCTCGCCACCTGAGCTCCAGAACGTCCTAACCTAAAAATCTGCAATACCCGGTCACCCGAGCATTCACTGGTCCATAAATGGCCTTCTGCAACACAAAAAAAAATGTTGACTCAGGCCCGAAAAATGTTGCCATAGGTCTATGGCAACACTTTTAGGGTGATGCAATTTTTGTCGTTGCCTTAGACCTCAAAGGCAACATATTGACTATCTAAGGCAACATAAGTAATATTGTTGCAATAGAACCCTATTTGGGTCTATGGCAACACTCATAGGTATATGTAGCAACATTCCAAAAATGTTGCTATAGATATTAAATTTCTGAAGTTGTGGGGCCCACATCTTGTGGGGCCCAAAATGTGGGGCCCACGACCCAACTGGGTCTACCCCTATGGCAACACCTTCAATGACTATTGCAACATTATTTTAAGCAACATTTATAACCCGGTGGAAACACTATTATGAAGCTACCGCAACACTATTCTGAAGCTACTACAACACTATTCTGAAGCTACTGCAACGCTATACTGAAGCTACTGCAACGCTATACTGAAGAGACACTAAGAGCATATAGAACAGTGCAATATCACATAGAACACTTACATAATACACAGTACAATATCACATAAAACACTTGCATAATACATAGCATAATACACGGTACAGATAACAATTCATACAACAGTACACATCACAATTCATGTCAGTTACCCCAAAATATCCAGTTATCCCAAAATACTACAAAGCTACTCCAAAATATCCAATACACATAACAATTCATAAATGAGACTTAAGAGCTGGTGCCTCCAGTCAGATTATCAGTCTCACTGGACATGATTGTGGAAGTTAGATCCTCTACATTGATGTTCATCTCCGGGTTGGCATCACCTAATTTCTTAAGCACCCTAGCCAAATTCTCTTGTACCTTCTGATTTACCTTGGATTCTAGCTGTGCTTCTATTTCTTCGACAAGCCTTTGCCTTAAGTCATTTACGTAAGCATTTGTTAGAGCCTCGGTTGATTGTTTTGCACACTTTGCATGCCTCCCTATAAGCAAAGGACGACCTTGTGATTTTCCATTCGAAATTACTGTTTCAACATTATTTCCTCCTCCTCCACTGGCCATTGCCTTTTGAACTAAGTCCTACAAAATAAAGCCACATCAAAATTACCCTACAGCAAATGCAGAGAATGCAGCAAATGCTTACATATGGATTGTGTACAGAAAATGTAAAGAAAGCCATATTTTGGAAAACAATTTGTTTATGAAAAAGTTCTTCTTCAAGAAAATGCTTCTTCAAGCACTAAATAGCAATGCAGTTGATCATATCAATTATTAAACACTTATTTGACACACACAAATATATTTAATAAAAAGGTCAATTTAGACACCAAAACAAGTATAAAGATGTTTCCAGATTTTTCTATGAATATGTCAATTGGCAATTCCCTGATTGAATTCTCATAAAGTATATTATTACCTACTAGACAAATATGATCATTGATAACCAAAAATATAATACAGACCTGTGGTACGACCTCTAGCATAGAGTGACAACACAGCCTGCATTGCAACATACATGGTTGGCACATTGAATGTCTCAAACATGATCCGAGTCATCTTCTCTCTGTTAGGCTTTGGGTTAAGTGGAGCCTCCGTTAGAAGCATAGGATGTTCTTCAGGATCAACACGAAGCTTATTGTAGAATGTATGATGCCAAATCTTCTCCAAGTCATCCCAGTTGCTGACAATTCCATGCTCAATGGGGTACTTTAAGGTAAGGGTACCCCTTTTGGATTGTGCTTCATTACCTACGTAAGCATCTTTTTGTCCCATTCCAACAATTACTCCCGTGTGGCTAGGACGTCCGACAATGCTTGGGAATACTACTCTTGGTGCGTCATCGCTAGCAAATCCAGCCTATACATAAATAATACAACCACCAACATCACAATGATGAAATGATTACCTATGAAGGCACATTTACAAAAAAGCTCTCCTTGTTATTGGCCTATATCAATGCCAAGTTGGTTTTATTCCGATGTTTCAGCATAAATAAATAAACAAATAAATAAATTCTGATGTTTCAGCATATTCGTTCACCTTACAGCAGTCAAGTTTGTGACTGTTTCAGCATGTTCATTCACAATCTGCTTGTAGCAACCTGGTCAGTACTTGTATCACGCATTCACCATGCAATAGTCAGCTCGCTAAACAATACTTCAACTCAATTACAAGTCTATGCTTAAGTTCATTATCAATGCAATACACATCAGCTCATTCAAACAACCACCATTATCAAAAACTTAATCCAAACTGGACCAATAGCAAACGAATTTGGAAATGACACGAATTATGATTACAGTAATTGGATTGTAATCTTACGTTATACAAACTGAACCCGGTGTATTAGAATTTTGGAATTTTGTAGTTTGATACATATTGCATTGTTTCGTTGCTATTGCTTTATGAAGATAATATTGCAGAATTCAGGAATTTTTAAGCTCTAGTGTAAGTTCTGAATAATAAAGTGTTGAAACAATCTATCGAAGATATGGATCAATCAAACATTAGTTTGTTTACCCAAAAGTATAGAAAAAACCGTGGTAATTGTTTTTTGTAACTTGGTCTTGGTACTAACTTGTTATAGAATCTATGATGGATGCGTTAAATCTAATTTTAGTGTCATTATAAGACCTAAATTTATCTCGACCTCGCATACGTTAGTATACATAATTGTTAAGATATTGTGCTAGAAATTTACTTTGACTGCTTACCTAAATTTAAAAGTCTATTGTACTGGTCATATATTAGTTGATATCTATGTATAAATCTATAATTTAACAGTCTTTTTATTTCATATATTTCACCACCTGTTTAGAAAGTAACATTGTATTGTTGACCAGAGAAACTGAGGAGCAACGTTGATAGGGTGATATACAGCTAAATGTGATCTAACTCTCTAACAACATTGTTAGGAAAATAGTGAATAACAGGGAAGAAATGGTACAGAAGTAGGTAGAAGGTAGTTGTGAGTTGAAAAGCATTTACCACAAAATTTATTTACCCTATGATTATACCATGTGATTATGTATCAAACAATCGATTTCAAGGATTTACTAAATGATGTAACACGCGTTACTTTAGGTTCAAGCAGTTATTTATTTATTTTACAAACTAAACGAGTCTTCAATAAAAATTTCAGATGATGTAGTGGATGTAACCCTACCAAACCTCCAAACAAATAATCACTTAGTAAAATAAGAATATTTTCACACTTAACCTACATTAGTCATTGTTTGCATTAACTCGTCGTTAACAGTAGAAGAATAAGCTCTCTTTCATCGATATTCAGAAACAAATTACATAGTAAAATTCATAAATACTCAGCATTGTTTAACAGTAAAATGATCTCAGTTTATAGCAAATAACCTGTAGATATACAACACTTTTCAATTAGAATTTAAAGATATTTTAGACCGCAATATTATTGACACCATTTTCAGTATTGCATAACCAAGTTCAACTCGATAGAAGGATGCAACAACACATCATAAGTTCTTAGCCAAAATGTTTTCTCTGTTTCTCTGAAAACCTTCACACTATGGAATTACGTCTTTATAATATAATAGACTATCCTTATTATTTATTATATTGATCATAGCTACTAGTTTTATTAGTGCATGGATAAGTCGTAGCTGAAAATGACAATCAGACGACTGAAAGTTTAACAAATAACGCATATGATGAAACCAAAAAATACAGTGTATAATGATAAATTTGTATACTATTTCAAAATAAATATTACCTGAAATAATATTCCATAGCTTCTTAGAAGCGATGCTTATAGCTCTCACACGGTTGCATAGGGTAACGTGTAAGATACTTTTGGTTTATTTTTCCTGATCCAAGTCGCTTGTGTGTTACCTACATTGTTTCAATATAAAGATATATAAGTTAGTAATTAAGGATACTAGTTTTATTAGTGCATTGAGACCTTTTTAAACCTGGAGAAATGTTATGGAACATACCTGCACAACAATTACACTGGACTTGGACCTTATATTGTAACACTCGTCATTACCTATACCCTTAATTGCATGACCGTGAACCGTATAACATCGCTAAAGGCTATTTAAAAATAAAATAGAAAATAATAATCATACAACACATACATATATATAGTAATGATGACATCGGAGTTGCTAAAGATATTCATGTTATTTATTGCAAACCTATGCTAATCCTAACAGATCTTTAAGACAGTTCCTCCATTTTGTAAGCCTCCCTCAGGCAAGCGATACTACTGATAACTTATAAATTTTAAGCCTTAACCACAGGCAAGATGCTAAGGTTAAAGTAAACACTAGTCCAAGAATTATTCGATCTTATAAGTTCTAAACTCTGCAGTCTGTAAAGAGAAAAGTGGTATCATTGCTTACATTGTTAGTGTAGAAGACCTTGTCATAGCTGTAGTACTTAACAGGGTAAACCCAAGATTTATAGTCAAAATGAATCTTTCCTTTAGCTGGAAAATTTTCGAGAGTGAGACTCTTCAAGTAAAACTCAGAAAGATGATTTTTCTTTACTGTTACTGCCCCAGGTACTCCATCCTTTTCCAAATTAGAGTTGAAAGTTATTCCAAAATTTGATTCTCCAATCGCTGCTGTGGTTGGTGATGATATCCAGTTTTGTAGGTATGCTGGTTTCCCAAATTTACCTTTACTTACATTATCTGTTCAATCAGAAATGAATCACTGATTAATTTGATGGCAATAGTTATAACATGGTATCTGAAGATGTTAAGTATATAAATTACATAGACAAGTGAAATCATAGCACCTAGTATCGCTAATATGCTTTTATAACCTGCTTCTCAATCCATAATTAGATAGACAGATCTTTAACCCCGCTATTGCCAGCTGCAATAGCAGCTCTTCATCATTGATTTATTTTGTCAGCCTAAAAGCAACTGAAAGACCATAAGAAAATGTTCCAAAGAAGGTTGGACGAGATTTGTATAAGAATAATTGATCCTTTGATTCCAGAATACATAACCTCATATGAATCTTAATGGACAATAGATGTCAACATAGTTTTGTCCACCTTAACTGATGATGCCATTAGTTGCTCGTTATTTCCTGGATTGACACTATCATTTCAGTTCATCATATCATCGCTGCTACAATTTCACATCAAGTTGGACTTGAATTATTAGCAAATATAAGAAAGAATGCATCAAAATCTAATATTGAACCCAATTTGCATCGTTCAAAACTTTGAATACACAGCTTACGAACAAATAAAACATATGCATACTTAGGTAAATATAAAACTTCAACAATATGGTAAATCATTATTGAAGCTAAGAGTAAACTATTCAAAAATCAGTGATATACCTCTTGTTGTGTTTGACCAGTTTGACCAAGTAAATACTTGGTAGCAGTAGAAGGTGTTGTGAAAAAGAATGAGAAACGACTATCTATATCAGCAATAACAGGTCGATGAATTTGAGCATTAATAGCTTGTAGCTAAATCAAATTGATGTTAAACCTAACTAAACAAAATCGAATATGAAACTCGATCAATAAGGCTGAGAGTAAATCGGATCAGCGAAGCGTTGAGAGGAGGTAGTGCTCGTATGTGGAGGAAAAGTGGAACATCGTTGAGAAGGAAAAAATATTGCAGGGAACCCCCAAATCGAAGCCCTAATCGAACCGAAGTCGCTGAACCCCAAATTAAGAATGTTCGCTTGAACCTTTGTAAGAAGACAGAGAAGAATGAAAATAAAAAGTTATTTGCGGGAACTTTTTTTCTTTGCGGCTCAAAAAGATCAAGGAGTGGTGTTCGGATTGATGAGGTGTCACGTTCTCCAACGTAGGATTTGCCTTGGTAGATTGGCGTGGATCGGTGCGAAAGATATGCAAAGGTCTGCTATAGCAACATTATAAAAAAATGTTGCATCAATTACACTTGTTTAGTAGAACAACACATTTTTATGGCTAAGGCAACACCAAAAATTCAACGTTGCAGTAGGACCAAAATTGTATAGCTATTGCAACATTTTACCTAGCAACACCTTGCAAAAATGTTGCAGAAGGCCATCTATGGCGTAGTGATTACATTAAAGTAACACCCGAGTCAGGTTGGAAACCAACGTGAGTAAACCCATATAACTTGAAATACTAAGTTATAAAACTTATTTAAGAACCCGGGATAACTCGTACCTCACTACGAGTTCTTAACATGTTATAGTCAATCATTTATTACAAAACAATATTTAAGAACTGTTACTCAGCTCAAATGGTCATGTTCACTTAAATTATTCCATTCCAGCCTATTAGATTCTAAAATCAAATCTATAAAGAGTTATTGAAGATTACTAATCGAAGTGGTTTCGGGTATTTGCTGATACCCGACCACGGTCTCTTCGAATCCAATGTCATTTTTGATCCAAGTTGTTTAAGTGAATACGATTCAGTTTTAAATACAGGATGTCCATACGCAGCAATACATCACCGATAAATAATCCACATTACCCCAGTTCAACCCAAACAAATCGTATCAGAGAACATCACAAATTATCAGACTAGAGACATTAATCCAAATATTCAATAAAATTTAATCATCCATAAGCAAGATTAATTTGACATCCAATCACAAAATAAATAAATTATCTTTAAATCCTACTAAATTATCATTACTTAAATCTTTTAATTAATTATTGAAATTATTTCTTCAATCATATAATCATAAATTAATTACACTGATAAATTAATCCTTTAATTAATTAACACTTAATTACTTAGATTAATTAACCCTTGATTAATTAAGTAATTAACTATCCTTAATTACTTGCATTAAGTAATTACCTTTATTAATTACACTAAGTAATTATACTTTATTAATTTCATTAAGTAATTATACTTAATTAATTATGTCATTAACCTTACATAATTTCATTAAGTGATTATCCTTAATTAATTAATCTAATTAATGATCCTTTAATTAATCAAGACCTTATTTAATTAAAGATGAACCCTTTATCTTAATTTATTACTTAATTAAATCATTTAAATCTTATTAAAACTAAAGGATTGAAATTAATTTATTCAAAATCACTTGAGACCTTTTTGATTAACTAAAGTTCAATACATTTATCTTAACTCCTACTTAATTACATCCTTTATATTTTTGAAACACTTGAGGATTAATTTAATTAATTAGCTAATATATAATTAGTTCAAATTAAAACAATTTAAATTCAAAACATTAACTTCATAATTTATATTTTTGAAGCTTGCTTGAAAGCTTGTTTCAATACTTTACTTTGAAAACCCGTTCATTATTCCTCTTTGAACCTTAGTCGCTATTCCTTTAATAAACTAATGTAATTAATTATATTACTAACATACATTTAATTATCTTTAATTTAAACATTTTTAAGTTTAAACCCTTATTATTTATTCCTGAATCGGGCCAATACCTGGCCCAAAATCTTCTCCTTACTTTCTCTTTTCCCACTCTATATTACAGCAAACAACTCGAGCAAATCCCGAGCCTTACTCGGTGAAAACCCTTGTCCAAACCCGATCACAACCTATATCTTCTCCCCTTACATCACAACAAAACGAACCAGACATCCAGAGACATGCACGTGCACGCGTGATGAATGCATCTTCGTCCAACGTCACCATCGCTTCAGATCACCGACGACTCGCCGAACCAACCTGACCACCCAAAACCCAAAAAACACGCCAAACAAAAAACGAGCAAGAAAGCGTTCACCTTACCTGAAAAGTCCAACCTGGCACCACCTTGCGCCACCGTCTCTGACCACCGTACGCCGCACCGCCTTGCCAACAGCTATGCCTAAGTCTTCCCTAACCTTTTCCCCACTTCTAAGCCCACTCGACGCCACAGCACCACCTCAATTAGCCGTGAACTTCCCTCGACCCAAATCAAAGCCTAAATCGTATTCCTTCCCCTACCGATCACCACGATGATCGAAAAAATCACCCCTCATTTTTCCCGAGCGCCTCGGCCTTCGAGCTACCTCCAGCCACAAATTCGACCACCCCAGATCCTACGATCGTTAGAATTCGACAAAAACACAATCTCCGTTCGACTCGACAATTCCCATCAACCACCAACTTAAAAATCTAGATTTTATTATCAAAAATCATCATTTTCAAATTCGAATCACTTTATGTAATTAAAACTTGAAATTTAGATACTTGATTTTCTGACATTAATTGAACATCACTGTTAATTCTCATTTTTGAAATAATTACTTAATATATATACTTGAATTTATTTTTAAAATGGATGTTACATCCATTCACACATTTTCCCTTCAAAGATTATAGCCTAAAATGGATTGGAGAAAGGGAATTTGATTTTTGAAACTTGGTTCAGCCTGTTAGCATCCAAAACAGAGACATTCCTATTTATATACAGACATGCACATACGTATATACACAGTAATTCAGATATTCCTCAACTATTTACATCCATGAAATCATAATACTTCACAAGCTTACCACATGCAACCAGATAGCAACAGATTAAGCTAAAAAAAAAGAATGGTTGCTTACTCACCTTTTTGATGTTAGAACAGAGAGCCTGTAAACTTGCTTTTGAACTGGAACTTGGCTTTATTTTGAATTTTAAAAACTGGAAACTTTGATTTGGAAATTGTTTTAATCTTGAAAACTGAAAAGTGTTTTGAAGCTGAAAACTTCAATTTGATCTGCCTTGTTGAGTTGAATCCTAGCTTGATACTTGATTTGAATGATCTTGAAAATGATCAGTCGCTTGTTTGCTTTGGTTTTAATTCTCTGGTTTCGGATTGCTTAGGTTTAAATTTTTAATTTTATATCTTTTCTGGTTTGATTTAGTTTCCAGGATTTTGTTTTGCTCAGGTTTTAATTGAATGCATGAAAGAAAATGAGAGAGTAGGAGAGTAGATGTGTGTATATATAGGAATGTTTTATTATTTTATAAAAAGAAAATTAAAAAAATGACACTTGTATTTGTATAATGTAATTAAGCTACACTTGTATTTTTGCATGATAAACTCACTTAACACTTGTTAAATCTCATGTTGTAATTGTTACACTTGTAAATTTTGCATATTATAATGTCTTTAATATGATTTTATATTATTTTTATTATTTAGTTTTACAAGTAAATAGGCACAAGGAAGAAGTTACAAATAAATTTAGTCTCAGAGACAACAAGTTTGCTTTTTAGTCTGAAGGACACTTATTAGTGTAAAATGAAAATGATAGTTTCACCTATCATTCTGTCATTTACACTAAAGAGCGTCCTTCAGCCTAAAAACAAACTTCTAGTCCCTGAAACAAAAAATTTCTCTAACTTTTTCCTTAAGCCTAAAAATCCCTTAGTTATATATATATATATATATATATATATATATATATATATATATATATAATTTTAAAAGAAAGTATATTAAACCTTTTTTTATTAATCTTATTTTACATAAATAAACAAACATATATATATTATATATAGGTTTTTAAAATATTAATTTTGAATAGCTTTCGAAAATTATTGTATTAAATTCAAAATATGACTTCCAAATCACAATGTGTATATATATATATAGATAAATAGTAGATAGAAATTTTGGATTTGAAATTCAAAAATAAATATTTAAAAATTAATTGGATTTAAATACTTTATATTTTAAAATTATAATTCATCATTTATTATAGTTTAAATCAATTTATATATATCCAGATATTTCTAATTATCAGAATTTTATTTGTTCAACTAAATAAAAATCAGTATCTCAATAGTAAAAATTAGTTAATTATCCAACTATCAGATGCCCAAAAATCCGTATTATCACATTCCTCCCCCTTTAGATCTTTTCGTCCTCGAAAAGGAACGAAACCAGAATTTATTAAATGCTCATTATTAGTTAAAGTACTCTTTGAACATTTTTATCTATAAACTTTTTCTATTTTAAAATCTACAAAATAATGTCAAAATAGCTTTATAAAAATACTTTTTACAACTCGATGTCTCAACAAGTCCATCCTTTTTCTCACATAAATTCGGTCATATGTTGATCAGGCGTAGGACTAAAAATCTATAAGTACTTGGTAAACACGTTTTCAACACCCAGTGAAACTACTTAGAAAACATTTTGGTGAAAATATAGAAAACATCTTTGAAAATATAGAAAACAATTTATTTTTTAAATATAGAGGACATTTTGGCGAGAATGCTCTGGAAATCATCACCCTCTCCATGGTCGCAGTTAACCCGATGATTTCGTCACCATCCGGCAAAACCATAAAAAACTGTAGGCCTCCGCGCCCCTCGATTACACCATGGAACCCGCCACACACCTAGTTTTTACGTCGCCATCATGGCAAAAACCCATGTAGCTGTAGGCATCAGCGCCCTCGAATTTCACTGTCAAATGAAACTTCACCACTCCTACATAAATCGCAGACTACATCAGTCGAGTCCCAATGTAGCCTGTAGGCACTCACTGCCACACGACTTTCACTGTGTCTTCATAGATCGCAGTCTACCAATGTTACGTCGCCCTCCCGGCGAAATCAAACGTAGACTGTATGCACTCACTGCCCTCGACTTCTGCTATGGTCCCCAGTAGATCGCAATGACATCGAGTTACACTATCGTTACAGCATAACCCAAATGTCTCTGTAGGCATCATCTCCCTCGACTTTTGCTACCCACACGCAATCCTCAGGAACTTCAGTTTGTCCGACTTCCTCCCAGGATCAAATTTAGAACCCCCTTAGGTATCAAGGCAGAACCACCCCGTGGATCTCCTATGAAGTTCATTTCATGGGAGCGCCTTTTCCCCCATAGCCAATCTCAAAACATTTTATACTACACACATATAGTATCTTTCAAATCATACTCTTCACGATTCACATAAAAATCTCCTTTACACAAAATCGACATCTCAAACCGATAGCAAACCTGGCTTTTTAAATTTACAAAATTGATTTTTCCCAAAATTCAAAAGCCTTTCCAAAATCCATAGGTTCCAAAATCTTTTTCCAAAATCATTCTCATAAAATCATTTATATATAGATATATATAATCTTGAAAAAAAATCTTTAGATCACTCCATACATACATAAGTTCCCTTTTTATACTTCAAATATTTTCAAAATTCCCTTCTTCTAGCTATAGATTCAACAAGGGGAAGTTTATCATATGTAACAAATATATATAACTTTAGTTATGCCAAATTAAATATTCAAGTTTGATTTTCTTTATTAAGTTATTTACCATATCATTTACTTTTCATAAAGTGAATTTCAAAAGATATCCAACTTCCACTTTTATTCATATATATTTCTCAAAATATACTTTTCTTTTCAAAAATCATTTCTCATTTCTTTCAAAATTTCAATATCAATTTCATTCAAGCACGTACGATGTACATATATCATCCGTACGCGATATAAAATCCGATCGCTCACTCGATCACACAATTTCATTTCAGAACTAGTATCATTCACCCGACTTCCTAGTGCGGACTCAGATCTGGTTTCTCGATCAGAAACGTCATTCTCCTTGCATAGCCATAACTATGATGGAGAATTTCTAGATCCAATCAAAAATCCATATCCAGGGGTTCGCCGTCGAAAATCGAGTGAAAATTCCCAACTCGGATCGATATACTATCTCGAAATTCTATGCTCGAAATCCGGATCAAATCATTATGCGAATAGAATAATATACGTATATCCTATGTATTTATCTTCATTGATTATCAGCTAAATCAATTTTCTTTTATCCACCTTAATTTCGATTCTATTCACTTATTTACAATTGCTTCCATATCCTTTTGGGCTATTAGTTCAATTATAAACAGTTTGCACTCTAACCAACTTGAATATTAGAAAATAGCTTGGAAAAGTTTAAAATAGATAAATAGTTGTAAAATAGTTATTAGTTGTAAATAGCAGTAAAATAGTTAAGTAATTATAAAATAGTTGTAAAATAGTTAAATAGTTATAAAATAGTAATTAGTTTATAAAACAGATGTAAAATAGTAATTAGTTTTCAAAATAGTAGTAAAATAAGTATTAGATAGTTTGGGTTTTTAAAATAGAAAGGTTGCAGATTAAATAGCTAGAAAAATAGATTTAAAATAGTTTATGTTAAAATAATTCATTTTGAAAATAGTTTTCAAAGTCAAACTGGTTCAATTTTCCAATCTCCATTTCTAATTAATTTGTCATTTCCACTTTCATTCGAATTGATTCAATTTCGATTCAATTTGATTTAACTTCAAACTCACTTCCAATTAATCCAAATCAAATTCAATTTGAACTAATTTCAATTCCAATCTCAACTTTAAACTATCTCGAATTATATAAATTCAAGTTAGATTTTTAAATGTTGATTTAATTCCTTAAATCAAATTAACCTTTACTTAACTTATCCTAAGGTTCAAGTGAGAGTTCAAAACTATTAAATAATTTAATCTTCAGAATCCAATTTATTACTAAATCTTAACTTCTAACTTTGAAACCAATTCTTAACAATTTTAGTTTGCAAGTTTCTTCTTAAACATTTAAATCTTACGTTCAAAGTGATTCCATTTTAATACTTTCAAATTTTATTTCAAAAAAATCAAAATCTTTTAAATAATTTCAGATTAAAGTTTTATTTCCAATTAATTTTAGTAATGGATATATATTATCTCAATCTACTTCTTAATTCATTTAAATAATCAAATTCGCAGTTCCATAGATTATTAATAACAAGAGGATGATATCAGGATAAGCCAAGGTAAATAAACATCCAAATTATCCAAACACCAACCAATAGCACCAATTACCAATTTCCTTATCTCAAACTTGTTTTGAGATCACACATAATTCCCATTCAAATCAACCATTTAACTTTCCTAAGTTAAATCTCAATTTCATCTTGAAATTTTCAATTCAGGTTGTTTGTTAAACTTATTCAACTTCCCCTAAGTTAAATTTAATTTATTTAATCCAGTCAACCTTACTCAAATTTGAATTCTCATTTCAAAGTTTAAACTTCCTATCAATATCATTTCCCATTTACAAGTCATTCTTATCTAAATATTCATTTCCTTAATTACTATTAGAAAACAAACATCGCATCATTAGACACAACAACCATCTTATGATAATGGCCAAGGTTATCATATCTAGAAGCCAATTCATTATATATTATCTCATAATTTATTGGATAATAAAATCAAGGTAACTTAATTCAACATTCTGAAAATATTTCTACAAATTTCAGGATTTAATTTCTGGTTTGAATCCATTTCTAGCTTATCTTATTAGTATAGTTCATATTATCCAATTCCTATTTGGTTATATATTTATTACCACTTAATTATTATTATATTTAATTTCAATAATCAACAACCAATTACCTTAATATAATAATAATTAGAAAAATTATTTATTTATATGTCAAAATATAGGCTTATATAAAAATCATTTTTAAAACCGGTTTAAAATCTATATATAAGAAAATAACAAGTACGCTCATATATATATATATATATATATATATAAACTCAACTCATTCTAGGGTACTATTAACTTTATCCTTAATGAGTAAACCCACCAGAGCCAAGGTTCTCGCTTAACCTTCTGCTCTGATACCAAGTGTAACGACCTAAAATTTTCGACCTCGAAAATTTCGACACTAATACGTTCACTGTAGAAGTGTCGAGCAATCGAATGCCGGAAATCCCAGGTTGTTAGGGTAAAGAAGAAAAAAGGTAGAAGAAGAACAGAAAACAAAACACAGAGATCTCACATTCACAGCGGATCAAAATATAATATCAATTAATAGCATTTATACAAAGAGAAGTTGTAATTGTCAGTTTACATTCAATATATCAGAGTACAACCATTCATACATAAACTGGACAGTTTCAATTAACTTGTCCCAAAAAACAAACAAACAACTCCAATACTCAACGGGATATACGCCATACGTTCTTGCCATCCAGCTCGCCACCTGAGCTCCAGAACGTCCTAACCTAAAAATCTGTAATACTCAGTCTGACCCGAGCATTACACTAAAGTAACACCCGAGTCAGGATGGAAACCAGCGTGAGTAAACCCATATAACTTGAAATACTAAGTTATAAAATTTATTTGAAAACCCGGGATAACTCGTACCTCGCTACGAGTTCTTAACACGTTATAGTCAATCATTTATTACAAAACAATATTTAAGAATACTCAGTTCAAATGGTCATGTTCACTTAATTTATTTCATTCCAGCCCATTATATTCTAATATCAAATTTATAAAGAGTTATTGAAGATTACTAATCGAAGTGATTTCGGGTATTTGCTGATACCCGACCACGGTCTCTTCGAATCCAATGCCATTTCAAATCCAAATTGTTTAAGTGAATACGATTCAATTTTAAATATAGGATGTCAATACATAGCAATACATCACCGATAAATAACCCACATTACCCCTGTTCAACTCAAACAAATCATATCACAGAACATCACAAATTATCAGACTAGGTACATTAACCCAAACATTCAATAAACTTTAATCATCTATAAGCAAGATTAATTTGACATCCAATCACAAAATAAATTAATTATCTTTAAATCCTACTTAATTATCATTAATTAAACCCTTTAATTAATTATTGAAATTATTTCTTTAATCATTTAATCATAAATTAATCACATTAATAAATTAATCCTATAATTAATTAACCTTTAATTACTTAGATTAATTAACCCTTAATTAATTAAGTAATTAACTATCCTTAATTACTTACATTAAGTAATTACCTTTATTAATTACACTAAGTAATCATACTTTATTAATTTCATTAAGTAATTATACTTAATAATTATGTAATTAACCTAAATTAATTTCAATAAGTGATTATCCTTAATTAATTAATCTAATTAATGATCCTTTAATTAATCAAGACCTTATTTAATTAAAGATGAACCATTTATCTTAACTTATTACATAATTAAATCATTTAAATCTTATTAAAACTAAAGGATTGAAATTAATTTATTCAAAATCACTTGAGACCTTTTTGATTAACTAAAGTTCAATACATTTATCTTAAGTCTAAGTTAATTACATCCTTTATATTTTTGAAACAATTGAGGATTAATTTAATTAATTAGCTAATATGTAATTAGTTCAAATCAAAACAATTTAAATTCAAAACATCGACTTTATAATTTATATTTTTAAAGCTTGTTGGAAAGCTTGTTTCAATACTTTTACTTTGAAAACCCGTTCACTATTCCTCTTTAAACCTTAGTCACTATTCCCTTACTTTATTAAACTTATGTAATTAATTAAATGACTAACATACATTTAATCATCTTCAACTTAAACAATTTTATGTTTAAACCCTTATTACTTATTCCTGAATCGGGCCAATACCCAGCCCAAAATCTTCTCCTTCCTTTCTCTTTTCCCACTCTTTATTACAGCAAACAACTCGAGCAAATCCCGAGCCCAACCCGGTGAAAACCCTTGTCCAAACCCGATCACAACCTACATCTACTCCCCTTACATCACAGCAAAACAAACCAGACATCCAGAGATATGCATGAACGTGCACGCGTAATCAACGCATCTCCGACCAACGTCACCACCATCTTCAGATCGCCGACAACTCGCCGACCCACCCTGAATACACAGAACCCAAAAAAACACGCCAAAAAAAAAACGAGCAAGAAAGCCTTCACCTTACCTGAAAAGTCCAACCTTGCACCACCTCGCGCCACCGTCTCTGACCACCAGATACCACGCCACCTTGCCAACAGCTGTGCCTGAGTCTTCCCTAACCTTTCCCCCACTTCCAAGCCTACTCGACGCCACCGCACCACCTCAATTAGCCGTGAACTTCCCTCGACCCAAATTGAAGCCTAAACCCAAGTCCTTACCCTACCGATCACCATGGTGATCGAAAAAATCACCCCTCATTTTTCCCGAGTGCTTCGACCTCCAAGCTACCTCCAGCCACAACTTCGACCACCCCAGATCCTACGATCGCTAGAATTCGACAAAAAAACTATCTCCGTTCAACTCGACAATTCCCACCAATCACCAACTTAAAAATCTAGAATTTATTATCAAAAACCATCATTTTCCAATTCAAATCAGTTTATGTAATTAAAACATGAAATTTAGATACTTGATTTTCTGACATTAATTGAACATCACTGTTAATTCTTATTTTTGAAATAATTACTTAATATATATACTTGAAATTATTTTTAAAATTGATGTTACATCCATTCACACATTTTCCCTTCAAAGATCATAGCCTAAAATTGATTGGAGAAAGGGAATTTGATTTTTGAAACTTGGTTCAGCCTATTAGCATCCAAAACAGAGACATTCCTATTTATATATAGATATGCACATATATATATACACAGTAATTCAAATATTCCTCAATAATTTACATCCATGCAATCATATTACTTCACAAGTTTACCACATGCAGCCAGATAGCAATAGATTAAGTTTAAAAAAAGAACGGTTGTTTACTCACCTTTTTGATGTTTGAACAGAGAGCCTGTAAACTTGCTTTTGAACAGGAACTTGGCTTTTTTTTGAATTTTAAAAACTGGGAATTTTGATCTGGAAATTGTTTTAATCTTGAAAACTGAAAAGTGTTTTTAAGTTGAAAACTTGAATTTGATCTGCCTTGTTGAGTTGAATCCTAACTTGATACTTGATTTGAATGATCTTGAAACTGATCAGTTGCTTGTTTGCTTTGGTTTTAATTCTCTGGTTTTGGATTGCTTCAGGTTTAAGTTTTTAATTTTATATCTTTTCTGGTTTGATTTAGTTTCCAGGATTTTGTTTTGCTCAGGTTTTAAATTTTGAATGCATGAAAGAAAATGAGAGAGTAGGAGAGTAGATGTGTATATATATAGGAATGTTTTATTATCTTATAAAAAGAAAATTAAAAAAACATGAAACTAGTATTTGTATAATGTAATTAAGCTATACTTGTATTTTTGCATGATAAATTCACTTAACACTTGTTAAATCTCATGTTGTAATTGTTACATTTGAAAATTTTGCATATTATAATGTCTTTAATATGATTTTTTATTATTTAGTTTTATATATAATTTTAAAAGAAAGTATATTAACCTTTTTTTATTAATCTTATTTTACATAAATAAAACACACACACACACATATATATATTATATATAGGTTTTTAAAATATTAACTTTGAATAGCTTTTGAAAATTATTGTATTAAATTCAAAATATGACTTCCAAATCACAATGTGTATATATATAGATAAAGTGTAGATAGAAATTTTGGATTTGAAATTCAAAAATAAATATTTAAAAATAAATCGGATTTAAATACTTTATATTTTAAATTATAATTCATTATTTATTATAGTTTAAATCAATTTATATATATCTAGATATTTCTAACTATCAGAATTTTATTTATTCAACTAAATAAAAATCAGTATCCCAATAGTAAAAATCAGTTAATTATCCAATTATCGGATGCTCAAAAATTTGGGTTATCACAATTTTGGGGATGATAGTTATTAGTTGACTAATTTATGTTGTGAACATAAATATATTGCGAACTAAAACAAAATCTATTTTATATACGGGAATTCATAAAATGCTTATGAATTCTCATTCACTGCACCAAGAAATAATTATTGTTTCTAGAAACACCAACTTAGTAGCGAATGAATTTCTTCAAAGAATTATTGACATAAAATGAATCTGGATACGATCCAAAGATAAAATCGGTTCCAAGGGATGAAGTGAAATTTACCAAACCTAAATGAATACAAATACATTAGAACATCTAATGAGTATTCTTGTACATTAAAAAGAAACCATGAGTTTCTTGTCTATGTCAAGAATAAATAATCCTCAATTATTTAATTAAACTATTAAGAGTATGAACTCTGTGATATGGCATGATGTGCAAATCCAAAATAGATTCCATGTATTTTGTCAAAATATGATTTTGAAAGTTGTACCCAAAGGGATATGATCCATTTAAGGCAAATGTGTTTTTGAGAGAATGACAAATGCAGTTGGAATATAGTAAGCCATATTGATAATAAAATATCGTGATTGAAATTGATGTACCAGATTCACCGTTCGATGTGCTCGAAAAATACGTTAGATTTCAATTATCTAGGGTTATTTCAGTCAAAGCTTTAGCATACACTAGATTTTTCCTAGCCACGGAATTAGCATCAAAACAAGTTTGCCAACAAGGCAAGCTAACCAATCTAGCCCAACCATGAGTTGCAAAACATAACGGATATGAGTGAAATGGACCTAAACAAGAACAAACAAAACTTGTTCCCTAGCACTATCTACCGTTGGACTCGAAGAGGTCATGATGAAAGGCTTACCAGCAATAATTGATGGTTCTTCTTCTAGTACCCCCTAATCTTTCCTTTTCACCATAGAATTTGAAATAATACATAGCATCAAGATAATAAATTCGAAGGCCTCCTCTTAGGCTTCATTTGTTAAAATGGCTGAATGCTGAATAGTGGGTGCCATTGCTGGTTATAGATATGTCTTATTGCAATAACTTATTGGTTGACAAATTTGCCCTTTTTTGTTAATGTCGTTTATCACTTGAACCGTACGGTGAAAGTATATGGCATGAGTGACAAATACAAATGAAAAATATTCAATGGCATTCTGCAGGAAATAAAAACAAAACTGTTTATTAAAAATAATATTATATTTTCCACAAATTAGACAAGATCAGCAATTTGATCACGCAAATTTGCCATAAAAGCTTGCGACTCAGATGAAAATACTTCACTATGACTTGGTGGAGCCTGAGGTGGTTCCTGATTATCAATTCCATGGCTTGTTTCATCATTTGCAGCATCTTCTTCTCGCTCGGCTTCCAAAAATAATTTGTCATCTAGTGAGACGTGACGTAGAAAGTTGTGTATCGCCATACATGCAATAACAATATTTCTTTGGTGGAAAAATTTGTACGGAGGCATTTTAACAAAATGGGAAATCCTTTCTTTAGTACACCAAAACTTCGTTCGATGACATTCCTTAATCGTGCATGTGCATGGTTGAATCTTTCTTTTTTATTTGTCGCAGTGTTATTTTGTAACTTTTAACCAATAACGTGTGTTGCGATAAGGAGATAGAAAGCCTTTGGTATTTGTATAAGCTGCATCACAAAGGTAATACTTATCTATAGTAAGATTAAAAAAAATAAGTCAATACGTTAGCACGATTATTATAAATAAATTCATGGAATTTACTTTCATAAAGAAGGGATTGGAAAGTTATTAACAGGATTGTGAATTGTTTCATTGAGCACCCTGGAATCATGAGCTACTCCCTGCCATCCTGCCATGACATATATGAATTTCATATCGAAATCACATACCGCCATAACATTCTGATAACAATTACCCTGACCTCTACCTCTGAATGGAATTTGATCTCGTATTGGAATATTCGCAACTACTAAACTGCCATCCAATGCCCCAATTGCATCTTTTAAAGGACCTTCTCTTAGTTGTACATGGGATTGTATATTTTCAATAGGTTTGTCAAAATCTGGAGGATCTATCATTTCTCGAGCGAAATCTCTCATGGCTAACAAAACTTCATGAAAATACTTGCTGACTGTTTGACCTAAATGTTGGTAACGATATCTAACAATACGATTTCTATAGTTAGGGCATATGATGGATAAAAACATTTCCATTTCTCTTCAACATCGATATATTTACTGTCCACCAGCTAATTCCTCTGTCGAAAATAGCAACGTAACTTCATAAAAGATGATTTATCCATTCTAAATTTATCATACATCACAACTAAAGGACCGATCAAGAGCTCTTTCATGTACTCTCTTCCAAAAAGGGAAGAAGTCAAAACTTTTTGTCAACCATTTTTACGTTTCTTGACCTTAAGCAATATTAAAAGTGAAAACAACATCATAAAAAACCTATTTTTGACATCATCCTAAAATATCAGAAACATAAGTTAATTAGATGCATTACTTAAAGCTCATATAACGAAGTCAAAAAAGGGCATCTATGACTACATTACATGTACTCTTCACTAGTACCAGGTTTGCAATGTGTTTGCACCAAAAATGGTCACAACACTCTTCAGAAGTTTTTGAAGAGATAATAATGAAGAATATAAATTGAAAATGAGGATTATCTAACAAAAACTCCAGATAATAGAAAAGTAAAAGCGCAGACAAGCGATTTAAAGTGGTTCGGCCTGTTGCCTACGTACACTGTGAAGTTTTTGCAATTTTATTGATTCTCTTTCACTGATTACAAGCAAGTACAGCCAACAACAGCAAGTTACAACTGAAAATTCAAAATTAACAGCAAAAGTATGTTGTAGGCCTCGATCCGGCAGAGTCTGGGCGCTTGAGAATCTAAAGATCCTTTTTCTGTCGGCTCTGGGCTCTATTTATAGGCGTAGGAGGCTGAGACTTCGCTCAAACTTCGGGAGACTCGTTCTGGCACGTGAGTGGGCCCACGCAACCAACCTCATGAAGTTTCGACTCGATCGGCGATCGATACGAAGTCATTTTGTATCGATCAAGATGACGTCCAATGGAGCTGAAATTTGGTGGAGACATTCCTCAGCATGTAGGCAAGCTCCTATGAAAATTTCATGGCTTTTGGATCAGTGGATCATGAGTTATCGTCGATACGAAATGGGGTTTCTTGGTGGCTGATTGGTTCGAATCCACCATTTCGAATCGATCCCTTCGACTCCATCAACTCACGTGGTCTTGCGATGATGTGGCACGCATACTTCGCCTCGATCCGGTCTTTACTCCGAGTTGACCGCGTCGACTCCATATATCTCGGCTTGTTCCATCGAGGGATGACACGTCATCCAGGTTTGTTGCCTTGATGGATTCGAATGAAGGCTTCACTCATGGGTTCGAACATCAGTTATTGATAGACACGAACTACTGATGGTCGATGGATACAAACAAGCCTTTCTTTGATGGATACGATCCATGTAGCTTCTCCATGGATACGAGGTCAACCAATGCGAACTTGAACCCTTTGATGGATACGAAGTAAGGTGACATGATGGATACGAAATAGGACAACCTGATGGATACGAAGTGCCCTGCCCATGATGGGTTCGAAGAGGGTTTTCCACGATGGATACGAAGTAGTGACCGTTGCCTCAGTTGATGGATGCGAAATGCTCTATCTGCCGATGGATACGAAGTAGGGAGATGCCAATGGATTCGAATAAGGAAGTGCTGACCGATACGAAGCGCGGCTTTATGATGGGTGCGTAGTCCATCGATACGAACTCGATGGATTCGAACACAGCCAAGTTCATCGATACGAACCGGTGCTCTTCGATGGATACGAAATCGCTGGACCCATGATCGATACGAAATCGATCGATAGAACTGGAGCTTGATGATCGATACGAAACCGGAGCTCTTCCCTTCAACTTACATCCATCATAACTTGAGCATACGAACTCGGATTGACTTGAAATTTGGAATGCCGGTTCTTATGATCTTGCTTGTCATGTCCTATCAATTGTAGCCTGATCCGAGCTCGGACAAAACACAGCGATATCCATAGTGAAGCAAAGTATAACCAATCTTTGAGATGAACTGCTTTTTTTTCGATCGATCTTTTGGTATCACGGCTTTGCAAAAAAGCGGGATAACATTTGCCCTCCAAAGTACGTCTTGTGGAAACATGACGTGCTTTGAAAAGCTGCAATTTCTCTCTGAACAATCATTGCTCTCTTTCGTTGAAAGTTGTACTCTGTATCGCTGTAACCTTGCGGTTATATAACTGATTGCTGTATAATAGTGATTGGCTGTTTATTGTCGTAATCGTAATGAGATGAGTATTCGATCCCTGTGAATATTGAAAATCGAATATTAGTCCGACAGACATGCATATATGTTGACTTGACTTTGGTAACGTTGCGTGTTCACGAGCCGTTGTCAGTTTAGTTTGTTAACGAATTTCGTATCGATTCTCTCCTGAACCGATTTGAAATTCGAGTTGAAACAACGCTTGATGGTTGTTTTTGACTATCCTCTTGTATCGATCCTCTCCTGAATCGATGTAAAAGGTTGAAAAGTTGTTTTTCATATCGATGCGTGTCGAAATGATGGATACGAAATGATCGTTCGTATCGATGAATTTTGATGGATACGAAATATTCGTTCGTATCGATGTGTTTTGATGGATACGAAATATTCGTTCGTATCGATGTGTTTTGATGGATACGAAATTGGGGTTCATATCGATGATAATGTAGATGGAGTCATGAATTTGTTGGTGCGAACAGGGGCTTCGAGTCGATGGGCTCCATCATCTTCAGTCGTTCTTGCCATGCGCTTCGCATCGATAGATTCACCGTTCATTTCGAACCGATAGAAATTCTTGATCAAATGGAGTCGAACAGGGCGTTCGACTCGACTCGGGTTTTGACCGGTCAAGTGGGTTGGGAGGCGAATCGACCCGGTCCCTTCCTAAGTTCCATATAAATAGCTAGGACTTAGCCATTTTTCACTTTTTTACTTTTCACTCCCGTCTCTAATCTTCGTATCGATTCGAAACATTGGAAAAGATAGAACTGCGTCACGCCTTCGATTCGACAAGATTCATCCTTTAAATTCTTCGAATCCCACTTTCAAATTAGGTAATCAAACATGAATCCAAGCAACGAAACTATTCCAGTTCTTCTCTTCCTTCATTGATTATCCATTCGGGTAATTGATAAAGCCAGATCTGGTTTGGAGAAGAAAGAGTGGGGAGGACAAAATCGAATCGATCTGGGGACTCGTGTTCGAATTGATGAAGGCAACAATATTTTTCTTTGGATTTCGCTTCGATCCATGGGATGCTCTAATGGAGATGATGTAGTTCGCACTGATAGTTATGGTGATGGATCGTATCGATATGAAATGATCGATACGAAGAAATAGGTTGACGGTCGATTCGAAGTCCTTAACTTTAGATCGATACGAACTACATCTCTATGATCGATACGAAAAGTATCGACTCGAACGTGATCGATGTTAAGTTGAGGCCTCTCTGGTCGGTATGAACCAGGCAACCAAGGATCGATTCGAAGTCATCTTACCTTGATCGATACGAAATTGGCCCTTGACCATCGATTCGAAACGTGCCTATTGCATCGATTCGAAGTGATATCCCGATGGATTCGAACGAGCTTCCTGTGATCGATTCGAACCCTTCCTTTGATGGATACAAAATTTTTGGCAATCGATAGCATGATTCCGACGAGCTTCATCCTTGCATATCTGGGTTTAACTATTAAACTGCACACTTGGCTATCCTTTCGAAGCTCGTCGATGGAACTATAACTTAACACCGTGATAACGAACTTTAACTCGAATCGATTACCAACATCTGGATGATATGGTTGTGACGGTCAGCGATGGCGGTCACTCCTACTGGACTCTGATTATCTATGTTGCTTGCAAGTTTTCTTTAATTCTGCAAAATCATTTCCAGTAATGCACAGCACTGCATAACACACACTCTTACACATGGGGAATACACGGGTTCTTTATCGCCCAACGATAATTTCTCATAAGTTACCCAGTTATGGAACCATCAAGTTCGCACCCGCAAGAAATCCAAAGTACAATTCCTCTGAGACTAGAAATTCTGGACATTGAGCCAAAAGTCATTGGTCCAGCCCCGGACGAATTACCCGATGCATCTTTCATTGTCAATCCATCGGACTCCGTTCGATCCAACGTCTCTGAAGATATGCTAGGGAGAATATGCTTAAGGTATGGCCTGTCAATGGACGACGTATTATTGTCGGGACCAAATGACAGACCACACAATCCGCCAGAGGGATACACCGCATTCAATCATCACACGTGTGCAGCCAGAACGCTCCCTCCGTTCAATGAGGATATAAGAGAAGTATTGTCTTTTTTGGGGATCGCCCCATCTCAGCTACACCCAAATGGATATGCTTTAGTGAATAGCTTGTTCATCGTCTTTATGGAGTATCTTCATCGACCACCGATCCCGATTGAGATCAGAAACTTGTTCAACTTCAAAAGCCGAAATGATAACCCATCCTTTACATTCTTGGAGGCAGTAAGGAACTGTCAAGTGGTCACCAGGTTCTGGACCAGGCTAAGCTACTTCAAGACGGAGTGGCTTTACGTTAGATGCCCTCCAGGGTTCGCCCGACGATGGTTATTCAGACGTGAGTATAGCTGAGTTCTCAATAATTATTAAGGCGATTGCAGTTGAAGTGAAACTTATATTCTTTCTTTTTTACAGCAATAATTCAGCGACCCGAAGGTGGATACTTCAAGGAGATAGTCCGGGTGCTTCAGGAAGTCTCGAGTGAAGATAGGAATATTGAATTGCTCTTGACGGATAGAAATCTCAGAATTCTTGGGTTGATCGAGCGGAGACAAAGTATAGTGCTCGACGGCGCATTAAAAACTGCCTCAAGAGAGCGAGTCAAACGAAAAAAGCCTAAAGTTGTCGTAATCGAGGAGGCTGATTCCGAGAGAACTCACACTGATGAGGAACCCCTGGGTGAACCTGCTAATGTAGCCCAGGACACTGAAGAACAGAGAAAAGGCAAGGCAGCCATTTTTAAGTCGCCTAAAAAGGGGAGATGGAAATCCGTCGTCACGTCCCAGCCCGTTTTTGGAATTAGAATCTCGGGGGTGTCTCCCCAAGAATAGAAAGTCTCTACGAAGGGCTTGCCGATCTTCCAATCCCGGACGATGTGTCTTTCTAGCATGATGCCGGGTTGGAGGAATTCCACCATACCTTAGAATCGAGCGAGCATTTTCCTATTAGCGTGGTCGACACTTTCGGTTGGTCGGGGGGTTGCATATTCATATACATTTCACGGCACTACATAACCTTTAACCGTAGGTCATCTGTTTCGAAAAGCTACTAACTATATTTTCATTTTGCTTCGCAGATATTATGACTGGACGAGGTTCGATGTTGGAAAGTCTTCGACAAGCTCGTAGATCTTCCACATATTACGAGTCGCAAACAAGGGAAGGGGATAGAGATTATGACCGTAGATACTCTGGATATTCTAGCCAAGAAAGATATGATAGAGAAAGGGATTACAGACGTCGATCTCGATCTCGCACTCCTCCTCCCAGAGCTCCTGTACAACCTCCCGTCTATGTTTCTCGTCCTTCCGAATCTTCGCGGCACAAGTCAGCTTCGTAGTCTTCCAGGTCCGAGCCCCATCATCCCAGATCTAAGGCAATAACTCCAGTAGTTGCGGAACAGCCTCCTATGGAAATTTCGGGGGAAGGAGCGATCAAGCTTGCTCAGTTAAAGAAGGACTTCCCGAACATTTGTTTTGATAACTACATTTTCCCTCCTCATTTGAAAAGAATCCCGACGGAGGCTGAGCAGATGGCGCATGATTATGTGTATGACTTCTATACCCAGTATAAGGCGTGGGCTAAAGCGGCTGAGAAAGCTTCGTCATTAGCCTTTGAATGAGCGGCCACCATCAAGAAGCTACAAGCCGAGCTAGCTCAAAAGGACCGTATTATACAAGTGCTGAACACTGAAGCCGAGTCATCACGGAAGTCAGAGATGGAGGCCCTTAAGAAGGCTGATGAAGCTCAAGCGGCTATGGACAAAATGAAGAAAGAGCATTATGTTACGGTGGAAGACATGGGCCACCGAAACACCATTGTAACCGCCGAGCGGGATGCAGCCTTGAAGGAGCTAAATGAGCTTAAGGCCAAAGTTTCGAAAATCATGAAGGAGAGGTATACCGCCAATATTTCTGCACAGAAGGCATGTGATCAGGCGGTAGAATTTCGGACCGAGTGAGACGCGGCGGTGGCTAAAGTGCTGGAGGTCGAAGCCGAAGTTGATAGAAAAATTGAGATTGTCGAGTCCAAGCTGGAGGCTGACATCGAAGACCTTCTCATCACTTATAATGCTAATGTGTTAAAGCACAGGAATTTGGCTTGGCTCGAGAATTATTTGGTACATCTTCACAACGCTTAGGGCCGGTTGATTGAGGAGGAGAAAGCAGCGCATCCGGATGAGTCAACCGACCAATTTGAGCTTGAAAACCGGTTGCTGACCGAAGATGAAAAGAAAGTCCTTCATGACGCCATAATTTCTTATGAGAAGGAGATGGTCGGCGCCCGACATCAGGAGGTCGGGGAAGGTTCAGGTGTTGAACACAAGGCTACAGTTCTTGAGATCACCGCTCCACCCCCGTCAGAGCCTACATCTACGGTTGATTCACAGTCTATCCCAGCCTATAACTTGAAACAACCGTAGCTATCTCCTATCCGGGAGCATGTTTCTGAAGCTGTTCAATCATCAGCAAGCCAAGTTGAGGAAGGTACTTCGAACATATCTCAAGTGTGTTCCAAATAGAGAGTTTGTTTTGAAGCGATTACTAACAACTTCTTCTTATCTTTGCTCGGTGACTGGAATTGCGTCGATTTCTGCGACTCAAGAATCAAGTCAAGGGCAGAAGGCCATCACTACCGAGACGACTGTCGTGACTGCAACAGTGTCAACTGAGATGACGCAGGAGAGTGCATTATCTCTTGATGAGCAAATGGTGAGAGAGCTACTCGGCCAACATTGTGGCTCCTTCACAGACTTGTCGTTCATTATTAGTGGACTCCCGCCAGCCTCTAGCTCTTCAGTGCAGACTACAGATGCCCCCAGCCAGGCCCAAGCAATTCGCGATG
This sequence comes from Allium cepa, assembly GCA_030765085.1. NCBI lineage: Eukaryota > Viridiplantae > Streptophyta > Magnoliopsida > Asparagales > Amaryllidaceae > Allium > Allium cepa. Next base: position 253,812,640 of record CM060939.1, read on the forward strand.
AGGAAATTCTGGCTGAGATTAATGCTGAATTAGAGGCTGCGGGGCAAGGTGGTAATGTTGGTTGTGGTACGGCAGTGCACAGCCCAGCGCCCCTAAGGATAATATCACCTGGTGGTACTGTTGTTGATACCCGAGTGTCTGTCCCATCTTCGTTGTAGATCCAGTCCCTCCAACTCCTCCGGTAGGCGGTATACACCTGGAATCAAGCTCAGAGGAGGACATTGACATTATGCCCCTAGCTGGAGAGCAACCATGGGAGGGGAAAAGCTCAAAACGGAAGATTTCTAGTGAGTCTGAGGGTTCTCCGTTGAAGAGAAGACCGAGGAAGAAGAAATAGATTGGCCACTTAAGCAAATTTTTGATAGATAGGAACTTGTTTTTGCTTCTCATTAGTACGCCGTGTATAGATGCAGGTTCGGCCCCTGCTAGTAGGAATTTTTTGGAAGAACTTGCATATAAGTTCTTGTTTCCGGTTAGTTGAAATAAAATTTAGCTTTCTTCGTTTCAACTGTTTTTCTTGCTTTACTTGTTTAAGTGTTGTGATGATCAGCTCATGACCGCACCTATGACAGATCTTGAGCACACGTCCGTGCTCCGGGGTCTTAGGATAATTTGCATGCGATAATTTGGTTCGCACTTCGGGAATCCGATAATTATCGATGTCTATGGCACAATTCGCACTCCGGGAACTTCGAGTTGATACTTACACTTCAACTCGCACTCTGGGAATTTGGAGTTAGCGTTTTACGCTTTGGTTCGCTCTCCGGGAACCTAAAGTCGATGTTTATACCCCAATTCGCACTCTGGGAATTTGGAGTTAGTGTTTATACTCCGGTTCGCACTCCGGGGACCTGAAGTTGATGTTTATACTCCAGTCCACGCTCTGGAAACTTGGAGCTAGCCCACAAATGGTCAGTCACATCTGTTTAAGCTTTTTAAGAATTCGTTCACACTCTGGGAACGATGGACTTATCAAGATCGTGAATGGTCGAATCACATCCACCCCGAGTCAACAAGCGAGGTCGTTAGACGGACGGGTCCATCCTCCTCAAACTTGGTTAGGATACGGCCAAAGTCATTAGGCGGACGGGTCCACCCTCTCCGGAACCGCATTTATATGTTTATACTCCAACTCGCACTCTGGGAGTTTGGAGTTAGTGTTTATGCTTCGGTTCACACTCCGGGAACTTGGAGTTGATGTTTATACTCCAGTTCACGCTCTGAGAACTTAGAGTTAGTGTGAGGATTATCGTGTATCAATCCTTTTAGATATTGATATGCTGACATGCCCCCGAGCTTGGGTTTCACTTAGTGAGTGACTGGTCGTATCACAGTCACTCCCTATTTGAATAAATTCCGCCGTATGATAGAACCTAGCTCTCCGTGCATCGTGATGTTGTACATTCAATAAATCACAGCTCTGGCTCGAAGAGATGGCATTTTATTGCTGAAATGAGAAAATATGGCAACGTCAGCTGCCTTATTACAATTCAAATTTCGAAATGCAAAAATAAAATGCAAAAGAAGAAATAGACTAAAGTAAATAAAGCCCATCATATGTAGTTGCGACAGAGACTTTTACTATTCCAAGCTCTTGGCAGAGTAAGACCGTCAACGGTCGACAACTTGAATGTGCCGTCTCCGAGCTTTTGAATGATCACATATGGCCCTTCCCAATTTGGCTTCATATGCGAAGGGCCGGATATACTCTTTTCAGAACGACATCGCCAAGTTCGAAGGTCCGTGGTCGGACCTTGGCATTATATAATCGGGCGACTCGATTTCGATATGCGGCTGCCCTCAAATCAGCCTCTTTGCGTTTTTCATCCAGTAAGTCCAAAGATTCAGCAAGTAATATGGCGTTAGTTTTCGGATCATAGTACGTCACACGATGAGAAGACACTTCCATCTCGACGGGAATAACGGCTTCCGAGCCATAAGATAGAGAAAATGGAGTGTGTCCGGTTGTAGTCTTGTGGGTTGTTCGGTAAGCCCATAAAGCCATATGGAGTTCATTAACCCATTTGCCCCCGGCCTTTTTCAGTTGTTTCTTCAGAATAGATTTAATAACCTTATTAACAGCTCGACTTGGCTATTCGCTTGAGGGTGTGCAACTGCAGAGAATTTCTTATGGATATGGAATCGTTGACAGAAATTCTTGAATTCAACGCTGCCGAACTGGGCTCCGTTTTCGGTGATAATAGTGTGTGGGAGACCAAACCGACAGATAATGTTGCATACTACGAAGTTGATTACTTTCTTCGTCGTGATTGTTGCAAGAAGTTCAGCTTCAGCCCATTTGGTGAAGTAATCAATTTCGACGATGGCGTACTTCACGCCACCTTTGGCTAGAGGCAATGCACCAATTATATCAATGCCCCATACTGCAAACGGCCAAGGACTGACCATTTGGATTATCTCAATAGGTGGGGCCCTAGCAATTCGAGCATGTATCCGGCATTTATCACATTTTCTTGCATAATCTGCTGCATCACGGTTCACAGTTGGCCAAAAATATCCATATCGAAGCACTTTCTTGGTGAGGGCTTGCCCCTAGTGTGATCACCACATTCTCCCTCATGCGCATCACATAGCACCCTTTCGATTTCATCGTGAGCGATGCATCGAAGGAGAGGAACTGAATATCCTTTTCTATACATGATTCCATCCTGAATGGTAAACCGCGAGGCCTTTCGAATGATCTGCCTCCTTTCATTCTTACGCTCGGGCAATACCCCGTGCTCGATATAGTTTCGATAGGGGGTCGTCCATGATTCTTTTTCAGGAGCAGCCTCAAACGCGCAGTTGGTCTCCATCTGATCGATACTTGGAGAAGATAGAGTTTCAACGGGAACGAGCCCCAACTGCTGAGCTTCGCACGTACTTGCTAACTTTGCCAACGAATCGGCTTTCTGGTTATGCTCTCGGGGTATGTATAAAATGGAATAGTAATCAAACTGACCAAGCACTTCTCGGATCCGGGATAGATAAGCAGCTAGCCTTCGATCTTTCGCCTGATATTCACCTCGGACCTGGCACACGACTAATTGGGAGTCACAATAGGTTTCCACAACGGTAATTTTCAGATCACGAGCTAGCTTCGACCCAGCAAGTAAAGCTTCATATTCGGCTTCATTATTGCTCGCGCGGAACTCGAACTTTAAAGCATAGCATATGGATCGGCCCTCGGGGGTTTCAAGTACTACCCCAGCGCCCGAGCACCGATCGTTGGATGCACCATCAGTGTTTAACTTCCAGATGTACTCAGGAGATTTGCTGGTCTCAAGTAAGTCTTCAGGAACAGTAAATTCGGCTATAAAATCTGCTAGGACTTGACCGTGAATGGCTCTCCTCGGAATGTAAGTGATATCGAATTGACTCAGTTCGATGTTCCATTTGAGTAACCTACTAGACGTCTCAGGCCGCGTGAGGACCTGTCGTAACGGCTGATCGGTGTCCACAGTGATGGGATGAGCCTGGAAGTATGGACGGAGCTTCCTCGAGGCAATGATTAAGCAGTAGGCTAATTTCTCCATCTTCGGATAGCTTCTCTCAGCTCCTGTGAGTCATTTTCTAACATAATAGACCGGTTTCTGAACTCGGTCTTCCTCCCGAATAAGGGCAGCGCTGATTGCATTTTCTGACACTGCCAGGTAAAGATACAACTGTTCGTGGTTGATAGGCTTTGAAAGAATTAGCGGTGTGGAAAGATGTTGAACCAATGATTGGATGCGTCCTCGCACTCCGTAGTCCATTCGAAATTCCGCTTCCCTTTCCGATCAAATTGAAGAAGGGGATGCACTTATCGGTGGACTTTGATATAAACCTGCTTAACGCTGCTACCTTTCCGTTGAGACTCTGGACTTGCTTTATAGTTCTAAGAGTTTGTAAATTTCTGATAGCCCAGATCTTTTCAGGGTTGGCTTCTATTCCTCTGGCGTTGACGATGAACCCAAGGAATTTTTCGGATGCGACTCCAAAATGACACTTAAGCGGATTGAGCTTCATCCCGTTTCTTCGAAGGATATTGGACATTGACTCCAAGTCTTTAATGTGGTCAGTGGAGTATCGTGATTTCACCAACATGTCGTCCACAAAAACCTCCATGGTCTTTCCGATCTGGTCAGCGAACATCCAGTTAACCAAGCGTTGGTAAATTGCTTCGGCGTTCTTCAACCCGAAGGGAATGAAATTGTAGCAGTATAGTCCTAGATCGGTTACGAAACTTGTATGCTCTTGGTCGGGTACATGCATGGGTATTTGATTGTAGCGTGGGTAAGCATCCATGAAAGATAATAATTCATGTCCGGCCGTTGAATCCACTAGTTGGTCAATTCGGGGAAGTGGAAAGCTGTCTTTCAAACAAGCTTTGTTTAAGTCAGAATAATTGATGCACGTCCTCCATTTCCCATTTGGTTTCCGGACAAGTACAGGGTTGGATACCCACTTCGGGTATAAAGAATCCTGGATAAACACATTTTCCTTCAGCTTGTCAACTTCTTCTTTCAGGGCGGCAGATCTCTCTGGATCCATACCGCGCCTTCTCTGCTTGACCGGGATTTACCGCGGGTCAATATTCAGGGTGTGGCTCGCGATGTCCGAGGAGATTCCACACATATCATAGTGCGTCCAGGCGAATACGTAGAGATTCGCCCAGAGAAAATCAACCAATTCCTGTTGCATTTCTTGGCTCAACTGAGACCCAACCTTCAACATTCTCGAATCATCATCATCGTCACCATCGATTGGAACATCAATCGTCAGCTCAGCCGGGGAAGCCTGACTTTCAATAGATTCTTCCTTGTTTTCATTGTTTCTCGGGTCAAGATCCCTGTGGAATTGGTTGTGGTGCTCGGGCCGAGGCCTAGGCACCAATTGTCAATTGTTTGTAAAACGGACGCAGAGAGATTCCTCTACGCCCTTTCCTTTCTCTTGTCGCTGCGCCTCGCGCAGCTCAGCCACGTAACAGGCTCTTCCAGCAGCCTGATCTCCCTATATAACTCCAATCCCATGATCAGTGGGGAACTTCAAGGTCAAACACCACGGGGCAATCGCTGCCCTGAACTTAGCAAGGGCCAGTCGGCCCAAAAAAGCATTGTATGGGGATTGAATATCCAAAACAAAAAACTGTAAAATCCGAACTCTTCGGCACTCTCCAACCCCTAACTCCAGTGGCAACTCTACCACCCCAATGGGTATATTAGCACTCCCATCGAAGCCATGAATTCTAGATGGGCAAGGCTTTAAATCTTTGGCTTCCATTTTCATCTGGTCGCATGCTCTCTTAAACAAAATATTTACTGAACTCCCACTGTCCACTAGGATCCTCTTCATCCAAGCAGGACCAACCTAGGCAGATATGACAAGTGGGTCAATAGTTGGGGCTTCGACCATATCAGCATCTCGGCTCCTGAATACGATGTCATCCGTCATCGTCTTATGTAGTTTTGCCGGAGCCCCTTCATCGAAATTACTGCAACTCTCAAAGTCCACATGCCTGATAGAATTGGCATATGACTCCATTTCCCTCCAGCTTCGGTCTGCTGGATGGGGACCACCACTAACTGTATGAATAACTAACCTCCCGCATGTACGGGCAGGTTCCTCCTGTCTTTCTTGAGTTTGCGCACGGTTTTGATTGGATGGGCCCACACCGCCAGACTATGGCTCCCGAACGAACTGATCTAGCTTTCTTTCTCTGATCAACTTCTCAATAAGGTCTTGCAAATGTCTACACTCATTGGTATTATGTACATAACTCTCATGGAATCTACAGTACTTTCCTGACTGAATCTACCTCTCCGACGATGGCTTCAGAGCAGGTTTCTTATATTGCATAGCATTGCGAGTCTGTAGATACACGTTCTCCAGCGACGTGTTCAGTGGTGTATAATGGTCAAACATTAGAGCCCTACGTTGCGGGCCACGATTCTGATCCCGTTTTCTGTTCTGATTATCACTGTTCCTCGGTTGTTGAGTTTGTTTATTTTGAATATTTAAATGGACTTTTCCTGAACTTTCACCGGACTGTTTAACTGCAACATTACTCTGAATCCCCTCACTGCTAGGTCTTACATCGTCCTGTTTCCTAGACTGTTTTGCATCCTCACTCCTCAAGAATTGAGCGGCTTTGGAATAGAAACGGTCCAACGATGCGGGAGACTTCCCAGCTAACCAGTTTCCAAACTCGGAATCGAGGTCAATCCCCCTAGTTAATGCCATTAAGATCGAATTATCATTGGGGTTACTGATCTCTGCGCAAGCGGCATTGAACCCTTCCAAATATCGCCTGAGTGTCTCTCCGGGAGCCCGAGTGACACTGGATAAAGTATTAACGTCTTTAGGCCTGGCGACGTGCATACGAAACTGCTCGACAAACTTAGTAGCCAACTGGTCGAACGAAGAGATTGATCGAGGAGGCAATCGTGTAAACCACATCGTAGCGATGCCCCCCAAAGAAATGGGAAAACTATGGCACTTTACTGCATCATCAGCTCTTGCAGCACTCATCGACCATTCATATTTCAAGATATGTTGATTGGGGTCGGAATTCCCTTCATACATGGGCAGAGTCGGCATTCTGAATCACCGAGGGGGTTCAACATATAATATTTCATCCGTGAACGGAGTATGACTTCGGGAGATTCCCCAATCGTCATTTGTCAAGCCCTGACTCTCGCGAATCATTTGGCGTATCATGGCTGAAAGGTCTGGCATCGGAGCGTTTTGTGCACGTTGGGCCAAAGTGTGGTCGGGTTCCACATCGTGAGGTTGGACCGGGTGTTGTCGACGGTCCGTGTCTCGCCTCCTTGGCTCAACGTTTTCTGGAGCGTACGGTTCAGGAGTACGCCCTTGTTGGTTACGGGTGTCAATCCCTATATCAGCCGTGGTAGCGGTGGCACGGTTATCCGTGGTGTATTGTGGAACAGTGCCTCCTCGGGAGATGTAACGAATGCGGGTTTTGCCGCTCGAAAATCGACATCCATACTTCAAATCGTATTCGAATGCCGTAGATTCGACCGTTCAAATCCGATTCGCCGGAGCTTATAACAACATTAAGTAAATAACACAGCGGAATAAAAGGATAATACATTGATATACAATATCTGATACAACAGAATGATACAATGAATATCAATATACATCAGAGATACAATAAAATAGCAGCGGAAAAGAAATAGATAACACTAGCAGCGGAATAAATAAATCTAGGATAGTCTTCAACGAAGAACTCCAAATCTGAACTCCATCTCCAAGAACCAATCCAGCAATAGCTCGAACTTCCAATAACGATGCACAAAGATAAGAAAGACTGGTGCGAACCAAAGACTGAACTAACTCCAGATAATCCACTATATCTAACTATCTGAAAAACCCAACTCTAGACTGCTCGTGTGGAAAATAGTGAGCACCCAGAGTTTAGGAAAGGAACAATAAACTCCGGATCAGTCATGGGACTGGTGTGAGCAACAAAAACAGTTTATCTTTAAAAACAATCAATAAGAGAATTTTAAAGTAAATTCGCAATGCTTTTTTTAAAATGAAACTACCATAAGACCTCCCGCCACACACACAATGCAAACGCAGACTTGGAGGAGATTTCTTCTTATGATAGTCAAATATGCTTAATACGCAGAAAATTTCTTTGATATTATTATTAGTGCATAGTGTAGAAAACATTTCGAAAGTAGAATATTAATCTTAGCCAGCATAGGTACCATTATATTATGCCCGCTATAGCTACCATATTAGATGGCAGGTTCTACAACTAATACCGTACAAGGATCGTATTGTTTCTTTGGATTTCCAACAAGTGGTCAGGCCAAGGAACTTCCCATTGCCACATGGAAATGCCTCTGGATGGACGTCCCGAGAACCTAACCGGATCTCTGCCAACACAAGGCCGGGTTACCCCTAACTGGGTAACTACTGACACGAGTATGCCACCTCCCGGTTGTAACAACCTTTAACCCGGGCCCCAACATCAAATCACAAAAAAAGATATATATAGGTTTGTGATGTCCACATAAGTAAGTATCTGGGCTCCATACCGTGATACCACTTCTATCCAGAAGGAGATGTACATACCCTAAAGGGGCGCTACCCCTTAATAACCTTGCCGCATCTTTCCTGTTTTGACCATTCCGGGGTGTGAGGCTCGACGAGGTCACGTCCACAAAGCCACGCTTTGGTACAAAGCCATACTTTGGGTCAACAAATGATCAAAGTAATGATCACAAAGATAAATGATCAAACAAATGATCATATCACAAATGATCAAACAATGATCATTTCACAGCAACACTTAGCATGTCACATTACCAAATTGGGAATATATCGTTGATAACCTTCAACTACATAACCTCTGAGCTCGTACGTCTCAGAGAAGGGTGTTAAGCTAAAAGAATAAATTCTCCGCCACCAACAGAAATGTATTTGAAAGAAATCTGCTTTATATCTCAAAATGTAATGTCAGACACACAATCCATACAAGACTGTTCCGGGCTCGAACAGAACCGAAGGCACTTCCAAAGAAGCCCTTGCAATCCGGATAATCCCTAATCACGTCCGGATTTCCCATCACATATGGAGATCTCTATACCGGGGATCATCCAGTGCAGAGACAATCGACAAGAAACACTTTCGTTTTCGAAAATATCCGGTCTTCACCACCGGTCTTCAAATGCTATCCATAACGACGTATCACATATTCGGAATGGGATATATGACACAAAGGTCCTCTCCCGGCTAAACCGAATAGTGAGCGCAATATTTAAAACATATGGATATGGGATTTCAATTAAGTCACAACTTAATAATTCAAAACTTTCTTTCAAATGGTTAAACAATTTAGCATTTCAAATCTTTAAGCAAAAAGATTCATTTCACAAAGATCAATTCATAGATTTCCAAAACAATTTCATTTCTATAGGATTAACCCATTAAATCTTTAAATCAAAGATTTAACTTATAGTTTCAAACCGTTTCCAAAACTTGGAAGTCATTTTCATTTTCAAACTTGAAATTCTTTTTAACACAAATTGGACGTTCATTTCTTATGTGAAAGCCTTTATTATGTGAAAACAAACAGTTTTCGTTTCAGAAAAATCCAATTAATTTACACGAGTTAAAGTTCTCAATTTATGTTCATATTTCCAAATTACTACATTTTAAAATGATTTAACCCATATATAACTGGTATAACATCTTTAACCCCTACTTTCAAATTATAGAATTAATTTTCACATTTTGAATTTAAATTTATCAAGTTATTCAAACTTTATCAAGTTATTCAAAATAAATTTCATCTTTAAAATTCCATTTCAAAAAAATTTCACTTTAAACCCAATCTCATTTTCAAACCAATTGAATTTAAAAATTCAAATTAAAACTATTTTCAAAAATCTGTGACTTAATTTGATTTCCTCGTGAAATCCATATTTGTGTGTGTATAAGTGTGGTCCAGGGGTTTAACACAATAGTGCAACATCATTCAATCATCATAGATCAAAACACAGAAATGTAGTTGATAAGCGATATAAATTATAACGCTCATCGCCCATTCACAGATTCACAGATAATATACAGATGCAAATAAATACACATAGTTCAATCTACAGAACAAAATATCACAAATCAGATAGGATAATCAATTCAAGGCATCACACATAATACGATCATTCATAAGTAATTCAAGTATCCAATAATCATTTATAAACAGGATTTATTTATCGTTTAATCCTATGTAATTCAATTTACCTCCAATTAAATTAATTACTTATGAATTTATTATCCAATTCTGATTAGATTATTTTCAATAAGTAATTACATTTAAATCATTTATAATTGATTATCTAATTTATTTAATCCAATAAATCATTAATATTAATCACTTTAAATCAATTACTTAATAATCCTTAGTTAATTATCCTTATTAACTAATAATATTTCTTAATCACTTTCTTAAGAAATTATCTTAGATTAATTCATTATTAATCATTTCTAATTATAAATTAATCTAAATTATTTATTTATAAATTAAATAAATCATTCTTTAATTACCATATTAATTTAGTCATTTTATTACCTTAATTATCTCTAAGATCATTAATTTCTTTATTAATGATTTCATAAATCATTTAAGTGTATTTTTAAACATTACACTTCAAATTTAGACTCAAACTTCATTTTGAATTTGAAATTATATATTTAACATTAACCAAATTTTAAATATCAATTAATAAACCTATATACGAAAAATCCTAACTAAATTACTCAAATTTTATTTAAAATTTAAGCTTTAAAATATAATTTATTTTATCTTGCAAATTCAAGTTAAAACAATTTATTTAATTTCTCACTCAAAATTTAGGAAACCGTTATGAAAGAATTTTATCAAAATCAAGTTAAACATTTGTTTAAAACAAACTTACTTTTTAAAACTATTTATTTTAAACTTATTTTTAAAACATTCATATTTAAAAAGTGATTTGAATTTCCAAATTTGAATTCAAAGTAACTTGAATTTATACTTTAACCTTTAATCTAACTCAGTTCAACTTTGTTATAATTTAAAGTTAAGCTTCAGGAGATTGAACAGTTTCTGGAACCTGTAACCATCACATTCTGGAGCAAATCTCCCATTGCATCGAGTCAACACTCCAAAGACCCGAGTGAAACCCGGGTAAAAACTGCACATCCCACAAAACCAACAGGCCTTCAAACATGCACGGTGCACGCTGTGCACGTTCACAAGCGCCGCCACCCTCCGTTTACCATCGCGACCATCAGCAACAGGCGCTCGCAACCCCACGACCCCAAACCACGACCTAGTTCGACGCTTCCTGGTTCGAATCAAAATTTGAACCCATCGACCCAAAATTTGAAAACACGCGAAACCAAAACCTGGAACAATTCGCGCACATCACCACGAACCTGTCAACACGTCGCGTCCCCTCCTCCGACCACCGGAGCACCAGCACCACCGGCCACCACTTCGTCATCGACCTCTCTTCCAATTCCCACAAGCACGTCAAGCTCGATCGCCCATTTAAAACAAACGAGACCAAAATCTGAACCATAGTAAAACTAGGGTTTCAAACTTCAACGACCTCCCATCGCCATCACCAACCTCTAGGCGACCCTCTCCTATTTTTCTCCGACGCCCCGTAGGCTCCTCCACCACCTCGAACGACCGCGACACCCCCAGATCAATACGTCGCCGGAAATTGGTCGAAGTATACTTTTTGTTTATTTTTGAATTACCCCTAAACCCCACCTCTAAAAATTATAAATTTTGCATTAAAAATCATATTAAAGTGTGATGATTCCACTCATATACCTGAATTGTAAAATTAACAGCTTTGAATTTTTACAGGGACTTGAGTTTCCTGCTTTAATTTTATTTCCAGAGTCATACACAAATGGTTTTAACTTAAATAAATTTTTAAATCCTAGTTCATGATCAAACAAACATCTTTCGTTTATATTCCATGATCTAACAGCGAGTAGATAAGGAGATAGAGATTTATTTTATAAATCTGGGTTTTGGAAAAAAATAAAGATAAAGCAGAGGCAATACAACAATCACAGGCACGCATACATCAACATATATACAGGAGATTTGCAACAACACACTTTCTAGATAAACTCTTGCAACCATCTCAAATGTTTTAAAAAAAAAGAAGTTACTCACCGTGATTTGAGAAGAAATGAAACAGAGCCTGGAAACTGCTGTGCATTTGAATACTTAAGATATTTGGTTGCAGACTTGAAATTTTCTTTCGCTTTGATTGAGTTTGTTTGTGATCTACAATCCCAGGTTAAGGATTTTGATCTGCTATGTGCTTTCAGTTTTTTTTTCTTGTTTTTGTTTGAGAAGAAGAAACTAAAATGAAGAAGTTGATAGAAAGAAGGGAGTGTACAGGCTATAACATGGTTTGTACAATAGGTAAAGATTTTTCTCCTTCGTTTATTTTATTTTGTACATAAACACTTTGCTTCCTTGCCTTGCATTTCGGCTGATAATACTTGTTATGGTGGCTTGCATTAATGCCAAGGTACTATATGTCTCCATGCATATCTTATTTTATTTTTATTATATATATTTTTCCTTTATTTCTTACCTGCATTGTTTGCTCGGTTGACTTGTCTGCATTTATTACTTTGTTTTGTTCATACTTATTTTACATTTGTACAAGTACTTTAGATAGTTGCATTCATTTTTTTGATTTCTTTTATTTGTTTATACCTATTTTCGTCTGAAGTGGTTTTGGTTTTGGTTTTATACTTGGTGGTTTATTATTATTATTTTCAAAAAGTTGGACAGGGATATCTTATTTTTGGAGGCTGAAGATTATTTGCATTAATTAGTTGTACCATATTAGATAGACAATGGTGGCTTCTTCCTTTTCTTTATACTTTGTTTTCCATACTTGCCTATGTTATAGACTCTTGCCTTGTATACTCTTTACTTTGCTTGTATGGTGGCTGATGGGTATGCTATGGTGTACTAGAGTGGCTGATGTATCTAGCTTGGTAGCAAATGAATACATATTGTGTACTAAAGAGGATCTTGCATTAAATTGCTAGTACTCTATGCTTATACTTTATTTGTATTTTATTTTACTTGTTTTATTTGTTTGTACTTAGTTTATTTATATTTTTGTTCAGGCTGAAATGATGCTGCCTTATGTTTTATATTAGAGATGTTTTGTTTAACCACTTACTAGTAACATACAAGATCCCTTTACTTACTTTTGATTTTATACTTCATGTATATAGATATAAAGCTATTATAATTATTGTTATAAAAATAACTCCTCATTGATTTAAAATAATTTACAAAAGAAACCGTTTTCTTATTAATAAATAACACAAACCATTTGAATTTGGAAAAACTCCAATCGATTATCATTTAATTTCACAATTTTAAATCAAAAGTAAATTTAATTATCAATTTAAAATAAATTAAAATTTAGGATCGTTACAGACTTCCCCCCTTAAAAGAATTTCGTCCTCGAAATTCGCCAGAGAGAGATAACGAAGATAGACGAAAGATAGAGAAACGATTTCAAAATTTTTAGTTTAAAACTAAGGCACACCTATTAACCAAAGCAACCAAAACAACCAATCCATCCAAACAAACAATTCTGACCAAATTGGAGTTTATGTCCCATATTAATATATATCGAATTTCCTTCCTGGATCTACCAGGAACTATCAAAGAATTGAAAAGAGACTCTGAACAAAAGAGATTGATAGAGAAAAAATTGTTTCCACTGTTGTTACAGGGTATTGACCATTTATAGTCGTATTTCTCTGTCCCCTATCTCGTTCTCTTCTTGCACTCATACTCACTATCAGTGGATAGTAAGAGAATTTACTGAGGCACTCGAACGGATATCTTAAGGATTACTCATTCTAGGGTTTACTTCACCCTATCTATAATGAGCTACTTAACGTGTTATACTCCTGAGCTATAGTTTTACCTTAGCTCTGATACCAAATGTAACGAATGCGGGTTTTGCCGCTCGAAAATCGACATCCATACTTCAAATCGTATTCGAATGTCGTAGATTCGACCGTTCAAATCCGATTCGCCGGAGCTTATAACAACATTAAGTAAATAACACAGCGGAATAAAAGGATAATACATTGATATACAATATCTGATACAACAGAATGATACAATGAATATCAATATACATCAGAGATACAATAAAATAGCAGCGGAAAAGAAATAGATAACACTAGCAGCGGAATAAATAACTCTAAGATAGTCTTCAACGAAGAACTCCAAATCTGAACTCCATCTCCAAGAACCAATCCAGCAATAGCTCGAACTTCCAATAACGATGCACAAAGATAAGCAAGACTGGTGCGAACCAAAGACTGAACTAACTCCAGATAATCCACTATATCTAACTATCTGAAAAACCCAACTCTAGATTGCTCGTGTGGAAAATAGTGAGCACCCAGAGTTTAGGAAAGGAACAATAAACTCCGGATCAGTCATGAGACTGGTGTGAGCAACAAAAACAGTTTATCTTTAAAAACAATCAATAAGAGAATTTTAAAGTAAATTCGCAATGCTTTTTTTTAAAATGAAACTACCATAAGACCTCCCGCCACACACACAATGCAAACGCAGACTTGGAGGAGATTTCTTCTTATGATAGTCAAATATGCTTAATACGCAGAAAATTTCTTTGATATTATTATTAGTGCATAGTGTAGAAAACATTTCGAAAGTAGAATATTAATCTTAGCCAGCATAGGTACCATTATATTATGCCCGCTATAGCTACCATATTAGATGGCAGGTTCTACAACTAATACCGTACAAGGATCGTATTGTTTCTTTGGATTTCCAACAAGTGGTCAGGCCAAGGAACTTCCCATTGCCACATGGAAACGCCTCTGGATGGACGTCCCGAGAACCTAACCGGATCTCTGCCAACACAAGGCCGGGTTACCCCTAACTGGGTAACTACTGACACGAGTATGCCACCTCCCGGTTGTAACAACCTTTAACCGGGGCCCCAACATCAAATCACAAAACAAGATATATATATAGGTTTGTGATGTCCACATAAGTAAGTATCTGGGTTCCATACCATGATACCACTTCTATCCAGAAGGAGATGTACATACCCTAAAGGGGCGCTACCCCCTAATAACCTTGCCGCATCTTTCCTGTTTTGACCATTCCGGGGTGTGAGGCTCGACGAGGTCACGTCCACAAAGCCACGCTTTGGTACAAAGCCATACTTTGGGTCAACAAATGATCAAAGTAATGATCACAAAGATAAATGATCAAACAAATGATCATATCACAAATGATCAAACAATGATCATTTCACAGCAACACTTAGCATGTCACATTACCAAATTGGGAATATATCGTTGATAACCTTCAACTACATAACCTCTGAGCTCGTACGTCTCAGAGAAGGGTGTTAAGCTAAAAGAATAAATTCTCCGCCACCCACAGAAATGTATTTGAAAGAAATCTGCTTTATATCTCAAAATGTAATGTCAGACACACAATCCATACAAGACTGTTCCGGGCTCGAACAGAACCGAAGGCACTTCCAAAGAAGCCCTTGCAATCCGGATAATCCCTAATCACGTCCGGATTTCCCATCACATATGGAGATCTCTATACCGGGGATCAGCCAGTGCAGAGACAATCGACAAGAAACCCTTTCGTTTTCGAAAATATCCGGTCTTCACCACCGGTCTTCAAATGCTATCCATAACGACGTATCACATATTCGGAATGGGATATATGACACAAAGGTCCTCTCCCGGCTAAACCGAATAGTGAGCGCAATATTTAAAACATATGGATATGGGATTTCAATTAAGTCACAACTTAATAATTCAAAACTTTCTTTCAAATGGTTAAACAATTTACCATTTCAAATCTTTAAACAAAAAGATTCATTTCACAAAGATCAATTCATAGATTTCCAAAACAATTTCATTTCTATAGGATTAACCCATTAAATCTTTAAATCAAAGATTTAACTTATAGTTTCAAACCGTTTCCAAAACTTGAAAGTCATTTTCATTTTCAAACTTGAAATTCTTTTTAACACAAATTGGACGTTCATTTCTTATGTGAAAGCCTTTATTATGTGAAAACAAACAGTTTTCGTTTCAGAAAAATCCAATTAATTTACACGAGTTAAAGTTCTCAATTTATGTTCATATTTCCAAATTACTACATTTTAAAATGATTTAACCCATATATAACTGGTATAACATCTTTAACCCCTAGTTTCAAATTATAGAATTCAGTTTCACATTTTGAATTTAAATTTAAATCAAATTATTTAAATTTCAAACTTTATCAAGTTATTCAAAATAAATTTCATCTTTGAAATTCCATTTCAAAATTTTTTCACTTTAAACCCAATCTCATTTTCAAACCAATTGAATTTAAAAATTCAAATTAAAACTATTTTCAAAAATCTATGACTTAATTTGATTTCCTCGTGAAATCCATATTTGTGTGTGTATAAGTGTGGTCCAGGGGTTTAACACAATAGTGCAACATCATTCAATCATCATAGATCAAAACACAGAAATGTAGTTGATAAGCGATATAAATTATAACGCTCATCGCCCATTCACAGATTCACAGATAATATACAGATGCAAATAAATACACACAGTTCAATCTACAGAACAAAATATCACAAATCAGATAGGATAATCAATTCAAGGCATCACATAATACGATCATTCATAAGTAATTCAAGTATCCAATAATCATTTATAAACAGGATTTATTTATCGTTTAATCCTATGTAATTCAATTTACCTCCAATTAAATTAATTACTTATGAATTTATTATCCAATTCTGATTAGATTATTTTCATTAAGTAATTACATTTAAATCATTTATAATTGATTATCTAATTTATTTAATCCAATAAATCATTAATATTAATCACTTTAAATCAATTACTTAATAATCCTTAGTTAATTATCCTTATTAACTAATAATATTTCTTAATCACTTTCTTAAGAAATTATCTTAGATTAATTCATTATTAATCATTTCTAATTATAAATTAATCTAAATTATTTATTTATAAATTAAATAAATCATTCTTTAATTACCATATTAATTTAGTCATTTTATTACCTTAATTATCTCTAAGATCATTAATTTCTTTATTAATGATTTCATAAATCATTTAAGTGTATTTTTAAACATTACACTTCAAATTTAGACTCAAACTTCATTTTGAATTTGATATTATATATTTAACATTAACCAAATTTTAAATATCAATTAATAAACCTATATACCAAAAATCCTAACTAAATTACTCAAATTTTATTTGAAATTTAAGCTTTAAAATATAATTTATTTTATCTTGCAAATTCAAGTCAAAACAATTTATTTAATTTCTCACTCAAAATTTAGGAAACCTTTATGAAAGAATTTTATCAAAATCAAGTTAAACATTTGTTTAAAACAAACTTACTTTTTAAAAATATTTATTTTAAACTTATTTTTAAAACATTCATATTTAAAAAGTGATTTGAATTTCCAAATTTGAATTCAAAGTAACTTGAATTTATACTTTAACCTTTAATCTAACTCAGTTCAACTTTGTTATAATTTAAAGTTAAGCTTCAGGAGATTGAACAGTTTCTGGAACCTGTAGCCATCACATTCTGGGGCAAATCTCCCATTGCATCGAGTCAACACTCCAAAGACCCGAGTGAAACCCGAGTAAAAACTGCACATCCCACAAAACCAACAGGCCTTCAAACATGCACGGTGCATGCTGTGCACGTTCACAAGCGCCGCCACCCTCCGTTTACCATCGCGACCATCAGCAACAGGCGCTCACAACCCCACGACCCCAAACCACGACCTAGTTCGACGCTTCCTGGTTCGAATCAAAATTTGAACCCATCGACCCAAAATTTGAAAACACGCGAAACCAAAACCTGGAACAATTCGCGCACATCACCACGAACCTGTCAACACGTTGCGTCCCCTCCTCCGACCACCGGAGCACCAGCACCACCGGCCACCACTTCGTCATCGACGCCTCTTCCAATTCCCACAAGCACGTCAAGCTCGATCGCCCATTTAAAACAAACGAGACCAAAATCTGAACCATAGTAAAACTAGGGTTTCAAACTTCAACGACCTCCCATCACCATCACCAACCTCTAGGCGACCCTCTCCTATTTTTCTCCGACGCCCCGTAGGCTCCTCCACCACCTCGAACGACCGCGACACCCCCAGATCAATACATCGCCGGAAATTGGTCGAAGTATACTTTTTGTTTATTTTTGAATTACCCCTAAACCCGACCTCTAAAAATTATAAATTTTGCATTAAAAATCATATTAAAGTGTGATGATTCCACTCATATACCTGAATTGTAAAATTAACAGGTTTGAATTTTTACAGGGACTTGAGTTTCCTGCTTTAATTTTATTTCCAGAGTCATACACAAATGGTTTTAACTTAAATAAATTTTTAAATCCTAGTTCATGATCAAACAAACATCTTTCGTTTATATTCCATGATCTAACAGCGAGTAGATAAGGAGATAGAGATTTATTTTATAAATCTGGGTTTTGGAAAAAAATAAAGATAAAGCAGAGGCAATACAACAATCACAGGCACGCATACATCAACATATATACAGGAGATTTGCAACAACACACTTTCTAGATAAACTCTTGCAACCATCTCAAATGTTTTAAAAAAAAAGAAGTTACTCACCGTGATTTGAGAAGAAATGAAACAGAGCCTGGAAACTGCTGTGCATTTGAATACTTAAGATATTTAGTTGCAGACTTGAAATTTTCTTTTGCTTTGATTGAGTTTGTTTGTGATCTACAATCCCAGGTTAAGGATTTTGATCTGCTATGTGCTTTCAGTTTTTTTTTCTTCTTGTTTTTGTTTGAGAAGAACAAACTAAAATGAAGAAGTTGATAGAAAGAAGGGAGTGTACAGGCTATAACATGGTTTGTACAATAGGTAAAGATTTTTCTCCTTCGTTTATTTTATTTTGTACATAAACACTTTGCTTCCTTGCCTTGCATTTCGGCTGATAATACTTGTTATGGTGGCTTGCATTAATGCCAAGGTATCCTTTATTTCTTACCTGCATTGTTTGCTCGGCTGACTTGTCTGCATTTATTACTTTGTTTTGTTCATACTTATTTTACATTTGTACAAGTACTTTAGATAGTTGCATTCATTTGTTTGATTTCTTTTATTTGTTTATACCTATTTTCGGCTGAAGTGGTTTTGGTTTTGGTTTTATACTTGGTGGTTTATTATTATTATTTTCAAAAAGTTGGACAGGGATATCTTATTTTTGGAGGCTGAAGATTATTTGCATTAATTAGTTGTACCATATTAGATAGACAATGGTGGCTTCTTCCTTTTCTTTATACTTTGTTTTCCATACTTGCCTATGTTATAGACTCTTGCCTTGTATACTTCTTTACTTTGCTTGTATGGTGGCTGATGGGTATGCTATGGTGTACTAGAGTGGCTGATGTATCTAGCTTGGTAGCAAATGAATACATATTGTGTACTAAAGAGGATCTTGCATTAAATTGCTAGTACTCTATGCTTATACTTTATTTGTATTTTATTTTACTTGTTTTATTTGTTTGTACTTAGTTTATTTATATTTTTGTTCAGGCTGAAATGATGCTGCCTTATGTTTTATATTAGAGATGTTTTGTTTAACCACTTACTGGTAACATATAAGATCCCTTTACTTACTTTTGATTTTATACTTCATGTATATAGATATAAAGCTATTATAATTATTGTTATAAAAATAACTCCTCATTGATTTAAAATAATTTACAAAAGAAACCGTTTTCTTATTAATAAATAACACAAACCATTCGAATTTGGAAAAACTCCAATCGATTATCATTTAATTTCACAATTTTAAATCAAAAGTAAATTTAATTATCAATCTAAAATAAATTAAAATTCGGGATCGTTACAGGAGGAGGGTCCAGTATGAAAACTGGCAGAAGGGCCAACTCTTAACTACCCAACGGTCAATGCTGGCTGGTGATCAATTGCCTGTGCATAATTTCCATCTAGCCTGGGACTGGTAGATCTGTGATTGTAATCGGATGAAGCAGAACTTTCAGTGGAGGAGCGAGATGCATGATCCCTTTTGGATCTTCTACGCCCTTGACGGTCTAGTTGATTAGCTAATTCAGCATTAACGCGCAACTACTCAGTTAGCTGTTGCCGGCTTTGAGTCAGTTCCTGGAGCAATGTCTGGAACTCTTGTCTAGTAACCGGACCTGATGGATCGGAATGCCCGGTAGCATCTTGATTAGATGGAGGTGTTTGCGTGGGATTCTGTCTATCCCGGCCTTCTTGATCAGCGGTGGTAGAAGCGGTTCTTGTGCTAACCATCTTGAGAAGTGGAATCCTTTCCCTAGATTTTGCAAATCTGAATAGAATGGAAGGAATCTGAAATTGAAATTTGGATCTCTCTCTTAGATTTATGCAATCCGGTATCGATGACAGATCCAACGAGCAGGAGAAAATCTAGGTTTTCTCAGTGAAAGCACCAAAGTGTTTGCACCAAAATTGATCACAACACTCTTCGGAAGTTTTTGAAGAGATAATAATGAAGAATATAAATTGAAAATGAGGATTATCTAACAAAAACTCTAGATAATAGAAAAGTAAAAGCGCAGACAAGTGATTTAAAGTGGTTCGGCCTGTTGCCTACGTCCACTGTGAAGTTTTTGCAATTTTATTGATTCTCTTTCACTGATTACAAGCAAGTACAGCCAACAATAGCAAGTTACAACTGAAAATTCGAAATTAACAGCAAAAGTATGTTGTAGGTCTCGATCCGGCAGAGTCTGGGCGCTTGAGAATCCAAAGATCCTTTTTCTGTAGGCTTTGGGCTCTACTTATAGGCGTAGGAGGCTGAGGCTTCGCTCAAACTTCGGAAGACTCGTTCTGGCACGTGAGTGGGCCCACGCGATCAACCTCAGGAAGTTTCGGCTTGAACGGCGATCGATACAAAGTCATTTCGTATCGATCAAGATGACGTTCAATCGAGCTGAAATATGGTGGAGACATTCCTCAGCATGTAGGCAAGCTCCTGTGAAAATTTCATGGCATTTGGATCAGTGGATCATGAGTTATCGTCGATCCGAAATGGGGTTTCTCGGTGGCTGATTGGTTCGAATCCACCATTTCGAATCGATCCCTTCGACTCCATCAACTCACGTAGTCTTGCGATGATGTGACACGCATACTTCGCATCGATCCGGTCTTTACTCTGAGTTGACCACGTCGACTCCATATATCTCAGCTTGTTCGCATCGAGGGATGACACGTCATCCAGGTTTGTTGCCTTGATGGATTCGAATGAAGGCTTCACTCATGGGTTCAAACAGCGGTTATTGATGGACACGAACAACCGATGGTCGATGGATACGAACAAGCCTTTCTTTGATGGATACGAGCCATGTAGCTTCTCCATGGATACGAGGTCAATCGATGCGAACTTGAACCCTTTGATGGATACGAAGTAAGGTGACATGATGGATACGAAATAGGACAACCTGACGGATATGAAGTGTCCTGCCCATGATGGGTTCAAAGAGGGGTTTCCACGATGGATACGAAGTAGTGACCGTTGCCTCAGTTGATGGATGCGAAATGCTCTATCTGCCGATGGATACGAAGTAGGGAGATGCAAATGGATTCGAATAAGAAAGTGCTGACCGATACGAAGCGCGGCTTTATGATGGGTACGAAGTCCATCGATACGAACTCGATGGATTCGAACACAGCCAAGTTCATCGATACAAACCGGTGCTCTTCGATGAATACGAAACCGCTGGACCCATGATCGATACGAAATCGATCGATACGAACTGGAGCTTGATGATCGATACGAAACCGGAGCTCTTCCCTTCAACTTACATCCATCATAACTTGAGCATACGAACTCGGATTGACTTGAAATTTGGAATGCTGGTTCTTATGATCTTGCTTGTCATGTCCTATCAATTGTAGCCTGATCCGGGCTCGGACAAAACTCAGCGATATCCATAGTGAAGCAAAGTATAACCAATCTTTGAGACGAACTGTCTTTTGTTTTCGATCGAACTTTTGTTATCACAGCTTTGCCAAAAAGCGGGATAACACAATGAGAATTTTAAAATGCAAGCAAAATACACGTCAATTGTAAAATAAGCGAATACCCTCAATATATTACAGCATACAACTCTACTATCCAGCATGAAATATGTATTAACTTAAAAAAAGACAATATATCTACTATGTTCAATAAAATAGCACTGACATAGCTACATACAACACGTCAATTAGACATACATGACTGTTGTAGCTCTTGACAATTATTTGTTTGGAAATAGAACCTACTAAATCCACCTTCTTCAAAATAAAAAGCTAAACATACATTATTAAATGCCTAACACGTAATTTGAAAATTCAAGTCTATTAACTATACTCTCCTCATCCAAGAAAGCTACCATGATTTCTGGTTTTTCGCAAAATAATTCTTTAGCTTTAATATACTCCTGTTGGGATGTAGCACTCATATTCTTCAATTCTTTTAACGCAACAATTACATCTTCTATCGAAGGTCCCTTTCCAGCCTCTTCCTTGTCAATTTGGCCTTTTAGAACTCCAACTAAATCTTCGGTTTGTTTTTCCACTGATTCACCACATGAATTACGCTTTCTTTTTGTAGATGGAGGAGGTTTGAACTTAGTAGAAACATTATCACCATTCTTCTCATTAAACGAACTGTTATGCTCTCTGGTGATTGCAATTCCATCAAAGAACTCATCTTCCACATAAGTAGGCAAACGATCTTCATCTATCTCTACATCAGCTTCTGTTGTAATATCATCTTCCACTTGAATGTTATCTGTATTAGGTGGTGGATCAGATGATGCAGAGGACCATGCATTGTCTCTTTTTTCCAAAGTACTTTCAAAAACGACCTTCAACATCTCAATATTTTCGAAAGGATTATTTCGAATTTTTCGTGCTTTAGGATGTTGTTGTTCAATGAGATAAACATGACAAATTAATTTTACAATGTGACAAAAATAATTAAATTATTATTAACACACCGTAAAGCATATGTATTGAACTTGTCTTGATGACCTCATTCCATTTTTCTGGAGGCCAAAGCATGGTGCTCGTCTCAGCACAGTATCCATGTCCAGATAGTCTAGTTATTTTAGTCTAAAGTGCATAATCATCTCTTAAGTAAGTATAATGATTTTTGAATTGCTTATGTTCATAGTTGACTTCCCACTTTATGTTAAACTCTTTCTCTATTCTTTTCCACGAGTCTAAGTCAAAGAAGCTCCTTTACGCCCGTGATTAGCGACTTCTCTTATGCATAACTCAAGAAAGTGTTTTTCCATTTCAGGATTTTCGGCAAAAGTGGCCCTGCTCTTGGAAGTTACCGTTACTTCATTGTCCGCGCATTTACTTTTAAACTTTTTACATGATGTCATTCCTAATTTAAAAATGTGTAGCAAGCAATTAGAAAAAAGTACGACAAAGTTCAATAGGAAAAGGTGATCCAAGAAAAAAATGCATCTCCCAAAAATGTCAATTTGTGTTTTTAGGACCCATAAAAATCTTCTCCCAGCTAAATACTAATTGGTTTCAAGGAAAATTAACATTTACGAGTTATAATATTTATGAGTTATGTTCTTTATGCAATGAGTAAGAAGAGACATTAGACCATCTCTTCTTTTGAACTCTATTTATACTTGTATTTTAAATAAATGGTATATTTTTAGCTTCCTCCTTCCTTGCAGCCTTTAGACTATCTTGTTATGACATTTCTGCCTCGAATTAGTGAAGGTAAACATTTGGTCAAGTAATAAACTGAGAAGAAATGTCATTCTAAAACAATACTTTTTATCTACCACCTTGTGTTGAACTTGCCAATTACCTAAAACAATATCCAAAAGAAGTAACTATATCTGTATGTGTATTATGTTAATGCTATCAATCAAATGGCAACAATCAGATTATTATCTTTTACGCTTTTACAATGCATGCTATACAACATGACGTTGAGCAATATTCAAACATGTCAAACAATATTCAAAAGAGTAATTCAAACAAACGGTTCAGAGATTTTCATAAAATAAGTTATGATAATACATGGGAGTTTAATAAAGAGGTTTCAGATGATATCTAAAAGACGGTGAGTTAATATAGCCTTTGGTTAATTTGCTGATAAGAATCGTATGTTAATAATGCCAGTCCGAGCCCTGATTCAAAATAAACTCAAAAGCAACAATTTTACCAAATATCTTGCAGCTATTGCATTTCAACAACAATTTGATGTATTTGAAAAGTGCAAAGTAATAGGATTTTAAACTCAAAGTCATGTCACTAAACAGACAATTTGCAGACATACTAAAAACACAATGATGATTCAGGCTTTAGATCAAATCACATCCAAAACTTATCTAGCACAATCACTATACTTATCATGAATAAATGTCTTACTGCATTACATATGTGAGAAAATTAACTGAGGTACAGTAACAAAAAAAAAAGGTACAAAATCATTACATCTGCTGTGCAATCAGGGACCTGCTGCTATTCTTTTGAAATAGCTGCTGCTGCTGTAAATAGTGAGAAAAACAAATAGGGGTATTCGTTGTAAAATATCTACAGCTGTTTCAGAAGTTGAAATAAGCTCAGCATATTTGCTTGTTGATATTTTGTTGGTTCGACTGAATTTTGTTGACTGAGTATTCCAACCAAACAACGTTAAAACTGCTGAATATATTTAGTGACTTCGTTCAGCGCTTCCAAAATTTCTTTTTTCTCTGAAACAAACGGTACCTTAGTTTCCTAACATTTCGGCATTGATCCCTAACATCATATTAACAATTTTTGGTATCCAAAAAGAAACTGACTAGGTAATCTGATGAAAAATCAATTCTCGCTTGCATTACCACAACCGAAGGCACTATAGCACCACCGATTTCAATAATATCAAATGACCAAGGTGAATACTCACCCACATTCCTAGGCAAAGAAGCGAACAACGATGTCTACTTATTTGTAACAGCAGGGGAGGCATTCCTGCTTAAGAATTGGGGATACTGGTATATTAATTTCAGAAAAAGTAATAACTTTATCGAGATTAGAATGCACTGAGCATAAGGGAACAATAGGTTTCAAAGGAGCATTTACACGAACAATAGGAATGCATAAGTCAGCATATGCAGGAATTGCCCCAGCTTGAATTTCAGCATCCACCACATTGGATTTAAAACCATTCGCACCATTCGCACATTCAACAACATCATCCAAGCAAGCCCCCTTAGCACAATGATTAGAAACAACATCAGAAATACATGAATCAATAGCACAAGCCCGGTATCATCTCGTCCATGAATAGTAGCAGCGAATAGAGGGCATATAGGTGATGCAGTGACACACGAATTTTCTCGAGCTCAGTTAACAGAGCATTAGACATATCAAATTTAAGCTTGGAATTATAAATTTCACTTAGAGGGTTTCCAGATCCAAAATTGCCTCCATGAGCTGTAGAGGACGATCACGGGACATGGCATTGCAAAGACAATAGCAAAGGAGGGAACTTTTTAGTGGTCACAGTAAAAGTTCATGAGCAGCGTCATTAAACACTCTAGCTGAACGAGTTGAATAAAGCTCCTTAGGGATGGACACAAGTTTCATGTGAGGCATGGGGAGAATGGATGCGAAGAGATATGGAATATAGGTAAAAAGAACGGAACAGAGCGAGAGAGAGACGCGAAGGTTGTCAAAATCGCACAGTTTATAATTGCCAGGAAGCCATTATTGAAGATATTTCGACTGACTCAAATTGACAACAGTTTAGTGGAAGCCGTATTAGGTTCACGAGTTTTTGGATACGATCCAAAAACATATAAGAAAGTAATATTTGACAAGCATCAAATTTGAAAAAAATGTTTTGATAGAAATATCATATAGTTTGATATGTCAATCAAAATACAAAAGAAGCATGTGTTCACTAAAAAAAAAAAAAACACCATTAAAATGTACATAGATATCCCTAAACCATAATTAAATAACACAATGCTGATTGTTAACGATATACTTATGTTAGAATCAGCTTTAGTTGTTTTTAATACTCGATGTTGAATTTGTAAATGACGTCTTTTATAGCAAGTATGTAAGATAGATTTCTTATGCATTAACAATAAGAGTTACCGTATATGTTATGTTGTTTACAATACCCTAATTTGTTTATGTATTTGATACATGAAGCAAATATCAAATCTAAAATTTATCCAAATTGATATCACTATATTGTAATTTGGTGTGTTCTCATGTATTTAGAAATAATGGAGAACTGTTTACAGAAACAACTAACTCTTTTTGAAGGAGTGTTCTTCATAAGTGATAGTAAGTATAATATGTCAACAACAAATTCAATTTAAAAAAATCTTTAAGTTAGAAATGCTCCAATTGAAAGATTGTGCTAATTAAATGAAAAGGCTAAGTACATCATCCTGAATAGTGCCATAATAAAAGTAATGTATGCAAATATAAATGCATAAATTTATAACCGAGCCAACAGTGATTCTAAATGTTGAGAATCTCATAACATTGTTTATATGATAATAATGTCGTTGTGTAGTTCATAATAGAACTTAAAGCTCATTAGAAGTCATGAGATATATTCCAAATTATTCAATATGATAAAGGTAGCTTATCAGCATTGGATATAGTTGATTGACAGAGTAGATAATTGAAACATAATAGCTTACCCATTCATTAAGAGACTGACTCAATTGGTTTTGAGGAAACTAATTAGAGAAGTTGGAATAAGATTCCATAATTGACCTCAATTGCAAGTGGGAGATTGATAGGGTTAGGGGTATGCCCTAGAGGTGATTATATAATTAGTTACATATATATAACTCGTTAACCAATCATGGTCGAAATAAAAGATGTTTTCTTTCTGTTATATATTTGATATAATGTGTTATGTTAACTAATTAATTAATTTAATTAAAAGCATATTTAAAAATAAAATCTATAAATTATATGTTTTGTAATAGTAGTTACAAAGTGTTGTAACCATGAGTAATTTATTACAATGAAAATAAATATACCATTTTGAATATTCTTAGTCAAGATATATTGAGACTAGATATAAATACATCTCTTGAGACTAGAAGTAACACTCTCCAAATGTTCAGCAGTTTATTATCTTTGGCTGCTAGGGGCATTAAGGGGTTACATATTAATAGTTATTAGATAACTATGGAATGACTCACTTGATAATTTTCTATTGGTTATAAAACTAAAATCAAATAGAAAATATCGATGTGACTAATTTATACAGTTCTCTCAACCTGAGATTAATGTAGATCTTCAAAATGAAAATCGCTCTTTGATTATAGTCAAATCATGGCACGATGTCCATCGAGTGGGTTAAGTTGGGTTGATGGGAAGTATTCGAAGTGAAACACTATTCAAAAGAGGATTCGTCCCCACAGTTATATGGGGTTAGTATCAGGGTCAACTAAACGTCAACGTCTTTTGCCAGAGTAGTTTGGCTAATAATAACTGTTCTTATTGAAACAAAAACTTTATCTTTGAAATATAAAGTTGAACATGAACAATATTGAAAATTTGACCACTACTAAATTCCATAAGTCCAAAGTGATATAGTTTTGACAAAGAGAGTTGGTGTATATAAAAGTCACAACAGGGTAGCGCTTAATAAAGTAAAATTGAATTTTACCGAAACCAAATAAGCAATAAATTTGGTCAAAATGTCACATCACCTAATAAGTGACATGTTAACGTTAATATTCAAATCGTTCGATATTAATCGCTAACCAAATTTACATCTAATGAGTCACACAACCGAAAAGAGGAATTCTTCTTTGACCAAATGATTTAACTAATTTGTAATTATTATAAATTAATTAATTTAATTAATGTTTATGAAATATTAATTATAAAATTGATTTTTTTTATGAACAAGTATTATTAAATATGTTATAAATTTATTAATTGATATGAGATATCGATACGTGTTTAAATTGGATTTAAATGCAAAATAATTTGTTTGAGCTTTAAATGCGATTGAGGCCCATATGATGGCCCGTTGGTTTAGATATGGTAGGGGAGGTAGATTCAGCCGTATGGGGGTTTATTGGTGGGATAGATTAATATAGATAAGGTAGGGAGAATAGGTAAAGGTCTAGATCCTAACTTCTCTCCCTTTCTTCCTTTATATAAACATCTGAACACATACTTATTATGTACTTTTTCTTGCCTCCAAACCTTCTAATTTAAGCTGAAATTAACGTCCTCTATCCTCCATTAATTCAAGTTCAATTCAAATGAAATCGGGTTTTATTCGATAGCCAATGGTTAACAATTCAAGGACTAGCACTCCGTTAAATCAAAAACTATTTCAAGGGGTAGATTTCATCAATTTAAGGTGTAATTCAAGGCATTTAGAATGAGGTAAATTTTTGATTATAATACAGTTATTCACCCTCAATTATTATATTTTAATATATACATGTATTTTAAATTGTTAGGTGATGATTTTGGTATGCATTGATATTGTCACAAAGTTATTAGGTTATATGTATGTATAAATTAAAAAAATTGTTATCTAATATGTCTTAGGTCGGCATGGCTTTGTAATTTAAAAAAACACTTTTTAATTTTATTAAATTTATATATAATATATATATATATTATAACTAATTACAACATCATACTTTAATTAAATGTGATCATATAATTTTATATATAAAGTATTAGGGTTGTGATCATTTTCAACAATGATAAAATAATCGTATATATTTTATTGTTATTTGAATATTATTTAAATAAATATACCACATAAATTAATAATATCAATTCAAATTTATTGTAAAAATTTATTTTATATTTTATAAATCTAGTTTAGCCGTAAAGAAAGTCTTGGAAAAAATAAAAAATGTTTTTTATTTTTAAATTAATTTTCATATTCTACTCAAAATTAGAAAAATCATTTTAAAATGAATTTCAAACAAAAAAATTCAAAGCATAAAGTATCTTTTAAGATTTACCGGCATTTGAAATTTTTAATTAATAATTTAATATTTTTTGCATGGATATTTAAAAAAAAAATTAAAAAATATATTATATTTATAGAGCTTGGCATAAGACATAGTCAATTATATTTTCAAAAGTATTTTTGAGTATCTTTTAATATATATTATGTATATATATTTATATATGTAAATATTCAATAAAATATTATATATATACACATATTTGAGTATTGCTTATGGTTTTAAAAATTTTAAGCTTTTATATATAAGTTCTTTATATTTGAGTAAGTCTAATATATAATATGTATATTCAATATTAATATTTTATTCATATAATTACACACACACACACATATTTATACTTATATACAATTATTTAAGCAAAACTATAATACATAAATATATACACACAAATATTTATAATATTTTTTACGTATAAAAATAGTATATATTGATACATACATACATCTGGAGAATATATATAAGCTAACATGTCTGTTGCGATGTAAATCTCAACTTCTATACATGGGCATGTTATACCTAGCACATACTGATATGTTTCACATGCACACCCATATATCTATGTATATGTGACACACACAAATATATATATATATATATATATATATATTTCTTAACATAAAATAAATAAAAATATATTTATTTATGAATTTAACAAGACAAATTATTTTATTTAAATAAAATTTAGAAATAGACTTCGCAGGCCCACTAAAGATCCAATAAGGGTTTTTAAATTCAACCATAACTTCTGGTATGGACTGGCCTAATTTCAACAATAAGTGGCATCCGAATGTATATTTATGATAAATGACAAGAACCTCAATATGAGGTCATAGGTGGCATCCTAATATCTATTCATACCAAATAATGAGAATTTTGGTGTGAGGCCATAATATGTCTATTCATGACAAATGATGAGAAATAATGGCGAGAACTTTGGTATAAGGCCAAGTGGCATCTAGGAGAATATTTTCGATATTAGAATGCATTAATTGGTATAAGGCCATATGGGGCAACCAAATATCTTTTCATGACATGATTCCTAAACAATGAAGTTATTCCGAAGAGGCAAACTTAACGCCTTGACTTATTAATTATGTTAGGATATGGTAAGTAAGAAAGGGATTTAAAAATGTAGTGATGATTATAACTTTGTCCCTACGAAGATATTCACTCTTCTTGATATGTTGATGTTTAATAGTGAGGGGAACCATATTCTATGCATTAGTGGCATGGATCCACTATATGATTGAATTGTTAAGGTAAAATTTACTCATACCAAGCTTTATGTTTGACCTATGTTTTTATTATTTTTCATAAACTCAAGGTACTCATTCGAGTAGGTTGAGTTTATGACTTAGACTAGTTGCTTTTGGAAAAGATGAATAAAGGTTCCAAAGATGAAGTAGGAAACTTATTTCTAATTGAAGTTATTTAAAAAAAATATTTTGTAAACCAAATTGTACAGTTAGTTAAGTGTTCATGTCAAAATCTTCATATGTCAAGCATGACACAATTATACATGTTTTATTATATATTCCATTGTGTGAGCACGAATTTGATTAACGGAAACATAATGACATTTGTGTAAGAAAATTTTATGTGATGAAAGTATTTAGTTGCTCTATTTACATAACATTGTGGAAAAAAACAAAGCAGTTTTTCCACTTGAAAAATCATTCTAGTAGTGACTGCAACATCATCGATATTCATATTCATGCTATATGTGATATGACTATCATACGCTAATCATCATGGCATCAATCCCGACTCAACCGTCATGCACACAAGGCTAATGGGCCTTGGGTCTCCTACTAAGGCTAAGATATAGTAAGCATGACCACTAGTGTAAGACCAATATTACAACATAACAACGTATCGTCTGCTATCTACAATCATATCTTACCCGAATTGATATACACATGCCCAACCGATATTATTTTGTAACTGTAGGACTTTAGGAAAGTAACTCAAGGTCAGTCACCTTTTACTGTAAAGTAGCTCAAGATTTATCACATTTGTTAGCATGAGAACGTCTTCTATCTTCGAATTAATGCCTCCTAACACACACAACCAAAAAAACCACTCCCCATTCTATAAATATTAAGAAATATCAAATACCTTAGGCATGGCTAAGGGATAAAACCTTATGCCATACATGCAATATCTTATAGAATCGTATACTACAACACCATAGTCATGACGTCTCATAGTCATCGAACAAGGCTATAAATCTACCATACGAAGCGAACCGCATCAGTAACAATCGTCGTATTCTCTCTCTTGTTTGACATCAACCGCACATGTCTCAAGACAAAAATACCATCCTCGAACTCATCACTTTTCTCTATAGATACACCAGACCATATGAGCATTATAGGGTCCCCCAAATCGATCCCGAAAACCCAAAACCACAATTTCCAAAACACAAAACCTAATTTCCCTCAACAAAGTTTAGATGTCTGAATAGGATATTCACACATCTGACCTCTATTTTTGACATATGAACCTAACTTTTAGATGTTTAGAAACATTAAAAATACACTAGAATAATGCAGGATAAAATTTTGAATTTTAGATGCCTAAATCTTCATTTAGACATCTGAATGCCTGATTCTCATGGGTTTGGATCTGGGTAGGGAATTTCCATTAAAGGAAATTCTACCTACCTTTTCATTATTATTCTTCCTTTTCCCGTCTTCAACATACAACTCTATGTTACTAAGACACCTTGGATTAACATCATTCAATACAAATCTTATTTTAAGTCGTTCAACATTCGAATAGGTGCAACTTTGCACTCGACGAGTAACCTTGAGGTAATGAATCAGTTTCACAACCTCTCAAGTTTAGCTATTCAATTAACTGTTCCAACTCAAATTTCATTTACAGTGTCAATTACAAATATCACGAACCATCTCTTATCATTCTATCCATTTTCAAACCAATAATCAAACAAACACAACACAATCCATGTTAAGTTATTTAACACGTTCATTTTATATTTCGATTTTTAAAACATTCATTAGGCAAGATTATCATCTTTAAAAACCCAATTCAATTTCATTACTCAAGTCCTGCCTATCGCTGGACGTCTAACATCTTTCTAACAAATATAGTGATCATTTTTTATTGAGTATAAATCTTACTCACCCAATGTCAAGAAATCCAAGCTTCAATGGAATTAACTTTGAAGCTCCATTTTCATTTTTGAAATTTAGCTCCAAACTCCTTAAAATGTGAACTTAAAGACAGAGGTTCGAAAAGAATCCTTTAGCTTGATATTTATTTCTTAATTTTAGAGAAGAAATGAAAGAGTTATGTTAATTTTAAAATTTGAGAACCTAATTTTCTTTGAAGAGAATGGAGAATAAGAAGATGATGAATTAAATAAATGAATGTTGAATTAATAAGGCCAAGTCTTGTCAAATGACCTTTTTGCCCGTATCTAATCTTTTCTTCTCATTTTATCTATCTCACCAGATATTGGCAAACTTTATATAGTTTCACATAAAATGACATTATGAAAACAATAAAATAGGTCTCGAGTCCCTAACTTGTTCATTTGTAAATATCACTCTTTTACGTCATTAGATTACTTAAGACTCTTTCGATCATCCATTTGTCTCTTAATGTCTTTCCTTTTTTAATTATTGACAAAAACACCTACAATAGAGGTTAGGTTTTGTAGATGATTAGAGGAATGTAAAAATAATGTTGAGCAGTTGGAATAGCTTGATAACCCTATCAATTAATTTCAAAATGGGTTAATAGACCTAATTAATTACTTGTTAATTTATGATTGCTGCATATTGAAACCTTAAGAAAGAATATCTTATAAACAGTTGGGACAAATCGCTATTATGATCATATTTTAGATATCTATTTGATTTATTCTAGCATTTGAAAAAAAGAATGGGCCTCCAATCCCACACCAACCAAAAGTTATGGTCAAAATAAAGTTGTAGTTCTAAAATGTTTCATAACCTGGTCTAACAATCGAAAACTAAAATTTACATATCTATGAGATTTTAGCTCGTACAAAGATCATTTAGTTACACTAATTACAATTTCTCCATGTACATCACTCTAAAGTGTGGATTGTTAAAGGAGATCAATAATAAATTTCCATCTCAAGAGGAATCAATGGTTACCTCACACTAGTAACCTATGATCGATTCAGGCAATGCAAACATATCTCTAAACCCTTTCAAGGACCATCTCCTCACCAACGACCTTTTATCCATCAAAAAACCCAGTCGATCCATCCAAGTACAATCAATGAGCACATACCTAAGTTAGTCACTGATAACGAGGCTCCTTTGTACTTCCCAATCATAGGCATACAAGGTAAGCAGACTAATGCTCATACATTATCCATCTGCAAGCTCCCATATTTGATTAGATCATGCTCTTCGTTTAATAATGTAACCTCGATGTAGTGCACTTGTGATTTGATACCATTAGGAACACTAAGCTAATCCACCTTGGACACCTTTTCCAATCTTCATGGGATTCTAGTACTTAACCAAATCTACCCTCTTTTCTTTAAGTGTATATCCATCAAATACCCTCCACCTTATGTGCCAAACATCCAATATGTCATGACATTCACCCTATCTTTCTATGAGCAAGATGTCTCGTTTGCTGCATGTGGCACTTTGCAAACATCTTCATTTGGAACATCTTTGTTTCCAAATTTCTCCCCATAAACAACCAAAGCTTTCTCTACTCATTTATGACTTCCTCCTTAGAGAATAAAACAAATGCTTTTGGATTGGTTTATTATTCTCACTAAAACTATGTCCACCATATCCTTGGTTAGACAGACCATCAACATGGTTTGAATCTATAGTATAACCAACAATTCCAACCAAATTTTCTTCTAAAAGCTTGAAAAAACATTATCAAACAAAGAATATAAGAGAATCAAGATTCCCTTCATTAAAGCACCAAAATATTTGCATTTTTTTGGACAAATACTTCAAGGAGTGGATTTAAAAGGACTTTAACCTGAGAATGTATGTTAAAATCATGTTTAAAAAAGAAACTGATTTGATCAAATTCATAATGGATGAAATAACTTATAAATTGGTTGTAATAGAGAACTAACAAAAAATTAAAATGCATGGAAATAAACAACATGCAATTTTAAAGTGGTTCAGCTAGAAATCATGTCTACTTCTATCTTTCCAACTCTTTTTATTATTACTTTATATTCTAGACAAGTGAAAAGGCGTCTTTCCTTCGGTGAAACCACAATACTTAGAATTCACTTTGATTTTAGATCAT
Source organism: Allium cepa (assembly GCA_030765085.1). Lineage (NCBI taxonomy): Eukaryota > Viridiplantae > Streptophyta > Magnoliopsida > Asparagales > Amaryllidaceae > Allium > Allium cepa. Next base: position 253,846,595 of record CM060939.1, read on the forward strand.
AGAAGAATGGACAAAATTTTGGTATAATGGTCAAAATGAAATAATTCTGATCAATTTTTTTATTCTTTATACTTAAGACATCTTAATAAAATTATAATTTATGTAATTATCTCCTCCTATTTATATACTTCTCAATCTGATAGTTTGTTATGAAGAAGGTGAGGACACTATCAGATTTGGATGTAAAAGATCACGAAGATAGTGGCCCAAAAAGCTAGAATATGGTCAAAAAAGTATTCATTCGATCAACTTTCAAAAATAACAATAAAAAATATTTCTATATTTATTTTGGATCAAAATTTTTACACATTCAACTAAAATTTTGTGAAAATGTGATCTATGTTTTTGGATCTTATATATCTTCTTTATTTAGACTTCATTTATCTATTCATCAACTTTTGCGTTATTTTCTTGAATCTTTGAACACTTCTAGTCAAATACTTTATCTTCTAGCTATCTGGTACTTAGTCTAAATTGGTCGAGTGAAATTTGTCCTTTGACATCAAACTAAAGAGAATTGAATTGAGATAAAAGTGAAGAGAACAAGGACTCTATTGGAATATTGTAATAAGATCAGAAACCAAATAAAAGGAAGTTAGTTGGTTATCTATATTTCTTGTCATCGTCTATGTATCTTTATTTTATTAGCAACCCACCCTTTTGGACAAACCGACTCAGTGCCTAAAAGTGACATTCGAACTCGCGTTGTGCCAAGAAGGATGAAACGTAAGGTTGAGATAGTTTATGTGCTACAGAGATAAACATATATTTCAACATTTACACTTTCAGATCTTACAACAAAAGGAATAAATAGATATGTAACTAAAAATAAATCAAATATCTCTACTAAAAACAAAAGGTGACCAGATATCGAAAAAAAACGGTGGAAGTTCATATTAAATAACTGAAAAGGTATATAAATATCTATCCGACTAATATAATAAGATATAGATAGAATGGATATAAATAAAATAACTCCACTATGCAGCATTACTTCTCCACGTGTCTTACTCTAGTCATGCCATCCTACAAATATATCATCCTGTAAAGTAGTATAAAGAAGGAAAAATAGTTAAGGCAATACATGGTCTCGTGTGTAAGAAATATCACCAACGGTATAGTGTTATTATAATCTACACAACCTTGAGGTGTTTACAAAAACATGTACACTCATATCTACCTAGTTAGACAACTTATAAAATTGAGGATAAAAGCTTATGGTATACCAACAGTTTGATAAGAGTCTATGTGAATTTCACTGGATGGTCAAACAACCATAAACTGGATAAATCTAATTATACATCGAGTATACAATTACGATAACAAACTACATATATAATTACACTAACATTATACATCGAATTATAGTCTCAATGGTGAACCTTCAACTATATTACCATAATACATTGAACATAAAATCTTAATGGTATACCATCCTGCACCCACTATTTTTCAATTGATAACGTACATGGATGGAACAAAAAATCAATTCCCCTACAGGTGAAAGAGTTAGTGGTATGCCTAAAGGAAATTATGCAACTTGTTACATACATTTAAATTTATAGTCAATTATGTTCATACTAACTATGTTTTTTTCCTTTACATATTGTTATATTATGATATTTAATTAAGTAATTAATTTAAAGTATACAGTAAGAAATTCTCAAATAAAATGTCATATGATTGTAGTTGCAAATATTTGCAATCGTGAGTAATTAATGTTAAATGGCTAATTTTCCATCGAATTAGAAAATAGTCAAAAAATTTAAATAAAAATTAACCGCAAACACATAACATACAATTTAGTACGTGGCGAGTATGGGTCGATCCATAGGAAATTGTATTGATTTTAAAATTTCTATTCAATCAAATTAAACCAAGAATTAAAGTTGTGATGAGCTAATAATTTCTAGAAATTAACAACAAATAAAAGTAGATAAAAATATGAAAATGGAAGGCAATTTAGAGGTAATTCCATTCTCATGATCACATAAATCAACAAAATGAAATTACGATCTCTCTTTTGGTCATTAGTGAATTTAATTCATATGTTTATCATAAGTATAGCATATTTTTGCTACTAATTAGCCCAACATAAACCATCAAACTTTAACATATCCACTAAATCACTTGTTAACTCTCATTAAAATGTTAATGAACTTGAAAATAAAATCCATTCTAAGCATGATCTATTCACTATTGATTAGTAATATAGAACATCAAATTTTGATTTTAATATTCACTTAATTACCATAATCATATGTAGATGAAGAGATAATTTGTATTTATGTTTGTTTAAGCATAGCCTATTTGGTGTCAACAACATAGGCTATCAAATTCAAAGAGAAAATAACAAAATTAACCACATCAAATATTGTCATTAAGCACAAAAAGAGATCACAGGTTATCAAAATGTTGAATCTACATGATTAAGAAAGCTTCATTACCCCTAAATTAAAGAAGTTTAGCTTCTCATATTTGTTATCATTTCAACAAATGTAGAGTTCAACATGAAAAAATAAGAAGAGGAAAATGCAAGCTAATTAAAATAAAAAGAGAGCTAAATTACTTGCAATAATTAATGTAAGCTATTAACATAAAAGAAAAGAACATGAAATAAAATAGCATGAATTAAAATTGCATATAAGAAAATTACATGAGAAGAAAATGGCTAAGTAGCCATGAAAGGGAGAAAGATAGCTTATATTTATTTTTGAGCCTAAAAATAAACTAACTAGAGAGGAGGCTAATAATTAATTACATGAAACATAAGAGGTATTTATACATGTTTGACACCTTAATCCATATTTTTGGTGACTACCCAAAATACCCTTGAGGAAGTGTGACCACCAAGTTACCATTAGCATGAATCAATCATCCATTAAGTGTGTATGTAAATTTAATGGCCACCTAGCAATTAGCTCCAAATTGTACGTTATACAGAGTGGGCAGATGAGGTCCTCCATGATTTCACCAATTGATTTATTTTTATCTTCATTTGATTCATTCTCTTGTGCATGCATGAATACATGAAGTCTCTTGTAATTTCCATCCAATTTTCCTATAAATAAAAATAAAATGTGAAATTAATATTCTCAAATTTAATATGTGCACAAAAATGACCATTTTACCCCTATATGAAGATGAATAAACGATGATTTGAAAATAATTATAATTGTGGTTTAATTATGTTAAAACACCCTATATGCTCATTTATTAAATTAAATTAGATTAAATATAGAAGTAAGAATATGCACATTTACGTGCCATCAATTAATCACAAAATAAATGACATTTTGTTTTCGATATTCCTAGTCAAGATGTTTCGAGAAAAAGATATTGATTCATCTTTTGATACCAGAGTGAATAGAACTTTCCGAATGTTGGGCGATGTACTGCTCATACCTACTGGAGGCATGTACTTGTAGCTATTGGATAACTATGGAATGACTTATAGGAGAGTTTCCTGTTGGTTGATAATAATTAGGTCAAACAGGAAATCTTTGTGTGGCGACGTTACATTGTTCCTTAATTAGAGTACTGTAGAACTTCGATGTAAATACTCCACTTTGATTATAGGTAAATAATGGCATGAAGACCATCAAGAGGCCATAATTAGGTCTGAGTTGATGCATTGGAAGTGAAGCACTATTCATCTTCTTAATTATACGTGGTTAGTATCATAGTCAAGTGTATAAACTCAAAGTCGAAATCTCTGGCCATGTTAGAAAATTAATAATAAATGTTATTTTTGAACAAAGGACTTTGTTTATGAACAGATCAAGTCGAATGTGCATAATATGGAGTTTTGACCGATACGAAATACCATACATCCTAAAGTGATATGGCTTTGGCAAAAAGAACATATGTAAATTATTATTACTATTGGTACCGCTTAAGACAATATAAAACAAGATTTTACATAAAAGTTTTGTAAGCGATGAATTAGGCTAAACTATCACACCACTAAGGTGGTGTGTAAAAGTTAATATTTGAATTGTTCAATATTAATCACTGACCGAATTCACACCTATGAGTCATACAATCGCATTGTGGATCCATAAAGAAGTCACATGATTTAATTAGTTTATAAAATGTTGTAAATTAATTACTATTTATGAAATATGATTTAATTTGTTCGATGTTTTGGTGATTTTAGTAACTATTTATATATATATATATTACTTTCAAATATATATATATATATATATATATATATCTCTGTGTGTGTGTGTCTATATATATATATATATGCATGTATTGATATATATCATTAGTATGTATTTAAAAAGAGCTTCAAATATAATTAGTTACTTAACAAGTATTCTGAAAAATTAGTCCATGCAGAAACAATACATGGTTGCTTACACATATAAGAAAGAAGGGCTTGAAATAAATTAAAATTGATTGCAAACAAATGAGAAAGTTTTAAAAAAAAGAAAAGGAAATGTTCATATTATTTCCTTAAAATAATATTTTCTCATTCATTTTCATTTCAAATTTTCTTTTCTCCTTCTTCCCTTATCCATGTCTCCCTCCTCATTCATGCTCAAAATTTCCATGTAAATAACATTAAATAAAAGAACATAAAAGCAATACATTTGATTCTAGTAATATCGTGTGGTCATTCAAGCAATCAGGGAGACGATTCATAAATCAAGGTTTTAGCAAGATTTATTCATGTTTAATTCTATTTCATATCATTCATTCACAATGTTTAACCTTAACATGTGTCCATATGTAGTAAATATTCTATCACCACTTACTATATTTAAGTCAAAATTATTAATGTTTTCATTTTTAAAGTATGAAATCAATTTCATACACACATTTGAGAAAATTTGATTATTAATGTATATTTGATGTTGGTTGAAATGAACAGATATAAATATATTTCACAAATTTTATTTATCTAAAATAATAAGTTTGATGTTTAGGTAACATAACTTTATATAAATATCTTTATATTATTTGAAATAGTAAAATACAAAAATTAAAACATTTGGCAAAGTCAATCTTGATTTCAAACTAAAATACAGTCAATGTTTAATTTTTCAACCAAATATGTTTGAAACATGAGTTTATAAATTTATTTCGAATCAGAATACATACACTTACACAAAAAAACTAGTTTTGTAATTATGTGGCTATATATATATATCACACAGACAAATATATATGTGTGTGTGTTTGTTCATGTGTGTTGTGTTACTAATATGTGTATGTAAACCATATACATATATTATAGTATATATAAACATATGTATATACTTAGGCATGTATATTTCTGACATTCATATGAATTACATAATGTATATGTAAGTATATATATGTATGTATGTATGTGTATATTGAATAGGTATAAATCTGAATATATATATGTATATATATACTTATACACATGTTCATTTTGTTACTACATTGTCATGTAATGCGTATATTCCATCTTGCAATATACACCTATGTAATAACGTGACCATTCACAAACCAAAAGTTTCCAAATAAAACTCAAAATCAATTGCACACTTGTGTCACATTTATAATCTCTTATTCATAAACATAGATAGGAATATGACTTTTCTTCTAACTAATCAATAGAAAAAAATCCCAATTAATTACACTCTTGTCATCTTTGTGATATATTAATTCGTATTCAATAAATAACAGTTAGACCTTTCACATGCCTAAATGTTTTATGTTATGTTATAAGTGTGTGTGTGTATGATATATTAAAAACGAACATTATAATAAATTCAATTAATATAATTAATCAAAAAATTATAATATATTTTAAATGGAATATTGTTATATATATATATATATATATATATATATATATATATATATATTGGATCTAATGCTAGTTAATAGACTTTATAAGCCCACTATGATCGAAATAAAGAAAAACACTAAAATTTACTCTTTTCCCCCATTGTGAAAGGGATCGGGTTCCTCTAATGACATTAGAGCGAGGTTTGTTAAGGAGTTCACCATGTACATTAGATGTCCCAGGTTTTCAACTACATCTAGCATGATAAGGGGTTCTCACAGTGTGATCTTTGATGAAGCATTATCTCTTACCTCTATATGTCCTATGATGATTGTGCCAGTAGAAAGATTGCATATATAACTCCCTTATGAGGTAATTAAGTCATGCGAAAGGAGTTTGGGCCTGATCAAAAATGGTATTCCAAGCATGAATGGTCTATGTTTCTAATTAGTCAACGTCTAAGGCTAACTAATAAAACCTACTAATCTGATGGGTGTTTAAGATGATAGTTTCTAGGCATAGAGTTAAATAATCAAGAATTCTTCACTTCCAACTAATGGCCTGGCCAAGTGGGTGGAGTGATTTTTTTAAGGTCTTGGGCTAATTTTCAAATTAAGATGCGAAAATTTAAGCATATTTTTTAAGTTTAAAATATGAAAGGAAAACTTTCTAATGGGAATAATTTTTTTTAATTATTTAGAGAAATTAAATAATTAATTTCAAATTTTATATATTTAACTAATATGATTAATTAAATAAAATTAAATCAAATACCTAATTACGAGGCAATTAACTAAAAACATATATACTTTATACATGTATGTAACTATAATTTTATAGTTGTACATTTATTATAAAATTGTTTTAGATAAATAAACTAAATTTTTTAAGTTAAATAAAGTATTTAATTAAATATTTTAATTAAATAAAATAATTTATTAAAATAATAATTACTTACGGGATAATTAATATATATATACACACTCACACATATTGATATGAATAATATAAATAGAACTATGAGTGTTATAGTTGGTTACTTATCCTAAATGGTTTGAGATGAACCAATAAAATTCTGAAATAAAAATTAATTAATTATTTAACTAAATTT